>CM064886.1:23249762-24449762 GCA_030347415.2 Decapterus maruadsi
GATGGATATACCATTTCATTTATAGTATATAAATTACAGCAATGCATCTGTGATCTGACAGTGTAAATGCTAGATAAAGATGAATGGTAAACAGGAACAAGCCTACGCAGGAGTAAAGCGGCTGCATCCATGTACTGGAAGATAAAAAAAAAACTTAACAAGGTTTTCTCTGTGGTCCAAGGAGAAGCATTGGCCGACTCACAACATTGAGCCAAAACCTTTGGTTTGTGTATTTGTTGGGAACTATTTGTAGCAGAATATTAATCCACATTTGGAAACCACTCACATTTACTGAATATTTGTGGCAGCAGGACAGTGTGTGTGGGACTGAGTCCAAAAAATTATATATACAAGTGGCGATGTTCATAGTAATGATGGAATATATCATCCAGTGCAACAATGTGGGTCAATGATGGGCTTTTTTGGAAAACAATGGAGCTCTGTGGCACAGCCGAATAACCTACAGGCTTTACACACAAACAATAACATTGTCATTAGGATCATTTTATTGCTAGAATATCACCAGACTTGTGCTTTAATATATCTTATCAAGTGCCCCAAACATTGTCTTGGATTTGTTTTTCCATATCACTGACAGTACAAATCAGTCCATGGAGAATAAAAAACGTGATCTTCAGAGACTAGAGAGCATAAACATAATAATTTTTTGTCTTCCCGTTTGTCATTTGAAAGCCACTTAAGTACACAGACAGCCCTCGACAGATGATGTGAAATATTAAAACAGTGGGTGGATCTGACATGCGACTGCCTGCTTTTATTGGGTTTCTAGGGCAATCCTGTGCGCACGATCTCAGTACTTCCGAGCTATGCTGAGTGGGAGCTGGATGGAGAGCTCCAGACAGTGCATCACTCTGCAAGGGTAAGACCAACGCATCAGTATCATCCAGCAGCAGATTTACAAGGATCAGCAATACCCCTGGTCTAACAATCCTGCATTACAACAGTACAGCAATACAGCTGAATTACTGCATATATTGCATTAAATATTCATGGCTTGCAACAGAGGTGGCTGTGTAGCGTGTGCAGTATGAAGTTTCACCTCCCATACAAACAGACAGACACACACACACACACACACACACACACGCTTTGGCACCCACTGCTCATGGAATCTCAAATCCCTCACTCAGATGTCTAACAAACCAGGAGGCACATAAATGTCTACTCATCCCCTGCCTGCTGAAGAGCCCCCACTCCCCCACCCCCCCACTACCACCCGCAGTCTCCTTTCAGAGCAAATGAAGCCTCTTTTTTTTTTTTCCCTCCGGGGAGAGATGTGTCACTCGCCTGGGTTTTTACTGATCTGAGGGTAACGGGGGAAGACGAGGCTGTCAAGCCCACGCTGACGTGCGAGGGGGGGGGGCTGTGAAGTGGCCCTCAGGCTGCAGTCACGTGCTATTAGTGCTGCGTGATACATGGATTTTATTTACAGCAATCTGAGTAGTGTTTCCAACCTTTACAGAAAATATACAATATAGATTAAGTCATGTACACCGTTTGCCTGGCTTCATATTAACAATATTAAAGGGATATTTCAACATTTTGGCAAATTAGTCATAGGAGTAGGTTCATTACCTTTTATCAGTGTATGTTGTTTTGAGATCCGTGGGGCAGAAATGCAAGGTGCTCATCTAACACAATGGAGGTGAATGGTACAACATCCAAAACGCATTAAATACTTAATCCAACAACTCCGAAATGCTCTCATGGAGAAGTTGTGACCTGCACATTCTCCACGCTATGAAATGATGATGTAACATTACGAGACGGAGTTGTCAGGGTTCACCAAGAGTCCTGGGAAACCTAGAAAATAGTTGAGTGATTTTCCAGTCATGGAAAACACATGGAAAAAAAGTCAAATGTCCTGGAAAAGCTTGAGTTGCCCTGGAAAATTATTTATCACATCGTGACATCAGCTACCAGAGCTCTGTTTGAGGGTCAGCAGGTAGATCACAGACAAACTTGGCTCTCAGGGTGACTGCATGGCGGCCACCCTGGACTACTGGACGACCGGCCAGATCACACAGTTGGCCAGCCCGACCCTGACCCTAAAATGGGTGTGAGTTCAGTCTCAGGGTTAGGGTTAGAGAAAAGAAAATGTTGAACTATTCCTTTAAGTTGTGAGTGGGGAAACCTCAGTACATTAACCAGTCAAATATAGTCTGTAAATAGATTGTTTTTACCTTTTCAGTTTAGGGCCAGATGAGATGGAGATCCTGCTGCAGTACATGTATGGGGCCATTGTAGATCTTCCTGTTGGAGCCAGCGCCAGGTACCGAGTCTGTGTGTGAATGCATACACACCTTGTCCACAATGTGAATGTAGTCCTTGAAAAACAAACTGAACTGCATTGGGTGTCTCATGTCCCACAGTCAGGTGGTGCTGGCAGCAGACATGTTGGGTTTGGAGGGGCTAAAGGACGTAGTGGAGATGGTTCTGACTCGAGACTACTGCCGCTTCTTCCCCAAGGTCAGTTCCACAGAAGTAAATCTAATGAATGCCTATATGGATGATGGACATATAGAGGGCTTGAAAGAAACTGCGACTCTTTTCTGTCATGTCTGTTCAATACATCAGGTTTGTGTTTGAAGCATCACACAGTGAAAAAAACAGCACAGAAAGTCTTTGTAAATCTGTCCTTAAGTGTCAATATTGCACCAGAAACCAACAAATCCCTGTGTTGCTCCTTCTGCTTTACACTTTGTTGATTTTGTACTCTGTCCGCATGCACAGCGTCAACAGTGATGATGTTACATTCTTCTCTAAAACGTTCCCTCTACATCCCTCTCTCACAGGATCATGTGCTAGTTAGCAAGTCTCTTACAAGATCCTGCACCTCACAGATCACTCAGTGGATCAAATCACTTTCTAAATATAAATTGTTTGCATTGTTTGTCTTTTCTACATAATTTCAGCCGGTTGATGGAGTCCAGAGAACCGTTCTTGAGTGCCTGTCCCTCACACATGCCATAGGCCTTCAAAACCTCCACTTGCTCTGCAAGAGGTGAGTGCTTGCAACTTGCATTTCTATATATGCTGTCATTTAACATGACTCCCACTATTTGAAATCCTGAAAGTTTACGGCGCATAAAAGCTCATTGAAGAAAAAGGTGAATATTTAGAAAGCTAATAACATTCTAATTAACGGTCCTTGAGAATTTACTTCAAAAATTACCTGTGTGATTAAAAAAAAATGCAATGTTTTCCAACCTGTTGCCTCTCTTGTTACATTAGCATCTTGTTACTAGGCAACCAGCATGTTGGTTCATGCTTGCATGAAAGCATGTGTGAGGTGGCTAAAGGTTAGGGTTAAAATGCAGGCAGCTTTGATGCGATTCTGAACACTGCACGTTTGACTAATATGTGATCAATATTTACACATCAGGAAGGACAAAAGAATTTATTGAAGGAAGGGTTAGGGTTGTTTCTTCAATCGAGATGCCATTCTTCAAGGTTAAGGAATTCCTCGCTGCGTAGTGAAAGATATTCATAGTGCGTTGCATTGCATTGCTCCGAGAAGCTTGATTGTGCTCTTTTATCAGAATTAAGTGGAAATCTATATTCTGCATGTGTTGGCAGTTTAATATGCTGCACACCGTTTATCACATTCCTTTTAATTCATGTGCACACACACACACACACACACACACACACAGAGACACACAGTATCTATGGCTTTGACTCCTCTTGTAGCTGGTACCACTGCAAGCTTTCTCTGCTCTCACTCACTGCAGTGAGCAAGTGAGAAGTGTGTGAATGTAGGTCAGAGGGAGAGGATGTGGTGAGATGGTTCTGGTTTTAAGTGGGGAGTGTGAGGTGGTGGTGGTGGTGGGGGGGGTGTGGCGTTGCCATGTTGTCTCCGTTGAGTTTGATGAGTCACGCGAGTGTGACGGTGAACCGAGCGGCGCAGCCCTGTGCAGCGGCGCGTTACTGACCTTCTCATCCCTACTCGTTCTGTTGCTCCCTCAAGCAAAGCTCCGCTGACCGCTGCGTGAAGCCTCAGAGGGCCGAGTGTCCTCAAGGTTAAACTGCAGAGACAGAAAAAGAGGCGGCCAGGATTTTGTCTGACTAGTGACAACAGTCTAATTGCCCAGAAATGGAACTGTCCTGTTACCTGACGTGTGTGTATTCTCAGGTGGGTTTCCGAACACTTTGTGAAGACGTGGTGTGAGAGAAACTTTTCACTCTTGTCCCCCGAGCTGCAAAGGGCCTGTCTAAACGCTGTCACCGAGACAATGGTGAGTTCTTCAGCCGCACCATGCTCACATAATTACACAATTATCATCAACCCGTTCTGCAGTGTTTTTCCACAGGAAGGAAATTCAGCCATGATCTAATCAAAGATGACCTTTTATTGAATTCACAGTTATTAAAGACAGGCTAATTTAGGAGTATGATGAGCATGCAGACAGATGGGGAGGGATTCAGGCTTATAATTGATAATGAGTCCCGAGTCTGTCTTTCATCGCTGCAAAAGAGGTGGCGGTCATTCTGTGAGTAAAGCAAGACAAATGCACTATTGTTGTCCCCTGGCAAGCGCTGGGGGTTCAGAGCTGGCCAAGAGCTATTATACAATTTGGGGAATCCCTCCTCTGATTCCAACAGGTGCCAGGCAGGAATAGCAGCATGTTTCACGAGGGACTGTGTGTTATATGACTTTTAATTTGTGTTCTCACTAAAAAAAAAGTGTCTGTAGCTGATAGATGTTTCCATTCAGACCGTGCAGAACGCAGTAACCATGCTCTGTGGCACCGAGCAGTTGCTTGGCAGTCTCCCAGAAGTCAAGTGGGCTCAACAGGTGAGAAGTCTCGCCACAGAGTTGCAGGAGGAGAGCCTGCGCGTCATTGTCCAGCACCTTCCCAGAGTGACCCTGACGCAGGCCTTCCATGAGCTCCGCAGGGTAAGGCCTGTGTGTTAGCTGTGCCAACCATGCGTTCTCCGTATGCATTCTTTTATTTATTAATTATTAACCTTTATTTAACCAGGCAAAAATCATTAAGAACAAGTTCTTATTTGCAATGATGGCCTGACAAAAAGCACAAGCTTCTTGAGGGGAGAGGGCTGTGAAAAAAGTACTGTTTAAAAGCAGTGGCATACAACACAACTTACAGTTGCAGGATGACCACAAAGACAATACACAAGCATGGTTATGCAGGCAAACAGGTTAGCAAGAAAAGGTTAAACAAAAAGCTATTCAGTCATACAGGCATATAATATAAAGCAACAAGACATATAAGCAAAGCCATATCCAAAGCCAGTCCCAATGACATATAAAGCAGCAAGACATGAGCAAAGCAGCGAGACAGGCAGTGGCGGGCAAGGCAGAAAGTATAACAACACACTAGTATTCACAAAGGGTTGTGAAGGCATTAGGGGGGCTAAACTGGCAGGACGTGAAAGACAGAGAACAGGCAAGGTTAATAGCGAGGATAGTTGCAACATCACAACATAAATACATGAAGACAGAGTTTTTAGACAAGGGTTAATATGCAACAACAAATGACAAAAAAAGGAGCCTGGGCCGACAGCGGCAGGTATGGGCCCTCAACACAGAGTACAGGAGGACTAAGGAAAGGGTTACAGTAGATGGAAGAAAAGCAGTTGCAGGAGTCTGTAACAAGGTGTGAGAAGATGACCTCTTTGAAATTAGTTTGTCCAGCTTAAGGTGTTTTTGTAATGCGTTTCAGTCAGAACCAAATGTGGATCTGGTTTTAGGGTTTTTTTTAGCAGAATGAGATGAGAGGACCGAGTGTTGTATGTGACAGGGAGTTGGTGTAGCAAACGGGACAGGTTGGGGGGTGTCCGTTGAAGGAGGGTTTTGTAAATAAGAGTGAGCCAGTGGATCTGACGGCAGGTGTAAAGTGATGGCCAGTTTACTAGAGAGTAAAGAGTGCAGTGGTGGGTATTGTGGGAGGCGTTAGTAGCAAAGCGGATGGCAGAGTGATAGAGTGTGTCCAGTTTGGCGAGAGTGCCCTTACATGCTGTACGATAGATAGTATCACCGAAATCATGTGTGGGGAGAATGGTCAGTTTGATGAGAGTCAGTTTAGCAGAAGAAGTGAAGGCATAACGATGTCTGTAAAGAAAACCAAGTTTGGCCCGGACCTTAGCCTGTAACTGAGAGATGTGATGTGAAAAGCAAAGCGTGGAGTCTAGCCAGATGCCAAGGTATTTGTAGGTGGAGACATATTCCAGGATAGCTCTCTCACAGGTAGAGATGTTTAGTTGAGACGGGGAGAGGGGAGGAGCGCCCTTCCGGTGAAACAACATAGCTTTCGTCTTGGATGTATTGAGTGACAATTTCAGTAGTGAGAAGGCGTGTTGCACTACCTGGAGAAAGCTATCCTGGAGTGTAGCTTGGACATAGGAGGGAGATGGGCCGGAGGCGTAGAGGATTGTGTCATCAGCATAAAGGTGAATGAGTGAGTTGCCAGCAGCTAGGGGAATATTATTGATGTAGATGGAAAACAGTGAGGGACCAAGTATAGAAGCTTGAGGGATACCCTTGGTGACTGGGAGGGGGGGGTCAGAGAGTGAGTTGTCAAACTTTACGCGTTGCACGCGGTGATAGTGAGAGAACCAAGCCAGTGAGTGATCTGCAATCCCAATACTGCTCAGCCTGTTAATGAGAATAGAGTGGTCAACGGAGTCAAAGGCAGCACAATATTGTTTATTATCTAGGGCAGAGGTAATGTTGTTTAACACCTTTAAAGTAGCTGTTCTGCGCCCATACCTGGCACGGAAACCGGACTGTACATCTGATAGGATACCAGAAATATCAAGATAGTCTGTGAGCTGTTTGTTCACAAGCTTCTCAAATACCTTGGACACACAGGGCAAAATAGAAATAGGTTTTTTATTTACATACGTCTGTGTGGGGTTACTTCTAAAGTGTCTGACTCGGTTGCAGAGGGAAGAGTTTACCCGAGAGCCCACGCTGTTGAAGAAGCTGTGTTCAGCCATCAGGGAGAGGGTGACTGTGGACAACTGCTGTGACCTCTTCGCTGCTGTGAACTATCTGTGTGGAGACGACATGGAGGAAGACTCCCTACTGGAGCTGAGAAGGGAAAAACAAGAGGAGGTGAAATGGATTACTGACCAGCACTGACCATTTTGACTATGGCTCCCTGTCTGACCTGGTATTAATATGAATCTGAAGTGATCAGATCACAAGTGGTCAGCTGCAAGTACATCACCTCACAGCTGGTTTTATAAATGTGTCTTCACATGCAATAATATCTGTTTGGATATCAGTTCTTTGCGTTATTTGCAAATAAACAGGTTGGAGTTGCCTCTTTTAGCTAATCCAGCTGTGACAGACAGGTGTTTATGGTGGCTGATGTGTTCTCAGTGCATCTTCACACCTGGACTAAAAGCAAACCACTTCTGATTGGATCACATTAGAGAAAGGATAATAACAATCTGTAAGAGGGCATTTTACAGTATGTAGTTCGATCAAAAAGTAGATTTCCTATTCATTGTGTCATGCAAGTTGAATCCAGGTACCAACAAAACAGCCGAGCCAGGTGGTTCTTGATCTGCCATTAAGAAAACTTTCACTGTTTCAACCGCATCTCAGTCTTCCTCAGCAGATGGAGTTCGGACTAACTAACTTAGACTGAGTTAAATCATCAGTGGTGAGATTCTCAGAGAAGGGAAGATATAGAAGGTGGACATCGAGTTCTCATTTCATCAAATAATGCTCAAATGCAGATATTTATTCGGGAGCTTTAACAGTATGTTAAAACCAGTGAAAATCGGAGAAAAACGTGCTCTACAGCCTGACTTAACTATAAGTTGAGGGGAGTGCAGCTTTGAATGTCTGTTAGAAATGTTTGCTCTCCATCAGATGGCTTCTTTGCTTGACTTAGTTCCCTAGAAATATTTACTTACATGACATGTACTACTGTACTTCACTCTGGGTGCAGGGTAGCATATTCCACTGTCAGCTGGGTTGTTCAAGCAAAAATGAAAACAAGTAGGCCTACGTGAGACATACTGTTGCTCTGAGTAATGTGTAACTTGATTATGACGGACAGGGGCACTGTAATACTATTTTTAGTTCATCCTCACTGTAAATACGTACTCGTTAGCACCAGAAAGTAGGCCCCCCAGTGAGTCCACTGTTTGGGTATTTTTTGTGAATACGTACAGGAGGGCCGCCTCCTCACAGTTTGAAGATGTAATTTAACCTTTAAAATTGAAAGTGACACTTGTTTTAGTATCAACAAATTGTTGCATCTCGGTTGAAAAAAGGATGTACGGAAAGCTCGACTTATAAACTGTTTTGGCGTCTTTGTAGTTTTATCCCTAAAATATCTCAGTTGAAGCAATACAGACCAAGCAGAATCAATTGTGTGAACAGGCGTGCTAAGCCTGTGAGCTGACTTCCAGGAGAAAGTGACCTGGCTGCACGAGTTAAAGCACATAACCTTTGTAAATGCTGTACTGTATGGCAGGATGGATTAGGCTGAGGGAGACTGTGACGTGTGCCAGTGGCCTTCACTAATCTGGCTGTGCATCTGCCGGTGAGGGGCGTGTGCGGTTCGTGCGGCGAAGGGAGGTCGATGGCTCCTCCCTACCTTCCAGCCCTGTTTTTATAATCAGGCGTGGAAACAGGAGTATGGGCATCGGGCTGCTGACATCACTGACTTCGCTCAAGGGAGCTCAAGTGGATTCTGCAACAGCGGCAGAGGGGGGAGGGAGGGAGGGACAGAGAGCGAGAGGAAGGGAGGGAGGGAGGGGAATTTGTTGCCATGGTGAAAGGTCCTTCAAGCAGCTGCTGATTCGCCTGTGCTGTAGCGCACCCCTTTCCATTCTTCTCCTTTCCCTCTCTCTCCTCTGTGCTCGTGCCAGCCGTTCAGACAAGAGATTTGTACGCTGCGTGGTCGGCTGTGGACGTTCCTGCTTCAGACCTTTTACGCGGTCCGCCACACGCAGGGATGGGAGACTCTGTCGTCCAAACACAGAGAGAGGATACTGGCAGGTAAGGAAGGATATTTTTATGCTCTCTCTTCCCAGTCACACACAGGATATTTTGCTCTGCAGTGTCTGTGTGTGGATGTATATGTGGAGTTTTTTTTTTTTTTCCCCCCTAACCCAGCCTAGCGTTGAAGCTGTAGCTCTGCATCTTTAGAGGTGAACCAAAGCCCAAGGAACATATGCTGTTGGCTGATTTAACGCTTAATGTCTTCTCTCTGCCAACTCATTTATTGTTTGGTCAGTGCTGCTCTTGCACAATTTAGCTTGATTGTTTGTTTTTTCAAACTGTCCTGGGCTAACATGGTAAATGCGCCATGCTTGTTTTTAATGGGTGGAAGTGAAAGGGTGGATTTATGCCTCTGAGGATCCTCACATGATTGGAAGCATCTGTAAAAAAACAAATAATATGCTGCTTCCTCACTGTTGGGTCGAGTAATGTGTTGAAATGCACTGCATGAATAATTTATTCAGCTGGTATCAGTCTGTGCCTATTGCTGGTCCATTTCTTGTCAGTGTAATCGGATTCCAGGTCTCGTATGCAGACATAACAGATGCACTTTTGAAAATCTAGTTAATTTTCCTGCCTATTTTTGTTCATGCATGACAAAGCATAAAGCTCTGAAATTGTTTATACTTGAGGCATAGAAATGATTTTGCTTTGTTTGAGGTAGTGTTTACCAGACATGGCCGACTTATCAGGCCATTGATTTAATGTCTGTGTCCTTATGGTCAGAGAGTAAACACAGGGTGTGGAAACAGGGATTTGTGAATGAAAAGAATGGCTCCTCTAGCTCAGATAATGACGGACCTGAGCAGCAAAAATTGGTGCAGCCCCTTTTTATGCTCTGATGTAAATACTAATCTGTTTTACAGGTGAGATTTCAGATTCAGACTAATTTGTCATTTATCTTGCTTTTTATTTGTATCTTCACAGAAGCCATTGATAAAGGAGACAATAGGAGACTTGGCAAAAAGCCAGTGTTCACAAGCTCACAGGTAAATACTATTCAACAATTTGGCCTGATATTTAAAGTTGTCTTTTTGGATCAAAACCATGAATCCAATCCGTTTTTATTTGTTATTCAGAACTTGAATCAAACTTTTACTGTGCTGATGCTGTGAACTTGCATGTTTCAGCTCGGAGAAATCCATGTAAATTTGTGTAATCCCTGTCAGTGATTACAGGTCATGGCCAGCAGATGCCATATGTCATAAATGCCGCACCCTTGCAGCAAAGAGATACGGTATGAAATGAACAGCAGGGCCTCTCTAAACAGATGTATAGCTAAGATAAGCCTAGCTGGGGTGATCCAGATAGGGATTGCCAACATGTGAGGCATGAGCGACTGAGAGCAGTGGAGCTGCTACAGATCTCTCAGGAAGTGATTTGATAGAATCAGAACAGGAGCTTTGCCTCTTTAGCGTCTTTTTGTGCTGGATCTTTAAGATAAAATTACAGATGTAATTGTTTCATTGTTTGACGGGAAAAAGACAATACAGGGTGTCTGATTTATTAAATCAACTCAGATAATTTGATGATTATTATGAAAGTAATATGGACTTTTTTTTTTTCTCACAGCAAAGGGCTGTAAAATGCCCCTCATCTGCACCTGAGAGTCCTCCTGTGCAAAGGACCCAGAGGGTGTCTGAACACACAACTTCTTCCTCTCGAAGTGCAACATCAGCCATGAAGTCTGATGGACTGGGGACAGCTAACAAACCAGGAGATGGTCAGACCTCGAAGGCAAAAAACGTGAAGAAGGCGGGAGATCGCAGTGTCGCCGCAAAAGGAAAGACGGCCTCAGCTGCCGCACCAGTCGTCAATGGCACTGGGACTGCGGGGGCCAGACGTGATGTAGCCAGTGCCAATGGTCCCAGAAGCTCTCATGGGGCTAAAGACCAAGAAAAGAAGCCAAACCCAGGTGCAAGGCCTAAAACCTCCCCGCCTAGCTGCACGTCTACAAGGCAAACAGTGGCAACAAAGGCTCAGAAGAGCTCGGCAGGAAAGGCTGACGGCACCGCTGGCACCACCCAAGCTCAGCCCTTCGCCTCATCCACATCAGGCAACACCTCGCCAGAGAACGGTGCCAGCAGCCCTCGCAACGATACCCACTCTATTCCAGGTTTACACCCTTTATTGACCCTTTACATTTCCTCACCGATGCCAATTACAATGTGATAGATCACTGCAGCCAAGCTCAAGTGTCTGCCAGTCAACCCAGGACATAATACTGTAGCTGAAAATTTGGAACGACCTGCAGACTAGATTCAAGGTTCAAAACTTTATTGCCCCACCAACATGATTGATGAATAAGCTCACTTAAATGTCACACACTAATTAATATGATGAATCTTGTGCTGTGGCCAAGAGGGATTATTTTTGGAAGACAAGGGAAGTGTCACTTCTGAATGTTCATTCAGGAAACAAAGCACATTAGGCTGTCCTCGACAGCCTGCTGGCATCAAACTAACGACAGAGGTCATAGCTCTATACAGCTGTCACACGAGGGGGGTGTGACCGATTACTTTGAACCTCAGTGGTGGGGTTTGTTTTGGGGAGGTCGAGTAATCCCATCTCATAGCAGTGTCCACGGCTTAAGTGGGCCTCAGCTGTCTGTCCTGCTGGTACAAGCACAGCATGGATCCCTTTACCCCACCCTGAAAGAGACTTGGTATATATGTCTGTGATGTGAGCTCATACACAGTGTAGTATGGATACCTGCGACTTTAAAAAGGGTGCGGGGCATTGATTCTTTATGAACAGAATGACAGAATTGGTTTAACACTGAATATGTATAAATCTCACTAGTGTCACATAGCATGCTTGGGCCAAGATCTAATAATGCTTGTGTATGCTTATCTTAACAAAAAAAGTTCAGTAATGCATCTATATCTGTGCCAATAACCTGAAGGTTTTTTTTGGTGTATGAGGAAGTTATGTAAAGGGAAGGTTGTTTGTGCTCAATACTGTTCTGTGTTTTAGGTGCAAAGCCCAAACACCAGGCTAAGACAGTGACCAAGTCCCCACTGACCAAACCCTCTCAGAAATCTGATGCAGCAAAAACCAGCAGGTGAGCTCCAGTCTTTGTGTAATTATGGCAGTATAATCTCCCACTGTAACATTTTAAAGGATTAATCTGTACGCTTGTCAATTTCCCCTTGGACGTTCTCCGAAGAAGGAGCCATGTTACGTTCCATCCTATCGCTGAACGCCAGAGAAAAATGTAACTCTAGCTGAATTGTGGGAGGTTCAGCAATTCTGCACGCTGTTTAGTTGAAATATATCTGACATATCCAGAACATTATGAACTCTGTTTTTCTTACCACTCTAAATCTGTTTGCTATTCGGAGAGTATAAATAGAACAGCTGATTTTTAACAGTTTCTGTTGTCTGACCAAATTGTTCAAATGTATTTAAATTCTGGTTGCAGCACCTCCGCTGAAATAAGAGAATCCATTGATCCACCCCAACACCATAAGAGAGAGCTTAAAGCATCCAACAAAACAAATGTATAAGAGACTGTATGTTCAGTAATATAACCAGAGGGAAGATTAGCAGTCTAGGAGTTATTTATGATGGTAAATCCATTTCTGACAAAATTCAAAATGGCTGTCTAAACCGGAAGTGACCATATTTTAATAACCCTAACCCCTAAAACCACTCCAATATTGCCCAGATCAGCCAAGCAGTTGTTGAAATATTGCCCATATAGGCGATTGTGATAATTTATGCTAATTATATGAGTTATGCTAATTGCCCAATATATATAAGTTAGCATCCGGCAGTTTCTGAATACTGGGGACCCATACTATATATTTCTAACATAAAACTTTGGGGTACTCAACATTTCCGGGATCACAATGGGGCCCTATGGGCTGGCAATCCTGCAGCACACTGTCACCTAGTTGTGTTTTTTAGGCCACAGGCTGACAGGAGGATAAAAGCAGCTGTGTAGAATTTTCTGACAAGCCTCTTATCTGTCCTTCAAAGATTTTAAAAATACCCATTTCACAATCAGCATCATCCAAACTCCATCTGCCCTGCCAGCCTATTAATATTTTCACCAGACTCCCTGGAAAGCAGCTATACGAGTTAGCCAATAAACAGCTGACAGCCTAATAAATCTCTGTCTTGGTTGCATCTTTTGCACTGAAACATACTATACATAACAGTTCATCAATTTCACTATACAAATTTTATTGTCCTGGATTTATGTACTCCAGCCTCCTGAGGTGAACTGTTCAATTCAAAATGTAGATGTGCAGAGAGGGGCGTTGGCAGTGAACTCACCTCTAGCATAAATGTAGGTTATAAGGATAATAATTTGTACATGATGGGTTTTTTTAAACATAACTTTTATCATCAATGAGTGTATCTCAGGTTGATGAATCTCAAACTGTCAAAAAGTGCTTTATTTTTTGTTTTTCTGAAGTCAGATCCAGTAAAAAAACAGGGAATAATATCCTTCACAAAGACACCAGCGACAACTTGAAATTCTTTGCATTGGTAATCAGCCCATGTCTCAGACTCTTGTCCTTGACGAAATGGGAGAAAAAACTTTGCTGCCCCCAACTGGTGTTAAATATTAATTCATGGTTTACTCCACCCTGAGCTCCTCATAAATATTTTTATGATGATGTGAGCATGAGGTATTAATTAGTCAGGATGTTGTGCTAAAAACATTTGTGGATACAGTGTTGTTTATGACTCCGTCCTTCTCTTTCGCCCATCACAGTCCTACCAGTAAATCAAGTGGCAAAGTCAAGACAGGTGCAGCTGAGAAAGCGCCTACTGCAGCGACAGCAACAAGAACAGACACCAAAGCAAGAGGCACACCAGACCTTCATGGTGAGATGTTGAAAGCCCTCCTGATTCAAATGTCTGTCTGTGCACTCTGGCAAAGTCTTACTGTCATGCTCTGCTCTGTCTTTGATTCAGCCTCCAAGCATGGATCCTCTGTGAAAAAGCCAGCGTCACCCAGGAAAGAAGACAGCAAAGAAGGGTTGAAATCCTCCACAGCACACAAAGCAGGCAGTGAGACTCCCAAAAAGATCACAAAACCTGCTTCAGCCACTGGATCTTCAACCAAGCCCAGTAGTAAACCAGCAAAACCAGCCTCTTCAGCCCCCTCCAAACAATCCTCAGTTGTAGCTGCCAAGTCCTCACCAAAGCCAAAAAGTGCTACTGAACCACCTACAGAGAAAGCTTCACCTAAGTCTGGAGGAGCGTCCAAAACCTCTAGTGCTGCTGCCACCAAGAAATCTGGATCTAAAGGAAAAGAGGCAGCAAATTCAGACTGTAAAACTGTCCCAACTGAAAACACTGATCATGTGGCGGTGGATAAAGATAGTATAGAGCTAGTAGCCCCAGACCAGCCTGCAGCACACACTACACAGTCACCAAGCGAGGGTGGAGGGGATTCACTGAGCCTTCAGCTAGACCCCAGCTCTAAGCAGAGTCTCCAAACGGCTGGAAACACTAGTGGTGGAGGAGAGGAGACCGGTGTTACACCAGCAGCTAACAACGTCCCTCATGTTAAATCCACTAACGCTTGCAAACAGACTGAAGGGAGCAAAGCCAAACAGTCTCCAAGCGGTGTCATCCCTGCTCACATCAGCGCGGGGCAAGTTCATGACGCCGGCTCGCCAAACTCCCAGGGGGCCGCCGAACCCCCCATAGAGACGCCCTGCAGCGTGGGAAGCACTCACACCCCCTTGGAGGACTCCTGGAGCGGTATCCACCATCAGGTCAGCCCAGAATCCGAGACCGGCAGCACGCACACCACCTCCTCCGACGACATCAAGCCCCGCTCAGAGGACTACGACGCGGGGGGCTCGCAGGATGACGACTGCTCCAACGACAGAGGCGTCTCCAAGTGCGGCACCATGCGCTGCCACGACTTTTTGGGCCGCAGCAGCAGCGACACGAGCACCCCGGAAGAATTAAAGATGTACGAAGGCGGGGCCGGGCTGAGGGTGGAGGTGCGGCTGCGTGGGAGAGAAGCAGAGACCACCAGTGAGGAGGAGGGGGTGAGACGACGCCCACGTTCCTGGTTGCAAAGAGACGAGGTCCACGTGGAGGAGGATCACTCGGAGATCGAGGCCACCATCACCGTGAAAAGTGTCCCCGACCACCAGCTTTTCTCCTCCGAGGAGGAAGAGGAGGACGACAACGAAGAGGAGACGGAGGACGAGAGGTCAGAAGTTGAGGTGATCCAAGGCCAGGCTCCACCGCCGCCAACTGAGCCCTCGCCACACTTCCAGGGGATCGTCAACCTCGCGTTTGACGACGACGGCGTGGACCAAGAGAACGACCAGCCCGACTACCAGCAGACATCTAACTTCCGTCGGTCAGTGCTACTGTCTGTCGACGAGTGTGAGGAACTGGGCTCGGAGGAAGGTGGCGTCCAGACCCCACCTCAACAGTCTGACGATGTCGCGACTCCCTGCGATGTCTTCGAGTCTGACTCCAAGACTCCTCAGTCCAACTGTGACCAACAGAACCACCTGCCCTGCCGTCTCGAAGATGAAGGCGTGAAGCACAAAAAACACGAGGAGGAACATGAAGAAAAATCCTCTGTGTTCTTGACGGAGATCCAGGAGCCCGTGCTGGAGGAGAGTAATCACATTCAGGAGGATGGGATGAAGTCCAGCGTGTCCGCCGTGGACGCTGACCCCAGAGACCTCCCCCCTCAGGAGCGCCCATGCCACCTGGATCTGCGGCACACCGAACAATACAACGGAGGGCTGCGCAAAGCTCACACCAATGCCTCAGAAAGCAAGAAAGCTGATTTACATCTAGACTTAAATGAGCCTCTGACAGGGGACTCTCCTGTACATGCTGCACAGTCTCCAGCAGGTAATGTATAATCTACAGATGATTCCTAGACCCCAAATCTAAACCCGTCTTATCTCCCCAAACTCCAGTAGTGAAGGTATAGTATTCCCCTGCAAGATTCATTTACCTCTGCTCTGACTCCTAGACCTTACCTACAGTATGCCCACCATATACCCATCCCTCCTTCAGAAAAAGGATATTATTGAGTGTACTAGTTTAGTAACTAGTTATAAATACATGTTCAAATTCAAATGAATTAGTGGTCATCATATTTCCATAGTTCAACACTTGCTCTCATCTCAACCCATGGATTGTGTAGCTGTTGTAAATTTGAATTTGCAACGTCAATATCCTTTTCAAAGATGGAGATTGGCCTGATCAAAACAACTAATCTAAACTGTAAGGTTTAAACGAGTGAACTACCTTTAGATAGGCATTTAGGCCTTGGTAACTCAGTTTACGCAAAAAAAAGAGGGGGAAATCAGTGTACATCCGTTAAGACTGATCATAGAATTGTATTTGTCCAAAAAGAATCTGCCTTGTGACAAGGCATGTGACATAGTTACACCAATGCACTTTTATGTACATAAGAATAAGATTTTTTGATTATTTTTGTCATTTCTTTTATGCAGTGGAACAGTCTGGCCTTTTTAAGCCATAGATAATTTGACATAGTTAAAGGTACTATATATATAAAACAGTTCAACGTCAACATATCATCGCCAAATTATCAGTGATTTGTTGGTGTAATTACAGTTACAGTTAGACTATTGTTGAGATAATTTGATATCACATCAATATTGATGGTGATATTGATTGATTGAAGCTTGTGTTTCTTAAAACTTAATGCAGGAATCCCAGCACTTCTTGTCTCATAGGATGCTCAGACGGTGTCTCTTCTTTACTGCGCTTGTTTCTTTTGGCTTTGTGTTATTGTAAAAGGATGAATGGCTTCTCATTCACTACACCTTTGCCATTTTGAGAAACACAAACTTCTTGCCTCATGATCTCTTTTGTGCCATCAAGCACAAACAAATGTTGACCTTGTGGTTCACAATGTCAAATGCAGCGTAGCATCACCTGGCTTCTCAGCGATGGTCTTTCTTGTTAACGGTAATTATATCAACATCTCACAATTCATTTTAAAAGATTTGTTTACACTCAAACACTATATGTAGCACCTTTAAAATTGTGTTAAAGGGAAATTACATTACAATCAAATTTATGGATAGTTGACTACCTGACATAAAGGTCCATTACAAAACTGCCACTGCTTCTCAAAAAAGTGTGTTATACTTGGAAACTTTTCCCTTGCATCTCCTTGCTGTTTTTCTTTTTCGATTTTGAGAATGTACCTGTTCCTGAGTTTGGGGATTTTTGATTTTAATTTTTGCACTGCACACATGCATGCTACTATTAAAATTTATTTTTCATCCTGCTATGCCATCCATTTTTTGTGTTGTTTTTTTTCTTCTACATCCCATTACCTTTTGTCATACCCAGTAGACTTGTGTCTAGATACATAGATGTCCACTTTTTAAGAAATGTTTTGTTGTAAGCTTTGGTTCAGTAGGCTTTGTGTAGTGTCAGTAGCCTCCTATGTACAGTATGTGATGTGTCTCTAGAGCAGCTGTTACAGCTCTACCATGTCTCTCTTTTTTCACTATCATACTCAGAAAAAGAAACCCTGCTGCACCATTACTGAGGGTCTATCCCGATGCAAACATGTAAATCATTTTGTTTTCAGCACCACACAGGAATCAGTTAGTTCATCCTTTGCCATTTTAGAAATAGATTAGAAAACAGAGAATGTCAAACAAAACTTGGTGGTGTGCCATCTTTTGTGCTACTCAGTGAAGCACTGTTGCCTACATATAGGTTTGTTGACAGTACTGTTCATTAGGCCTGCCCCCTCAAAGAACTGCATCAAAATCTTAAAAACATATCATTGTTAATTCAACAACAAATGCAAATTTCACTGGTGCCGGCAATGTATGGCTTACTTTGTTTGAACAGGTGGATAAAGAGATGCATTCAGAAAAGCATCGTCTGTGCATTACCTTTAAAGCAACTGTCCATCCATATTTGAAGGGGTTGGTGAGTTACGAGCCAATTTATTTGATATTCGTATTAACCGACAGCAGTTACCACTATCCAATTCACTGCTTTCCTCACCTGACTTCACTATGGAATATGTTCTGAAGGACACAGTTGCATTAAGGGTAAACTTTAAGTAATCACTGTTTGACTGTAGAAGGCAGTGACTAGTCTCTGAAATGAAATGATGAAAAAAAAAAAAGAACTGTGGAGAATTGAATCAGTTTGTCATTTTGCAGTATTGTCAATTGTTTTTAGGGGACAATGGTTGTGACAGATTGGATCAAACCTGCAAACATGACCGCCGACCATCCAAAGCCCTCTCTCCCATTTACGAGATGGATATGGGAGAAGCCTTTGAGCACTGCTTGGACAAGGACAGGAATGTAAAAGCAGGGGAAGAAAAGCAAAGAGGAGATGATGAGAAAAGCAGTTACTTTGCAGAGCGGGACTGGAGCCTGCTCAGACAGCTCCTCTCAGACCACGAGTCCAGTCTGGGTGTCATTAACCCCGTGCCTGAAGAGCTTAACCTGGCCCAGTACCTTATCAAGCAGACGCTGTCCCTGTCGCGTGAGAGCCTGGACTCGCAGGCTTTCCTGTCCCCGGAGAAGGAGACCTTCAAACGCTGGGCGGAGCTCATCTCACCCATGGAGGATTCCTCCACCAGCATCACTGTGACCAGCTTCTCCCCTGAAGACGCTGCATCTCCACAGGGGGAGTGGACCATTGTGGAACTGGAAACACATCACTGACTGCACAGAGGAGAGCCTGCTGGACAGTTGAAGCCCTCTCTTTAAACTTTGAACATATTCACATTGACTTTGTCTTAATTTATTATAATTTATAATCATATTATGTCTCCTCATGACACATCTTTATCCTGGACTCTGCAGAAGTCTGGACATTGCAGCAGCTTATTGGCATTCCACGTCATGCTCTCAGTGGACTGTTTCTTAACAAACGGGCTGTTATGCATGCTGATATTTTTCTATGTTTGACTGTTTAATTGGTGCCGCTTTGAAAGTCCTAGAAAAGAATGAGAGTTAAAAAAATGAAAAACATTATAGGTGACTGAAATTTCTTAAAGAAAATAATATCGGCCCTAATAGCTTGCATTTAGTGTCATATTGAAAAATAAAGATTTGTGTTTCTGAAAAAAGAATTGTTCATCACTGTCTTGTCAGGCAGATTGTTCCTCTTTCTACTTTGGTCATGTTTATTCCTTGGGCTTACAGTAGCTGCACAGGTGAAATTTTAACAGCAGAAAATGTGCTCATTTGTGAAGTGGAGCCTTCACTAATGTTAACGTCAATACTTTGCTATGATAAGTTAAAACAGTTCAAACAAACAACACCAACAACAGCTGTTGTGAATTAGCATTGATTTGGTGTAGACACACCTGTTCCGTGTTAACCGAAAATGTACGTTTACTAATCTGTGCAAACATGCACGTTGTATTCCAGGATTTAACCACTGATATCGATTTTTTTGTCTTAACTTCATTCATGCATTGATTATTGAAGGGGCCACGACCAGTGTTGACACTGCAGCGACATCTCGTGACTGTCTTTAAACACGACACGCGACAGGCTCATGCGGCGTCCAGGAGGACACAGTGGGGATGTGGCGCGCGGACAGCAATGGCCATCGCTCGAGCCCTGTCAGTTTGATTCAAACTGCGTCACTAATTTGACTTGAACCGACCAGAACAATGGCGATGGACAAAGACACGACTTCTCCGTGGAAAACAACGATTATAGTCAGCAGTTGCCTCCAGGTGGGTGATAACTCTTCATCTGCCAAACCTGCTACAGTTTGGTCCCAGGTGTGCTGAGCTTAATAGCCTACATAAGATAGGTTAGCCATTTGGCCATAATTAGCTAAGGATGCTACCACCAGAACTAAACAGGAGTTGCACTCGTTAACAGTTATTGACTTTTAACCCATTTTAAAGGGGAATGCAGTTGCCTTTATTTTGTTATACATTTCCACTTTGCCAGACGCATGATATCAACAGGATGCTCCAAGTGCAGCAGCACAGAATCAGATCCTCGGACACCGTCGAGTCTGGCGCCATAATTTTTCCTCTGTCAGGTAGGCTAAGCCTGTTTATCGATAACCCTATCTTAACATCACGTCCCTCGGGATATTTAACTCTAAAATATACATCTGCTGCACATTTTTATAATTAAGCACTGTGTCCATAATTTATCAATAGTTTGTGTGGTGACAATTTTCTTTAAGAATTGCCATAAATGTTGTGGTAAAAATAAATAAATCCTGTCATCCTGTGTTGAGCATATCATACATTATCTCCCTTAGGCACTGCATTCCTGTTGGTTGACCCTCAAGACTTCCCAGGGCGTTTTGAGGAATCAGGACTCATTGAGAGGATAAAGAAGTTTGTGCAGGTGCACCGGAACAGCTTCCTCCTTCTGTTTGCTCCCTTCTTTGGGAAAAGGGAGTTGGAATTCTTGTTGGGCATTCAGCACAGGTATACAGTGGGGGAAATAAGTATTTGATCCCTCTCTGATTTTGTAAGTTTGCCCATTCACAAAGAAGCAAACAGTCTATAATTTTAATGGTAGGTTTATTACAATAGTGAGAGATGGAATATCAAAAAAAAAATTCAGGAAATCACTTTAAATAAAAGATATAAACAGATTTGTATTTTATCTAGGGAAATAAGTATTTGATCCCCTGGTAATGAATGGCTGGTACTTGGTGAAAAAACCCTTGTTGGCAAGCACAGAGGTCAGACGTTTGTTGTAGTTAATGACCAGGTCTGTGCACGTATCAGGAGGAATCTTGGTCCACTCCTCTTTGCAAATCATCTCCAAATCCTTAAGGTTTTGAGGCTGTCACTTCGCAACTCGAAGCTTCAGATCCCTCCACAGATTTCGATGGGATTAAGGTCCGGAGACTGACTTGGCCACTCCATGACCTTAATGTGATTCTTTTTGAGCCACTTCTTTGTTGATTTGGCCATATGTTTTGGGTCATTGTCGTGCTGGAAGACCCATCCACGACCCATTTTCAGTGCTCTGGCGGGGGGAAGAAGGTTGTCACTCAGTATTTTATGGTACATGGCCCCCCACCATCTTTCAATCAATGTGATGAAGTCATCCTGTCCCCTTAGCAGAGAAACAACCCCAAAGCATAATGCTTCCACCTCCATACTTGACGGTGGGGATGGTGTTCTTGGGGTCACAGTCAGTATTTTTCTTCCTCCAAACACGGCGAGTCAAGTTGATGCCAAAGAGCTCAATTTTGGTTTCATCTGACCACAGCACTTTCTCCCAAGACTTCTCTGAATCATTCAGGTGATCATTAGTGAACTTCAGACAGACCTGTACATGTGCATTCTTGAGCAGGGGGACCTGGGGACCCCTGCTCAAGAATGGGACACAAGAACACCATCCCCACCGTCAAGTATGGAGGTGGAAGCATTATGCTTTGGGGTTGTTTCTCTGCTAAGGGGACAAGACGACTTCATCACATTGATTGAAAGATGGAGGGGGGCCATGTACCATAAAATACTGAGTGACAACCTTCTTCCCCCCGCCAGAGCACTGAAAATGGGTCGTGGATGGGTCTTCCAGCACGACAATGACCCAAAACATATGGCCAAATCAACAAAGAAGTGGCTCAAAAAGAATCACATTAAGGTCATGGAGTGGCCAAGTCAGTCTCCGGACCTTAATCCCATCGAAAATCTGTGGAGGGATCTGAAGCTTCGAGTTGCGAAGTGACAGCCTCAAAACCTTAAGGATTTGGAGATGATTTGCAAAGAGGAGTGGACCAAGATTCCTCCTGATACGTGCACAGACCTGGTCATTAACTACAACAAACGTCTGACCTCTGTGCTTGCCAACAAGGGTTTTTTCACCAAGTACCAGCCATTCATTACCAGGGGATCAAATACTTATTTCCCTAGATAAAATACAAATCTGTTTATATCTTTTATTTAAAGTGATTTCCTGAATTTTTTTTTTTGATATTCCATCTCTCACTATTGTAATAAACCTACCATTAAAATTATAGACTGTTTGCTTCTTTGTGAATGGGCAAACTTACAAAATCAGAGAGGGATCAAATACTTATTTCCCCCACTGTATATTGATAAATGGCTGTGGTCTAATGTCTTACACATTCAGGGAGTGTTGCCTTCTCATTATGCTCATCATCATCAGTCCAGTCCTATTTCTGAAGTCTTTTTTTTTTCTGCTTTCAGGTTCTTTGCCAGCAATCTCAAGACTTTGCCTGTGAGGAACAATGCTGAGATTGTCAAAGGAATGTTGACTATTGCCAAAGTAAACATGAAGTACACAAAATTTCTTTGGTAATACTACAACTACTACTACTACTACTACGTGCAGTGAATAATTTTTGATAATGATCGTTGTTGTTTTTGTTAAATAATTGTTTTGTGAGACTTAAAAGTAAGCCCCGTCTCATTTGTGTGCAGGCCACCAGTAAGCCCCATTCAGTCACTATCCATGAGCGGATGTCTCTGGCCCAGTCTCACATCATTGAAAGCAGTCCTGTGTGGGAGATGCTAAAAGACATACTGTAAAGTGCAGCAGGTGATCCAGACACAACCCTTCGAGTAGTTTTATATGGTACGAACCAGTACAGATTGTATTTGGTGAACATACAAATGCAAAGGTAGAAGTGTTTCAGTTTGCTTTTTTTATTTATTTATTTTTTTTTGACAATAACTTTGGGATAGAAAAGCTAACACATTAAATGCATTTTTTTATCAGTCAAAAAAATAAAACACAGCTTGGAAAAGTTACTGCGGTCTGAAGTGACACTTGAGCACAAGCGGTTGCGGTTTAGTTTGGGATCTTCATCTTTTCCTCTGTAATCTCCTCAATCCGGACTATAAGACTTTCCATCAAGTCAAACGTCACCAAAGCACTCTGCAGCACCTGAGACACACGAGAAGAGTCAGTTTGTCTGCAGAGATCAGACTCAGAATGATAATTAAAAGGAAAGTTAGTGTGTATACCTGCTGCTGGGCCTCGGGGGACAAATTGGACACGTTCTCATGCTTAACTCTTATTCTTCTGACTAGTTTGGAGGATCTAGCAGCATCTCTGGCCTCTGAAGCAAAACCATAGAGACAGTCCATGGTGTGAAAACTGTGAGGCTGTTGTTCCATTTGTAATTTGTGCGAGGCTATTGCAATGTCATTTTGTCAGACCGTCAGATTAGCAGAAAATTCCTACCTTTTGCTTTGAGCTTTTGATCCTCCTTCAGTGCTTTCAGTTCAGCAGAATAATACCCTCTTGACATGCTGATACACACACGCAGCATTTTCACGTAGTCCTCCTTCATCCTACACAGCGCTTCCCACACATCTGTCTGAAAGAAAGAGGTATATATCATCAGCTTTCTGCATTAACCAGACTGACTGGCAGAAGAGCAGTGAAAGTGTTGAATGAGACTGACTTACAGTGCTCCATGGTTCTTTGTCTCTGATAAGTAGAAAGCGCAGAAGATTCAGACTCTCCATTATCCTGGATAAACAAAGACAGGGCATTTCTTAATGGCTCAGTCAGGATAAAGCGTCCCCATTCTCACATTTATAGACCTTGGTCTTTAGATCCATGCAGTTAACCAGACATCAGAAACACTGAGTTTGGTTTGCACAGTGTAAATTAAATAGACTTTATATAGAATTTGTTCTGTCATCTACATTTCATGCATGAAATCTGCAGTAATTTAGCTTCGTATTTAAATCTGAATGTGGGTACAGTTTTGCTTTGCACAGACCAAGTTTGTGATGATTATACAGTATGACAAAATCCCCCATGTGTGGGATTTGAAAAACACTATTTCTCCCAAACTTAATCACCACCACTCTGACAAATACAGTATGTGTATACATTGGGATACAAATGAGCAGGCCTGTCTGTAAGGTAAAGTTTTGTTCATGTTGGTTACCTGTCCATACTGCTGAGCAGATCTGTCTCAGCACCTTGAGGCAGAACCAGCACCAGTCCCAGCAGTGAGAGGAATTCCTCTGACAGGAACCATTTATTGGCATTTCCAGGCTAGAGAGGAGATACCATAGATTAACACCCTATGATAAAATCATCAGACTAAACACTAACCAGACAGTAAGACTGAGATTTAGCCCCAACTACCTAAGAAAGCTCCCATCCGTCATCTTTGATCTCACCTTCATGGAAAATTCTACTTGATTCTTGATGTTCTTTATTATATAACTCTCCACTCCTGCGTGGTTGCTGACTTTTAACATGCACCTACAAAAGGAAAACATCATCAGACTGAAACCAGGAACACTTTCAGAATACATGCACGCTGAGACACACTAATTTAGTCTCACTTTACTCTCAAAATAGCTTCAGGTTTTCTCCACATTTTGAAAAAAAAAAGATAAGATTTTGCTTCATGTTGACGTAAGTGCAACATTCCTGCAAATTTGTCAGCTGCACATCTTCTGTTCTCCTACGTCCTAGATGTGTTACATCTGAATCAGATCTAGTGACCATGGAGGCCACTGATCGTCACTGAACTCACTGCTGTCTTTTGTGATACTTTGTCATTAAGTAACTGTTCGAAGATGCTTTGGTCATAAAGGGAAGCCAATGCTCAGCAATAGTCAGATAAGTATTATACAATAATAAAGTGCTGTGAGGTTTACAGGCACTATAACTGATATTGTATTCACTCTAGTCCACATAAACACTGGAATGTAACAAGTTTACAAAGGCACAGTTAGATCTCAGCAATATTTTCATTTACATTTCTTACCTGAAAAACTTGTGCTTTGCCTCAGCATCTAATTTATCAATGAAGAGCTGGAAAACCTGCAGTCCAGATTCTCTCTGTGGAAGCAGTGGTCACAAAAATGAGAAGTGTGTTTTTTGACAATATCACAGATGCAGAATAATGGAAATCTCAATACTCACCAAATGTTGCATAGGGCAGTCAGCGAGTACTTGCCGCAGTTTCTGTGAATCACAGGACACCAAAAGATTGGTCAAAACGATTCATATTGTTGACTTAAGTGTAGTATGACTTGCATAACTGTGGGTATGACTGTAGTCATTTTGTGCTATATCAACAGTTTATTAAGTTTAGTCTTAATTCAGCTTTTTAAATTGTGAGAACAAGGGAGCTGTCATGGTCGTGTTACCTGTGGAACACTAAAAAAACTCTTCAGGTCCAGTAGACTGACAGGAAGGCTGTTGTCCTGCACTTTCTCCAAGCTCTTTGAGTACAGTGCCTGAGAAAAATGACCTTAGTTTCCATTAATCATGCTTGATCGAATCTCACCTTTAGAAAAATACCATTGTAAATTAATACACCCTTACCAGTCCTTTAAGCAGGCGCGATTCCTTTTTGCTGTCAAAAAAGCAAGACAGCAGATGATTATAAGCAACTGATCATTAAACAAGAACCATATTCACTTCACGTCGTGATAACAGCTTACCTACTGAGAAGTTCATTGATGTGTTCCATGTTGCACTGAAGAATGAATACAGGACTGGAACAGCAGGAAAGAGCAAGCGACGTTAAGCATGTGCTGCACAGTTAGAATGGATTAATTTTACTGGCCAGATCATTGCTTCTTATCCCACCTGAACACTGCGGGGAAGCTGTCCATAGTGATGAGCTGGACAAACAGCAGATAAGCCAGACAAGCTCTCGATTCCTTAGACTGAGGTATGTCCATCACGCTGCTTCTCTTCGAGTTGAAAAACAGGAGCTCTGAGGGGGACACTTGGATAGCAGGTAGTATGACCTGTAGAGTTGGGTAGTGAAATTCACCTTTAAAAAAAATTGAACACTTTAGATAAAAAGAAGAGGGGGAGAGCCTGTTCTCACCATTATATCTGTTGCAAAGAGCCAAAGTGATGATTTCCTGTCTCGATTTAGTTCAGCCTCGAGCAAAGGCTCCCGCAAGCTCCTCATGCAGCTGAGAGGAAAAACTCATCATTTATCAATAATGCATCATTCACAAAAGTTGTTTTGCCAGAATTGCAAACTAAAAATAAACTTAAAGGTTCTGTTAGTGTTTGATATAAATGACCATCAACTAAAAATATTATGTTACAAGTAATACCATAATAAAGACAGGAAACGTACAATTTAAGCAGCTCAGTCCTCAGCTCCTCATCCTCGGCAGTGGTAACAGAGTTTCTCTCTTTCTTCTTCACTTCCTCTACGAAAGACTTTGTGAATTCAGCCAATGCGGTGCAGCAGCGACACAGACCGTGCTCATCAGCCTCCTCTAGCTTTGGGGTGTAAGGAACAGGCAGCCGCAACAGCTGCTTCTGTATGGCAGGCAGAATCAAGCCCACTTTGGCTGCCTTTCCATCCTCCATCCGAAGAAGCACTTTTCAAGATATACGTAAGGTTGCTGTTAGTTACCATACATGTACAGCAGGGGGAGCCAAACACCATAGTTTTTTAACAACAGCATGTTTTTACCATGACTACATCTATGCTGTAAAACATCCATAATTGACTCTGTTTAGAATGATGTTTCTTACACATACTATTATGCAGAAGATTATAGCATAATGTTTTGTATGTTATGAATTGAATTTCAGCTGTTAGGATGCATAATGTTTCAGTCATCAGTACGTACATGTGATTATTAGACTTTACAATGTCACTAGTCACAATTATAAAAGCTCCATCCATCCATATATCAATATCAATATCTCTGTGACTAGCTCTCAAATTGGTAATGTGTAGCAGATGCGATGCTTGGCACAATTTCTAATGCTGTTAGTCACCTGTTTTAAGATGAGGAACAACGGCCATGATGGTCTCTGAAATGGCAGCTGCATCAATGTCCTCAATTATTTCCAGCAAACTGTACAGGAGTTCCTCTGGCCTGCAAGTCTGAAAAAAAACAAACAAACATGCACATGGATTTAACCTACTGTATAGAAAGCGCGCCATATTATATAAATGGGTTGTTTGCACCTACCCGGGTCAGATGTGTGATGGCAGTCTGGCAGGGATTGAGACTCACACTCTCTTTTTTAATCACCTCATTTACAAGAGGTGCTATGAGTACACAACCCATAGACTTAACAATCTCCTAAGAGCAACAGAAAGCAAACACACTTGGTTAATAAAAACAAGAAAAACAGAGACCCCGTTGCTATAGATTCACTGCGTCTTTCCTCTCCATTTGCACGTGTCACTGCAGAAAAAGTTGCATGCAACACCACCTGCAGTTTCACATTAACTGAGAAAGTGTGATCTCAAAGACCGACGGAAAAAAACATGATTAGAAGGGCAAGTTTGAGCATCTCCACAATGGCTGAGCTGCAGAGCTGTTGAAAGCCTTTAAGATCAACGTTTGGCCTAAAACATAGACAGATAGATAGATGAAATGAGAAAATCTTACATGGCTCTAGCCATGACAAAAAAGGCCACATTTCAGACTTCTGGTTTACTCATGGCTAAAATATTTTATACAAGTTAGAGGTAGTGCCCCAAAAGAGAATAATAATTAATTCCTCTATAATTGTAGACTTTAATCTGTTAAATCATACACTTGTACATAATTGGAAGCATACCAAATGAACTCACTCTTTGTTTCTCCTATAATGAATGAGTCAAGTCGATATTATCTATAGACAAATCATAACATAACTTATTTGAGAACAATTTTCATATACAGCAGCAGGTCTAGACTCATTTTAGAAATTCAGTACTGCTGCACTGACTGGAAAGATTCGTCATATTTCAAGTAGAAGTGACTGTTCTGTTTATGGGTAGATTAAAAATGGCTGCCAGAGATTCTTAATTTCTTCCACAGAATGTAATAAACTGTAGGATTGCAGTCCCTTTACTCTCAGCACTGCCTATGTCTCTCTCCATGTCTTTGCTCTTTAAGTTCATGTTTGAGAGCCATGGATTTATCATTAGATAATCAATCATTTGAACCCCTTGAGACTCTTTCAGCCTCAGAAAAATGCAGGACTTAAAAGATGCTTCTAAAAGTACACTACACAAAACTGCATGAAGCATGGAGAGATAGGACAACCAAGGGCACTTAGAGGAATGCCGTAGTGAAGAGGGTTAGCAGTGGAGCGAGAAATCTGACTGAATATCTGCTTGTTCCCTCCCCACACCTCCAGGTCAAGAGGCCAGTAAGCACAGAGCAGTGGTGTGCATGTTGATGTTTAGCATAGCTGGGTGGAAGGGAAGTGGTTGCTGCTGTTCACCTCGGTACATAATGGCTCAGGAGGCTGCAGCATGAGCTTTTAGTCCTGTATGACAGATTAACACTGTCGATCCACTGTCACTTCATATCTGGGGGGTGTGACTGCTCCTAGTCTGGATGGATGATACAACAGATGTTTCCCTGTTAGTTGTGCCAGTTCTGGAGGAGAAATACCTGGTTTTTCTCATCCTGAACAAATTTCAGCAGTTGTGCACTGTCTCCCTGGTTGAGACATGCAGATCCCAAATTCTTGAACTGCTGGTAGTCCTCTGGCTTCAGTTGGTCTTCTGGAGTGTCTCTCTAAACATAGGATTGAGGATTATCAATTTAAATTATCTCAGTGTGTCTGATGAAAAAACAACAACAATATATTAAAAATAATAATAATATAGTTTTATTTAAAAAACAATGAAAACAACAATAAAAACAATATTTGAAACATCAAACACATTTAAAACTGAGGCTGATCACTGTTATAATCGAATTATAGTTCATGCTGTTGCTGCTTGATCACATCATATAACCTACTTGTTTGAGATCTTTGGCAGAATCTAAGAATAATCAAAATGCATAGCATGTTACCAACAGGAAGTGTTTAAGGAAAAGAGTCAGTGAATTGACAAGCAATCTCAGCCTAAAACCAAAACAGAAAAAGTGGAGGTTCCACTACTAAACTCTCAGTTCAGTCGTGAATGTTTGATTGTTATCATTAAAATAAAAAGTAGAACACAGTATTTGGTATCCATACTGTTATGTGGGTTGGAAGTGGGCCACCATTATTTTTTTAGTTGGAAATGGTTGGGAACAAGTGAACCCAAAATGTCTAATAAATATAGTTGTTTTTTTTGTTTGGTTTTTTTTTTTTCGTAATGCTCTATTGATATTTGAGACTGTCCAAAGCTAAATTTGTACACAGCCCAGATGAAACAAGTCTGCTATTACTGTGTTTTCTTCTTTTGTTTTGATAGGCCGCCGCAGTGAAGGAGAAGGATTGCCTCAGATACAAAACAAACGAGTTCAAGTTCACTTTAATGTCTAAGCATCTATGTTGCAGGTATGTTGTTGTTTATATGATTTATTAAAAGCACCCACTTCAAAAGGTTGTATTCCACAGAGGCATCATGAGTGTGATTGCCTCGGCTTAATTGTGTTACAGTGAAAAAATAATTGACTTACCCATCTCTTGATTATGTCGTTCACTTGATCCTCCTTCATGATCAGTCTCTCCCCAGTCCTCGCAGTCAATCCTATTATCAATATGTCTTTATTTTCAACACACCACAACAGATGCTGTGGCAGGTATAAGAAGAGATGTCAGCACCAGCTTCAAAAGAACCAAAATGTGAAGCTCTGCCGGCGTCTCGAGGGAGACAGAGAGGGAGAGAGATTCAGTCTGTGGAGAACCCCAACGTAAACCTCTTATCTCCCTTTGTGCTTGTCGTGTAATAGGATTAAACCAGGGCACTTATGTGTGGTCACAGAAAATTGTGGGACTGTCTAGAATGTTCCAGTCGTAGTAACGCTCACAATCCTGAACCACCACTTTTAATACTCAACTGAAAGTGTCTGTACCCACTCATTTGCTTAATCTCTTGTAGGTGGGCAAACACCACTAAACACTGTAAACAGAATAATAATCAATTATGTTGCAAATAAAGCCAATTATTCATTTATTTCATCCTGTATCCATTAAATGAAGCTATAGATTATTCAAATCATATTATATTGACTTAGAAGCTTTGTTTTGTTGGTCATCCCAGTGATCGTCATGTCTGTTTATATTGTCATCACAGATTAGGTTGTTAGTGTACGGGCAGATTTAAGAAGGGCTCGACTTCCACACATAGGAATGATAAATTAACAAAAAATAATTAAATATAAGACATAATATGTGTTTTGTACATTGTGCATCTAAAGCATCTTAAAGTCTTAAATAACTTATTTTATCCTCTACAGGTATTAAAGCAAAGTATTGATTGCTTTGAAGCAGCAGGGACAGAGAGACTGGTCAACATCAAGGTGCAGGTGAATTCAGTCAAATACAGACATACTTTTTTAGTACAGTAACTACAAATAAGTGCTTTATTCCTTCATCTTGAGCAGCACTGGTTTGATCTCCATTGTGTTTTGACAGTAGGAGACGATCTACCTGCGTGACGTGGGACATTTCTCTGTAATTCAATGGAAAAACCTGTTGTACAAAGACACACATGGATTAAGGATGCTTTTCTGTGATTGCTGAATGACAACATATTGCTCCTCTGTGTAAACACATAAGCCCCTCACCCCCACCTCCCCAGTGTTCACATGCATGGGTAATATAATAGAAAAACAATCAGTGACTTCCTGCTGCAGGCACACAGCCTCGGTAAAGGAGCAGCTCAAGTCCTGATTTTAGATGAAGAGGGGGAGAAGCGTGTTTGAACGGTTGGATTTAGCCAGCATCTGCTGCTCAGGTTTACTCTCTGTATTGATGTGTGATGAAAGCCTTAGACAAAAGCCTCAGACAAAAGCCTCAAAGTAAATACAATACACAGACTGCAGCTCACTCCATGTTTGTCCCTGATTTTGTCATTCTTAATTGCCAGCTGATGAGGTTTAGTTTTGGCAGCTCTCCTGAGGAGCAGCAGACACAAAAGCATACAGTATAAAGTCCGTCTTATGGTGAGATCACAGCCGCCGTACTGAGCCCACGAGTACTCAGTCATAATTATCAGTATGCAGTAGTTATTACCACATTATTACACTAGCGCTCAGTAGTACGGTGGACCACACTCATCTTCAAACTCCTGAAGTTTCATGACTGCATCTTACATCATGGTGACAAAATACATAACACACATGAACTGAAATCAAAACTGCCTCTGTGGTAGGTTCCCACTGTAGGTGTGGCCACATGTCGCCATGATGGCGCCCACACAGACTCGCACAGTGAAAACGGTATGACTTGTCTTATTTTCTGTGGCCACAACCCACAGGAGACCGTCCTCCAAAAATAATAGTTCTATTTATATATATTTATATATTAATGCATAAAAAACATTGAAATAAAATATACTTAAAATCGGTTTACTACTCAGTTTTAGCCACTGACCATTTTAGTAAAATCTTTTCTCCTTTTCATTTTTCATTACAAGACACAGGCCTGTGATAGACTGGCGACCTGTCCAGGGTGTACACTGCCGTGGCCGTACTGTATGTCAGCTGGAATTGGTTCCAGCCGCCCATGACCCTGCACAGACGAGCAGTAGAGACAATGGATGGATCACAAGAAATCCAAATGTATGGCAGTCATCTCCTTCCAACTCAAGAGGGCACTGTTCGTCTGGAGGGCCCCATCCATGTGAGTACAATGGATTTGTTATTCAACACCTTATGGACACATGAAAACATGAAGTTGACACATCACAATTATATCTAAGAGGTATTATCAGCCAAATGTGTTTACTTCAAACCAAGAATCTGCTTTTCACATGCATTTAAATCAAAGTTAAGACACATCTTATTTTTTATTCAGGGTTCAACAGTCAAAAACTATTTTCAGGACAGCATGGGTGTGGTTTGATTATCAGTAACCACACAACTCAAAAGTTGTCATCAGAGTAAGATTCAAACGATGATAAATAAAACTTGTAAACATGCCCCAGCTTTGTGCACAACAAAAAATATGATTGCGTAGTCTGAAAACTTGTATCATTTGACTTTGATGTGTACAGGCTGTTATGGTCTCCAGTGCTTTGACGAGACCTGCTCCTAGATTTGGTTTGTTTCAATAATTAAACGGGTAACAGCATTCTGTGGCATAAGGTAAGTGTGCAGAAGGCTATGGAAATTTTAACAAAATAAACACAGCTTTACATTGAAAGATAAAAGACAAAACTATATGCATGAGAAAATAGAGTGCAGTTTATATTTATGTATCGGCAAGCAAGTCATAATGAACACTGTAACCAGTGATGAGCAGTATATCGCTCTCTGCAGTATCAGTGTGTCAGGAGATAAAATGTTCCAGTGTGAAATCTGAGACGCAGTCGGCAGCTTCACTCTACACCTGTAATTTATCTTCGATTAACATGTACATTTATTCGGGAGCCTTGAATGAAGTATCTGTTTCCCTGAATCTTCAGATGAAGATACTGTGTGACGGACGGTCTGTGTGTCTAGGCATGTGGGGAGCGGTGGGCAGTGGGCAGTGTTCAGAGGCATATCTCAGGTCACCGATATCACATGTCCATCTATATTTAATTTACCAGACTACTACAACGACACAGTTGTGTAACAAGGTATATAGAGGATGGACTTCAGTCAGCTCCAGGACACTGAGAGAAATTAAATTAATTCAGGATTGAGTTTTAATTCATTCATTTTTTCCCCTGTAATGAAATTTAAAGGTGTGTGTCTTAGAGGATGTGGCTGTGTGAAGGTTTAAAGGGGAACTATGTAAGTCCGGTCACTTCCACTGTTTTGCTAACCTTCCTCTTGACCATGTGCATTTGTTTACAATAAATGAGAAATCAATCAATAGAGCAGTAGATATCGTTATATATCATCTATGATGTTACAACTCGTATATTTGTGTAGTTTAATCTGTCCTAAACAACAGATTACGGGTTAGGGGCGTTTGTGTCGCGGTGCGCAGAGATGAGAGCTGGGACATCGGAGCGGTGGCCCCGATCTTGCAAAGCTGCTCAGCCTCCATTTACCCTTGCAACAAGTTACATGTAATTTATTAAACCATCACAACTACTCCACAGCTGTTAGCATTAGTTGGTTCTTAAATTGAAAGAAAAATCAAAAAATTAAGCACAGCTGACTGTATCATTTCAGTCACAAAGCAGATACTGCAGTATTTATGGGGCAGTCTAGTATACAAACAGGCAGCAATCCTATGAGAGTGAGATAAAGCCTCTCCACTTTCCCTTTCTATCCTCTATTTCCTTTGTGACCTCTTAGAGCAAGAGGTTCTAAGTGAACTATTTATCCATTCGCTGTCCCCGGGAGGCTTCCTCAGACTGCTGCAAGCTCTCGTGTCTGCCCAGCACCTCCCCAGGCCCCGCTGTGCTTGTCAAGAAAAACTGCCATGTTTAGGGCCACTCCCACGGGGGCCCGCTTCAGCTACACTGCTGCTTTCTGGGACGGGCGGATGAATTTGATTTTAAGATATTTTTATACAGTCCAGATTTGCTTGTGATTGCTACTTTACTGTCAGATTCAAAGGACCTCAAGTGAATTTAAATGTTTTATAGTTTAGATTTATAGTTTATACTTCACCCAAATCGCACAAAAACAATGAAATGGAGACACTGAAGTAAACCGCCCGTATAGTGCTTTTACTTTTCTGTACAAATGTACATCACAGGCCTTGATTATTATTATTATTATTAAGTTATTGCATCCTTGTTGTTTTTGGGAGACAGGGTTGCCATGGTAAGGTGGCTCAAAAGCAATGTTCTCCGTTGTGTTATTGAACACTGCAGCTCTGTGGCATCAACAACATCAGTTTCAATATCAAGACTAAAATGCGTGTCAGTGGGATCAATTATTTAGTCTAAGAAACGTAGATATGGCACATTCAAGAACAATGTTCTGTTCATTTGCAGCTAAAATGTCAGACACAGATGTATGAAAACCAAAGCAGAAAAACATTATGGTCAGGGGTAGAGGGAAGTGTCTTTATGTCCAAGTGCCCTTGTGATGTGGAGGTGAGTCCACATGAGCAACTCTTTTCTTTTTTCCTCCTCCCGTCTCACCAGTGGTGCTAACCTCCAAGTGGAGCCTAGAAGGAGAATATATTCAGGGGGAAGAGAGACCCCAGTGTACTGACAGCTAATGGAGATGGGGGTCTCACAAGGGAGAATCCTGACCTTGGCCCCTTTTTGTAAAAGCTTTGCCCCTGTAGCAAACAATCTTAGGGAGGGGCTGTGTGTGTGCGTGTGGGTGAAGTCTGAGTGTGTGTGTGTTGGAGAACATCTGTTTGTGCTCTGGCAAAAGCTGTTGTGGTAATGTAGTCCAGTCTTCTTCACATCTTTCAACATGGCATAAAGCTGCTTTATGTGCCAGTGTACTGTGAGGTGAAAGCTCCCAAGGTGAGATGAGGGCCCCGGCCGCTCACCTCAGTCTTTCCTGAGCCGCAGCATCTGTCTGGTATCGAGCGCCGCTGGGGGAAACTGCATCAACAAATCCATACCGCCCAGGCCATACAGACTGCACCGCTGCCTGCTCGACCTTTTGTAAATCGGCATTTTGATGACAATTCCCTGTGTCGAGTTGTTTCCCAATCAATACACACAGAGCGGACGCCTTAATAGACACAGATAACTGCTGCTTGCCTCGCTGTATCTCTGGGCTGTGGAGACTGACACCCTGTCTGACTGATCAATAAGTGGCGCGTGGCGCGGCCCACACACGCTCGGCCCTGCCCACTCTGCTATCACACACGGGGCTTGGTTTCCCCCGGCAGGAGGTTAAAACTGCCCGGCAACTCCCCAAGGTGGATGAATCGGAGATGTTACATGTGAACTGGCTGTCAAAACGATTCTGTCATCTCCCCTTCTCTCCGGTGTTTAAAGATGCTGACACACTGTGTTTGGGGTACCAATGTCTTGTTGGAAGTGATGGAGGCTTTTAGCCGTTTTTTCAAACTCCCTGTATCTGTTTAAGTGTTCACTCGAGTGTTAGAATTTCTATTTCACCTGCCACAGATGTCTCCTGGCGCTTCCTGCCTACTCACGGCTTCCTTTCAGGTCACCTGATCTGGACCTTTCTTTGAATTTAACACACTCTACAACTTTGTTTAGAATCTTTTCCTTCACTAATATCTATGATGGCCGTTGTTTTTACATCGCGCCACTTGCTCATTTTCAAGTGCATGAAGTTGCCTTAATTTAATTTGTCTGTCGTCTTCCCAATATGGGTGGTTGTATTTTGAAAAAGCAGTTTTTAACACAACTAATCAATAGCTCCTTTGTGTTTGTCTCTGAGGATTTTAAGTGAATGTTTTTAGTGGGCAGGAAGCTCTGAGTAAAGACAAAACACAGTAAAGAAGGCCAGATCAGATTCAGCTTGGGGTCATTAATGTTTCAGAGGATGCCAGAGGGAGAATGGGAGAGTCACTGCACTGCCTGGATCAATTTCCTTTGACTGTGGCTTTGTCATTTTGGATCAATCCCACTGTGTGCACTCCTATTGTAAAGTGGCACAACCCTAATAGAGTGACTGGCAACATACTGGCACATGGTAAATAACCCAATCGAATGTTATACTTCAAGGCTCGGCTTCTTGTTTCATTGTAATTCATGGATGAAACAGGAGGAAGAGACGCAGGAGACAATCTACAGTATTAACACAGTGATTATTTTTCTCTCCTTCCTGCTTCGTGTTGCCAGGCCACGGCACCGTGCAGACCTCTGGGGCTGTGGAAGTACTTACTTACCGTCCTGCTCCTCCATGCCGCGATCTCCACAATGGCATTACTCTGCTTTGATCCTGCTGCAGTCTGACACATGACCACACAGACCCCTGAATGGGCATTAGTGCAGGCTTCAGCAAACCCAACATCTGTGCCTCCCAGCACTACCACTGCTCAAATCATTCATTAAATCAGAACACAAAAAGTAACTTTACTTGAATGCCTCAGCATAAATATTTGATCATGGCTGAGAATAAATCTTTGTCATTTTGTGCTCCTTCCTCTGGCTGAGGGTTCCTCTTATAGATCTTCCTCGCCTCGCTCTCTCCTGGCTATTTAGATACAGGCACACGCTTGGCTCGGTCATTTGTGAAATGGATCTTATGAATTTTTTAGAAAGATTCATAGCTGCAATCAGGCCTGGTTAAGGGGATGACAGTATCACGAAGTAACATCTTGTGCTGCCTGCTCGTTCACAAATCATCTGCTGTTTGCATAGATAATACAACCTGAAAGAGGTTTTGTGTGTTATTTTGACACACGAGGCACTAAGCTTTCCTGCATTACAGTGCATCTTACCACTCAATTAACAGCTTTGGCTACACAACCTTTGGTTGTACTGTACATGGTTTGTTTATTTATGCATGAGCCCCTATAAAAGTGATGTTTTCTGGTTATTAAAAGTAAACCATATCACACGTATAGTAAAATATTGGTGCTGGTGAACAAAAACAGAAAAAACAAACAATGTATGTCACCCGCTCCATGTCAGTAGGCCAATGATGCACCTTTCTGCCTTGAGTCTGGGTGGATAGACCAGCTTTGTTTTTGGACACTGGCCCTTTTTCCCCATCAGATTGACAGCTACTCTTTCCATTTCTGAATGGCTGATTTAACTGGACTAGAGGGATGTTCAGTGAATTAGACATTTTTTGTACCTGATCTCTTAGTGATGCTTTAAAATCAGCTCCTTGCATAATCTTTGAGGTGTTGGTTTTGTCATGATACTGACCAACTACAGTTCAGATGTTTGTACACACTACAGTCAGTTGAGGCTCCCTGGCTCCACACAGATACAGTATGTCACTTCAACCAAAACCAGTTAAAGGAGTAAAACAGATATTTTTGACTTTTTAGAGCTCTGTTTTCACTTTTGTAAATCTGTGTCACGTGACTTTTCTTGATTCACAAAACATGGAAACATACACTGAAATATGTGTGAGAATATGTGAGTTTACACTCACCCACTTGAGCTCAGTCCTGAGTTCAGGCTGTTCTCACCTGTGTTTCCTCACTGCTACAAGCTACCGGATGTTTTCAGTGCAGGGAAATCCCTCTGTCTTCATAGAGCACCTCCTCTCTTAACACCTCTAACATCACAACATGCCTAACTACACTTGTTTAATTTCATCCCCAGGCACTTCTCGAATAGATGGAGTACTTACTGCACTGATGGTGTGGTGATGTCACTTCAACTAATTAGGCAGACAAGTACATTTAATGTAATGTAAAACAATGGTGATGTACTTTGCGGCAGAATTTGAAATAACAGCATAATAGAGAGTTTTTATATATATATATATATATATATATATATATATATTTTTTTACATTAGTTATTTTTTTTTTTTTTTTTAATAATGCAAATCACACTTCTTAAAGCAGATATCAGCGGAATGTTTTTGTTAAAATAAGTCCTAAATAGTCCTATTTTCCGTCAGCAATCACTTACATGGAGTGTTTTTTTCCGTCACTCTGCTCTGCTGCAACCCGAGGAGAAAATTTTTCTTTTTTGTTATCCAATGAGGAGAGAGAACGGCATGAAGGGCTGTGTGTTTAATAATGCGAGGAAATCTGCCTGACTTCTTAAATATATTTTTCCTGAAGATCAGCAGTTATACTTTGTTAAAACAGTGGAAACATAATGATTTAATTTTGTAGTTTGAAGCTGTAAACGGTTTCAAAAGATGGCAGCATTAAAAATATCTGCTTTAAATATATTTTTCCTGAAGATCAGCAGTTATACTTTGCTATTTTTTAATAGCAAATTTAATTTTGAATTTAAAAAAAAGGATGGAAAAAATCAGCCAGAGTCTGATCCCCTGCCCCAGGAAAAATTTTTACTGCACAATTAACAGCTCGGGGTAATTTATACTCAGGTTGACTTACATACTTACATACAAGGATTTGTGCATGGATCTCACAGCTTTACATTGTCATCTGCACATCATCTAATCACAAATTCTCAACAGTATAAAACCTTTTATGAGGGAACAAGACTATCAACCACACACTAAAAGGCAGCAAAGTTCTCTTTCTTGTCACTTGGTTTTCTTTTCACGTGTTGTCTTTCCCCTGAAGAGAAGCGCAATCCTTTGTTATCGAGCCTTTTAACCAGAGCGGATCCTTTTAATGTCACCTTCAGGATTCATTTATTATTAGACGTGACTTGAGAAACCAGGCCAACGTCGCCCGCAGCAGATGCAGTAAAAGGATTGAACACAGGTTCTTTTTCGTTAGGTACAGAATATGAATGTATGTGTATCGGGCCGTCCGGAGAGGCGGTATAGGCTGAGACACAGACAGGGGTTCTTCCTGGGTGACGGGCGGCAGAGCAGCCTTTTGTTCCTGAGTGACAGCTCACATCCAAATTGTCTAGTGATATGTAATGCTAAATGAACCGGATAAACATGTCTTTAAATGAGTGGACAGCCTCACCCCCCCCCTTTCAGAAAACCTGTGAGTCCTTGTCCTAGCCAGCCCCCACACAACCACCACCACCACCACCACCAGCAGCAACCCCCCCACCCGACCCCCCACCCCCTGGGCTCATGCTGTTCAGGGCCTCAGACCCCGAGAACAGAGGCCAGCTAATGGAAAGCTTTCAAGGCAGCTGGAAAAAAAATGTCGGCTCTTATTTGGCCTCCACCATTTTCTGATGTCAGTGGTGTCTGTGTGTGTGTGTGTAGCATCAGACACACACATGCACAAACACCTTGGGACATGCCATTATAAACAGGCCTGAAAAACTGAAAACAACAACATTGTCCAACCCCTCCTCAAACACACACACACACACCTGTCAAAACAATAAACAGTTTCTTTCTTCATAATCAAAATATTAGTTTCATAGTTGAGTTGAACTAATTTTTATCAAGCTTTTTTCCCCCTAAACAACATTGTTTTGTTGTTTTATAGCATTGACGTGAAAAAAAAAACCAGCCACAATGAAATATAACTGCACTGGAAAAATAAGAGGCAGCTGAAGTTCTTAAATCAGGATTAACCAAAAGTTAGCTCTAAAGATTTTGCTTCTAAAATGAAGAGTCAGGCAGCACAAAGCAGCTGAAGCAGGTGGAACATGAAACACCTTTTAAATATGGTTAAAAGCCCAGCATCTTTATGGCTTTTTGGTTGCAGCAAGTAAAACGTGTCTTCTTTAGAGTCTTTAAAATCAAAAAAGTTAAATCTTTGGTTTGTTTCTGATCAGATTGAAAAACAATACTAGACAAAGTTTCTTTGATAAAGTTTTAAGCCCCAGTGAATAAAGATGTTGAGGGGTAATAATTAGAACACCGGTCTCATCTGCATTGTCATGTCAGAAAGACATTCCTGTGAAGAAGGAGCCAACAGACCAGACATATCCTGATTGTTCATAGTATGATTACATTAACACTCTCTAAAGTACTCGGCAGGTTTAGTTTTATGAATGGAGCAGCATCAGGGTGCACACTTCACCTCCAGACAGAGCTGCTATGACCATAGCAAACCCAGTCACCTGTGACCTTTTTGAAACTTTGGGGATGAACAGCTTTTTAATGGTGTAAAAAATCTCTAACACAAACACATGCGTCGTCAGTATGCCGGCCGGTGAAAGTCTGTGTGGTGTAGAGGAGCGGTGGTCCGGGTGTAAGCGCGGTGTAGCTGCGGCCGAGGCTCCAGGAGGAAGCTTGTCAGCCTGGAGAGGCCCGGCTCTCCCCACATGTGTTCAGCCTGTCAGCTGCTTCACTGATGTCTCTTGTTATTATTTTCCCGTCATTCTGCTGCCTTTTCTTTGCAAAGTCATGAATAATTTGTGCCTACGCCTTGTTGCTTGATGACAGCTGTGCAGTTGGTTTGCAGTCTGTTTTTCAGATCAGGTGAATAATGAATAAGCCTCTGCAACAAAAGAGGCTGTGGCCTATATGAGCTGTGCCTCTCATCGTCTGTCCCAGCTTAGCTGCCGTGTCGAGCACAGGGGGAGGGGACAGGTGAGCAGCAAAAGTCTCTCTGATGCAGAAACTTTCCAAATAAAATATGCGTATAGACGTATGAGATGTTTTTTTTGTTGTTTTTTTTAGTCATATCTTTTCATGTTCCAAGAACTTCTTATCATCATTTCATGTATCAGCCATATGAATCAGTGCTTTTTCTCCGAAGCTTGCAACTAAAAATCCTACATGTGTCTGTGTAACCTGTCAGACCTGTGTGAAATCTGCTGAACACGTCGTGAGAGTAAATACCACTTTATTATTACAATATACACAGCAGGTCGAACTTGCCCTCAGGGGAATAATCATATTTGCTGTCTTCATGGTGGCTCCCCCATTGCATGTATTTGCGTGTGATGTTTTAATCACATTCTTTCCTTTGGTGCGTCGAGCTGAATATCACAGTGGTAAATCAGGAGTCTAGTTTCAAAAGCTGTTGCTGCTTAGTGACCTGCAGTAACATCTTTTCTACAGCTTTCACATCTAATTCCAAGGTTTTTGTCTCTTAAAAGTTGAAATAAGGGCACAAAGAGGCGTCTGTTTTTATCATAACTCTTTTCTCCAGTCATTTTCACAGTGGAACTAATAATAAATCTACTTTTTTAATCCCAGATTGGGAATATGTGTAGTTTAAACAGTACAAAAAATCTAAATCTAACACCATAGTCTGTCTCTAAAATCCCTTTTATAATTCATATTTAATTTTGAGATTAATAATGAATCATCCAAAACCACGACACTGAACTTTCTAATTGCACAACTGTGTCTGTCAGGAAAAATTAATCCAGTCATATGTGCGATTGGTGTACATGTTGTGCATGTTCCTTGAGCGTGTGTGCACTTATGGACTAATATGCAGGCCTAGATTTGAGCCTCAGACTGCAGTGCTCTGATTACTCGCCCACTCCGATCGATCGAGCCGGATTCTATCCATATTTGATATGCCTCGGGGCAGTGGGGTAATGCCTTAAAAAGAAAAAAAATCCACCCGTGGCCATGGAGGAAATCTGGTCAGTCTAATGGCTCTGAAAAGCTTCTCTCTGAGATTTTGCTTGAAGAACTGTTCTCAGAGGAAACCATGCAATGCCATACCTCACACACAATTTGTTTTCTCAAATCACACACACACACACACCATTGTTTGTAGGCAGTTACAGTGCACTTTGGTGGCAAAAGTTGAGTGGCAGTGTACCTGCTCTGCACAGAGGTGCCCCACCTGAAATCCCCTCCTTTGCCCTCAGTTTGAAAGAGATGTTGTTAGGCTGGCAGCTTCAGGCTGCCTCAGATTTAAGATACTGCAACGACAAAGTCAGTGCAACATCCCCTGTGATCAGACTGGGCATCGCTGAGGCTGCGCCCTTTTTCTGATGGCAGCATTTCCGTGAAAATTTTATCTGACACTTTGTGATTTCCTGCAAAAAGTGCCGCCTCAACATACTTTTTAAGAAGGGACTACTGTGGGCTCGTGGCACCTTAAGTTTATTTTTATACAGTTGACGTGACTCACTCCTGTGTCACATTGAACCACCGTGCACAGAGCTCCACTAAATCTGGCTTCAAATGAGCTCGCCTTTTCCTGTTCTCCAGCAGTCTGCTCGTCTTGGGGTTTAAAATATTCAGTATTTTTGCAGGCCTGGATGTCGTACGATTTGGAGGGAAGTGAGGCAGAGAAAATCCTTGAGAGTCAGTGATTTCAATCAATGTTGAGGGAAGACAACTAACTGATTGTTTCTTTTTTGTCTTTGGTGTTGAAAAAAAAGACAGCACAAGAAATTAATCCAGAGTATCAAAGTGATGGAGGTTACATTATTTTATCTTTTTTTAAATAAATTAATTGATACAGTATTTATTTACAGCTTGTATAGTATATATTACATAATACATAATACAGCATGGTGTATAAATGAATACATATCTGCTGTAAATAATAAGTTTGTTGATTCCAGTGGATCAGATTAAAGCCAGAGTAAATAAAGTGGGTGTCAGTCCCTGTGAGGATCACAGCTGCTGCACGTGGAGCCTCCTTCGTCTGCTCTCTGCCAAAAGTCGTTTTTCTTAAAATAACAGCCATGAGGGTAAAAGGCGTTTGGTTAACGGTTAAATCAGCTCATACTGTTTTAGGTCCAAACACATGGCGACCGTGGTCAAAACAAACAGCCGCCTCTGGGCATTCACAATCACTGCAGCAAGGTGGTGATGCGGCCTGGCCTTATCAGCAGCATCAAAACACACCAGAGCTTTGTTTGTGGCTGATAGATTAGGTTTACTTTAATGAAGATACTGTAAATTACCGGCCAAGGAAAATGTAAAATCCTTTATGATACAGTAGCGGATTCATTAATTAAACTGCAGTTTTGGTGATGAAACCATAGTTAGATAAATAACTTGTTTAATTTCACTCGGAGAAGAAATCGCATTTCACTTTTTTTTATTTTATTTAATGCAGAATTAACCAAGTCGAACAAAAATCTAATGGTTCATGTTTTTAGTTTTTGTTTTATAAACGACAAAACTCCTATTCTGTCAAGAAAAATGTGCAAAATGAAGAGTCAAATCAAAGGTAAGAGCTGAGACGCGGGCGGTGACCCTGGTCCAGCATGTCCAGGCTGTTGTGCCAACACGAGTCCCAACCTACAAAATGAAAGCCTCTGTTCTTTGGAGGAGCGCTGATTTCATCTTTCCCTGCTGGTTTTTATTGGAGTGTGAGTGCAAATATTTTGGGTGTAATGCCCACTGAAGCAGATTCATATCAGTCGACACACAAACATGACAAATGTCTCTCATCATACGTCATCATGTCATGATCACAATGTGTTGCTCCCACAGTTCACAGTTTATCTCTGGTCTGGTCTGCAGCGGGATGTAATAAAGGCCCGTTTAGTGTTGCTTATGTCTCCAAACGCAATGTCCTTTTTCATTTTGTGTCTTTTTTTAAACGTTTTCCTGCGCATAGAATAAAAAATAATAATATTGTAACTGTATATATTTTAGACAGCTGTTTGTGGATCTTGATCCATCGATTGTCCTGAAGCAGCGCCATTTAAATAAATACTTTTTTTTTTTGTCTTAAAACGTCTTTGTCGGACTTTCTCTTTCCTTTTGGAGAACAAGGGTATGGAGGGGGAAGGTGACAGGTCACTTGAGTCCATGCTGCGTCTCTTTGTGTCTCCTCAGGTCCACCTTCCTCTGGAAACCTTTACCGCACAGGTCGCAGCCGAAAGGTTTGTAGCCGGTATGTTTCCTGCTGTGTGTGATGAGGTTGGAGCTCTGGCTGAACGCTTTGCCACACACCTGACATTTGTGCGGCTTCTCACCTGCAAAACAGGTAAGAAATTATTATTATTATTATTATTATTATTATTATTATTATTATTATTATTATTATTATTATTATTAGGCCTATTATTATTATTATCACCACAATTAGTACTAGGCGTATTGGTGTTATATTGTTGATGATGAGGCTCCACTCGCCTGTGTGGATGAACGTGTGTTTCTTCATGTCGGACTTCTGGTGGAACCTCTTCCCGCAGTACTGACACGGGTACGGTCGCGTGTCGGTGTGGATGAGCAGGTGCGTCGACAGCGTGGATGACCTCTTGAAACTCTTACCGCAGATTTTGCAGTCGAAACTCCTCTCCTGAAACGAGACAGCAGAGGCGGGTTCAGGCGGTGACACCGAGTCCTGTCTTCCTGTCAGCTCCTTGCTGACAGGAAGACAGGTTGACAGCAAGGTGCCGACGCAGAGGAAGGTGTGAAGCGCACGCGTATGCGGTGTGTGTGTGTGTGTGTGTGTGTGTGTGTGTGTGTGTGTGTGTGTGTGTAAGGTCACCTGAGAGTGCACGGCCTTGTGCTGCTCCAGGCTCACCGCGTGGCCGAAGGTTTTGCCGCAGATTTCGCACGCAAACGGCCTGGTTCCGATGTGAGACCTGCGGACGTGGACTTCCAACCCGTGCGGAGTGGAAAACACCTGGAGGGAAGAAGCAGAGGGGGGAAAGTTAGTCAAACAGCTGGCTACTAGTAACTTTCAAAAAGGAACTGAGTTAAAAAAAATAACGAGCCCAATTATGTAAAGTAGCCTAACTATTGTGTTACTTAAAAAAAAAAAAAAAAAAAAGCTCAAATATGTCAAATGAAATGGACTCGCCTCCCTAAGCCCCTAACCCTAACCTCCCGTCTGTCAGGAACTTACCAACACACTCAGTATTCCTGCATCCCTGCCTGTGCGCAGGAATACTGAGTGAGTTGGTTAGTTTTTCCCTGAGCGATTGATATAACTGATATATAAATGTGTTATATCAATCCCTCTGGTTTTCCGACTAACTGATGGACTGATAAAAAATGTGGCTATAGCTATTAACTAGTGTAGGCTATTATTTAGTGACGGGGCTTCTTGAGTCAAGTAACACCGCATTTCATTGTGGTAAGGCCCTTATAACAGGGGAAACAGTAACTTTTTCGATTCCTACTTTTTAGGCTACTGAAAAAAAAATAGCACCGCTAGTTTCGCCTTTATCACTGACTTTCTTACATCAGTCACAGGACCGTGTGCACGCTGCTGCTGTTTTTATGTTATTTTCCATCAGTCGCCAGCGGAGATGACAGACTGGTGTTCTGCTGCTCCGTCCTCACCTTGCTGCACTTGACGCACTTGAAGGCGCCGTTCAGGATGAGGCTGGAGCACAGCAGCTCGGACTGGGTCTTGACACCGTGGCTCTTCCCGTGCAGGCCTCCCTCGGGGAACAGCAGCCTCCTGTAGTCACTGTACGCCTCCTCCCCCAGGACCCGCTCTGAGTACAGGGCCGAGTGAGGACCTTGGTCCCCGTAAAAGGAAATGGGCGCCGGCCCCCTGTCCACCTCCATGCTCGGATGGAGATTCTGCTGCTGCTGCACCAGGGGCCTCAGCCCCCCGGGCCCCGGGTAGCTGCTCCAGGCGTAGGGCCGGAAGGGAACAGTGAAGGGCTGGGGGTCGTCCACCAGAGGAGACAGGGACTTCTCTGAATCAGCTGGGAAGGAGAACAGAAAGGCCAAGTGAACATTTGATGTAAACCAGTGAGGAGGAGGAGGAGGCTGGGACCACCAATATCAGATGATGAAGATGAGCCATCAATGAACTTTAGTCGGTAAATGTGCCCCACAGTTATTTCAGCAACTTTAACTCCTCTAAAGAACTGAACACAAAACATGTTCTCAATACCACAAAAGCCCCCTCTGTTTCTGATATGACACTAAACTTATGTGATCATAAGATAAGATCTGTTATGTCACGTCACAGTTGTTCTTCTTGTTTTTGTTTTTTTAACCTCCATCGCGTTTGTCTTCTTTTTCCTTTACCTCTTGGCCTTTAATGTGAAGCTAGATGATCACAAGCTGTGTGTGTGTGTGTGTGTGTGTGTGTGTGTGTGTGTGTGTGTGTGTGTGTGTGTGTGTGTGTGTGTGTGTGTGTGTGTGTGTGTGTGTGTGTGTGTGTGTGTGTGTGTGTGTGTGTGTGTGTGTGTGTGTGTACCCGGTGATGCAGAGGGGGACGGAGGCCTCCAGAAGTCCTCGTAGTCCGGGGACCGAGCGCACAGACTGTCGGCGCAGCTCAGCGGAGACTTTGGGGAGAAATCAGCAGCGTCAGCCAGGTCGGAGTCCGGGGACAGGCCGTAGCTGTCCACCGTCAGCTCGCTCTCATCTGGGAGCTTGTCTGCGTCTGAGGACACGCACAGGACAGTCAAGTAAACTAACAGTGTTATCTAAAAAAAAAGAAAAAAAAAAGAAAAACAGCTGCACAGTCTTCTGTTATTGTGCACTATCCTGTACAGTGGTAACCCCAACCCAACTATTATGGAATAATGGTGACACTTCAAGACAACACTTTTGAATTGTCAAAATGCATATAGCCTATTTATTAGTTGTGTAAAATTACTTAAATTAAAGCCAATATCACCTTATTCTTATTACAATCTAATATCATAGAAAAACAAAGGCAATTCGAGAAAAACTAAAATAATGATCTCACAGTTGAAATTGATTTAAGTTATTTTTCGTCCTCAGAACCACCCATGTAAACACGAACAATTGCAATTTTTTTGTGTAATAAAACTGTTAATTTTAAATAATTTTTCGGGGAAAACATACATTTTAAAGAGAAAATAATTCAAGTGGTTCTTCAAACGATAAATCACTTTAGCCTGTGTGTAGACGGTTTCACTTTGACTTCAGCCTTTAATCTGTGTCACTTCTCTAGAAGGCCGGCAGAAGCTCAAACATTTTTTTTCTTTTATCAAGAAAGACATTTTAAAATTGTATTAAGTGGGATTTTGTTCTCTCAAAGAAATGGGTTAAGTCAGTGAAGAGTATTTGGTCATGTTGCACATACCTGAGCAGATCTGAGCCAGTATGGAGTCCAGCCTGCTATAGTCATCCTCTAAAGCCCGGGGCTGGTGGTAACTGTGCGCCTTCTTACTCTTCACCAAGAAGGAGCGAGGCATCTCTGACCTGAGAGCAGACAAGCAAACAATCAAACAAACAATAATCCGGCTGCAGAAAAGGCTGCTCCTGTGCGCGCCGCTGCTCGCTCTGAGTCCTGCAGACACTCGGTCTCCACTGGAGCAGAGATGTGGCTCCCAAGTGCTTTAAAGACAGTTGAACCTGTCCACGGAGCATGCGCCGATCTCGTCCCGTCCGCCAGGTGTTGCACGGACAGGTGTCAGTGCTGCGGCTCCCCTCTCTGCAGATAAATGTATCCGCCTGCGGAGTTTGAGTCGGCGTGCAGCCCGGGGTGCTTACAGGTGATAGGAAAATAATCAGCAGCGGGGGCGACTTCTTGTCACGTCTCCCCAAAGCAGCGTCACTCATTTCAGGACTTGACTTGATAACTTTGGCCTCTGACGCAGCGGTGCGCCTTTGCCCTACTTCTGTTTCAGGAAACACTCGGGTTATTATCAGCACTTGACTTTTTCTTAATCAAAAAAAATAATAAAATGAAATAGAAATAAATATATTAAGAATCAGATCACTACTCTGAATCTAATTGCTATTAATTTTTTTGTTTTGTTGTTGTTGCTGAGGCTGCGAAGCTGCAGCTCGTGTCTCACATCAGAAGACATACGATTTTATCAGCGCTTTACTCAATCTATGGAGAGGGGACAGAGGGAGAGGAAACGCGGAGGCGCACCCCGGGGTGTCTGAGCCTGCACGTAGCACGTAGTGGTAAAAATATAAGGGGTGGGGGAAACTCTGACCGAACTGTGTCATCCTTTGCTTAATATAGAGTCACTTATACATAAAGTTACAACCACACTGTCACCAGGAGCGCATTTGGCAGAACTTTGACCAAAAAGAACAATAACAGGATAGAGAATAAATCCAAACGCGAAGCGCACATGAATGAGAGCTCGCCCAAAGTTCTGGTGCAGCTTTGTTCCGCTCCGCTGGTCAGCTGAGGCCACGGACTGTTATTATGTGACAGACATTCGCCGTCCTCGCGCCTGCGGTGACAGTTTCACATTACTCCGGGCATTGTGCTCCAAACGAAGGAGCCCCCAAAACAAGAGGTGGTGTGTTTTCTGCTCTGCTCTGGACGCAGATTACAGCGGCCGCCGAGCGTCATTACGCACAGAACAATAGAGGAGCGGACGGAGCAGCGCGTCCTGCTCCACGGTGCCTTTTATCCACAGCAGGTGCGACACTTCAACTGGATCCTGTCAGTGCCACAGTGACGGAGTGGGTGCGCTCTGATGATCAACAAACAACATGATGAACAGTCTACCGCTAGACCTATAGGTTCTTTATGTGGGTGTCGAAAGTTACGAGGCACACAACATCACACCTCGGCTCCGGCCACAGGCGGAGCAGCCTATCAGTGGACGAGGGACAGGAAATCAAAGCTCCACATGTGCCGGCTCGATTAGCCTACTCGTCACGGCCTCGGCATCCGGACACAGTGCGGATGAAGATATGATGCCAGAGCCGATAAAAGGGCCGGAGAGAGCCAGTAGATAGGCCGGCACTGGAGTTTCACAAGGCCGCGTAACGACTGTGTCATCCTGCCATGGAAGTAAAGAGTTAAATATAGCAGAGATTATGTCCGATAAATAACAGCAGTCTACTAACAATAATAATAATAATAATAATTATGATATGTATTATTATTATTATTATTATTATTATTATTATTATTATTATTATATGCCAATAATTAATTTATTTAGAGTTTTAACTTTCTGAAACCGTTCTCTGAAAAAGTGTTGTTGTTCCGTGCGGTTGTTTTATCGCTGCATAAATTAAATCAGTTTCATCTGAACTTCAGCATGTTTTTTTTCTGACTGATGAAATCCAGATTTTAAGCAGCGCGTCTGAATGTGAAAACACTGTTTGAGTCATCTGCTCTCATTTGGCACCACAGTGTCACCACGATCTGGTCAAATGCAATGTATTGAACCAACAGCTCCGTCTTGTAGCTCAAGACATTCATGTTTAAAAATCTGACTTTTAGTGGACGTTAACTGTTAATCCAGACAGCCCGTGCAGCAGCCGCTCTTCAAATGATCTGAATCGTATTTTTTGTGTGGAAACGTTATCACGCGGGTCAGCTTGAGAAAAAAAAAATCACGTCAAGTTTTACCAGCAGCTTGTCATGATTTGAATAAACTATCACTGATTTTCCCCGCGCTGTAGAAAAAAGCACATTCAACACCCACGAGCACAATCAATCACTGCAGTATAAACTATAACACACTGAGACATCCACACTGTCCCTGATGTCCGATAATTAAAAAACAAACAGGCATTCATAAGTATTTGGCATTTCCACAAACCTGGTTAATCTTTCAGTGCCCGATGAGAGAGACGCTTTTTAAAATGTGGTTTTCTGCATGAAATGATTAGTAGTTGAGGCTCAGCTCTGAAACCGCGAGAAATCACTTCCTGAAAGACTCAATCTAAGCAAAAAATCTTCACAGAGGAAGAAAGAGAAAAAAGACTGAATATCCCCCATGTGCTCACAGCCTTTGAGCCTGTGAGAGGAGAGTAGATGTCTGACACATACAGACACACACACACACAGGGCCAGGAGGTGTTTATCAAACATTTTATTATGAACTCATCAAACACACAACAATCTCATAGTCTCCAGAGTGTGCTGACTGCTCCATAGTGTTGCCATGTGTGTCCTTACTGCACCGCAGACTCACAAAGTGCCATCAAGTGTTCCTCTCCCATCAAAACAACACAGGATATCTAAAAGGGACATCATAATTACCCAATCAAGTCACAACCTTTATGTTTCCTGGAACCGACTCGTCCCGTCACTGAATACAGGAGTTAGTGTAGTGTACGGACATTCAGAGAAATTCACTCTGCACATCCAGGTCGTCTGTGCGTGGAAGTGGAAGCGACTTGTGGATGAGCAGCGTTGCACAGCTTGGTGCTTACTTTGGTGCCACCCCCTCTGCTCCTTCTTCAGATGTTAGAAAGGAAAAGCGTACAATCGTCTGTCGTATTATCTCACTTTTCTCTCCCAGCTCGAGCTCGCCACGACTGTCGATTTGTGATACACAAAAATATATGATAGAGATTACTCAGTTTTGACTCATCGGTAGGTTACATGGGTTGCTTTGTATTACTCATTTTGAAAGTGTAGTTGTGATGCTTTCAGGGAACTCTGAGCAACAAATCTGTCCTCTTCTGTCTCTGCTCATTATTCATGCAAGCTGACGCCTTCTAACCAGGAAACATCTTATTCTCTTAACAGGAATTCACCTCACTCATCTCAAAAAAAACAACAACATTTGTCATTTGTGTTACCATATTAAACTAAACTATAAGTCCCTTTTTTTTCTGTATTGTACAATATATTCTAAACGTCAGATATGCAATAGATACATATGTTCAAGTTCAAAAGGAGTTGAGAAAAAAAACAAACAAAAAAAAAACAAGCATAATACACATTTACATATCTACAAGTATTCAGATGTCACGATGAGCTTGTGATACACCAGCCCTGGTGAAAGGCACGTGGCACCTGGTAAGGCCTAAAGGTTACCGTGACGTCAGGTCAACCCTGGCTGATACAAGTGGCTTTGAAACCAGGCTCTGACCAAGCTCATCAAGACCCATACATATATATTTATATATACACACACACACAGCACTCGTACAGCTCTGCCTCTGCATGACGGACACTTAGTAGTAATAACGGCATTAATACGCTGTTGACGTTCATTTATAAAACGCTTTAAAAGTATAAAAATACATCAGATGAAGTTGTGTAGTAGAGCATAAAATGTTTTATTGCACAGTCTCTTTCTCTGTGTTGTACCGACAGGGAGGGGGAGGTGGAGAGACAGACAGACAGACTCTCAGGTCTCTCCTCCCTCCTCCTCCTCCTGTCTCTGTGGTCCAGTAGAGTTTGATAACGTTCCACATTATTTTAATCTCTGCTCAGGTCCAAGCTGATGATCTGCCAGCTGTCAGGTGTTTGCTGCCCTCGAGAAGATAACCAAAACAAACTACACATAGAGGTAAACAAAGACAAACTAAATCCAATAAGTGTGATTCTGGTGATATGAAATGTTGATGCATATCCTCTCTGAAATCCAGATCTCCAGCTCTAGACCTCTCCTCTGAAATGCTGGCTGGAAACACCCCCCCCTCCTCATGGTCGGTGGGTGCCGACAGGTTGTGTCCCGACTCTGGCAGCCAGCTCGGGCCCGTCACACGGTGGTGGACTTGCTCTGAGGGACAGAGAGTCGCAGCGTCTCACCGTCCTCCTCGTCGCTATCGCTGTCCCCGAGGTTGGGGTGCAGTCTGATCCGGCCGCTGCCGCTCTGCTGGGTGTCCTTGAGGGTGGGGTCCTTCACTGCATCTTCATCTGAAGACTGGTAAGACTCATCATCTCCTCCATAGTGATTGACGATGTGGATCCCATCAAAAGCGGGCTGACTGGCCAAGCCCCTCTGCCCTTTTAGGCAGCAAATCTGTGAGAGGAAGCACGAGGAGCGTTAGGACTGAAGCAATGTCTGTTTTCATCCTGCATGCAAACTGAGCAACATGTCTGACTCCCGAGGGAGAAAACAAGACTCTGACAGGTACAGTATGTTTATCAGGGCTTTGGCTGTCAGTGATACTGCAGTCTTATCACTGACACAAACACAAACATGTTTGACAGATCTCACATGCAGCCAGCAATTTAACCAAAAACCTCAAGGAAGTCATTTGGTAAAACAAAAAAACTCTGACCCAATTCCACACCACATACCAACAGGATATAGTCTGTACTGTATTAGGATTCTCATTTTTGATATTGAGAAATATGCAAGAGATGTCATTTTCTATATTTTGATTTCAAACCATTAACAATCAATCAATAACTCTGCTTTGTATGTTATATGTTGAAGCAACAGTCATTACTGTGCACAGTTTTCTGTCCACGCTGAGTAAAATTTTTGTAGTTACATTCACAGTGAGAATGTGTGACACTCGTACGTATGTAGTATGGAATTGGGACAACGCTGTTGTATAATTTTTTAAGCTCTCTTATTGAAGGGATACTTCACCCAAAATCGATAATTCGCCAATTTTCTACTCATCGTCATGCTAAGGAAGGGTTTGAAAAACTTTCTGAGTTATCAAAACACTTTTGGAGTTCCGGGGGGAGGGGGGGGGTCCGTCTGGCAAAAGACTTTTATATAATAGCGGTGGATAGTGCTCATTTTTGAATCATCCAAAACACACACTATGAAACATCCACATACCTCCATACTGCTCATCAGTACTGACCCAAGTGTCCTGGAATCGCAACATGAAAAAGTTGTTTGGAGTAATTAATTTAATCTCTGTTTTTAGCCTTGTTGTAGCAGTGGCTGCCTGAGATTTGCTGTGGGGTGTTCTTCTGTGTTTACATTACTCATCCAATGGTTTACAACGATGAACGAACAAACATCAACAGAGCGGCTTCAGGACACTTGGATCAGTACAGACGAGCAGTATGGGAGGTATGTGGATGTTTCATAGTGTGTAAGATGAGCATAATCCACCGCCATTATATGAAAATCTGTTGCCAGCTGGACCCCTCTGGAACTCTAAAAGCATTCTGAAAGTTCTCCAAACCCTTCCCTAGCATGACGGTGAGTGGAAAATTGGTGAATTATCGATTTTGGGTGAAGTATCCCTTTAAGGGGTTGTGTTTGTGACTGTTTATGAAATGGTCTTGAATGTGTCCCACAGCAATGGCTCGGCTGTCCATCAGAGGTGGGAAGTGAACCTGACACCAGATCAACCAGCTCATCTTCACTAGCTGTGTCTTTCTGATATGATAGATCTGCATCTTCTTCATAAACACTGACTTGAACTTAAGGATGAACTAATGCTTCCTCCAGGTGAAAAGACTAAAAAACATGAGGACTGTGGTTGGTTTGACCAGCGTGTGTCAAGTTATCTTCTCCACCTCTGATGTGTAGCAGCGCACCATCAGTTTGAGACTCCTGCAACCAATCCAACAGGATTACAGTGGGGGGGCACAATGCTAATGAGATGAGGGTCAACACAAGGTCAGGCTTTAACCACTGGGGGTTACATGGGCACATCTGTAACAACCAACTCACCTGGAACAGCCTGCCAAGCAACAGACATGTAGGAAGAGATGCATTCAGAGTCCAGTTCAGAGCACGGTACACAATGCACACAAGAACAAAAATGTGCCAAGGTTTACCTGCACCTGTCTAAATATGAAAGCTTCCTTCCTGTTGCCGTTATGCAAAAAGGAAACTGTGATCTAATCATATGACTGACAGCAACAGACCTTTACAGCTATATGTTGCAGACGTCAATGCAGACAATGTCAATGTGCAGTCAGTGTGTGTGCGTGCGACGTGCAAGGGGGCTGATGGTGGGACATTAGCCACTCTAAGGTTTGCCCAACACAGCCACTTGAGTTCTCATGACTCATAGCAGACCAGACGGAGACCACCAAACTAAACCAGGAGAGAAATGACTGTGACTGTGGTGGCAGCCATGAATGCAGCTTGATCTGACCACATTCTGAGGTTGTTCCTGTATATGACTCATCTTCTAGAAGTCAACTATGGTTTTATTTAATTATAAATTAAAAACTTATTTTTGATTTTTTTTTTTCCATCGGTGCATGAATAGAATGACAATTTCCACCTCCTCTGTTTTTGTCTTTTCATTTCTTTTCTTCAGGAAGTGCTCCCTGGGTGCTGAGGTGTGTTGATTCATGGCTGTGTGGCTCTGAGGCTATGTGTCCCTATTCAACCTTACAAACAAGACCACAACAAAACCTAGACTAATGCATGAGCCCCCTCCTCAGTTAATGACTCCCTTCTTCCAGGGTTTGACTTTGATGCAAGACCCCCCCCCCCCAACCCCCCCCCCCCCCCCAATAAAAAGATCACAACAAATACAATACAAATGCAATACAATATTTCTACATACATACATACATACATACATATGTTGCGGTATATCAGTACACAGTACTCCAACTAAAAGGATCAGATTTTACTTTCACTAATGTGCAGCTATGATGTTTGATCTCTAAACATACACCTTTGTTACCTATCTGCTGCTCTCATCTGAGCTGAGTGAAACCCTGTTGTACAAACATCTCTTGGGTCGTCACAAGAGGTGTGTTAGCTCCACACAGGAAATCTCTGGGTGTAGTTAACACTTCTAATTTGTTAGCTTCAAAGGAAAAACATATCTGGGGGAATGTTGTGAAACTTCAGAGATGCTCGATGAAAAAAGGCCCCGACAACAACTAAGTTAGAATCAGAGTTAAATTGAGCGGGCTCGTTTCGTGGAGCTAGCTCGATTAACAGTGGACCTCTCACCTCGTGTTTGAGCTCTGCTATCTGGTCTTTGAGGTCGCGGATGTACTGGCTCGAGTCTGTGTGGTTCAGCTGGCCTTGGACCTTTCCTTCTTCTTTCTGTTGGTAGAGAAGACGAGTTCATTAGAAAAATAAAACTACTGCACTCAGTGACACCGGCAGCTTTCCTACAGAGGAAGGTGACTAAACATCTTAGCATCATGTAAATCAATCGGCAGAGACTGAGTGGTTCAACACGGGACCGAGTGGAAAACGCTGCATACATTTAAAACACTACGAGAGGAAATTTCAGTGACATTTTAATGCATACCCGCTGATATTCACAGTTATGAGCTGCTTGCATGATGAGCTGCTTGTCTAAAAAAACAGCATGACGAAGTAGCCTGCATGTGTGGCGGGCGAGTGAAGTGACAGATGTCAGAGGAAACAGACAGTGTCATTTGTGCTTGATTTCCTCCTCTGGCCCTGGGGATGAGGCTGGTTGTTGTCTCTAACAGTTTAACAGCCCATGTGATGTTTACCTTCCTCACTGGAGACATCTGTCTGCATGCACTGAAGACAAACTAACTCTTTCAAAAACCTCAGTGACATCTCTTGAACGTGCCTGTTCTTAGTCTGAGACCAGCAATGGGTGCACAGACAAGTTCAAACCACAAGCTGCAGCAGAGATACACAAAAAGAGAGACAAAAAAAGAAAGACGGCGTACAGCAGGGGTTGGGGCGTCAAGGTACGGAGGTGGACTGAATGTTTTCTGGCTCGCCAACACCTCAAAATACAGATGGGGTTTTTGATTCCTGTGGTTAGGCGCAGTAGAGTTCAGTGGGCCCCAGTGGGGGTTTTTTTTTCTCTTCACAAGGAGACGTATAAACGTGTGAGATTAATCCAAAAGTGTGTTGTTTTTGAGGTTTACACGCTTGAAAACAACACAACGATAAGGGGCAGGCAGTTAATAAGACTTCCTCATGTGAATCACCAGGTGCCAGATTGTCGCAGAGGGTCTAAAACCACTTTCAAAAAAAAAAAGCCAAAAAAAAAAAAAAAGCAGAACATAGTTTAAATTTAATTTGCTTACTGCAGTGACATGATTTGAAGTGACCACCACAAACATCATCACATCTTGGGCGGGTGAGCTCATGAGGGAAGTTTTCCAAAAACTGCAATAGTATTTCCTCGGACAACACAAAGTGTTTTTTACACTTTGTGTCTCCATTGTTGTGGCAATGATGTGCGCTTTATTCTGAATCTGTAGAAGGATGTGTGAAGTTTCACAGCTGGACTGTGACATGATGATAAAGTTAAATCGGTCGTGTGATCAAACTACACAAGCAAATCACACTCAGCTAATCTGATCAGTAAAATAAATCTAAAATTATTTCCAGGAGATATTTGATGATGATTAACATTCGAAGCTGCACCACAGATGCATGGCTTTAGTTTAGTTTTAAAAAACACACATTTCCGACAATAACACGGCAGGTACAAAATCAATATGATAATGCCACTTGCAGTCTAAAACATTTAGTATAAATCTCTGAGCATGTAATAGAAACCTCAAAATAAACCATGCATGTCACCTTTGGTAAGAGTCTCTGCTTCTAGATGAGAAACCACTTCCTATCAGCTCAGAGACAGTGGCACTGTGGCGTTAAACAGAGGCCATGATTGTGGTAGTGAAAGAATCCTACATAAACCTTTCTAGAGATCTCAGTTTCACTGACAACGTTTTCCATCGCCACTTTGCGTGTGTTATCATCCCTTTGTATCATTCAATGAACCTCTGCAGCACCATCTGTGAAGTTACAAGAGGACCATCAAGTACAAGTCATCACCGCTTCACTCAAGTCTGCTGCTGCTCTCAATTCTGCACTCAAAGTCAATCTGATCTCTGCGACCTCTGACCTCTCGCATTAACTGCAAATCATCGACGTCATTATGCGTCACCTTCACAGACAAGGAGGGAAAGAAACTGATTTTTTTCTGCTCCTGACAGAACATATAAGTCGATACACAGACCACAGCTGCAAGAAGCATGTGAATCCTGTTTATCAAGTAAAGCAAAGTTAAGAGCTTTATATATCGTCACACCCAACTGTGTTGATTTCATGTAGTCTAATGTGTGTGAAGGCGGTAGTGGTAAAGTTCTGGTGTTGCATGTTTTTGCTCTATCACTTAGTAACAAAACCTCAGACCACACAGTGTGATTGTGTAGCCTGTGAAGGGGAAGAGGGGGTGTTTTTGTTGTAGGTGTCAAACTTATAAATAGTCTGGGCCTGCAGCTTAGTTCACGTCAAACACCTTAACACTCAGGAGCACATTTACAAAGAATACAGACTCCTGCAGGCCTGACCCTGGGTCACAACTGTTGCCAACAGTGTGTCTGTAGCTCTGGCTTTGGTTTGATCATCGGCTCAGTTCAACTGATATTACACCCACTTAACGAAAGGCCATTAGTTCAGCCTTCAACATAATTTTATAATTAGATAAACAAGTGTTTATTAATGCCAACAATATTATAATCCCTGAAGACAAATATTGCTACAACTACAGTATGTTAACTTTTCTAATCTAATCTGTTTGTAGGGCAGCATACACTAAGGAAAAGCTGTAACTATTGACAAATAATTAACACTTGTGTTTTATCTCATGAATAATTAAAAATAAGCATGGCTTGTTCAAAAGATAGTGCGACCTCAGTGCATAAAAAGTGATTACAGCTGTGATTTTAAGATTAATTATAGCTGCTGCACAGTGATGGGTTGGGTCTGGGCTAATTTTAGCAAATTTTGGCAAATTCTGCGCAACAAAAAGGAGAATAGGAGGACAAGTTGGAAAGGACAGTTTCTGATAATGTTTTTGCAAACATCATTTATCATGACCACAAAATCTGGAACCAAAGACCATTGTTTCGCACTGAGCTAATTGGTATTTGGAAGTTCAACAGTATCATTATCAAATTGAGTCTTGAACCCCATTCATTGACATCAAGAACCAGCAGATTTGAAATCACTGTAAAAATAAATAAATAAATAAATAAACAGTTTTTGAGGTAAAATTCTGATATGTTTTTGTCAAACATCATCTATCATGACCATGAAGGGTGTCAGTTTTTGCGTCAAAAGTCTTGTCGCCTTGTCATATGATGCACCCGATCCAAGATTACAGCCTCACCTGTGATCAATAATTGATCAATCAATTAGTGGTTGTGTATAAAAAGAACCACAGCACACCAGACCTTCACATCAACTGCAACTCAACCTCTGACAACATGCCTAAGATTCACCCTGAGACCAAAGCTTTGATCATCAAGAGGCTGAAGACCAGATCCACTGCTGAGGTGGCTGACATCTTGAATGTGTCTCAGCATCAAGTACAAAGGATAAGAAAAAGATTTGAAGAGACTGGAGATGTTTTTGACAACCCCAGGTCCGGCAGACGCCGCAAGACTACTGCTCGAGAGGACCATTTGTTGGCTCGAAAATCCAAGACCAGCCCCTTTTCCACTGGAGCAGAGCTCCACCAGGTCTGGTCACCTCAAGTCCCTGTGTCTACCAGAACAGTGTGTCGAATTCTGTCTCAAAATGGCCTCCATGGTCGAATCAGTGCCCAGAAACCAGCACTAAACAAAAAGCAATTAAAAAAACATGTGGCATTTGCCAAGGCCCACAGCCTGCTAAAAGGATGGATGCTGGAAAAGTGGCAGAAGGTGGATTTCTCTGATGAATCTTCAGTTGAATTACATCACAGCCGCCGCAAATATTGCAGGAGACCTACTGGAGTCTGCATGGATCCGAGATTCACCCAGAAAACAGTTAAGTTTGGTGGTGGAAAAATCATTGCATCTAGACAGCGTGGAAATGTTGGTGATTTGTTTGTAATTATAAGTGAGCTTCTCAAGAGAAAATGTGATGTTTAAAACATCACCTTTACATTGGCCTTTACATAGTTGATCCCATGAGAGCAGAATTCAAAATGTTCTAGAAAATTCAGTTTTTGAGATAAAATTCTGATATTTGCCAAACTTCATCAACCATGACTCTACAATATTCTCATTTTTTTTCAGGAAGATAGAAAATGTATTTAGCAGGAATTTGATGGTATATGTTTGCAGTTGTGTTTACAGTCAAACGTTTTCATGCACTGTAGGCTCAATTTTTGCTTAATCAAAAATCCGAGAAACAAGTTTTGTGGAGGACAGTCTGGAGATGTTCTGTAGCAAGTTTGGTGACAATTGAGCAAAAATTGTAGGAGGAAATACATCTTAAAAGTTTTACAGTTATTGAAAAAACAGAGTGATGGACTTCATAATTTGTAATAAGCAGTATCTAGGCTACATTGTGGTGAAGTTTCAAAAGCATGGTGGTGGAGGAGCTTATTGGATGTCCTTGGAGGTGAGTAAATCTGCATGGGACTGGACTGGACTGGACTGGAAGAAGAAGACGAAGAAGAAGACTAATGCAGTGAGGCTCCACTCGGTAGGGAATGGGATCAGCCTGAACTAAACTGTGTGACACAATAAAGAGTGGAGAGGGTAAGAGAGCATCAGCAGACTGCAGCTGCAGCAGGAGGAGCCTCACAGCTACTACCAGAAGGCTGACGGTATAACAATGTATAACAATGAGTGCCACTGGTTAGTTCTGACGCAACAGTGGTTGATTTATACAATCACTGCTTCTTATCTTGTGATCTTGCGTGTTATTCATACGCTCATATTCAAGTATGATCTACTTGTAGATCTTTTTTTTTTGCTTACGGATCAGTGATGAGTCACTTAGTCAAACATATTAGCAAAATAACACTAGACGATTCTCAGGTATTGTTTTATAAGATCAGATCATGTGTGGGCGCAGTGCCAAGCCAGACTGGGACAGACAGTCACTTGTGATGCGACAAAAAGGTCTCTTGACTCATCTATCAGCATGAATTTGTCCAATTTCTTCAGAGCTGCTCAGTATAATTCCAAGAAAGTGTAATGACAAATATTACTAATAGACCTGGAGACGACAGAATTTAATGACAATATATCACGTCCACTTCCTGTGATGTCACCAGTTTACACCCAACAAATCAAAGTTTACACCCAAATACTAATTTCAAGTGTTGAAAATTCACATTTATCCCTTACAGTTAATTATCTTCCAGTTACTTTTACTCAATAAAAAATCCCATGTTTCAACACTAAACCAATCTGAAGATTTTTTCTAAAGATTATCTCATGTGTTATCACCCACTACTGTTGAGTGTTGGTGCTGTGAGAACAGGCCTGTATTTGTTTTGGTCACCCTTGTTGTGTGTAACGTTACATTTGTTTGGGGATAAATACTGATTTCTTAACTCTCGTTCGTTGACGGTGTAAGTGTGTGAGCTTAACTCATCGTTCTTGTGACAGAGAGTCTTCTCTGCATTCCCAAAATATTTAATATTTACTATAAAATATATTTCCAGCTATGAAATACAGTACTCTGGGAAACAAAATGATGAGTTAAACCGTAAAGATAAACCTTGTCAATCACTCTTTGTTGATTTAAGGTTTGAAATATGTCTGCTGTGAGGCAGATTTGAGCTTCTGCCATTAGTAAAACAAGGCGACACACATCTGCACCAAGGATCAGTGTGCATGCATTTCTCTGTAACATTACAAATGCATGACTAACCAAGTAGTGGTTGGGAAATATATATCCAAGCTTATCTGCTATATACGGACTGTGTGGGCACGAATTGAATCAGATTCAACACTAGTGTCTCCATGGCAACATGTTTAAACAAGCCACTGACTGCTATCAGATTCAGAGGCTCAAACTGAACGTTCAGACTAAAACCACGCAGAAACCAAATCGACCAATTTAAAATGTCATCCCCAAACTCCACAGATAATTTTCACAACATTGTATCTTATCTACATCACAAATGTAAACACAAACAACCAGTTCTGGTATTTTTGTCCCTTCACTGCATATTTAGGTTCTCTAGCTGTTTCTCTTTGATGTTTGGGGTCATTGTCCTCTGTGGCATCAGTCGACCTGTACTGATCCTCAGCAGGTGGACACACACCATCACACACACTGTCCCACAGTGGCTGCTGCTACTGCTGCTGCTCCCAGGCTCCATACAGCCAGGACTTGTGTACGTTAGACTTTTGTTACTGGTCATTCTGCCTTGCGCTTTCAGACTCAACTTTGATGCACCCACTTTTAGGGAGAGAAGCCACAGAGGTGAGTTACGTTGTCTTAACTGTTTAACCCTAAAAGCTTTAGAAAAAACAATAATTGTTGATTGGAATTCTTTTTCTGTTGTTGTTCTGGTAATTCTACATATTCAACCTTTAATCTTCCTCTCCAGCTCTTTTGAAGACAGTTGTATCTTTCAAACTACTGCTAAAGCTAAAGAGCAGCTAACATGAGTACAATCGTTTTCCCATAGTGTCCTGTGTGAGAAGAACAGGTTCCATGACAACACATTACAGATGTGGTGGCAAGGGGAAAAAAATCTAAAATCAAACTAAATCATAGTTGAGATGGGATGTGGTAAAAAAAAAAAGATAGATTTTGTTGTGAGGCCACATCGCCCAGATCTATGGTGAATGTTTGAGTGACGTGCATGCAGAAACTGAGGTTCTTAGGTTCTTCCTTTATCTCGCCACTGTAAATTTGGTAGTCGGTGGCTGGAGTCATAGAAATTCAGCTCTAAATGCAGAGGCAGAGTAACAGACAAAAGGATGAGTGTGTGTCTGTGTGTCTGTGTGTCTGTGTGCGTGTGCGCTGGGACTTTACCTCAATCTCAAGCTCTGAGATCTGTTGCTGGAGTTCAGCCATAGCAGCGATGTTGTCAGCTTCTCTCAGCCTCACTGCCATCACCTCCTCTTTACTCTGCAGACAAACAAACCAGACAAAGCTCTCAGGCAACAGCAAAGGCAGCTAAAGACGTTACATTAAACGCTAAAGACAACAAGAACATTTGTCTATTTTCTAATTCTCGGTGAGGAAATTTGCAGGGGGGGAAATTCCTAGGAGGTGGGGGAGTCTTAACAGAGTGTACAGCAGAAATCTAGCACCATCACTGCTGAGATATTATCACAAACAGCTTCCTCCTTCTGGACCTGGAAACTGACACGACAGGAGGCAACAGACCAGATTTTATAACATCACAAGGTTTTATGGCTGCATCAGATGAGGACACTTCACACCATCTGATCTTATTGCTCTACATAGATATGAAGTGTTGTACAAATATGCAAGTTGACATAAATTTTCAGTGTTGGGGGGTTTTACTTCACAGCCTACGCCACAACAGAGCTGCAGTGGTTTGTCTCCGTGCTCTGACTGTTGTGCTGTAGCTCAGCAACAAATGTACACACGTACCTTGCATTCAATCTCAGCTTGCCTTCGCTTGATCTCTTGCAGTTGCGTGTTCAGGTCTTTGTTTTGCGTCGTCAGTTTTTGCACACGGTCTTGGAGACAGCGACCCTCCTGCTCCGCCCGCCGCAGCTGGTTGCTGTGAATCTGACTCTGTGAGAGAAAAAGTGTTGCATTTCAATGAGTTTATTGTCTCTTTCTGTTTTTTTTGTTTACTGTTTTTTCTGTGACATTTCCAACATTTTCAGATGTATCCAAACACAAATGTGGTGATTGGTGAAGACGCTGCTGCACACTGAAGTTTGTCAGAAGTCTGATCAGCAGATGACTGCTGCCACCTAAAGGCCACTGTGTGATAATACAGGTAGAAGTCACTCCTCTTTAGTTTTTTACTGTTTACTAGACAGACTGAGCATCCACCTCGACTACTGAGATGTTACTGCAACATACCTTTATCTTTTCTGTAACTGACGGCACTATGAGGGCACGGGACAAATAATTTAATTTGAAAGCTGATGTGATCCCTGACCTGCGTCTCCAGCTCCAGGATCCTCTGCCGCGACTCTCTCAGCTCCGCCTGGGCCTCGGCCTCTCGCAGCCTCACGCTCATCAGCTCGTCCTGCAGCTCACTCAAGGTGTTCTTCTTGGGGCTGTCCTTCCAGCGACCAGTAGTGCGTGCCAAGTGACGCTGCGGAGATGTGTCAGAGTAGTGTAAAGTCAAGACCATTTCTAATTTTTGACTAAATGGACAGTGAAGCTTTCAGTTTTTCTTTTCTATTTCACAGTCTTTGATCTGAAATATTGGCCCTCACCTGCCAGTGCTCCTCCAGGTCTCTGACCTGCTGCCTCAGCTCCTTCAGGCCAGTCACAGCTTCTGCTTCCCTCAGCTTCACACCAATCAGCTCCTCTTGTAGTCGTGCCACATTGGTGTCATCTGGTAGGGATGTGTTCCTCTGAGGAAGGCGTGTCAGAAAAGTACGTTTTAAACATACAGTGATGGGGCAATTAAGAGATTAAAGCTGGGGTAGGCAGGATTTGTTTTCCTCGTTTCTTTGACCAAACAAATCTATTCTTGCCTAGGGGTTCCTGATTGGTTGAAGAGCCGGCCCTACTCTGTCCTAACAAATCGGGATGACAGAGTAGGGCCAGCCCCTCAACCAATCAGGAACCCTCAGACCAAAACAGATGTGAATGTAGAAAGACACTGGGAGCTGTAAGCTTTTCAGACTGCTGCATAGAGAGACATAGAGAAACACTGTGATCGCCCCCCACACACACACACACACACACACACAGACCTTTCCTCACTGATAGCTAGATAGATGAATGGGAAAACACAATGTTCTTAAAAAATATAACATTTTGTTTCTAATACGAATCCTGTCTACCCCAGCTTTAAGGCAGAACATAAACTCAGCAAACCTTTTCCATATCGAGGATCTTGTCTTGCATCTCCTTGAGTGCACACTGGGACTCTGCCTCCTTCAGTCGGGCCTGTACAAGCTCTCTCTCCAGCTGCAGGACGGCCTCCTCAGAGTAGCGAGGGACTCCCTTCTACAACCGACAGCACAAGTGAATGAGCAGAGACAGACATGACAGGGTGACAGATATCGACACCTGCGTCCCCCTCCCCACAATCAAACACAAAACATTCAACTTTCAAAATGAACACAAGAGTCCTTGTAAGAAATGTCTATTTGTGTGTGTTTGTGTTTGTGTGTGGTGTGGTGTGGGAGAAATTCATGATACTCCTCAAAGAATTCAGCTGGTATCAAACGTTCTGTCTTTCACTTGCACATAAATAATTCAGGACCGCTCAGCGTTAAGCAAGACAGCAAATTATGTAAAACATGATAATGTCTGCACATTACCATCTGCACTCCAACCATCAATAATTAAGAATGCTAGGTCAAGAGAAATGTCATGTGAACAGGAGGCCAAGTGTGAAATCTACCAGCCTGGGAGACAACTGCTTACAAATTCATTCACTCATGACTGTAAACGGTGGCTGAACCGTCTTGCTCTCCATGTCCCAATTTGAGTTCATGCATGCCAAAACGTATCATTACCCAAAGCCGATGTGCTAAGTGAGAAAAGCTCTCCTCAGCCACCGCTTGGATTTTGTTGCTAGGTAATATGAGCCAGCACGGCAGGGGAGACAGAAAAAACCGTGGCACGTTCGATCTCTGGTGAAAACGCGCTCTTACTGGTCCAGCTGTCAGTGCACCGCGTAATTGTAAAATGCTCAGCCTGAGGTTTTCTGGCACAGCACGTCACAAACTGATTGGGGGAAACATCCCAGTGTGAATGTCCCGGCTCCTGTCACAGACTCGGCAGGATGTGAGGATAAGCCTGGGCTGTAATCACCACTGCATCCTGCCAACTGGGGACTCTGTGGCCCTCCTTACCGCTTGTGGCTGCTGCTGCTGCTGCTGCTGCGGTTGCAGCTGCGCGATGGTTTTCATGGCTTGCTCCAGCTGAGCACTGGCCTCCTCGCTCTGCTGTTTGACCGTGGCCAGCTCCCGCTTGACCAGGTAGTTCTCCTCTGCCTCCTGAGCTCGAGTCACTTGTCCCTTGGGACATAACCAACCAGGGAGGGAGTGAAGTGAGCATGGAAAAAAAGTGAAACCAGTGGAGTGGGTGGGCAAAATCAGAAGAGAAGACGAGGGGTTTTGAAAGGACATGCTTGTTCAAAATCTAACAAGGCGGGATTTACATTTTGATTCTTTTGCTTTCTTAAAGGGATAGTCCAACATTTTGGCAAATTCTCCTATTGCTATAATCACTATAGTCATAGAGGTGGGTTCATTACCTTTAATTATCGATCCGTGGGGCAGAGACGTGAGCTGCTTAGTGAACACAATGGAGGTGAACGGTACAGGTCCCCTGTCCCTCATCAAACTCATCAAATACACAATCCAACAACCCCAAAACACTTCAGTGGAGAAGTTGTGACCTGCACATTCACCATGCTATGAAATATTTATGTATAATTATGTAACATTACGACACATGAAGCAAATACTGAAAACTACTTGCGCTTTTGAAGTCACTCCGCCCAGCAGCCGTGTCTGGAATGTAGTTCCAACTTTGCCTTGAAAAAAACTCCGTCTCATAACGTTACATGATTATTTCATAGTGTGGCGAATGTGCAGGTCACAATTTCTCCATGAAAGCATTTTTGAGTTGTTGGATCTGATTTTCAGATCTGAGGCGTCTTGGTGCTAAATACGGGGTTAAGAGTTCTGAGATGTACAGTGGAGCCAGACCATGAAGAGATTTGTATGTGATTAAGAGGATTTTGAACTGAATTCTGTAACGGACGGGGAGCCAGTGTAAAGTTGCGAGGACTGGGGTGATGTGTTCACTGCGTCGGGTGTTTGTGAGTAGTCTTGCCGCCGTATTTTGTACCAACTGTAATCTGTTAATTGCTGCATCATTTAGGCAAGTGAACAATGAATTACAGTAGTCCAGGCGTGAAAAGATGAGGGTGTGGATGAGCTGTTTGAGTATGTTTCTGGGGAATATTGGTTTGACTTTGGCGATGTTTCTAATTTGTATATAGCAGGACTGAACAATGCTTTTAATGTGCTGATTGAAATCGAGTTGCTGGTCAAATATGACTTCTACGTTCTGAGCTGTCTGAGTCATGTTGATTGTTAGTGGTCCTAGGTGAGGGGAGATACTGTTGGAGATGTGATCAGGGCCAATAACCAGGACTTCAGTTTTATCTGTATTGAGTTGTAGGAAGTTGGAGGCCATCCAGTCCTTAATGGCAGTGAGGCAGCTGAGTCCTGGGGGGAGGACGGAAAGTCAGGTGTGGGGGCAGAACTCTCTGTCTCTAAATTGTTGTTCTGGTGACGTCACTTACTAACGGACGAGGAGGCACACGTGCGTTGAACAGAGTGACGGATGTTATCAGTTAGCACCCTGCTACCCAGCCTGGAAGGATGGATTGCGTCAGCGCTGTAAAAGACAGCGCGGTTCCAGAACAAGTTAAAATTATCAATAAAACTAAGCCCACGTAAGACGCAGGTGGACTCGAGCCAGGTACTGAGGAGCCTGCTGAAGCGCGATGCGCCACGAGGGAAGGAGGGGAGGAGCCCAGGGATAAACACAGACTTCCCGCAGCTACTCAGCAAGTTCAAGAGTTCTTTAAAGTGCGTCAACATGCACCGACAATTAAAGGTAATGAACCTACTCCTATGACTAAAGGGATTATGGCAATATGCGAATTAGCCAAAATGTTGAACTATCCCTTTAAGCATGATCTACAGTATGAGTCTCTTATTTTATCTGTCATGCCAGAATGTGGAACTGCATGCACATATTCCAAGTTATTAGTTGTCAGATATTATAATCTGGTTTTGTTCTATATTTATTAGGCTATAATTCATTAGATTAATTTTTTCTCCGTCCTTCATTGGGCTAATTGCATGCAATGCTACGAGAGGTAGGAAAAAGAGGGAGGGAGCAACGTAAGTAATAAAGGCAAAGAGAAAATAAGGAATATACCTGGATCAATCTATCTGCCAAGGAAGCACTTTCCTACAAAACAGAAATATCAACAGGAGACAGTAGAGAGAAAGAGACAATCCAGAGGACAGATTAAAGCACACACAAGAACAACTGATTTTTTTTAGAGAAGAAATGCAATGTTCATTTTCTCACTTGAAATATTTGTTTACAGGCTCGAGCATGATGTTTACATTCAGGGGTAGAAAAGGAACATTGCATGCAGGTGTGGTGAAAAGGTGCAAATGAGCTGGTGGAGAAGTGAAGACTGAGGCAGTGCTGATAACAAAGTGAAAGGTTTCAGACAGGAAACAAGCAGGACAGCTCTAGTTAAAGTAGAGAGTGAGGTACGGTAGCACAGCACACATTCACAGAGTTAAACAGCGACGTGCTGTTTAAGTGAACAGAAGAACTGGTCTTTGATGTAGTTCATCAAAGCTTTTTGAACGGTTTCAGTAAGTGAAGAGTTAAAAGGGTTCCTGGGAGTTAAGTGACAGTCTCATCAGAGAGCAGCAGCCTCAAGCTGGTTTTAAATATCGGAGTTCGATCGGACCACAGTGTTTCTCCCTGCAGACGAATGCGGTGTAGCAGACACCCTTGTTATCATGGCAGACCTCATGCATGGTGCCTTTACCTGGCAGCAGTCGGCCCATTCAAAGAGACACAAACAGGTGCAGAACGATACAAATGGTGCAATTGTCATGCAGTGTTTTGTATCAGCTTGAACTGCATCAAGCTGCCACTTTCACATTCCAGACAAGCTTGTTTGTTAACAGTCTCAGGCTCCAGTTAGTGATGTCTGGTGAATTTTCAAATGTAGCTACAGTACATGAAGTTATTCAAGCCACCCAGAGCGTCACCATGACACAAAGACAACTTCAAATACAAAATCCAGCTTCTGTTTCTGATAGCAGCTTCCTCTACAATCAGAACATTTACTGTACCAGTCGACAGTGGTTTATCTTGTAAACTTTCAGCTAACACAGCCCTGTTAGTGAAAGACAAGACTCCACCATTAGGAGGAGATGCATGGTGTATGAGCGCACACAGCCGGATGGGTTAATGTAATGTTGATGAGCAGGGAATGAAGAGTGTGAAAGTGGTTTGTTCGGTGACCTTTGACACCTTTAACAAACACTGATGCACTCACTTTCTCTAGTGTGTCTATCCTCTGCTTCAGGAGCCTGTTCTCTGTCCGCAGCCTCTGCACAACAAGGAATTGCAAAAGCACGTAAACGTAATGCATGACAATCAGCGTAGTTAAGCCTTCTTCATCGTAGTTCACAATTAGGATAATTCACAATCTCCATTTACCTTTATCTCCACCTGCTCCTCCATCTCTTTAGTTTTGATTGTAGTGTATTCTTTCTCTAATCTGAAAAACATTTACAGAGACTCATTGAAGACAATATGTGGGTAAAATAAAGTGTTGCTTATTATAGCAATCTACTGAAGCCTGTCCAGTGTGGGCTGAACGACAAATATAAAAACATAAATATCAAACACATTTCTTTGGAGGATCTCTTTCATCTCAAGCTCAATTGATGGATTTTAGTTACCATTAACATATTTAACATAATAATGTTTAATATTAACAATAACAACAACAACACTTGTTATATTATCATTCCTATTATCATTGTCATCATCATTATTTATTCATCTGTTTTTATAGCATCTTTAAAACACTACGAAGCCAATCAACGTTTAAACTTTTGGGTCTAAAATATAAGAATTTAACATCAAAAACTTATATTGAACTCCATAGAATCGTTTGCAGTTATGGCTGAAATGTCCATTGTTTGAGCTGGTAAAGTAAATGATGGAGCCTGAACAATAAAGACTCGTGAGATGGGCCAGTCGCATGTGAGAGACAAATACATGAACAAAAAAGAGAGAGTGATGTGTAGTGAGGACACAATAGCTGTGCTTACTTTTTCATTTTCTTGGCATTGTACTTGACTTGATAAGCAGCCTGGATGACCTTGTCTGGTCCACTGTCAAACTGGCGTGGGATGACCCTCTGAAAGTGCTGGAATACAGTAAGGAAACAGAGTCAGAATAAGTTCCACACACCCACAACACACACACACACACACACACACACACACACACACACACACACCCAGCGACTTTCGAACAACCGTGCACGCACTCAAGTCAGGTGTTTGTCTGACCACAAAGCACTTTTGCAAATGTCATCATGTGCGCAGGTACAACTTGGGAGGATACGTGTATCAATTAACTAGGTGTGGTGGCAGATCCTCCCTAGAGGGAGCAGCACATTTTACAGCAGAAATCTGAGCTGCTTGAAGCACAAGTTACTTACAGGTCATGGTGACATTTACCTGTAACATTCCCTCCATGTCGAGCTGGATGAGCTCAGTATGATTCATCTGGAGGATTGCAAGTCCCACTCGGAAAACGATCTCTAGCCCCTGAGGAGAAAAGATCACCAGTGGTCACAGAGGAGTCGTCTTTAGAAAGATCTTTGAGAACCAAGGGGGGTGAAATATGTTTATAGAGTAACAATTCAAATTTTGTCACAACAGATCTGAGGGGAAACTTGAAAAAACTCAGTGACAATTACACCTGGTCTGTTTCTGTTCTCTCCAGCAGGGGGCACTAATGGATAAGGTAGCCATGACAACATAATCAAATTTTGTTTGATGTTTTATTTATAATGTATGTAATAAGTCTTTGTAGTAGAATAAAAGTTAGCTTTGCATCTTTTTAAGTGGGAAAGGGTTAGATTCAACAACATAAAAGCCACAAAGTAGTTAAGAATAAAAAATATAGTCATGAGAGTATTTCCACTGCAGCCGGCCCTGGTTTGAATCCCGAATCTGGTGGCCCTTTACTGCATGTCACCCCCCCTCTTTCCCCATTCCCTGTCTCTCTCAACTATGCTATCAATTATAGGCAAAAAAAAGCCCAAAATACATTAAAAAGAAAAAGATTAATACATCTAAGCGGAGACAGGACATCAGCCAGTTTCCTTTTCACTGACCTCACACATGAAGATATCAAAGATTCTTGTGGCGACAGGCAGAGGGAAGGAGGTGAGGAAGATAGTGAGGAACCATGAGGAGGCATACATGGAGGTGTGAAAGCTCTGAGCCTGGAAATGCATGTGCAGCTCTGGAAGTTGTTCCTGTGAGGGGAAGATCCAATTTAAACAGATTCAAACCTTTACCACTGTACGTGTCTACATTTCGTCAAACTGTTAAAATCCCAGCCAGCACCTTTACAATACAGTAGTGTGAGGTTTCTACCTGGATCATGCACTCAAACTGGTACATGCAGAGTCCCAGCTCGGCCATACTAGGTTTGAAGAGCTCTCGTAACCTGTAGTCTTGCATCAACTTGACAAACACACAGAAAGCCTCTTCTTCAGGCATCTGGAGAAAAACAACAACATGAAGGTTAAACCTCAACATGTGTCATGTGTTTTTGTACAACATGTGGTGAGGACGGGTTATTACCTGCATGAGCAGCAGTCCTACAATGAAGGCACTCCCCTGACAATAGCCAACCTCACGGTCCACCAGAGAATACGCCTGAGGTAGGAAGAATTAGCTCTGGGTGAGTCTCAGTGACTGGACACAAGTTTCTCCACTTTGGATTTCCTCAGGTCATCTTCTTACGTGGAGGTGCCTCCGGACCATAAACCAGGACTTACCTTCATGACATTGAAGAGCACTTCCTGGCCCAAGCTGTCCTTCTCCTTGAAGAAGTCATGTTCAGGATAAGTGCGGGCGATGTCTCTGCGAATCAGCTTTTCACAGGGTGACGTCATCTTCAGGAGTTCCGAGTATTGATCCTTGATGGGCATATTTTGGGCGTTGCACAACAGCTGCCAGACTATTGCCCGAAAGTGGTGAGGAATCCCTTTCCTGACAAGGTCCTGTGGTAAAGGGAAAATAAAAGTATACTTTGTGAAATATCTAGTTGTTAAGACATTGATATGGTTTTTAGATGTGTAAGGTGTAAGATAACAGACAAGCCACATGTAGAGACAACACTGGCTTGCTTTGCCCTCTAGTACTTACTTTTTCATTTTAACACAGCGAACATAGTCATAAGTCATGATTTGTCGAATACAACCTCGTCTGTGGGGCACTTGCTGATGCGATTTGTTTCCATACATTTCTGCTGATACAATTTGATTAAGCAATTTCCTGTGCTGACAGGGAACACTGGTCTTTCCTGCTGTGATGAGAGTGTGTGTGGCTGTGTGTGTGTGTGTGTGTGTAAGTAAGTGTGTGTGCATCTGGTCGGTGCAGGGTGCATCTGGAGCAGAGGTCCTCCCACACGGGCTTTCAGCAGGGGGATCCCTCCCCCTCTCAGAGGTTAGATAAGACAAACCTTGCTTTGTGCTGGAACAATGCACTGTCTCATATCTGAACTATGTGTGAGTGAAAGCTGCTTTCTTGCTTTCTAAAATGCCTGTTATGAGTCTACATTTAATCTCTAATTTCATTTAGCTCTCATTTGGTCAGTAGAAGGTCTTGATGAGATGAGTTAAGTACAGAAAACATGAACACATCATGGGTTTTGCTGACAGGCAAAGAAAACTCAAGGTTCCTTCCTTTATACACAAGAAACTGGGTCCCCCACTCTCTCACACTCTCTCACAGCCAAGAGGAAGCAAATGTTGAATCTGCAGAGGCCTCAGCACTTATGATTAATATGCAGACTGGTTTCACCAAGCTGGTCATTACTACTTCTGTTAAATTACATAGTAACACCCATGCATGTTCACTGGTCCTTTGCAACACTTCCCCATTTACAGCAACAAGAAACACTTTCATGCAGCAGTAATTCTATTAAGTGCAAATGAATTACAAGCAAAGGGCTAAGTAAGGGCTAAGTAATTTAGGCATAATTATGGGCAGTTTTGAGTGTTACTATGACTAGAGGTGTGGGTGCTTATTTAAAAACTCAAAAATGAATGGACCAATCAGATGCTTCATGTTTTAGTGCAACGTTTGAGGTATTTAGGTGGCATGGCATGAACTAACTCCCAACATCCTGCGTTCAGTGAACTGAGCAGTGGGTACGGTTTCCTTGCTGAGTCACTGCCACAACTTATGGATGTTATCAGGTGGCCCAACACTGCACTTATGCAGGGTTTTATGGTTTTTGTGGTCCCTGTAACACAAATTCTCACTTTGCATGTGCAGTTTAAATCTGACAACTGCTGACTGTGACTAGGCATAGGGTTATCACAAGACTTCAGAGAGTAACTGTAGAAACAAGGAACCTAAAATTAGCTTCAAATGTCAGGAACCAAAATAACAAGATCGAGGACAACACTACAGGGTCACTTACGACAAAGATAGCCTTAGAAATTATTTCTGGACTGAGTAAACATTCAAACAGATATGGCCATTGTAGCATTCAGACCAGAGGTTTATACAAATGACTGTGAAACACATGTATCACAAGTGAGACAGAGCAGCCTAGATTGTAACTTTTCTTCAGTGATTCAAGTCGTTTTACTGCAGGAAACTATCAAGGGAGCTCCTCACTCTTTTCTTTGGGACCAGGGATACTGTTGTTCTTATCAAGCAGGCAATTATCTGAAAGGCAGACCAAAATAAATGTCTAAAATTACAGCTCCGCAGCCTAACCACCTCTTCAGCAGCGGGGTCAAATGTGTCTCAGTAAGCTCTTAATGCAGTCATGTTTCAGTAAGCTCTTAAGCGTGTCTGCACAAGACTCTGCTGTCACTTCGCAAATAGTCATGTGCGCTGGTCTCACCTTGAGCTGCTTCTCTTTCTTCTTGCGCACCTCCTCCCACTCATTGACAATTCGCCCCCAGAGAATCCACGAGTCCTCCTCCAGGTGGGAGAGGTTGGAGGAGGCAGAGGAGCTGGACACCAAGGAGGAGCCGCTGTTGCGCCTGGAGCCGTTCATGGAGCGCAGTGACTTGCTGTCCGTCTCCAACAGCCTGTGGTCGAGTGAAGAGAATGGAAGTACCGTTAAGATTCAAATAGCTGAACAGACACAAGACAACTTTTTTTTGTGAGATCCACTACAAAGAAACATTTGTTTCAAAAGATCTAATTTATGCACCTCTTCTCAACTAACCCTAATCAAGAGTATTTCATTAAGAACTGACAGCAACAATAATAATAGTCGAATCCTTTACTAAAAAAAATGTAAGAAAGACATGTCTTATGTCAGTAATTACATTGGTGTACTCTTGTTTTTACAGGAGAATTGATGCAGCGTGTTGCAAAGCCTACCTGCATGGAGGAATACTGTGTGAGCTGGTTGATTCCAGATAAACTAATTACTACTCTGACCAGCTGACGCATTTTAATTTTTTACTTTATATAGCACTCTTGAACTGGTTTCTCGTAGTCAGCGAAAATACACTGATTAATTGTCCCCATTTACAACAGTGTACTGCCTGTGTCTCAGCGCAGCACAATGTGCCGGTATTTCTCAGGGCGGGTGGGGGCAGAGACTTTTCTACTGCAGATATTATACTTAGTGGCCATTTGTACCTCATACAACCCCACTGAACTACCCCTTTAATTTTTACCTTTTACCAACTGTAACATACCGACTAAAGATGTTGCTGCATCAAGGTCCCTGTTGGTGCTTTGAAATCTCATTAAAAGTATTAATACAGGCTTCATTTAACCAGCACTAGAGCAGGCTCACTCCATGGTCTGAACATCAGTATATCAAAGTAACATCTTGATAAAAATGTGTGTGCAGCTGCAATGCAGGACCATCACAACAATAAGAGCCCTTGTTGGAGTGTCATGGTGGTCTATTGGTAAATACACAAACCATGCAACCAGTCATTTTGGCTCGTGACCACTGTTGCTATCTGGTACATCTTGAACCAGTGCCAGACAATGTGCAAGCTGTTTAGGTAAACATCTAGTACTGAAACCCAAAGCCACTCATATTTCTGGGGCACTGCTAAAAATGAAAGAGTGTGTAGGATTCATGACTGAGAAACAACATGCTGCTTTATAACAGTCACTGGCTGTCAGAGTTTAGCAAACAATCCCCCTCAAGAGATGATAAAAAATTGTCAAAACTGTTTAACAGCTGTTGTCTAATGTTAATCAGCAGCAGCCATCAGCTGTCATGGTGTGATCATAAACAGCTACATTCTTAATCCATGCAAAAAACCCTCTCATTCAAATTGTCACAGTAACAACCAGTCAAATACTGATATTAAAAACAGTAGCCTCGTATTCAGACTTGAAAGACTGTACAAAAGGGATTTAAAAACACTTGTACTGAAAATGAGAGCTGGCATTCATTGAAATTCTACTGGCGGCCGTTTTAAGTGGGCAAAAAAAAAGGAAAAAAAAGGCACGGTCAGCATAGGAAGTGGCTGGCTGGGGACGAAAACACGAGCAATATGTTTTTCAGCAAGTTAAACTTGCACTGTAACGCTCTTATCAGTTTGTCGTTGAGTTTACTGAAAGCGTGACCTGATCAGGGATCAGTGTGCAGTGAAAAGAAGCAGCGACTGCCAACCTGTGCTGCAGAGAGGGGCCCATGACAGACACACAAAGGCTCAGACACCTGATCTCGGAAAAAGGCCGCAGCCTTTGCACCGGAGCCTGTGACGTCGCACTGCATACTCCCAGAATGGCTAGGGTTACAGACAAATTTGGGTCGCGAGGGAGGGAGTGAAATGGATGTTTTACAAGATCAATGTTTTTTTGTCTGTGTACTGTCCCTGTTTTAAATAAATAAATTCATTCATTCATTCATTCATTCAGAAAGACTAGCTAGCAGGAAACCTCTTTTGCTTTTATGTAGCTCTGGCATGGAGCTAAAATGTGAATAAAAGGTCAATCTTTTAGCTAGAGTTTAGCAGCCATTGTTGTTATTTTTTCCAAGCATTTTGTCAGCCGGTCACATCTAGTTACTCAATGCAGGATCAGCTTTTGCTAAACATGAGCCTGTTGCAGCTCTGCTAATAATTCACTAGTAGTCAAACACAAGTCTGAGGCTTTAAGAAAACAAAATAGATTAATTGAGTTTGATTAAAGATTAATTGAGGCGATTAAAATGAAAATCTGAGTAAAGTTTTGAGCTAAAAACACAAAAAACCAAACAATTAGAAGCACGTCCTCTTTAAAGAGTGTGACAGTTCAAACGTCATCATGACCCCATTTCTCAGTTCATTACGGCAGCAGGTTAAACCATGAAATACTATAAACCTTACCAAGAGAAACTCATCATGTTCTCCTCATGTCTCTGGTTTCTACAAAGTCTGGCGCAGTAGCACGTCTGATTCACAGATCGCAGCAGTGCAGGGCTTCGTCGTCTGTGTGACACTACTCACTGCTTGAGCTCTTTATCTGCTCTGCAGGGTACAAAGGCCTCTCAAACACACAAACACTTGGCAAGCAACTACATGATGCATCACAGTATCTGGGAAACACATTAAAGGACAATTCCAGGCAAATTCAACCTGGGCTTATACACTGCTCAAAAAAATAAAGGGAACACTTAAACAACGCATCTTCGATCCCAATTAATGAAATATTGCAGTTTAAAATCATTATTCATTATATTGTAGAGTGCGATAGGAAAAAAATAACATAAAAATTATCATTGTAAATCCAAATTATCATCCCATGGAGGTCTGGATTCAGAACCATATTCAAAATAAAAATGAAAAATGACATTGCAGGCTGCTCCAACGTCACAGCCACAAGGTCGTCATACCAGTAAGAGTAAGTCTGGCTATTATTTATTCTGCTTGTATACATACTAAGCACGTCCACTTGACTTTCGTACGAGACTTTGTATTACAGCTCAGTTTACAAACACGGCTTTCTCGAAGTAAAACGCCAAATGAAAAAGTCAGCACTCGCTATTACGTGTGTGACGCTTGTATTTAATTGCAAAAAGCAGTAGAAAAATGGCTCTCGGCCATCTTCAGTGTTGTGGACACAATCGGAGGCGTGCCCATTCATAAATGCAGTAAAATTCTTGAAGTAAATAAACCCCTCAGTGTATGTATTTTAAAAATTGTGGTTTTGTAGGATGTAAACAGTCCAAAATCCATCCACTCCCATTAATACGCTGCTGTGGTGATGCAGGGACAGACACAACTACTGCACAACAGGAAACATTAAACAAATCTTCATTCATTCTCTTTTAGACCTAAAATATTAGGAAACTAACAGCCTCAGGTTGAATTTGCCTGGAATTGTCCTTTAATGCCATAGTTCCTCCCCCCCTGTTGTTGCACCTGCTCTGTAAACGCCTTGAGGACAAAATGATGAGATTTGTGTGTTTGGCGGTGATTAGCATGTTGCTACAGCGTGGTACGAAGCCAGGAGACTTCGTCGTCAGTCTGACGCAAAGCGTGGAATCAGAGAAATGTGTGTAGTGAGACGGCCCAGCTGTGGCTCTAAGTGTTGGGGTGGAGACAGGGGTCAGAGGGCAGATTAACTATGAGTCCCTGGACACCGCGACTTCTGTTCACCAGATGGGCATCTGCTCAGATCCTCACAGTGGATATCAGGGAGAAATATTTTAACATTTTCCTGGTTCATCGTGAAATGTGATGAGGAAAATTCATTACAACAAGTATCACTTGGCGCACTGGAGCAATGGGTGCTGTGGGCGTACCACTGAATCATCGGTTCTCTGTATTCAACAGAGCTTTGTTGTCCTCTTCACTGACGTTACCTTTGACAATCCCCGACTCTGAGCTGCATGCTTGGTTTCCATGCTGACACAGAGAGCAGCGCACCAGCCATGGGTGAGAGGCGCAACAAGGGAAGAATTCACAAAGTTGGCAAGACAGTTAGTGCTGAGTCATCCTCTAACAGTGCTTTAATCTGCATGTCAGGGGGCTGCACACTCTTTACTTCTCAATTTTTTTTTTTATTTTTTACCCACAGACTTTTACTTGATCCAGTAAACAAATACTGTAAACCTCTCTACAACTCAGTCTGATGTGAGGTAATTTTTTTGGATCTGGTTCCTGTAAGTGAATTTATCTGATCAACTCTGATGAGGAACCTGCTCAAAAAAACAACAACCCTGTCATTGAAAATGCAGTACTTAGAGCCAGCCAACTGCTGCTGTTGTTGTTCAACAGACATCGCCCGTTACTGTTTAGCTACCGGATGAGTCAGTCACTACAGCCTTCAAGTTAAAACAATGACAAAAAGCAGCCAAAACCTCATTGGACAAATTTATCTTTTCTATGCCAAACAGCTAAACAGTGAAAGCCAACAAACAGGATGGTCCAATATATGTCATTATTTTACTCTTAGTCTTCACCACTTAACTAGCTGGCACGGCACAGCCTGTTGGACACCACTCCCACCCGTCTGTGAGACCGCAGATCAGACGGGTGGTGGCAGGGATGACTAGGAGATGTTGTGCAGGTGTGTCAAAAAGGTAACATCATAAGACAATAATGACTCAAATGCGACTGATAAAAAAATGTGTGTTGGTGTGTGAGTATTTTGGAAGTATCTAAACTGTATATTATAATCAACTAAAAGGGTATGACAATAACAATGTAGCTTGTACAGCAGAGCATCTTGCTGACTGTACTTCCTCAGGAAGCTTAACTTGTTTGGGATGTGTGAGAAACACACACTCACATTTCTGAGCATGGAGATTAATCTAGTGCTGAGGAGAACACCCTGTGCAGCATGATGAGTTTGTCCAATTATGTCATACACGAGGGCCTAACCTGTTTCACATTTTTAAGGAGGAAGGTGAGCATCCACTCTCCTTAAGCACAGTCTGGGTCATCTGAAGCACTGCAGGTCAACAGGACCAAACTGTTACGTCCCATCCAATCAGCATCTGTATTCATGATAGATTGTCATGGTGCGGCTGAACGATGATGTCATGCTGACTGGTTATAAAAGGTTTGGGCAGTTGGATACATTCTTTAACGTTTCTGATTTTATCCGTCACTGGTAGCCTTTATGAAGGGATGTACCTTATTTCACTACACGTGCAAGACGAGTTTCCCTTCAGGAACCATTAGGTCAAAAGTTGCTGGAAAGTTAATGGGCTGGAAGGAACAAGCAAACTCACATTTTTCTTTGCTGAACCCCAACGTGCAGCCAGCTCTATAAAAGTAATTGTCCCGGACAGGTAACAAGCTGTCAGCTTCAATATCCTGTAATATTTCAATGCGTTGTTGTGTTGGTGGATTTACAATGACAGCAGGGGATGAGGGATTTTAGGAGTGCAGGGAAACAGCTTAGAAATGACGACTGGTTAACAGACAAGCTGGATTTCACTCACTATTTAGGGTTAGGGTTATATTTCTAGTTCTTAACTTTTAAACTGTCTGACTCTACAGACCAGCTTCACTGGAAATGTGTCTGTGTAAGAATAGTGTATGTGAGCACAAAGAGAGGAGAAACAAATAAGACTGGCTGATACTGGGGAGAGGGAAGATATGATGTAATGATATGCATGTATGAATACATTAATTAGGTAAGTGCATCATCTGGCAACATTTAGGGACTTCAGCTCCAGGCTTTAGAAAATACTCACTTTTAAACTACAGTATGTCCTCCTTAATTTCACACGTGGATCACACACGGTCCAGCCATATACTAAGTTGTGACCTAGTTTTGTTGTTCTGTTATCCAGGGCAGCCTCAAACATTGAAGAAAATCTGCCGCCGCCACCGACTGGCAGCACAGGCTGTTGACACCGACCGCTTACCTGTTCTGCTCCTCGAGCTTGGCGAGCAGCTCCACATCGTCAGGACTGAGCTGCGCTGGCGAGGACGGTGAGAGAGCGGGCGAGGAAAGCGACGTAGAAGAGGAGGTAGCAGTGGTCTGCAGGGACGTGGGAGTGGCCACCTGGCTAGCCATCTGACTGACCGTGTGGGACACCGAGTTCTTCACCCATGAGAGAGTAGAACTCAGCTTACCAGCAACCTTGTCTGTCGCCACCTACGCAGGATGGAGAATACATTTTAGTTCATGGGGAACATCTCAGTGAGAAAAGGGTTGTATTATTCCGCCAACCGGTCAAGGAATTGCCAGATCAGTTTTTGACAACTTCAGCAAAATATTATGATGTTACAGTGAAGTTGACGATTGACCAAATATCAAACTTCATCACTTCCTCATCATTGAATATATTTGCGTTACATTGTGCCATCATTAGTGTATAAACTATTGAGTAAAACATGTATTATGAGGCCTCAATGACCTTGACTTTTGACTATGGCCCTCAAATTCTAATGTTCACTCATTATGCACTCCTGAGAAAGGGATGGACGGACAAACCTGAACACCTCATGTGTCAAAAAGCAGTTAAAAGTTCCACCGTTCTTATCTAGCAGCTACTGAACATCATTATATCCAGACACTACTGCTACATTATCAGTTGATGATCTGTCCAGCAGACTGCACACTTCTTTACCTGTAACTTGTCATGTAGGCTATAACATACACACCTCGGTGATTTCTAATCAGAACAGAACAGAAATATTTTAATCACAGTGAGAAAGAACATCTTGTCCATAACTGACTACTACACCACCAAACACCATAAACAAATCTAAACAGCCTCCCCTCCAATACTATAACTTCGTTAACTAGCAACTACTAGATAAGTACTACACTACACGCATGGAAATTACTTAGGCGCACCGTAGTAGGCTAATTTCCATGCGTGTAGTGTAGCCTAGTACTTACCTAGTAGTGATTATTATTAGGCTATTAGTTTATTTAGAGGACATTGTGCGATGACATTAATCATTTACAGGAAATTTAGAGATGGTTGCACCGGATTCAGCTCACAGCTAATTTCCATCTGCAGTCCCAAACATGTAACATATAACAGACAGACAAGAAACACAGACTGATACACAAATAAACAGTAGACAGCACATAGACAATACAAAAACAGCACACCTGAGAAAGGCGTACCCTATCCTATATAGTCAATGGAGAGAAAAATCTTACAAGAAATATACATAAAACGTTTTAAATTTCCATAATTCCATAGTTTCCATAATAGTTGCTAGTTAACACTCACAAGTTATAGTATTTGGCCAGTTTCTTCACCATAATCCTAAATACCTGCTTCAAAATAATGATTTTGTGTATAACTTCAAGAACTCTCCACGCCTAAAAAGGTAGGTCTGCATTTATATCTTCCCACCTGCTACTCCAGATAGTCCAAACTCCTTGTCTTTCAGCTGTTAACGTAATCCATGAGTAAATCCAGTTCACATTCATTGAGAGAACAGCTTTAAAAATCCATTAAGTTTAGATGTCACTACTACAACTACTGAAAGTAATCCACTCTCCTGGACCTTCGACCGGTTTAATGGTGCACTGCTGTGTAGTCATATGCTGATCATACTGCCAGGAAGGGTCAAAGTGCTCTTTGCCTTCTTTAAGGCTCCTGCTGAGGTCAGTATACGACAGGAAGCACATTTCTGTACTCAGCACAAACAGACAGATTCACCTCTCACGTAAGAAAAAAACAGAACCAGTCTGGATACTACAACAACCAGAGAGAAAACCAATCTTTTCACAGATCTTACTCTGTATGAAAAAGATGAGTCATTTTTCTGTGTGCATCAGGCAGCCGTAGACAAAGCAAAAGGAGGTGGAGGACTGTGGTAAATGTGGTGAATGGAATGTGTTACAGTACAGACTGTAAATATGCCAGCTAAGCTGTTTTCATCCTCCTGTACACAGACAGACAGACAGACTTTCACACAGGCTCAGTAACTCTGAACTGATCTAAACACGACCTGGAGGAGCTGTAATGTGACACACACATCTGAATCAGATGGACTGGATGTCAAGCAGCTCGGCCCCTAAGGCATAAAAGTCATAAATGTGATGTCCAAGTCAACAGATCTGTGAATCCAGAGAATTAAGAGCAGTTCTTGTGAATGTTGATGATGACGTGTCTGTCATTTCTCTTGCACATTCTGCCCAGGCAGGCGTCGCCACCACCAACCCTCACCTGAACCAGAGAGGGTATTTCCAGTAAGTGGGAACGTTTCTGACAGACAATCTCCCATTATGAGCGACACACGTGAAAGGAAAACGCCGTTATGTAGTTCATATGAGTGACATTACTGTTGCCACAAAACAGAGATGGATGCAACACTGTGCTTCAGCTTTGTCAATAACATTATCATAATGAAATAATGTGAGGTAGGGCTGCATGCAAATACGAAAAAAAAACCCAAACAAACACAATCTTGCCATTGTATGGGCAGATACTGCGGTTACGATATGCAATTTCTGTGTCATTTTGCTTCATTTTCTGAAAAATACATACATTTTGTTTGGTCTTGCTCCAATGTTTTACATCTTGAGAATATGATTTCTTGGCACAGGCATCTCTGTAGCAACACTTACGGTGCTGACAGTGAGCAACGATGCCTTTATTACGTGTACCGTTATAAAATTAAAAAAATACAGCTTCTGCTATTAGGCCATATAGCGATTTTAATAAAATTGCGATTAATTGTGCAGCCCTAATGTGACACTGTTGTGTAGTTATGAATAAACCAAAATGTTACCAAAAATGTCAACAGTACCTTGAAAAGATACAAGACCGGCACCAACACAGTTCTATTAGTGTTTTGTGTTACAAAATAAGTTGACTAGAGCGCACATCTAATAAGTTGATGTGAAATGGCAGGGTTGGATTCACCTGTGAAACAAACTGTGAAACGTGCATTCCCCAATTCAAACCTTAAAAAAAGCCCCTTTTGCACCAGTGAGTCAGACAAGCTTTGAGTCTGTGCCGTTCCCCTCTGAAAGCAGAGAGGAGAATGTAAGGGCATGAGGTTTCTTCAAAGACTGACTCCAAATGCGGGATGCCATGCAGAACTAACTGGGGAGAAAAAATGGGGGTCCGTGAGGGCTGAACACCATGTGTTGCCAAGTGAAGTTAGGCCTTGTTTGCGATGATGATGAACATTATTAAGTATGAAGCCTATTAGGTCATTTCATTCATGTTGCAAAATGATCAAAAAAGAAATCCCAGTGCGCCTCGTTGCCTTTTCATTTTTGAGCTGACTATAAATGTCCTGGATACTACATTCAGGTAGCACATTCGAAAAACGTTATCAACTCAGTCAACACATCGAATGCCACGATTAAAAAGACGCCAACGTCCAGGTGGCCGTGGTGGACTCGGCCATGTGAAACAAGACTTCCCTGTAAATCCTGGATACAGATTGTTTCTGCTTTTGTTTGCCAACCAACTCAAAGGGGCCCTGAGATGCAGTGCGCATAGATAATGAAACTCTCAGCAAGGCAAGAAGAAAGCCGCAGCGAAACAACTTCAGGATGATTGGGGAACTGAGAAAGGCCATGGGCAAAAAAGAGAAGCGTTTCCTTTCCCCTAATTCAAATTGCAAAAACACCCACAGTGCTGTTAAACAGAGCAGGCAAAGAAATACTCACTAGTTGGGACAAGTATAAAACTTTCCATCTAAAGAGTTTTTTATTGTTTTCATTCAAGGTGGAAAATTAACACAAATGCATCTGTTCTTTCTCTACTTCACTCATCTTTTCTGTTTTAGTTCCAGGCAGTGAATCAGAACAAACTTGTCTGGCTCAGCAGGAGATAGCATGGGCTTCTTAAGGGAAACACACTGGCCATGAGCTGTGTGAGGGAATTAAAACACAGCTCTGACTTACAATAACACACTCACACTGAGGTAGAATGGCCTTTTACTTCACACACAGAGGGAAGCTCAGATTTTCCCAGTACACTCAGCATTTCAATGGTCTTGCTGAAGGCTATTCCTCTTTGATAAACCACATACCAGCTAATAATTTGCGCCACAAGCCCTTTAACGCAATAAGAAGATACACATCAAGTTAAGTAAATGTAGTGGCTTTAACTTTGTTTCAATTACGGTAATAATAACACAATATTACACTGTATATTCTGTGGGTGCGACAGCTGTGACTACTGGATCCTTTCCTCTAAATTCAGTCTTCACATTTAATTGCCTCCTATATGCAGCAACTACAGCCAGCACATCAACAGACCTTGATGGCCTTGACCAAGAGTATAACAGGAAAGTGTTGAGAAAATGAAAATTTCAACAAAAGGCCTTTTCACAGAAGATATTTCAATATGTCACCGCAGGAAAATCATTGATATTGGCTTGATTTAATTAATTTCCCACAATCCCAGGGGTCTATTGATGCATGTGGTGGTTTACTATGAATAACTGTCTGTTAAAATGACTCATAGCTCTGATTTCTAAATTGATTTGATTTTGATAATGCGCTGATATTTTCAGTATGACTGCTACAATTTCTGGGTCAGGGGTGGTTGGTTGGTTTTAGCAAGAATCATGTGAAACAGAACTTTTAAGATACCAGTACAATTAAAATACCTTGGATATGACAATATGTGGTATTACTTCAGGGTGATCTTTCCTATTTTCACTCGGTGTAACACTTGCCTCGTCACCTCATCTGTCACTCGACCACTCTATTTAACGGCCAGACTTTATGATTTAAAATACCGGTGCAGAAAGTCAGATACAAATGATAAAACACACACAATTACTCTGCTACTCTACTTCACATAAGATTTACTGTAGCTCTTTCATCTACTTCAGCGTCTCCAGGTCTGTGTTATGAGACCTGGGGGGTCAGAGTAAAGTTGGTAAAGCTTTAAGTCATAAATTTCAACAAGTACCAACGAGTGCATTTACAGGGCCAACCATCATAGATACTCCTGGCTGACAGAAAAGTGAAGAGCTGCTTGGTGTTACAGAGGCATGAGGCCATGGCCGAACAGGAAAGAACAACACTCACAAACGGTCCTTAAACTCGCTGACTTCAGCCAAGAGAAATCATCCTAATTAATTTATGGGCATCAGGTGTTTAATTAATGCTGAATGCCTGTCAACAGCAGGTTAATTTCCCAGCTTGGAATCAATAAAGTATATCTATTTACTTTCACTAGGGCTGTGTATTGGAAATATTCTGTCAATTGATGGTAATGATACTGCAATATATTGAGATACTGTAAACTAGTTCATATATTGCAATGAGTTTCCAAAAGCTTATTTAAAAAAAAGAAAGTTAATTGTGCAGTAAACACGCAATGTTATATGCACAAAGACAGTTGAACCCAAGTTTGTATTTCACAGTCCCACATCGTGATTAATAGGCTACTTGTAATCTGAACAAAGGAATTACCATAATTTAAGGGGCTCAAATACAGCACAAAACCTCTGTCACCTTACCTATTAATAAAATATCCCAACAACACCTCAGAGAACTAATACAGTATCACGTGACGCCATGAAACACCACAATATTTAATAGACATTTTTGACCCCATACTCTACTACTGTACTATATCAAACAAGATATGATCAAATTTACAGTATAAGCAGTTAAGACCCCCACTGCCAATCTAGGCCTCCATGTCAGTCTCCTTAACCTTGCCCTCTCATACCAGTCAGTGGAGTGAGCAGCACTTTTGTATTGTCTTTAAACTTTGTAGAGTCCACTTACACAGTGTTCACAGGGCTGTTGCTGCTAAAGTCACACTTTAAGTCACAGGAGCCACTGTTGGCTCGGACACAGCCAGTGCTGCTACTACTGAGCTGAGGTTAAATCTCTAGCTGCCAGCCAGGCCACACACTATCCTCTCGACTGGCAGCAACATTTTAGTGCAGAGGCAATAAACAGAGGACCGGTGCGTTACACACTGGAGAAGTCCCCACTCCTTTTATGGCTCGCTGGTGTTGTGAGCTGAAATGGAGATCCAGCATCAGCTGCAACAGTGTGCTGTGTTACATATAGTGTTGTGTGTTGTGTCCTCTAGAAAGCCCTGAAGTCCAGGAGCTCGACGAGGCCACCGTTGGTCTGAAGAGCTAACGTTACATGAGTTTCTGAAGAATAGGGGGAAAAAACGTCTACGTCTGTTAGCTGGTGTTTTTGTTCCAGGCAATAGCCGGAGCCCTTGGCAACTCAATTAAGGACTCAACAGCAAGTGTTTTATGTAAAATGACAGTACTATGGAGTTGTAATGTTAGCTAATTTTGCGGCTAACCATGTGTAGGAGTTGAGTATTGACACCCCCCGTTACTTCGGCGTAATGTCACGACTCGTACTTCGACAGATAACGTACACAGTGACAACTAGTAGTCGGTTCATAAGTTAGTGTTCGTTGCGGTAAATAGACAGAGCCCGAAAAAACAAGAACATCCATTACCTTGAAGTGTTTTTACCGAGCCGCAGCAAACGTCGCCTGCTTCCCATGCACGAAGTGTGTTGTAGTCCTACTGGTATGAGAAAAAGACTGGTTTTTCAGACACCGTACCCGGGTACATTAGCTACGGTGCCCGAGATAGCTTAGCTAGGTTTCCAGTTGAAGGCTAGCCAGCGTTAAGTTAGCCCGTTCCCATTGACTCCTCGGTCCAGCCCATGCAGCCGTAATACGTGTACACAAATGTCTGCCGAGCTCAGACAGGCGGCCGTGGCCTAGCGAGTGTTTACATCGCATTGAGCATGCGCCGCCAGCTCCAGCCCGGAACACCACCACCACCTAGTGTTTACGGTGAGGAACTGCATGCAGGGACCCTTTCATTCATTTGAGAAAAAGGGAAGACAGGAAGGCTAGGTTATATGAAGAAAAATTAATAAAAAATAGATGTTTGAAATTTGGTCAGCAATGGAGTGAGAACATAAAATACCTAAATAACTGAAATATGTCTGCATTCATTAGGAATTTCAAAAATATCACAAAGTGTCCCTGACTGCTCTGTACACATGCAAAGACAGAAAGTCACTGCTATTTAAAACTCACAAGAAAACATTAATTTGTCTGGGGACGCATAGGAGTGATCTTATCGAAGGCTATCAGTCCATATGTCATGTAGCCTAGGCCTAATATCGGAATCATTATATTGGCGTTATAATAAACCAAACAAACTCACCTTATTTTCAAACATTACTAACAGGTAGCCATCTTCACAACTTCTAAAATCAAGAAGTGCTGCACACTAGTGCGCATGCACTTTCTTGTGTCCCTGGAAACACTTCCAATTGTGCTGTCAGATTTTGCAGCTCATGTAGCCTACTGTCAGATTGTTTCCTGAATTTGCCCCTATTATGGTAATTATGGCCAATGTGATATTAAATATGACTAAATATTTGTAATATGTTTTGCCAAGTATTTGTCTTGTGACTCACAGTTCATCTTGTTATACTGCTTGTACGAAATACTTAGGCTACCTTTCAAAGCTGATGAGTGTCATGCAGCAGTCAAAAATTTATTTAGTTAAAGCAGAATTATTTGTGTTGTATGCAAAGACAAAAAAAACCAAACAAAACACCTATGAAGTTGCCGTAATAAGAAAACATTCCTGGAATGAACAGTAGGCATAAAGATGTTTGTCCCATCACAGCACCCCTGGAAGATTCAAGACACCTATCAGCATTTACAGCATGCATCACTAATGGTAAAATGTCACTCTGGCTCTTTGTTGTAGAGCAGATTTACATTTAATGAAATATATCACTTCACAAAGGATCAAATGATACTACATTTAATCTATGCCAGGAGATATTATACAGTAACAGCCCTATCGGATAAAACAAAAAGTCCATCAAGGGCATGGTGTTAAGGAAAGAGGAATCGAAGACCCAAAGTAAAGGCATTGAATCTTTCACTAGATATGACCAAACTTTGGGACCCTTTAACACTGATATTATCAGGTCAAGTATAAGTATAAATCCCCCAGTGTAGTCTCCTTGTGTTTTAGAGCCGCAAATTAAGAGCATTTAAGTATAAAAGAAATGAGTGTCAAGCCTCATGTGATGTGTGGTGGTGCTTATCTTATCAGTACGAGATCCTCAGAATGTCTTACCTGAAGTTCATCGCTGAGAGGAAAAATGTTTCTGCCGGAGTAGACTGGAGGTTTAAACCCTGTGGGCTATCTGAAGCTAGTTGTGTTGTCGTAGAATCAGATCTGTAGAACTAAATGAATTCTACACAAACTAACTCTGTTAGAAACAAGATGCAGCTAAACTCTATCTTAAACGGCTAGTTTTCTCTGTGAAATGTCAACAGAAACTCTTGATGAGGTGAAAATTTGACTTACGTGGACAGCCTTGATTCACATACCAAACAGTCATAAAAACCTACTCTTCAGGTTTTACATGGGAACGGTGACGCATATCTTTTGTCGGTTGTTAGACACTCCTCTATTCATGGAAGTAAAAGCAGCTGACATTGAAGTCTAGACTTGGCAACAGTATGGTGATTGCATAGGTCTCTGAATCTGGTACACTGTCACAATAACCACACCCCAGTCATCAGATATAAATAACACATGGTGAAATACCCCTTACAGAGTATAGACCTTGAGGAAACAGTTGAATTATCAATTGAATAAAAATAAATGCAGTAAAATATTACCGAAATAAAGCGTCAGATAGGCTTTTAGATCTCAGTACATTGGGTTAGAAAACATGGCAAAGACCAAAATCCTTATGAGGCAGGTGTATCAGACATTATTTACTGAATATTACCTTGTTAACTGTAGCTCTGCTGTAACTGTTGAAAATCACTTGCATTATATCCAGATTCATCCTACAGTAAGCACACTTTAATCCCAGCTTGTTCTCACATATCTACATAATTCACCTCCATCGCTGCTAGTTGTTGATTTTTCTATTGCATAATTCTTGCCACCACCCTGTTACAATGGAAGTGACTAAATGTCTTTGTGGTGCCACCATCATTTCCAAAAACTTAAACCACAGTTTGCCTTCACAAGAAAATGTCAGTGGATCAACCTTTAGCAGCAAGGTATCCATCGCATCACAGGGTTTTCAAAACAAATATGACATTTCCATTTTCCTTCTTTGTACCCCAGAAAAGTTAATGGTAAATGCTTTCCTCAAACATCACCAATGAAAGTATCTGCAAGATACCTCTGCTTGTTTTGAATTACATAAACTGATCTTGAAAAATGATAATCAACTAGATCTACTCTTAGTAGTACAACGTGGTATTTCAAAAGACAGAGAACCTACAACCAAGCTTGTTGTTGCCCGTAAGATTCTGACTTTTTACTTTCAATTACAGTGTAAAGACAACAGAAAACCAAGCCAAATTTACTATGGGCCAAATTAAGAATTAACAAAAAAAATTGTGAGATTATATCGATTTGACAATTGACATAGATTTGATACCATGCAATGCCCCCTAAACAGCCCTCTGAGCTACAGTAGATTAGGCAAGACAACATTGAAAATCAATTAATGTTTTATTGCTACATTGTTTTCATGTGATTTTAGCTATTTTCTGGTATTTCATTCATTTTAGGCTATCAGATCAGATGACATTGTGTAGTAGATTCTTATCAGGAAATACTTTCTCAAGTTAGATTTAGATTTGTGCTTTCTGCTATGTTGTTGTTGTTAAATGTCAAAATTTCTTCAATGAACAGTGTTGTTCATGGCTCAAAAAAATCAAATTCTTTTATCACTGAATTCCTTTCAAAGTGAATGAAGGAGGCTTTCCTGAGGGTACATTTGCACCAAGAGGGATCACATCCCTCCCTCCAGTTCCCCACTCCACAAATGACAAACCAAGCTTGCTAACCTATGCTAAAACTATTCAAAGGGCTTAAATAAATGTGCTGAATAGTGTTCAACATGTTATGTTGCTTGAATCAGAGTGTACGGGGCAAAGGAGAAGGGGTTGAAAACTTGTAAAATCTTAAAACAACATATAGGCCTAGTTGTCATTTTACAGATGAATCAGATTTAGAATGACAAATCATTGCACCTTTGGGGAATTTGACTGCTGTGTGATTAAAAAATAAATAAATAAAAAGATATGTGTGGAAGTGCAAAATATCAACAAAATCTATATAGAAGAAAGTATAGTTGCACATTTGTAGAGAGCTCAGTAGTGTCTGGTGTGTGCAAGTGGACTAGTGAGTCCAATGAATTGACCAGTGGAGTTGCTACATACAGATAAAGCCAAAAAGAACACAAAATCATCATAATAAACAGAGTTCCAGAGATGTAACATAGCCAAGCATCTCTAGGCTAATTGTGAGACTTTCATGTGTGCCTGGTTGGAGGACATTGTGATGTAATAGCGGCCCCAGATCGACAGGGGGCAGAGTGGTAAATCCTCGACAGCATGGCGTCGCCGAGGCTCATCCTGTCACACGGTATTTACTGCGCATGCGCACGGCGTTCTTCCTTTTTCCAGTGCAGCGGAGTCAAGCCCCAGTCTTTGGCTCCGGGCTCCTTCATAAGGAGACAAAAAGACTGCAAAAATGGTTGGTAATCCGTCCCAATATGCGCCTGTGTGCGTACCTAAGACATACATTTGGTGTCGTGTGGTGTCAGATGTTTGAAAACATGTCTCTGATGTTCAGATGAAGTTAGATTCAGTCCCGCTACCGCTGACCGGGGCTCTGGCAAACGTGGCCTAATGGCTCCCTTCACAAACCCACTGCTTCCCAACGCTTGTGACCTACTTTTGTGTTTATTTGTAATAAGCATGTGACCACCGTGTCCCCGGTGTCACATCTCATGAATTTCCATTTTTACACACTTTCTAATAGCCTGTTAGCTTACCGCTAAAGCCGGGGTAGCAGTTGTGCTAACTCCCGTCGTTCATTCCCCATGGCTCAGCTTGCTGGTGTTAGCCTGTTTAGCTTTAGCACTCTGACACTGACAGCTCGACCACACAGCAAAGTTGTTCACTGCCACGCAACAGTGTGTCGTTTCTCTCGCCAGTGCTGAGGCTGTGCTTGTCTTGTTGCAGGGTTTTGTTAAAGTGGTGAAGAACAAGGCCTACTTCAAGAGGTACCAGGTCAAATTCAGGAGGAGGAGAGGTAAGACACCATGTGACAGTCTCTTAACTTTACTTGTTGAGGCTTCACTGAGTATTGAATGCAAATGATTCATGTGTGTGTATTTTCTTTCCAGAGGGCAAGACTGACTTCTTTGCTCGTAAGCGTCTGGTCATTCAAGATAAGAACAAGTACAACACACCCAAGTACCGTATGATTGTCCGTTTCTCAAACAGGGACATCATCTGCCAGGTGGGCACCTTGTTTCTCTGTGCTGTTTATTACAAGAAACATGTGCTACGGTTAATCCCTTTGAATAAACATGTGCATAATAAGTTGGAGATCAAAAACATAGTCTTGGCTACCTTGTCGTTTGATGAAATGATGATGATGGTGAATTCCAGATGTGTAGAGTTCAAGCAGTGGTTGGATGTGGATTTTGTCACAGTCCGTGTCAACCGTCAGAGATGTGAATGTGCTTTGAACTGACCACAACATGATACTGTGTTGCAGATCGCCTATGCCAAGATTGAGGGAGACATGATCGTGTGCGCTGCCTACTCACACGAGCTGCCAAAGTACGGGATCGCCGTGGGTCTGACGAACTACGCAGCAGCCTACTGCACTGGTCTGCTTGCGGCCCGTAGAGTACGTATACATGAGTCAGCCTGGCCCCATGCCTGATGACCCCAGACTTGTTTTTTATTATTGTCAATGAAACTGGCCATATCAAAGAATGTGGTTTGCGGCGTTAAAGTCTGTAGAGATTTGAGTAAAAGTAGTTGGCCAACGACCCATATGTTCTGGCAAACTTTTATTCATTTAATTTTCCCTTTTGCTCTTGTCCTCAGCTCCTGAACAAGTTTGGCCTGGATAAGGTGTATGACGGTCAGGTGGAGGTGACGGGTGATGAGTTCAACGTGGAGAGCATTGACGGTCAGCCAGGCGCTTTCACCTGCTACCTGGATGCTGGGCTCGCCAGAACCACCACAGGCAACAAGGTCTTCGGTGTTCTGAAGGGGGCGGTGGATGGCGGTCTGTCCATCCCACACAGGTAACTGTCTCCCATATCTGATAAAAAACATGTTCAGATGGAGTGATTTGACAGTGCAGGCTACGCAGGAAAACGCAGCGGTGTAGTATTTTCCAGCAACAGCTCCAATGAAATGTTAAATTAACAGTACAGAAACTGTGTTTACATCCTTATAAAAGTCACCCGTGTGGTTTGTTGTGGCCTCAACCATCTGGTGTTTATGCCTAAGGTATTTTCAATTGAAATAAGTCACTTGGGACATCATTAATGCTATTAGCAACTTATGTTTGTCCTATAATTTAAGTTGGTTGTGTTTATAAATTAGTAATTGGGCTTTTTCTTAGGAGTAGTTGCATTATCTGATTTGTATGGTGAACCAGGGTTAGGGTTAACCAAAACTGGTTTAGGGTCATGTGAGATACTGGAGCTACAACAGGTTTCAGCTTGTTTACAGGCAGATTTTTGTGATGGCAAACATTTTTGCATGACATACTTAATATCTGTTTCTTAAATCACTTTAAATGAAACCAGGGTTCATCAGTAGCTACCACCTCATTCAAATGACACCGTGTTTATTACACCCACCGTGGTCCTGTCCTATGCAGCCACTCTGAAGCAGGGCTGACTAGGGATTGTAATTCGAACACTGCCTATGTTGAATGAACTGGCATCGCTAGTGGGAATGGAAATAACTTCTTTTTTTTTTACAATACTCATCTATACTTTGTCTGAATAGGGAGGGAGTTGTAACTAAGAATGGGCTTGGCACAGGTTGAACAAGTGCATCTTCATATGTAAAAGATAGTAGGTTAAGAACCACATCCACTGTATGATTAGACTGGAAGAGGTTTTAAACTCATGCTAAAAGTTTTTGCTGTCACTGTGGCAAGTAACCACTAAACTGCTAATGTGGTTGTTGGGTTAAAGGTTGGAAAATAGTGCCTCTAGTGACAGTGAGCAGAGGAGTTAATTGGAAAAGCATGCTAATTGAACCTAATTTCACTACTGAAAATGCCAGTTTGGTCAGAAAAATATCCTTTGAGCAGGTTCAGTTTCTTGTAGACATGATAGACATGAATGCATTTAAGTGGCAGTGCAGTGAATTAGCTCGACACGGTAACTTTATTTTGGTCGTGAAAGGTTTAGATGTCAGGACAGCTCATCTGTTTCACCGAGGAAGCGAGGCGGAAACGACAGCTGTATGACTGACTTCTTGCTTTACCACCTTAACGTGATTCCATACTGACATCCAGACACTTTGGAGGGAATACAAATGAGACCCAAAATACTCAGTGTAGGTGCAAGAATGATGATGTGGTGACATTTCCCCGGTAACATATTCAGATACAGAGCGTTTTTGTTCTGGCAGGTGTGAACAGGGCCCGAGTGGAAACAGGTGTTAGCTGCTGAAACACCAGCAAATCAGAGGAGTACACGCTGTAATGCAGTGATGTGCTCAGGCACAGAGTTGACACTATCTGCAGGTCATACTTAATATTTTTTGGATATTATTTCAATGTTTTTGTAAATTTTCTTCTTCCAGCACTAAGCGATTCCCTGGATACGACACTGAGAGCAAGGAGTTCAATGCTGAGGTCCATCGCAAGCACATCCTGGGCATCAATGTGTCGGAGTACATGAGCTACCTGATGGAGGAGGATGAGGACGCTTACAAGAAGCAGTTCTCCCGCTTCATCAAGAACGGAGTCACCCCTGATAAGGTTAGTCCTTTTTTTTTTTTAATGCATCGTACAAAAACTGGAACAGGTGTCAAAGATTTCACCAGTACTGACTCTCTTCAATCAAGTCCTTAAACATAAACAACTTTTATTCAATCTAGTTTCAGAGAAGATAAAAGATATATTTAACATTTGCTTGCCTAGTTGTACTCTTTATAAAATACATTGAGTGGGAAACTGCAGCAACATTGTTTCTAATCACAAATGGTTAATTTAAAGTTAATAACATGTTAAAATTCAGTTGAATCCATATGCGCTCCAGGCTGCTAGCATATGAAACATACCTGAGGCTATGACGGATAAAGTTTGAGCTACGTGCGCAAAAACTATAATCCTTCATTTGTATGCGAGGGACTTTCTCTGGATGTTTCATTGAGTAGTCACTATTATCAGATTGTGTGTGTTGCACTTACGGGAGCCTCCGCCCGTCACATGCAGGATTTGGAGCAGTCGGACTGCATCAGACATGATGTCTGTGATCCAATCTATTTTCTTAATTTCTCCACCACTGAGACTAGAACAAGAGCTTGTCGATACTACAATCCTAAATAATTTAGCACCAGGTTATGATGCCCATCCCTCGTAGATGGTGATCTGGAGTTGGCTTGTGCTCTAATTGATCTTCTCAGTCCTGTTGAATGAGCTCATACACTTTACATGTAGCAGCCAGCACTTGTGTAACACAGACTGTATAGTTTTTGTCAGTTATTGCAGCAGCAAAAGTACCTGATTGTACTGAGTGGCCTTTTTTTTTTTGGCTAAAAGAGTTGTTTTTCCTCCTGTAATTATTCATCTTGAGAAATTGCATAAAAACCGTACAGCTAAATCTTGTAATGACTAATGTTTCGGTCCCGCCCCTCGGGTAACTTCCTAGCCTGCTATCTGAGAGCCTGTGCTTATCAAATAGATTTGTCATTAATGGCAAATTTCCCATGGCCAGCAGTGATTCCTCTGCTGTAGTCATTATGTCTAATGAATCAGGAAGGTGGGAGAAGGAACAATCCAAATCCAGTCCAGCTAATGTCTGTGTAGATGGTGAATTGTTCATGTCAACGAGCTCCAATTCTGCCATGGCTGATGGATAATTGGGCCACGGCACTAATTCATATGTCTGGACTTGGGGCCGGGCTGCTGAACTTTATAATCCCGGATAGATTAAATTAATCCTCATAAAATTTGCTTTGCAATACAGATGCAGGATGTGATAACCTCTGCAGAGGAATACATTGACTGATTTAACTGAACAAGGCCTTAATATTTACAACATAAAAGACTGAGCCTTTTTCCATCAGATTGTAACAGCTGTTATTGCTGGTCCAGGAGCAGGGTTTGGACATCTAGACTAATGTGATAGAAGTAAAAGTTGAGGCTGTAGCCCATGTGACTGAATGACATGAAATTTAATGGTCTTCCATCTTTTCAGATTGAGGAAATGTACAAAAAGGCTCATGCTTCCATTCGCGAGAACCCAGTCCATGAAAAGAAGCCTCCCAAAGAAGTCAAGAAGAAGAGGTAAGAGATTTAAAATGTTGCATGACTGATTATAGCAGATATGTGAGTTATAGTTGCACAACCTGTGTCCAGAAGTGGTGTAGTAGCTTGAATGCATATGGCTTCAGTAAGTAAATCTAGTGATAATTTAGGCTAGATCTGTGGACACAGCAGGGAGGCACAAAATCCAACCCTTCCTTTTGGTTTTTGTACCACACACAATTTCAGTTTTACTGTATGAAAAGGCAAATGCTAATTGTGTACATCTGCGACCTAGGTGGAACCGTGCCAAGCTGTCTCTGGCCCAGAGGAAAGACCGCGTCGCCCAGAAGAAGGCCAGCTTCCTCCGGGCTCAGGAACAGGAGGCCACAGACTAAAGCATCAGTCTGCTGGGTTCCTAATGCAAAAGTTTGTCCTAATAAATCTTCAAAAAAGAGTTGAATCTTTTTGTGTACTTTATCACATCATTATGGTGCCCTAGTATCCCTACAGTTCCAGTTTCCTCATTAGCCCCTTATTTGGGGATTTTATAGGAATTTTTAGGTTTTTTGCGAGTCATGCAACAGCCTCATCACTGACGTAACTTCTACATGAGTCACTGTTTGTCTGTTGAGATGGATGGATGCAGTCTGTGCACTCCTAAAGGTTCAGCAACCACTTGATATTCAGGAATGATTCGGATTTATTAATGTGACGGTTTCCAAAAATTGCACTTTCTAATTTTAGCCCCTTAGGCCTTGTTTACTAAACATTAGGGCTGTTTTCGACTAAGGATTTTCATAGTCGAATCTGATTCGTCAGATTTTGCCGTAGTCGACTAATAGTCGACTAAACTAATTGTTTTTTTTTTGTTGTTTTTTGTTGTTTTTTTTACATAGCAGGAAGATCGTATTTGCAACTTTTTCCCGTTTCACAGATAAACCGGGTAAAACCAATACATCCATGGGTAAAACAAAACAAACGGAGGTCACAAGGACTCAACAATCCGTACATTACGTTGTGTGTTTTAATCTTAATCAATATACACTGTGACCGCGACACCGGCAGAGAGACAGACAGGCTGCAGAGGGACGAGATCACAGCTGCGCTAATGGTGCGTTCATGACAACTCGGAAGTCGCATAAAACGAGATCCTCTTCTGAAAAACTCTTGACATGTCAAACTTTAGGATGTGTTAGATAACTAATTATTCTGTCTAAACATCAGAACTACGACACATGAAACGGTAAACACAGCTGATCGATCGAAAAAACAATTACAGCTCGAGATTTCCAATTTCCGTGGTTGAAAGCAGGATCTTGAATGCAACCTGGTCAAAGTCCGCATTCTCCGTATGTAACCTGCATGCTGACAAAGTTAGATGTCAGACCGGTAGCCTGTGCTGTGGCCTCGGAGAAAATTGCCTTGATTATACTTGATTTTAAACTTTGGCGGCTCTGCCTCTCCTCGTTTTGCCGCTCAGTGAACGTCTGCAGTGACTTCACCGTGACGTTGATGCTCCTGTGTGCAGAGCAGAGCGGTATCGCTCTGCCTGCGCGCTGATCACCTCCGCGCATTTAATTACAACTGCAGTGGGTGATTTATTAACACATAGTAAGAAGCTAAAACTACCGTTTAAACGCACATTTCATTTTGAATGCTTTATTAACAGAAAGTAGTCGGATTTTGTATCAAAATGGGCTTTTTATAATGAAAAAAAAAAACACATTCTGTGAAACAATTAATGCTCAGCAGCCGTGGGCCCCCCCATAGTCAGAATGGTATGATTCGACTACGAGGTTCATAGTCGAATCAGACCTCTCCGAATCGAATCGTCGAATCGGCGACTATTGGAGGTCAGCCCTACTAAACATTACATGATTCAATATTAAAGTGACATTCCATGACAGCTGCTGAAATGACTCCTTTAAAATTAATACATCAGTTATACCGGTACATAAAGTCGAATACAAGAAGAATCTTAATGTTTCCACAGTGCAAACTACTATAACTTCATTTAAAAATACCACAGCAATCTCTGTGCAGTGTTTGCTTATTAGGAGTCTTTTGTATGAGAGATTTTCTTCCATAGCAAAGTCTTGAGATTGTTCAGAATCAGCGAGTGCTCTATTTCCATCTGTTCTGATGAACCTTTCAGTGCGATGCAGGCGTACAGCTGCTTCTCCAGCTCTTCCCTTACATCAGATGGCGCTCCTCTCAGAATGTAGTCCTTCAGCGCTTCACAGGCTTTGGCCAAGTTTGGCCTGGTCACCTCAGGGGTGCAGCGGTGCTTGGTGAGGTCACAGGAAGTGAGGCAGTCGGCGCCGTAGAGACAGTCCTCGTCCACATCGCAGCGCTGCTGCCTGATGCCCTCTTGGAAGATGGCCTCTGGAACAATATACCGTGCGTCCATCACCTTCAGGTCGTGGCGGTCGTTGTAACCAAAAGTGGTGGCGCTTACATCGCACATGAGGAAACTGCCAAAAGTGCCATGGAAAACATCCTCGACCAGCTCCAGCAGTCCGATGCTGATCTTGACCTTGTGTGGCCAGGAGGGGGTGAACCACTGGTCCATGCTGCGGCGCAGACCTGCGGGAATCCACACCTCGATGATCCAGGGTAGATTGATCCCATAAAGGGGAGAGTGTGGTACCTTCTCCATCACATACAGGTCTCCACAGAAGCCCAGTAACTTGGGCGTGTGCTCTCTGTCCTGTAGGACCAACGCTAACAGGAACTCATTGAGTTGCAGCAGAGCCCACGTGGAACGAGCCTCGGGCAGTGATATGTGACCGTCTTTGTTGGCATCTGCAATAGACAATACTTGGGTTGCCAGGTCTGCGAGGTTGGCCTGATCCCCGACTTTGGCCTGTGAAGACATCAGAGACTTAAGATGAACCGGTGACCCTTAAATTTACATGATGTCAAATAGCAATTAATTGCATAATAATCTCAAGAAATAGCCTAGTTATGTCAGGTTTTTCATAAAGGCAGTAGATTACACATGCTTTTAATGCTTTGGACTTTTTGGGAAAGGCCAGAATGTTTCCTTGCAATTGACTCTTATTTCTGGGCTATTTCCAGGCAATCAATTGTATATTTGTCAAAATTACTATGAAATTTACAGTTATTTCTAGGCCAGGCATGTCAAACATACGGCCCGCGGGCCGGATCCGGCCCGCCGGATGATTTCATCCGGCCCGATATAAATTTCTGAGTATGTCAGTACTCAGAAATCAGTAAGTAAGGCAAGTAAGTCTCTAGCTCATTTCTATCAAAAGTTAGGATTTTTAAAAAAGAAATACGCCAAAGCCCGAATACTCCCTCCAGCTGCTAGAGGGCAGCCCAGTGGACGAACTTAAATCCAAACTTGCCGTCTGATTTGAGCACATTAGCGCGATTTAGCGCATATGTCATTATGCGACCTGTCCGTGTGTGTGAGAGAGAGAGAGAGGGAGAGAGAGTCGCGGCCGGTACAGATGATAAACGCTGGATGCGCTGGTTGATAAGTTTAGTTTTTACTGAGGAGGAACTATGAAGAACTGTGCAGTAACATGAAGGTGTGTGGGGACTGTTATTTTGCCGTGGCGGTGCGGAAACCCTGATGTTGTCTTGTGAATGAACTGTAAACACGGAGCAGACGACGGGGTGAAAGTGCGCTACGTCACACTTCATTCGCATACAGCTGTTTCCATCCCATTCCAATCAACCAAAACCCGGCCATAGCGAGCGTATTTCAGATTGTGCTAATCAATGTATTTTAATTTGAATCACGGCGTTTCCATCATCATTTTACGATGCGATACAACTAGATGCGCATCTAAACAGCTGATGGAAACGCACCTATTGTTAAATGTGCTGCTACTCAGGATATTGATGCACTCGTGTGGTTTCAGGAGCCAGCAGCAGCACTGCAGGAGTGCAGTGAGGGAGGGAGAAGGGGGAAAAGGGTGGATTTTGTTTGCACACATGAATAGACTACAAATTGAAAAATAAGATGAATATGGTTTCATATTAAAATACAATGTTGAAGTTGTATATAATTCTCAGCTCCTGTAGGTCCAGCCTACAAAGTTGTTTGTTTGCACTGTAACTTTTGCCTCAATAGGTCCAGCCTTATTGGTCTGTTTTGTTTTTTGATAAATGTGCATTTTCAAAGTATGTCAATTAAGGCAAAAATAATTTCTTCATAACTCCCACTTTGTTTAGTGTGGTGAGTTGATTCAGTGGTTTACTCAGCTGTATTTAATAAACCAATCATTTTATTTTGATCAATTCCATTGTTTGTGAATAAATGTGTTGTTAGAATAGATCCCTTGTGATCCGTAATCATAACATGTAGGTTACAAATGTAGGCTTGATGATAAAGCATAGTACTAAAAAACAAAGCTAAAGATTTGGAGTCGACATTTTGCCATTATTTTACTGGTCCGGCCCACATGAGATCAGAAGGTCTTGATCCGGCCCCAGACCCAAACTCAGTTTGACATGCCTGTTCTAGGCTATTTCGAGATATGACGCAATTAATTGTTATTTCTTGACATTATGTAATTAAAGGGTTACCGATAAACCAGTGTTTTTAATTCAGACTTGCTTTAGGGCTTGGGTTCTCTAACGTCTTACACAAACTTCTTTACCTTTAGGTGGTTGAAGATCATCTCCCTGAACTTTTCCACTGAGGTGCCCTTCGTGGGCTTGTTGAAGGCCACGGCCTCCTTCCTGGGCTCCATCTCATTTCCCAAATCATAATGAGGAGCCTCTTCCATCTGGCATTTAATGACTCCCTCCAGGTCTCCCCAGCTCCCAGAGTAAACCTAGAATAAAGTTAGACCACAGGTGCAGGTGAATTACTCGTGGAGCAGACCAGGGGGGCTGTTAGATTTAACATAATACTGACCTGGTTGTTGGGCTTGGCAGTGAAGCACTTCCCCAGGTACAGCGTGTCTTTCTCACACAGGCTGCTGCAGGCCGAGCCGTCAATGACGCCTTTTCTGTATTTGTCACACTGGAAAATTCAATGGAAGAACATGATCAACAGCACAAAAAGGGAGCTGGAGCATGACCAGAGGTGCTGCTGACAACATATAAATTCCGTAAGACAAGATACACAAAGGAAATAAGATACTCACTATTGAATTTTTGCAGTCGTGCCCACGACATAGCTCTGTGTAGGACGAGTACTCCACATACACTATCCAGCTCCCCACGAACACTGCCAGCCAGGAGAAGAAGAGGTACTTCATGTGTAGATAGGAGAATCTGGCCTGTTGAAAGGGGTTTGAAACACTCAGCTTTAGGAGCGACATCACAGATTTACTGTAACAATCTAAAATATTTCCAGCATGTAGACTTCTAGCCATGAAACTATGTTACTCTCGAGTGTGGAATTCATACATTATAACAGACGAATGAGGGGATGAGAGTCATGTTTGTTGCCTCAGGATCCGTTCATCAGTCCCGTCTTTCATGTGAGGAGCACACAGTGTGCTCTTGCTAGGAAAGATATATTTCAAGCAAAACATTGACCTTTGCAATAATCTTTGTGCTAATATAACAGTCTGAGGAGAATACATGCACAATAACACGAGGGGGTGAGCATTCACCTGGCACAGAGGTCTACAATAGTACAATAGTGTTTTACTGCCTTGACCCACATTGGGAAATGAAAGTGACACGTCAGCTCCTGCTGCTTTGATTCGCTTCGATTCTAAAATATTTTTTTTGTCTCTTGCAAGTACCAGGTCCTCCATCATACCTCACTGCCTGCCAGCCAGTCCCTCCTTCCTCTTAATTACAGGTGTGGAGGAGTCAGGTCACCAGCTGCCAGCCATCATCATCTTCCTACTCTGCTTTAAATACCTTTGATTCTCACCTCATCTCTACGCTGTTTGCTCGGCCAGTCAGGTTTTTAGCATCTCCAATGTATTTTCTGTTGTTGTGTTTGCCACATTTGTAATTTCCTAACCTCTTCTGCCTGCAGTTCCTCAGCGTGGCTCCCCGCTGCCTCTTCCACACCTCTGGGCCGACGCTGTACTGAGACTCACTCAGCTCCCTGAACTGCACTTCCTCCGCCTCTACAACAAGCCCCACTAAGCCCAGGTACAATTTCGGCGCCAACCACACCAATGCTGGCTCCAAACCCAGCTGAGTCCTCTTTGCTTTCCACTCTGCTCTATCTCTGGCCCAGTATTAACAGCCTCTCAGGCCCCTCATCTAAGCAAGCTATCAAAACTATTTACTTAATTGATCTTGCCCCAAGCTTCTGTGCTCTGCTCTTGGTTCGACTATCGGCCGAATTCTCCTCTCCAGTATATAATATTTCAAAACACTATCTACTGTGAAGGCTGTTTTAAGTTCTTTAAATAAATTCACCAGGTAATTACTACCATTGGTCATTTGTGATGTGGCCACTATATTGTCAGTTTTCTTTCCTGAAAACAGCCATGTCTGTTGAAAATGGTCAGATTGACCACCAGCCATGTAAAACTAAATCAATGAGCTAAAAAAAAATGCAAAAATCTGAATCTACATGAATTGTTGCCACTAAGACCAAGCTAAAAAAGAAAAGTATTGGGTCGGGCTGTCGATCCACTGAAATATGCAATAAGGATTGATCTCAAATTGATTGCACATTTGCCATTTGTTTGAATTGTACATTAATGCATATTTCTCAGTTTAATGATGTACAAATAGACTGCGTTATGTAAATTAAAATTTTATACTTGAACCAAAAACAAATTTCAAATATTGCCCAGAAAAAAATAACATGACGCTGTGGTAACTCTTGGCACAGATGGTTTAAATTGAGACCGCTGCTGATTCATACAAAGCAACTGATTCAATCTAAGGGTTGGGAAATGAATTTTTGTTTACTGTGTTGTTATGGTGTGAACTTTGAGCTGAAGCAGTTTTGTATGTTGACTTGAAGACATGCTAATGAAGAAATACCATCAAAGGGGTTACATTTATCAAGATGAACTATCTATTAAAATGACCTCATAGCTGTATGGAAGCGATAGTGCATTTGTGCAGAAAAACACTTGCTGTCTTCATTAATTTCTGTGGCCAACATCTCTGAAATCATCTTAATGAATTGGGGTGTGTAATGTGTTTGGCGCGTGGAGTGTCAACCTCACAAAAAACAACATTTTCAAGCGGTTCTAATATGCTAAAAGTCAATATAGCACTCATTTAATTTATATTTCATTTAGAGTATTAGTGAGGGAACGGGCCTGTGAGTGGAATACAGATTAGTCCCGAACTGAGTTGTATTACAGGCTGCATCATTAATGCAGTTGCTCCTAAATAGGTGCTGTGTAATTAACAGTAAATGCTGTTTGTGGTCTGGCACGGCAGCAGTGGAACATTTAGAGTGACTCCAGACTCATTACCTTGTCTTTTGATTTTCTTTCTAATTCCCCAGCTGATAAATACAGTCTGTGAGGATCCATAATGGCGTTCCTCCAATTGGAGAACATTAGTGGAAAATAATATACTTTTTTTTTGCAGCTCTGCTTTCCCGTCTATTAATGATTCTTGCACTCAGTGCTTGACATTGATGGACTCCCTCTGCCTCCACCCTATGCCCCTTTCACTTCCAATTTTCTTTATTGGCTTAAGTGTCTTCATCCCCCCCCACCCCACCTCTCTGTTTCCTTTCAGTAACACTTTGTGCTTCATCTTGTTGTGGGGTTCTTTTAACACAACTTTTACAGTTTAAGGGAAAATAGCTTGATAGCGCAAGAAAAGCTTATCTTCAGTATTGAGAGGATTACATCTATATTTGACTCTAAATGGATTTTCCATCAATTTTCTTATTTTGTCACCACAGAAACCAAGCTTTCAGACAGCCTCTATATGTCCCACTCTAATCTGATTTCATGTGGAAATGCTATCGGACATCATATTTTTCTAAATCAGTTTGCCACACAAACTGGAGACAGCAGGATTGTTTTCTCTGTGTAAATTATGTACTATATATAATCAATTTTGACTGATGATGAATCAGGTCCAGGTTCTATGAGAATAATGTGAAAGTATCCCAGCCTCCAGCCACAGTGAAATAAACATGGCCTGTATTCAGAAACTGAGCCGTCAGGACTTCTGTAACTTTGTGATGTCACAACAAAGCAATCACTAAGCCCCGCCCCCCTGGACTCACCACCCAGTCCTGCAGGAATTGTTTACCTGAAATCTGCTTTACTTGATCAGCCTGATAACAGTCCATATATGTTATATGTACCAAGCATCTTGTGATTGGACAAAAAGAAACCTGACATATGACCTACAAATATAATCTCCTTATCGACATCAGTACTTGGAATAAAAAACAGAAAAAGTGTAAAATATCAGAAGATTAGGCACTACAACTACTTTGAGAGACAAAGCTAATTAGACCGTTTTGCAGGCGTTTCATTTAAAATCCTTTCTCTGATTATCACTCATGACATGTTTACTTTTGATCTGCCAACAGCTCATTACAAAGTTACAGTCATCTCCAGATATGAAGATCTCACTTTCTGACTGATAATAATGCTCTTAGTCAGTTTGTTTACATCAAAGTCATCTTGTAAATGCCCAGCGGACGCAGAAAATAATCCAATAATTGATGTCAAGCTGTTTGAATAAGATTTCTACTGCTTTATGTATTGATTGGTTTACTTACAAACCTGACCATACAGACCCACAGCAAATTTAACAGAAGTGACCACACGTGTTCAAGCGCTCCGTACACCGCCTATTGATTTTTCCCTAGGTGAAATGCATCAACAGCAAAAGCATTATGGAAATGACACTCTACGGGGGAAAGAAATGTATGGTTGGCCTTTCTCTGATCAATAGATTGTGGCTTTCATTTCTACTCCAACCGATGCATTTCTATCTCTGGGATTACATATTGACCCTTTGTGAGGGGAGAGAGTTACACAAACATGGCTAATGAGGTGATATTGATTGTGGCTGCTGTGACAGCTATTAATTAGAGACTGACTGGGAACTGTGGCCATATGCTGAGGTGGGTGGAAAGAAACGTCAGCCTTGATCTGGTTGAACTGCATCCTCCGCGCCCACACACCCACAGCGCTGTTATCCATCCCATATTAAACCTCGGAGTTGTTTGAAATGACACATCAACATGCAACTACATTCGAATACCACCTGATGTCGAAGTACAGAGGCAGAAATGAGATTAAAGCTGATCAAGAGCTGCACATTGCTGTTCTGACACTTGGTTTTTGCAGCCGGCACACCATTCATCCATTATGTATGGCTATAAAGCTATCCCTCAGAGGCTGCCTGTTAATGGGCTGCTGTGCAGAGCTGAGAAAGCCACGAAAACATGGAACGAGCCGCGGGAGCAAAAAACAGGAGATATACGTGAAGTTTGTTTGATATCATTGACAAACAGGAGCTGAACCACCTGAGAGTCGCGCTCCTACAGCAGACCAGCATGCCTTGCTGCCTGCACACTGTCTGCACAAACACTACAAAGATCTGACTCATCACAGTCCAGACAGCACCAACCCCCCTCCACACACACACACTCCACCACCACCACTACCCCTCCACATACACACACACACACACAAACACATAAAGCATGCATTTCCATGCTGACTCAACACTGCGACATCCACACATGTGAATGTTACTTTATCATCAGTACTGTAAATCTTAACAATCCAGCGATCAAACATCATTAGCATCACACTGTAACAATACACATTATAAATGAAGGCCCATGTTATTGTTGTCATGTGTTGTTGTACAGCTTCCTGTTGGAGGAAACCCCCTTCTCACATCTGCACAAACAGCTGAAGTGTGTAAAAAAATAAATAATAATAAAAAAAACATACATACACTATATACGTATATATTGGTAGAAATGTTTTTAATTGTTCATAATCAGATTTAGGCCACATTTGTAAAGCATTAAAAACAGTCACTCAAGTCAAACTGGGAGTTGACCAACTTAAGTTACTAATTGTTATTATTTTACTCTAAAACAGCTGCAGCCACAGTGCTCTCTCTCCATCACCATCTGTCAGTGTTTTTGATGCATTAATAGGCTGTATCACATGTTGTAAATACAACATAATCTCAACAATCGCCAATTCTGAGCAGAAATGAAATGTACTCGGCTGCTTTTCATCGTCCAGACGAAATGCTCCATTTTGGAGACAAAAGTCATCCATTTCCACTCTGATGGTTTTGTGGTCACAAAATGATTTTGATTTAACAACTTCTATTCTGCACAGGTGATTTTTAAACTAAAAATAAAGATATAATCAAAAAAGGAGAAATAATTAAAATATAAAATCTATAATGTAATAAAAATCAGTCTCAATAGATGTCACTGTTCAGCATTTGCTTGACTGACACCAATGATCTCAACTGGACCTTGAAGCTTTTACCTACTTAATTTGTACGTTCGAAGCCTCTTTGCAACATGACATAAAAACACAATGACAATGTCATCTTTTTATCAAACTAAACACTAATATCTGTACTTGATTGTAAATCTGAAGACGATAAAGCAAAAAACCTGCTAATGAACAGAACCACAACTCTCCGGCTCGCAGTGCTAGTCACTTTTATGTATTTCAATGAAAGCTTCTCTCCAAGGATCAGTGAATGACACTTGTTAAGTTGTCACTGGAAGGCTGAGGTGGCCTAGAAAACTGAACGATGCTGGTGGCTGTCTCTGGAGAGCGGCTGTCTCTCCCTCTCTTCCCTCCACTTGACAGTTTTTGTTTCTAACATGCAGGGGGGCAAGGGCAGGAAGTGTGTGTGTGCCACCAGCTGAGGCGACACTGTCGGACTAAAATTAGTGAGGCTGCAGTGCACAGTGCCGCAAATATGCAAGAGGAAAATATGGAGATCTCTATAGTCTGATAATATGGGGCATATTTCTTTCAGTCGGGCAGGGAATGTGTCCAAGTCGACTTTCTATTAATCTCAGTGTGGATCCTAAATTTGGCTTTGTGAGACCTCCACACGTCCTTGAGGGGCTTCCCCAGCAGAGTTTTTATTGAACTTGTAAGAAGTCACTGTGGACTTCACCCAGTTTCACTCACAGCAAACTGTTACATAATGTTCTTCAACCTCTCTCCCAGCTGAGAATGATCACGGCAGCATCACATCAAATACAGGTCTATGATTTAATATGAATCCCCCCCACCCCTCCCCCCAACCTCTTTTTTCTTTCCTTGCTGTAATTTGTCTCTGTGTTGTTTTAAGTTGTAAACACCCACAATATAAAACTAAAAAAATATTCATTCATGTCTCATGAATGAATTACCAGGAGAAAGTCAAATGAATAAAAACAACCTGTCAGTTACAGTATAGAGAGTGAGAGTGTTAAATGTAAAGGAGATTGATAATAAAGTTTCACAGCCTTTGACACAGCCTCCCTTCAATGTATGACTGTAGCAGCTGGATGCATCACGGAGGTGGTTACTACAGCAACGGGCATCAGGAGGATGGTTGATTCCTGTCGAGCCGTCGAGCATCAAGTGAAGCCCTCAGTAAAACCTACAATGATCACCAATGTGTTCGCAGCATGTGAAGGTCAAATGATAAATCGGTGACAGTTTTCAGCGGCTGCATCCGTCGCTTCACGTCTACTTTAACCTTACAGCAGGTGTTCAGACCACAGCCACACACACACACACACACACACACACACACACACACACACACACATAGACATAGACACTAGATTCTCAGTTGCACTTTTGAGCGGAGTGAGGAGGGATTTCCCGGCAGCTTACCTGGATGTAGAGAGGCTTTCTGAAGAACCCCCATGGCAACAGACCCCTGGCCATGGCAGGTGCAGAACATCTCACCACAGATGCTGAACGAATAAATTCGGCGCTCACTCGGTATCAGACAACGCCTATTGAGCTACTCCTCCTTGGAAAACGTCCAGAGATTAACCATCGGTGGTTTAGTCGGCGGCAGCGTGGATGTGACTTGGACACGACGAGGCGGCGGCGGCGGCAGCAGCAGCAGCAGCAGCAGCACACTGAGCTGAGCTGCGGCGATGTCAGACTCATGTTGGCCACGAGCTCTTCGAGGGCGTTTTGAACACTTACAGAGGGCGGGGGGCGTTGGGGGGGGGGGGGGGTTAGTTTCAATTCTATTAGGCTCTATTTTTGGACGCTATGAAACATGGCTATTATTTTGCATAAACGACATGTTAAGTGTCTGTAAACCATGTTTGAATTGAATGACAGTGTGAAAACTTTAAAGCTGTAGAATATATATATATATTTTAGGCTACAACACTGAAAAACTATGCTAATTAAAATATGATAACCTTAGAAATTGGTATAATGTTAAGACCATATAAATTATGTAATTATGTGAAGTAGCCTATGTTATGCTTATATAAACATGATTCATACATACAGTATAGGCTACCCATGCTAAAGGCTATTGACATGTTTTTATAATTATACATAGGCTATATAGGCTACACATTTAAAGACAGACCTGTATTTTCAAAGAAGATATAATGCCATTCGAAATTCAATATGCAGATACCTTTCATACATTTTTTACCTATGCATACTGTAGTGAACCCAAGAATGTGCCACCACATTATTTTGAATTTAATGAGAAAGAGGGGAAAAGTAGTAAGTGGAACCTTTGAGGCCGGAACTGTTGCCATTCGGGTGGTCTCAGGTGTGGACTTCCGCCACTCCCCAGATGCAACTTGGATGGCCCATGTATCACTCCGTGTCTTCATTCTGTCTTCCACTCGGGACTGTATTTGTCCCGTGGTCCCGCGGTCGGGGCCCGTAACAATACATCATATCAAGTTGTAAATATTGGACCTATATGTGCAATGACAATGATGTCTCCTTATGTGTGACCTACATGGTGACATCTTCCATGTAGTGCCATTTACTGTATGTGATACATTTCTGTTTGGGTGGATCTCCAGAAAATAAACCATGCAGCTTTAGAGTAACTGTGTCTTTCAGCTTTGTGTTTTGATTCAACAAGATACAGTGAGAGTTGTGTTCTCACAGCTGTAAAGCAAAAACTTTTCACTATATACTCCCTGCTCACCGTCAACCAATAGGTAATGAGTGTTGGTATCAAGCTTCTAGCGATCTTATACTGGAAGAAGTTGGTTAACAAAGTTAATGGTTAATAAAGCTGCTGAAGAAGCTCTTCAATTTGTAAAATTATCACATTTTACAATGTGAAATGAAATCATAACGAAATATTAAAATGAACAGTGATAAAATTTGAATTATTTGGCAGAAAGAAGTGGCTACCCACTTGTTCTCAGATCATAACATAAACCAAAAATAAATTATTCATGGAAAAACACAACACAAAGTCGTTTTTTGTTGTGTAAACAGTGACTCCTTAAGTATGGCCACGGTGTCTGCTTCCTTAGGCTGAGGTTAATCCATGATGATGTTGTATCAGTGTGACCGCTGAGCACTGCCCTTGGCTTTTGCCCATGCAGGTCAAGTGTGTGGTGTGGACTGTGTGACAAATGCTTCACCAGGATGTGTCCTCAGCAGTCAGGGCTGGTCAGAGAAGCAATGGTGCTTAAAACCCTTTTATGTTCTAAGTTTGCTTACATTTTCAGAGTTAAACAAAAAATAGGAAAAAATAAACTATTGAAATCTAATTGAAAGGGTGGAAATTACTGGAAGTCAATAAAGTTCCTCTCCAAATGTTTTGGATGATATAACACTCAGCAATGATTAATAATTCAGGCTGTGGACACACTCTTACTCCCTCACTGGATTGGGACTTGAGCCCGCCCACCACTGCTTTTGTTACAGGTTGACAGGAGAGACCCAGGAGTTTTGAGGAACGTGATTTGCACCAAAATTGGTGACTAGTGCTGGTGTATTTACTGTAGAGTAGTCTGCTTCTGCTCAAGGTTTAAGCCTCTTAAAAGCTACTATTTCCTGCCACTGTTGCCATGGGTTATGCTCTTGTTGGGTCTCATGAAGGTCTAGACCTGTTTTATTAGAAAAGTACCTTGAGTTAACTTCTGTTGGCACTATTTCAATAAAACTGACATGCAGGGCATAGGCGACATAGGTGGTCGCCTAGGGCGCCAACTGCAGGAGGGGCGCCACCAGACACCCTTGGCCTCAAGGGAAAATAATAATAATAATAGCCTAATAATAATAATTTGTGTCTGCTGGCACCCCCATATTGCTTTCTGTATAGAAAATAAATGGCTTAATAGCATTTTAAGTGTATGTTATTTGGTAGTTTGCAGCCGGCAGTGACTGACACAGTGTTGGTGGTTGTTGCTGATGCTGCACTGACACAGTTTCAGGTTTATTTTGCAGTGTAGGGAGGACAAGATAGAGAGAAAATTGTAAATTCTAATCATGTTGGTTAAAGCTGAGGGGACCATTTAATTAATCCTTGCTAAATTTTCACAAATGACCTACACTATCAACCCCTCCTCCCAGAAAAGATGGCTTTGGGGTAGATTTGTAAAGCCTGGTTAATTTAAAACAACAACAACAACCACAACTAAAGACTATCTCAGTCTCTCTGGACATGGTGAGATCTGTCTCCTTGGAGGATGAGACAGATCTCCAGGGACAAGTCTCACAGCTCAGCAGAGGAGGAGGAGGAGGAGGAAGAGGAGGAGGAGGGCAGAGAATAAGAAGCTGTCAACTTCAGAACTTAAGATTGTCCATGAGTCACCTCCTGCTCGCCTTGATTTATATTTTATAGTGTTAAGCCCACATCCGTGTTAAAGTCTCATCTGTCACTGGATGTTTGAAGCTGAGGCAGTATCCTCTATATGTGCTCAAATGACATACAACACATCTGAGTATTCAAAGCATAAATAGCCAATTATTACTATGTCCATAGTTGTAGCCTGAGATTCATACTCGATTAGATTTGAAAAGTCTTTTGTGTTTGACTGTGGGATGTGAGACGTCCGATAAATTCATGATGACCCCTCGAGGGAGTGCACCAACAAAAAGGTAATGGGCACTCAGTTGTACTGCACATTAGTATGGGCAGCACATGCATTATCATCCATCAAAAGAGACAACAGTCTAACTTTCTGTTATAGCATTTCATGAAAAATTAGCACCAAGTGTGAAGAGACTACAGAGCAATTTGTCTTTACAGTGAGATGTGACACGTTTAATTGCAGGGGAATAAAGAATTCATGAAGCACAACAGAGCTGCACTGTTCATTTCTTTATGCAGGGAACAGAGAGTTTGGATGAGAGTTATGGGAGCCTAGAGGATAACTGGATGCAGATAAAGTATTTCCTGTGATTATGTAATACAGATCACCTTGAGGCACGTTGAGTGGGCAGATAAAAAAAATAATAAAAATAATGTTTCACATAAGAACAAACAAACCAGCCATGCTGATCCACAGATGAATGTAGTGGCACCACTGTAATGCACAGTGAATATGGCAGAGACATATTGTGATGGATGGGCTTTTACAGAATAGATAATCATGCACAATGTCCATCGTGATGTACAGATGGTGTTGTATCTGCTTGGCATCTCTGCCTGTTGCACCTCCACCGGTGCACTTTGGGTCAGCTGCAGGGTCGTCAGCTCCATGGTGCCACCGTCCATGGATGTTTTGCCCCCAGACCAGTGCATCTCCCGGTTAATGGGGGGGCAGCGGCCTTTCTGCGCTCCAACTCCTTTCACCATATCCAGAGCCAGTAGCTTGCCTCCTCAGCCAGCTCCTTGATGGACTTCTTCAGGCTTGTCCCTGTCTTTTCAGCAGTAATAAGATATTTTTTGGATTTTCATGCCTCTATTTATTAGTTAGAACAGTTGAGAGACACAAGAAATGGAGACAGAGAAAAAGCTGACCGATGCAAGATTCGAACTGGGGCCGCCTGCAGCGAGGACTGTAGCCTCCACACATGGGGTTCCTGCTTAACTTCCTGCGCCACTCGACACCCTCCTGCAGCCAACTTCTACCAGGTGGAATCTGGTCCAATATAATGAATGTCTCTCTCCACAAACATGGCCCTTCAGATTAATTAACACCAGAAAACAACTGCACTAATTTTGAATTTCCATGCCTAAATTAAATTTACCCATTCATTACATGTAATAGACCTTGGTCTTCAGCCTTACAGCCCACACCTGCTCATTATTGTGTTGTTCCATAAACATCCATCAGAACCCAATAAGTACGTGTCTGACAAACAGCACAACAGGAATGATTTCTGATGCCGATGCTGACTGATGTACAGTCTGTACCTGTGATAAAATAAGGAAAGATAAGGGAAGGTATCAGTAACAATTAGATGTTGAGGATGATGACTAATTTTAGTGTGGGTGATGAAAACTACGGGAAAAAAGGTAGGAGAAAAAAAAGGGTTCATGACAGAGAAAAATGGTTTATTATAGCTGCTTTGTTGAAAGAGAGAGCAAAGAAAGCTGTAAGAAAAACAGTTGTTAGCCCTCCCCCTCATGGTGACAGCCTTGTATTACAGCTTTATAGTTAGACCCAGCAGATGACAGAAATATTCCGAACACGAGTTCATTCACATTGTCGCAACAATGTGTTTCTATTTAGCTACATTTGTCAGAATGAGGAGACTGCTATCTAGGAGGAAAGAGGTCCAGAGCAGAGGAAACAACAACATTTGAATTCATACAACCGGGATATTTTATATTTTCTTCAGCATCAACAAACCCCATTGAAAGATCCAAACTAACACTGAAGCGACAGATTGTGTGTGAACTGAAGCCGGATGCGTTTTCACTTCCTTCACTGTCGTCCAAAAAAATGCATCACACCTCCCCTTAACGGCATGAACACACACATACACACCAACACATCAACACAAAATATACTATTCTGCTGGTAACGCTCACATGTGTGAACTCAATGTGAAACTATAGCCCCTGACAAACTTTTTCAACAATGGTAAATGGATGTATAATGTGGTTGTTGTTTGATCAAAGTGGGTTCTACAATATTAAACCCATTCACAAACAGATTGCAGTCAGCTACCACTGAGCAGTTTGGGGTTCAGTGCTTAGCCCAAGGCCTCTTGTTAACCTTTTTTCCTGCTCATATAACAGGCACATTGTGCTGCATTAAATTTAGTTAGGACTGTGAAATCCTGCTCTGCCATTCTGTGGATTACACAGGGAAAGCACCGTCCTCTTTTCTGCTAACATAATCATTACCAGCGAGGATGTTAAACCCACATAAACCTGAATTATTCAAATTTACCGACCATTCGCTGGTTGCAATAAAACCTCAGTCTAGGCTCACATCCATCATGTAGGGCACTGTTCTTCATTTCCATTGGTTTACTCAAAGATGGTTGAAGTCTCTCAACGTGCTCTGTAGTGACAACAATTTCTGAATTAACAGTTCTTTCCCAATATTTTATATACACAACACATGCAAAGACAAATCTATCTATGGAACAGGATTTGGGGAAATATGCGGCTCTTATTACACAACAGATTTGCTGCTTTGAGAGTGTTCTTTGTAAATGTAATGACTAACATCTTCACTGTGATGCTGCAGAATGAGACACTGAGATACAGTGACCCTGAGGATTTTAGCCAAAGCACTAATCACTAATTTAGCTCTCTACTCCTCTCTTTTCCTCTTTTCTGCAGTTCTATAACCTTCAAGAAGAAGAAGAAAATTCAGATAAATCTTCATGTGTGTTAAGGGATTCTCTGGGACACAATTAGTTCATTGTAGATAAGTGTATCAAATGTATTCACTCATTTAAACACAGCAGCCCTTTATTGGGAACTCCTCACCCTGAAGGAAGACGTGTTTCTTCCTGAAATAGAGCTCTTACCCCTTACTAGTCCTCTACTTTTACCTTTTTGAATGGCATGTGATTCTTTCTTTAGATATAAGTCAAACTATTCTATTATTTTATTGACAAAATAACCTGTAGTTGCTATAATTTGTCATGTCTATAATGATTAATATAATCATAAAACTGTTGGGTTTATCTTCACAGGAGCAGAAGTTCAGCTGGTGAGAGTGAGGGTGTGACAAGACACCTGGATGCCAAGAACTCTATTCAGTCACAAAGATCACATTAGTTAAGGTAATCATGTTTTTTTGTGACACAAACATTTTTCTTTTTAATTCAAGCAGCTTTTTAGTAAGTAATGATGCTTCTTATTGGTGAACATGTCTAATCCTGATTCTCTGCATGATGCCGCCTGTACATTATATCATCTGCTGTTTCATAAGATTTGATTTAAAAAATAAATAAATAAATAAAAAAAGTGAGCCAGTTTGTTTGTGTTTGTGCATGTGGCCAGCCCGCGGGGGAGTGGGTGGAGACGGACAGAGTGCGAGTCACACTGCAGGAACAAGGGGAGGAAGCCACAGAAAGCCCAGGAGGTGAGTGACCCTCATGCGGGGACATGTGGCAAAGTAATAATAGCACACGCGGTCGAAAACAAAGAGCACGGCCTTTGACATGGCTCCCTGTAACGAAGCATGTGTGAATGCAGTAAATCAACGATTAGCCTACTTTCATGTCTAATCACTGCAATCAGTAGCTACTGTTTAGCTCTGAGTGACACCAGAGAGATGAGACATAGAGGAGGAGTTGAATGCAGCAGAAGCAGCGCCACAGAGGAACATGACAAAAGGCTGTTTTCATCAACAGTCAAGTGAGCAGCATACAGAAGTCATAATAACTCTCTATTGGCCCTTTTTTTCTGCACTAAATCTTGGCACCATAATTGCAATACACAGCTCCTCCCCCCCACTGCAGTGCACAGCCAGTCATTAAAACACCAGAACAACCCACTCTGTGCCTCAGGAATATGTCTCTTTCCAACGGGCTCTCATGAGAATACAGACTCACAAATTAGCAAAGAATAAAGGCGCTGCATGAAATTGGCACTGTATAATGCACACAGGTTGTAAACAGAATAACAGGCCCGAGTTAATGTTAACATTAAGTTATTCGTGTGATCTGAGTGGGCGGCATGGTGGAGCAGTGGTTAGCACTGTCACAGTGAGAGGTTTCTGGGTTTGAACCCACGTCAAGTTTGCCTGTGTCTGCATGAGATTTCTCCAGCTTCCTCCCACAGTCCAAGGACATGCAGATTAACTGGTGATTCTAAACAATGAAATGTATTGTATGCTCAATATGTAATGCACATACTGATATTACTATCAATGTTTTATTTACCGTAAATCTTATCAATGTGAGTGTGTGAGGTTGATTGTCTCTATGTCAGTTCTGTGATGGACAGGAAACCTGTGTCTGACATCGTCCTACAATTTTTGGATTTGCCGAAACTAGTTTGCATTGTTATCTCCATTATAAGACAGTGGATATAGTAATATAGTAATTGGTACAGTGGTGTTATGACACAGCTACAGAGGCCTGAGCTGAGGACATTTATCACCATACCCAACTCTTTGTGCTTGACCTACTGAATACGACCAGAAGATTCATGTTTTTTTCAAGTGAACAGGACAAATAGAAAAAATACTTCAATTGACACGCTGGGCAGGGAACTACAAAATCATAATGCTAATACAAATTACACACTGATACCCACCAAGTCATAATTTCTGTGAAATGCATTATCACACAAGAGTGACTCAATAGGCAGAGGTGGGAGCAGATCAAAAGCAAGTCCCAAGTCTTAATATTTGACTGCCAAGCAAGTCGCAGGTTACTGTGGTGAGAATCACTGCTCAGATCAAGTCACAAGGCAAGCTACATGAAATCTGTTGATCAGTTCCAGTTTCCACATTTAGACAAGTTAAAGACAAGTGTCATTTAAGTTTAACTTTACCTTCAACATCATGAAACCTGTTGAGCTGCTTGTAAAGTTGCTCTACTGAGTGCTATTGTCATAACATGATGTTTTCAACCAGCCTTGGTGTGTTCTTGGACATCCTACAGTGTCAGTGCACCTGAATGCACCGTGAGGAGCTGGAGGTGACAGCTGCATTAAATTAACTAATCAGTGTGGAGTGGTATGAAGACTGTGAGGCTGTCCCATTTCTCCACACTTGGCTCAGTGCGCTTGGTTACGCATACACTTTGGTGACGTTTTGCTGGAACGTATATTTGCATATAGTGTGCAAGTGTGACAGTTGAGGTTCCTGTCACCATGCCTCCAATTGATCATGTGCCCTGGCGCATGACTCTTACCCGGGAGTCTGGGGTTCGAAGCCCGCCCGGGCCCTCTTCACCTTGCCACACAAGCATGGATTACTAAGTGGCCAAGCATGTGGGGGGATATTTAAAAGTAATCGGGACATACTAGACAATCTCAACAAAGCTTGAGGCATCAGACGCTGCAGAAGAAGTGGGCCCCCCTCCCCCCTTGGACTTCTACTAAGGCCTTGTGCTTAGAGGAATCCAGTGAGAGTCGAGGTAACATCTTCGCCTACCTATGTTGGCTTTATTATAAACCATCTCCTGGACTTGTTTTAATTTGTGCTGTGTCCCTTTAGGAGTTTATCGCCCTGCTTCCCCCCTGATTGAAGGTCGTGCTGCGTCTTAAATCCAGCCCACCGGAAATGCACATTTTATTGTAAATAAACACTGTTCTCCCTTTTTATTCCAACTTGTGTCTTGTTATTTTAACTCAACGTGGTCCCCAACCAATCCAAGTTTTAGAACCTTTAAACTTTTATTCTTAATTGTGTGGTGTGACGCTATTGCTATTACAATACATCTTTATGCAGCCAAAATAAGCATCACAGCTTTGTCTGCAGGCATCAACACCAATTGTGATTAAAAATGCAACTCATCTATAAAAATGTGAAGACACCAATGAAAACAACAGCAGAACAAATGAATCATACCATATAGAATCAATACCACAAACATAGCCTATATTCTCGTCAAGAGAATATGGACCAATATCCTTTATTCTGAATAAATGGCATTTGTGTGAAAGGAGTGTGGGAACCAGCATGACTTCTGTTCATTGGATCATTCGCATAGAGCTGAACAGAACTTCATTGATTTTCTAAGAATTTCACTGACAACATGCTGACTGACTATTTCCACAAATGATATGCTCTATAATAAGATGACATACATAGAATGGGCAGTAGAGACACTTCTTTGTAGCTGTCATTGCTGGTGTTTACTGAAATGTGATCGATCCAGGGGAAAGCATCCTGCATGTTTGTGCCTGTCTCACTACAAAGATGTTTCCACTTTGACTTTGTTCCAACTGAGTGTTTTATTTTCTTGTTTTTTTAATCCCAGACTTGTCCTCTGTTGACCAGAACATATTTCTATATACTCGATGTTCAAAGTTAGATGATCCAGGCAGTGTAATATCATGAATAACACACTGTTGTCACCGCACTGGTTTCATATTTGTCAGCTCATGTTCTCTAACAATGTGAAACTCTCCCTCCGGTGTGACTTAAGACAGTTGTTTCATTTGTTTTACATCATACACTGGGACAAGATGGCAGACTTCTGTTCTTCCCAACAACTTTTTCACCACCGACTGAGTGTAAACATTATCCATTTTGCTCGAAGGCTTTCTGAAGTCAGTCTTATGACTTGGCCTATTGTCAGTGTGTGTACTGAGAATTGGCTGTTTTCAGATGACTCCCAGACATGTGCCGGGGTTACGGCCTATAAAAAGCTAGATATCACCAGCGGTTCACTTCATTTGCAAACAAAACAGCGTTTCATGTGCTGCAACAGCAGAAAGACAAGTCTACGCTCTTCAGAGGATTCAAAAGTGGGACATTAGCGGATGTTGAGATCATTTCTAGAAGCCTCATCTTGTGTCTTATGATTCCCGGCTGTTGTGTTGTAAGTCATCCAGTGTCCACGTGCTGCAGGTTGTGCTGTTTAGATTTTCAACACTCGACATGAGTAAATTTCAAGGTGAGCTGACCCAGCGGGAGCAGGAGTTACTGAAAATTCGCAGAGACAGCGACACCAAAGCTGCTCAACTTGTGAAGATGGAGAAGATGCTGCAGCAGACCAAGGACATGATGGAGAAGAAGCCAGAGCCGAGTATGGAGGGCATGGGCTACCAGGAGAACATGGGTCTGTATCACAAAGATCTCAGCTCTTCTATATCTTAAAAAAACCCTGTTGGTATCTGTTTGTCACTGTGTTTTCTGGTCGCCACTTTGCAGTTGAGGATCTAGAGGAAAAAGTGCGCTCCAGCAGGCGATACAGGAGAAACTCCCTTCATCATACGCAGATGCTGGAGAGCCAGATGAAAACTGTGAAAGGTGAGTTGGTGGGAACACTGGACCACCTTCAGGAGCTGAGGAACGTGTTGCGTCGCTCACAGCAGAAGGCAGAGGAGCGCAAAGCCGCCATGGAGAAGCTGGCAGCAGGGCTCAGGTGAACGTTTCCACCCTCCCAAGCTTTAATACACCGACTGAATGTCTGGTCTGACGCCCTGCATCCTGCCGGTGAAGCTGTGCAGAGATCATCCAACGAGACCGCACCCACACGCTGGTTAAAAAGGCAGAAGAAGCGAGACTGGAGCCGCTGTTGTGTTGCTCCTCACCATGTTCTTTTACCATCTCTGCAGTGAGGGCAACATTTTATTAGACTGTCCGAGGTATTTCAGGAAACACTTTTAGCAAACGATTAAATATAGCATCCTCTTCTTTTCTTTCATTGCACATGTTTGTCTCTGTGCCCCCCTACCCCACCTCCCCCCGCATCTGTGGGAAAGATACAGATCCTGTTTGAAACTAAACACACAGTAATCATAGCGCTGTGATGTTATCAGTTTGAAGAATTAAGGTTTTTTTCTCCTTATCTCAGAGAAACTTATGATTAGCATTCAACTCTTAAATTACTAAATGAAGGAATAAATAGATAAATAAATAAAAATGGATCCTCTTGGTTTCTGTATCAACTATTGTGATAAAAAAAAAAAAAAATTCCATCTGCAGCCTTTAGATCACCCCACTGCTATTTCACTGAATTCATTACTCATTCATTTAACCTTGCCAATACATAACATGTTTGTTGTCTTTAATATGATGTAAGCATGCAAGTGTGTCTGCCAGTTAATGGAAACAAACAAACAAACAAAAATCATACAGCGATTGAAAATAAGTTTGATGAACAGCACAAAGATAATTATGCTTTGATACCTTTGTTTATATTTTTTATCTCACGCAAAAGGAACAAAAAACAACAACAATTGCAACAATTTACCTGCTTGAAATGACGTGTTTGATACTTAATTGTCTGAGGAACAGATATAAATCATTGTGGGATGTGAACATTAAACAGTGTACTGCTGAATCTGAATAGAAACAGTTACATTTCTTGTCTCTGTAGCACATTTACCCCCCCTCCCACCAGATGACAGAGAAGTGTATGCAGAATCTTCCAGTGTTTGGGCTCCCTCTGGGATCAATAGTCTGTCGTCTGTTTCTTGCGGTGAGTCATCTGAACGCTGGATTTGTACTTCCCCGTGGCTGTGATGTGATCACATCAAATTTAGCGCAGTTTGTTTCACACAGTGTCACATGCTGTGAGGCTGTGAGGGGATTTCATTCACTGACCCCAGCTGAGACCCAAACTGTAGCTATGACACCATCACAGGGCCAAGTCACATATTCTATGTAGCTAATATCTGTATCTGTATCAAATCAAGCATGCAAGTTATCAATACATATGATTATTGTTATTCTTATCAGCATTAATGTGTGTAGGCTAATTGCCACGTGTGAGGTGGTGATGTCTGTATGTTCAACTGAGATTCAGAGAGTGAACTGAAGGTTTTTTGTGATCATTTGGAAAGGAAACAAGTTATAAACTGTAAACACACACACAAAATCATTGTTCCTGTCATTATAAAGGGTGAAGTTTTTTGTTTAAGATGGCCTGCAGAGGGCACTGGAGGGTAGATGGACAAACTGATGGTAATGTAGTTCAATAGGTTCTCTGGGTTATTTCCTGTCTCATTGCCTCATTATTTACAGTAATAATAATAATAGATGATGATGATGATGATGATGATGATGTGGAATATGAAGAGAGCTCTGAAACAAGTATGTTTTGATGGTGTTCCCTGAGATAATGGCGAAGGTCTGACATGTTGGGTCTCTGCTTTTGTAGAGCGAAACCCTAACCTTTTTATTTATTTATTTTTAATTTAGCATAACCATTAAAACAACTGGTTATATGACAACTACTGTTTTTGAAACAGCATGCCTGATTTTTCTGAGGTGGTACCTGTAAGTGTGCTGATTATGTATCCTATTAAAATGACAGGAAGTGTTGTAACATTATACAAAGGGCTAAACTCTGTTTGTAATTCAAAAAGTAACATTTGATGCTGAACGAGACAAGCCAAAAAGACGTCCTTACCCTTTTAATGTCACCATGTCAAAGTGACTGACAATGAATTCTCACCTCCATGGCTTTTAAAGCTGAGTGACTTCTGTCGACCCCTAGAGGAATTCTGGGTAATTACAAGAACCCTTCCCGAACTTTTAGGTTGCAGGCCACACGAACAAACATGAATGCAGGTATTGTGTTTTAGCATCTACAGAAGAAAATAAGCTGCTGACACATGTTCACAGACTTTTTACTGCAGGACCAACAGTTGAAGGACGCACAGCGCACATATCGGTATGCACATGTAAACAATCAACCATCAGAATGTGCTGTGTGGCACAAGGGAGGGGTTTAACTCCACACCAAAAGATAGTTCATACACTGCAGGCATTGGCAGGCGAAAAATAATCATATGCTGCCTGCAGCTGAATGTGGCTGAGGCTGCTGTGACACAGAGTCGAATGCAGGCACCGCCCGGATGCAGGGCTTAATCGCCTGCCATTGGTGAATGTGGCTGCGGTCAAATACTTGAATAACAGTGCCGAATATTTCTGCAAATCTACATCTTGGTTTCACATGGATTCAGCCAAAGGGTCGGCACTTCACAGTCCCAGTCTGCTCCTGCTCCCCCTACCATGCTGTGAGGTAAACCTAAAATGCATCATTTCCTGTGCACCAGTGCAGGAATGTTGCCAAACAAATACAAACAAATACTGAAAAATATCACGAGATCAGCTTAATCGGTGTTGTGTTATCTCATCTTGTAATGGCTTGGGTGCAACAGATGTTTAATGGACATGAAAAGACACAGTATTGCTTTAAATTCATGGACTGAATCTGATTGTGGACTTTGATTGTTGGGATGGCACAAATTTGACCTGTAACAGGGGTCACTGTTGAGAGGTCAAAGAGAGAAATGCTGAGAGACAAAGGAGACAGAGTTATATTTAACATTAACACACATTCTAACTTCCAAGATATTGAGGCTGTCTCTCTAATATGGCTACTGAAGATAATCATGACTAATGTTATAACATTTTGGATTTTTTTCCATTTTTTTTCTTTGCATTTTTGAAGATTTTACAACATAAAAAACAACAACTATCAAACACAATATAAAAACCACCAAAGCAAAACAAACAACAAAACATAAAACAGAATAATCAGACAATGTAATAATGAAACAGAAAAAAACTAGTTAAATAATTGCATATGGTTTCAGTCAGAGGGTATCAATATATGCACTTGGTACCACAACAAAATTTAAACTTGATTTCTAAGCCTGATGGCATTGCTGAGTGATCTGGTAGGTACACATTCAACATCAGTTTTTAAGTTACATTAAGATAGGACTCATGTTGTATAATACAATATAATCTTGCAATAAATCATGGATTCATAAAAGTGTCAATATCAATTTCAATCAATCAAGTTGTTTTTCCCGACAGACAGCATGACACATAGGTAAATGGCGAGACTTGAATCTAAAAAAATATATATTTTACATGTCTGATCATTATTCACCTTTGAATACAAGACAAACAGCACTGGAACAACCATTCTCTGCAAGATGCCTGACTGCCAGATGATAACAAACATGAATGTACCAGTGAGAAAACCAACCTTTTCATTTCCAGAGTCACAGACAGAGAAAACCGTATATGAACCACTTCACATGTTTCAGAAAAATCTTGCAATTAGTTTGAACCACAGCATGCAGTTGTATTCATAAAATATTGTACATTTATTTTGCTTCATAGCTTTGTGACAGAGTCCCACCCCTTGATGTTTGGCAAGAGAACAGGCTGCATTTGGTTTTCAGATGCTCTGTCACAAAACCCATGATTTAGCAAGTCAGCAGGGAGTTCCTCATTAACATGGTTGTTATTGTTCCCATCCAGCATGTTTCTACATGTAGTAGATTTCTCTAGAGGACACTTAATGTTTGACATTTTGGACATGTTCTCTTTTTTGTTTGCTTATGAAATCTTTGGTTAAAATGATCAATACCACTCTTGCAAAGCTGCATCCAGAAGATAAAAGTAGTAGTCCAGCCTCCATAACCTTGCACAATGTGGTTTTAATTTTTGTATGGATTAACAATATTCTATTTGAGCATTTGAGGACAGATTGAGTAGAGACAGGGTCACTGCTTACATCCTTTTCCTGCATGTAAAACTAAGCTAACAAACGTAGTAAGGCTTGGCATCTTAACATTGTAGAGTCCAGTCCTTTAAAATCTACCGGATCTATATTGATGATTTAATTGAATTTAAATTGCAGAAAAAAGAAGGTAACACTTTACACTAAGGTACACAAAATTACAGTAGTTAATGAGGAACTAATGAAGGACTAATGAGGAACTAATGAGTAGTTACTGAGGAACTGAGGGACACAAACTTAGAGTAGTTACTGAGGAACTAAGGTACACAAAATTACAGTAGTTACTGAGGAACTAATGAAGGACTAATGAGGAACTAATGAGTAGTTTGAGGAATGAGGGACACAAACTTAGAAGTTTGAGGAACTAAGGTACACAAAATTACAGTAGTTACTGAGGAACTAATGAAGGACTAATGAGTAGTTACTGAGGACACAAACTTAGAGTAGTTACTGAGGAACTAAGGACAAAATTAGAGTAGTTACTGAGGAACTAATAATTAACTAACTATTAGTTATTTGAGTTCTTCAGTAACCCCTGATCAAAAATGTAGTTTCTAATTAGTTCTGTCAATTAAAGTAGTTACTGAGGAACTATTGATGAACTAACTATTAAATGTTCTTCAGGAATGACCAAATTTTAGAATCTGAGGAACTAATGATTTGAACTATTAATGGTCAGTTCTTCATTAACTCATGATCAAATTTAATATATGATTAATAGATAGTAGTGAAATAGTTAATTCATCAGTATAGAATCATTACTCAATAACCTGTCCATTAACCTTTTTATTTTCCAAAGAAAAGTGACACCTAATGAGAGGCCATTTCATCATCATCTTTACAATTAGTTTTAGACAAAGTGGATTCTTGAGATGAGTTAATTCATTTATTCAGAAATATAAGTGTTACATTGATATGACCATCCATGTTATTCTTGAGGCTATATTAATCAAAACATTGTTCACAGTATAGTTGTTTAACAATTACCTTCTGAGTAGTGAAATAAATTTGGAATGAATGAGGAACTCACTATTAGTTAATGTTCAGTTCTTCGGTAACTCCTCATCAAATTACTGAGGAACTAAATGCTTAATCATTAGTTACCCTTTTTTGTACCTGAGCCTAAGGTAATGGCTAGATCCTGAATCATTAGTTACCTTCTTATGGTAAATGGAAATCAAAAATATTTTTGAATCACTAGCCTTTTGAGACCTTATGGAGTGAGACATCAATATGAGAGGTAAAAGTTATGAATCATTCTGCTCATTGCTATTTTTTTGTACACAAACATTCAGTAGTTAATGATGAACTAATGGCAAAATAATCATTTGCCTCCAGCACCATAATAACTTTTTTTCACGGGAACCAAAATAAGAGGCACCACCACACAGGAAAATGAAATAAAGCCTAATAAAATATAACAGCCCCCATCTCAATTGAGGTCAATTGATGAATTCTTTATTCTGTTGTATTGCTGCAGTCTGTTGAGAGGAAGAATAATTACCTACCCATTTAAATAAACAATGTGCAAGTTGCACTTTTAATCAAAAGACAACATCAAACTAGAGTATTGAAATTTTTTTAACAATGATTTGTTTTAAGTTAGAGCTAAGTCAAACAGACAAAATAGCTACGTCCTGTTGCTAAAACCCAACAGCTATGACAGATGTCCTTGTTGTCAGACAGCTCAGTTGCTAATAATAGCTACCGCTTTTTCCATACATGAGACTATCAAAACCAAACTTGAACGGAAATGAATTGCATGAAAAAGTAACAAAAACAAACCTTGTGCTCCTTAAAGGTGCTACGTTTCATGTATGTTTGAATTTGGCATTGAAGACACTCTTGGCCTTACAGACACACTTTTCCTACTGTAATCACTGAGATTTTTCAAAATAGAATTAAGTCCAAACAGAAATAAATTGACCTTGACTAATGTTGAAACTAAACAAATAAACATAAAGGTAACAAATGAAATAACGTTCTTGTCATATTAAAGTAACTACAAAGTGTCATTTGTCATTTTCGAGATCATCATTTCCTGTTCAGAATTCTTGGCACAAGAGAAGCAATGGACCATGCAGGGAGAAGCAAAAGACAGAAAATGTCGATGATATCTCAGAACAGGGTGTGATTGATGGTAAGTGATAAGTATATTTTAATGGAGTGTCTTTTTTATTTGAAGATGTGTAAGATGAAGACTGAAAAATTACATTTAGCTGCTAGAACACAAAATCAGCTTAGCTCAGCAGAAGCAGCTTAGCTCCATCTCACATTGAAGTGAGATGGTGCTAACTGTTGGTTGTTTAATTAATGCAACAGGACAATTTTGTCTGTTTGAAGAGATTTCCCAACCAGAGGATTGTTAAAAATATTTTTTATGGACAGGGATGTTGATTTTGGTAACAGATGATTGAAATTTTAATTGAATTATTTTCTGATAGCCTAACTGTATTTTATCACCACAACCAATGAATACGGGGAATTAAAGGAATCATCAATTGACCTCCATTGAGCTGGGGAAACACTTGTTAATTGCTATTTCACCTCATGGGAGTAAAGCTATTTTTTATTGGAGACAAAAGTTATTATGAGGATGGAGGCAAATGATTATTTTGGGTTCATCAGTAACTACTGTAATGTTTGTGTACCTTACATAAAAAAGTAACTAATGAGTAGGTAATGATTCATAACTTAACCTACTCATATTGATGTCTCACTTTACCATAAGGTACACAAAAGGTGTAATGATTCAGTAATGATTCAAAACTCATTTTGGATTTACCATAAGGTCAAAAAATGGTTTGCCCAAATTGATTAATCATTTTGGCTTTATCATAAGGTAGACAAAAAAACTAAGATTAGTAATGAATACTCATTACCTAACATTTTTATGTCTCACTTTACTCTAAGGTACACAAAAAGGGTAACTAATGATTAAGTAATGATTTACTCATTACCTACTCATTTTTATGTCTCACTTTACTCTAAGATCAAAAAAGGGTAACTAATGATTAAAATAGTTAGTTCCTCAGTAATTTGATTAGGAGACAGAAAACATTAACTAATAGTGAGTTCCTCATTCATTCCAAATTTACTAGCTACTCAGAAGGTAAGCACCTCAAACAACTATACTGTGAACAATGTTTTGATTAATATAGCCTACAACATAAATAACATGGATGGTCATATCAATGTGATGTGGTCTGGAATAAAGAATTAAGATCAAGAATCCTGCTGTCTGTGTTTTTTTCTTAAAGAACTAATTGTAAAGATATGATGAAAAAGGCGTCACTTTTCTTTGGAAAATAAAAAGGTTAATGGACAGGTTATTGAGTAATGATTCTATACTGATGAATTAACTATTTCACTACTATCTATTAATCATATATTAAATTTGATCATGAGTTAATGAAGAACTGACCATTAATAGTTCATCAACTGCAACTATTCTAAAAAGAGTTCCTGAAGAACTGACCATTAACTAATAGTTAGTTCATCAATAGTTCCTCAGTAACTACTTTAAAAAACAGTTCCTCAGTAACTACTCATTAGTCCCTTAACTACCTCTCTGATTTTTACTGAAGAACTCACCAATAACTAATAGTTAGTTAATTATTAGTTCCTAGGTAACTATTGTAATTTTGTGTACCTTAGTTCCTCAGTAACAACTCTAAGTTTGTGTCCCTCAGTAACTACTCATTAGTTCCTCATTAGTCCTTCATTAGTTCCTCAGTAACTACTGTAACCCTTAGTTCCTCAGTAACTACTCTAAGTTTGTGTCCCTCAGTTCCTCAGTAACTACTCATTAGTTCCTCATTAGTACTTCATTAGTTCCTCAGTAACTACTGTAATTTTGTGTACCTTAGTTCCTCAGTAACTACTCTAAGTTTGTGTCCCTCAGTTCCTCAGTAACTACTCATTAGTTCCTCATTAGTCCTTCATTAGTTCCTCATTAACTACTCTTTTTTTGTGTACCTTAGTGTAAAGTGTTACCAAAAAGAAAAAAAAAGCCACTGTTATGACACATTTTCATGCTTTATATGCAGTGTTCACCACCTTTCTACATTTATTGTAGGGTTAGCATGTAGGTTAATGACAGTAAGTTTCCCACAACTAATTAGGCCAACAGACCTAAAAAGCCCAAGGACTTTTAAACTACATGTATCACTGTTTCCAGAAATCACATTTGAAAAATGTCATATTATGAGGATAAGGGGAAAGAAAGACACCTGGATACTTTAGCGCACACCTGAGGTATCATTTAGACAAAGTGGCTGATGGGCATGTCAGAAATATAAGTGTTACTGATAAGTAATGCTGCTCTTTGAACGGTTGTAAAAACAGTGGCCTCTTAACAGTAGGTGACCATTGTGCTGATACTCAGTAGCATATACATCACTCCTTCTCATGCAATGCTTAATAATACCCTTGCTGAGCCTAAATAATGGCTGCCATCTTTCTTCACGATGGCAATATTTTTTCACTATGAGAAGGAGGAGGGAGAAAACTGGTTGCTCTGCTCTGCAGTTTTCTTTGTTCAAGTTAAATGTGACCATGGCAGCCTTTTCAAGTTTTGAGGCACCACCTACACATTAGCCAAAGCATTATATAACAGCCCCCATCTCATAAATTATTCTGTTGTGTTGTCTCTGTTGCATAATTACCTACCCATTTAAATTGTGCAAGCACTGTTAACACAACTTTAGAGTATTGATTTTGATACAATGATTTGTGTAAGTTAGAGCTAAGTTTACACTCTATGTGCTCCCACAGCTATGACAGATGTCCTTGTTGTGACAGCTTTGTAATTTTTTCATTCACTAAACCCACAAAGTTGGGCAACAGAAATCACTACGATGAATGTGGCGATCTCAACCTTGTAATCACTGGATTTTTGAAATAGTTAAGTCCAAACAGTTAATTAGTTTGAATTTCAAGCGCAGACTGGAGTCATTCCATCTTTTGTTCAGTCTCTGAGACATCTGCTGCTTCCTCAGAACAATGGTGGTTAATGAAGTTTCATATCTGGTGCTCACAGCACTGAAAAATTAACATTTACAAAAAAAATCAACAGCTGCAGAAGCAGCTTCTCTGCTGCTGTGATTAAGTCACACAACACAATGTCAAGAGATTTCCCAACCAGAGGATTGCTCATTTTTATGGACAGGGATGTTGTTTTGGTAACAGATGTTGAAATTTTAATTGTTATTTTCTGATACTGTTATCACCACAACCAATGTGGGGGTGGAGGAAGGAAACACAATGCTGCTCACCTCATGGGAGTAGAGCTGGTTTATTGGTGGGAGTATGAGGAAGGGGGAGGGGGAGGCAAGACTACAAAAAATAATAATGATTTAATAGGTCAACAAAAGTTTGCCCAAATTGATTAATTATTGGCTTAAAGGAGAGCAAAAACAGTTAGTAATGAATGCCAAAATAACTGCTTAATTTTCTTCCACATAACATGAGTTTACATCCAACCATGATCAGGCTTCTACCTGTTTTTGCAATAAATGCTGAAACAAAATAGAAAAGGAAAAACATACAAATGACAGAAAAACCAAACAGTGACATAAAACTCATAAGAGCCCAAGAAACACATGCCATACAGGAACCTGACAACATAACTTGAGACCAGGAGGACGTTAAGATTGAAGATGATGTATGGGCAAAGACATAGAAATATTAAAAGGGGGTATAAGTGAGTGTAAAAAAAAGAGACAAAAAGAAGATAAATGCATAAAAAGTAAATTCAGTAACTGATAAGAGCGGCTGAATAATAATAACAGTCTAATAGACATAAAAACAGCAGAAACAGACGTTTCCAAAATATAGTAGAGAGAGAAATAATTGCGTTGTACATGCGCAACCACCACAAATGTCAAATTTCGGATCAAGCCGGACGTCTGTGCAAAATTTGAAGCATTTTCAAATTCGAAAAAGGGCGAAATTGGGGCATGAGGGCAACGGAATAAGAATAATAAACAGTACGATTTCAATAGGCATTTTCAAATTCGAAAAAGGGCGAAATTGGGGCATGAGGGCAACGGAATAAGAATAATAAACAGTACGATTTCAATAGGCCTTCGCCGAGTGCTACTCACCGCTCGTGCCAAAAAATGGCACTTCCTGATTAGATGGAAGAGGTCGCCACCCTGGACCTGTGTATCAATTTTCATTATGATACAAGTTCAATAAAGCCATCAAAAAGCAATACATTGTATGTATTGAACATCTTTTTCTCTATGGTGCCTAAGACTTTTGATATAAATTTCTGAATTTATTCTTCACATGGAACAAAGATCCATGTGAAACCATGATGTAATATTGATCTACCCCTGAGCGAGCTCCACTCCTGTGCTGACCTGCGCTTTATCTGCACTCTGCAGGTGAACTCGTACAGCAGCCTGACCTCTGACCCTGCAGCATTATAAAGCATTTCAGTCACGTTATTGGTCCCTGTCTTCATATCCAGGATGAATCCCGTATACATTAAAAGTAAACTTTGTTAAATGAAGCGCAGGTGTTATAAGGCGCTGTGAGTGATACTGTGGATAATCCAAGGATATTACTCAACAATATTCATCTAAATATGTAATAAAATGCAGGCTTGTATTTCACTTTCAAATAAGCCTGAGATTTATTTTCTTCTTCATTTTCATTTGCTTTTATCACATCAACAAATAAATGTGTTGGAGAAAGTTAAATAATATCAGAAAATTAGAATAATAGCTACGTGTTGTAGAAACACTTATTTACCATCGTTCCTGGAGTTAGATCATATCTCTCAAATATCTGTATAAAGTTACAGACCGTTACAAACAATGGCTGCAAACTGAATTTACATTTGTGAGCTCTAGAGATGCTGCAAGGCTGTGATGTTTGAACAGAGCCAGGTTAACTGTTTTCCTTTGTCTCTCCTAAGATAGCACAAAAAAACAAATACATACGTAGACTTTCAAAATATCAAGTTCCCTTACAGTAGGTCCAGAGTGGATGATTCAATCCTGACTGCTAAATTAGGAGTGGTCAAGACTGGTGACCTGTAAATTTCCTTTAACGGCTGCAGAAGACACGTGCTGTGGCAGGAAATTAAAAAGTGAGACACATCTGCAGACAATTTTAACTCAAGGATTCATTCAACCTGGTTATCGGACTTCTGATTGTGCCATATGGTTCACAGCAGTGGGTTTTTTAAAAAAAACTTTTGTGTGCTCATGTGAGACTTTGTGACCCCGTGGGTTATCACAGCAGCCAGCATCTTTCGCAGTTATGTAATATCCACTGATGGAGAATTTTCAAGTTAGAACAAGTAGCTTGTGGTTAGCAGCCTCTGTCTATGTGTGTGTGTGTGCGTGTATGTGCGTGTGTGTGTTCTGTGTTTAGTCTTGTGGAGGCACGGTGGTATTTCCAGACAGAGACTGTGTGACAACACGGCAGAATGTGCTGATGCAGCTCTAACAGTAGGAGTGATGGACCCAGCCTTAACCTGAAGTGGCGGCCACAGCTCAGAGGAGAGATTTATCCTTTCTCTTTCTATCATGTTGACACATGGGAATCAGACTGGCTGCTCCCAAACATATGCTAAAAAACAACAATTGCAACCACCAAATCAACTGTGTAACAACATTTTTAATGACTCCCTGCTGTTCGTGACTGGGACTGAGGAATCAAGAGTTCATATTGGATCCAGTTCACTAATGTGATGATTCTAAAACTTGTGTTGAGACTGACACGTGCTGCATCTGGCATGGTACCAATATTTACATTCTCATTATGTTGAGTAAGTCAGGCATCAATTGTATCTGTTTCCCTCAGTTATAATCCTGTCTAGTCTTGTATGATGGAAAAGATAACAGTGCTGATACAGTTTTCATCTTTTTTTTGTCCTTGCAAATCATAAATAATCCCAGATAATATTGGAGTTACATTGTATCTTTCATTTACAACATGCACTGACTGTACATGAATGGATCGCGATGGATTTTTTCAGAGGTGAAAGAAGTATTCATTTCATCATTTACTTATATTAAAATTAAAGTGCAGAAAAATCATCATCATCAAAATGTTCCATGTACAATAAATCATGTTGTTTGGACATTGCTGTGGAGGCTTGTGCAACTGGAGCTGATTAAAATTGAGTAAAAACTCTTTCTCTCTGAGAAATGGTGTCAGAATACTGTAAGTGAAAGTTATATTTAGCATCAAAAACAGTATACATTTCACATTTACAGAACCGACTGAGTCCGAAATAACCCACTGAAGCACTAACTGACTGTAAAACTCATAGGATAAAAACCTTGCTTTGACACAAAGACTGTAGCTAAAGGTTGTATTTGACCAACACCATGATAAACACAACAACTAGTATCTGGAATTACATAAATGTTAGAGATGTGGACATGCTTTTTCAAGTTGGATGGCATTTTTTTTTATGATGAAGTCTGCTCCAGTTAAACATGGTAAACATTAAAATCCAAGTTTGTCCTTATTTCTAAAGCTTTAAATAGGCTACTGACTTCAGATCAGATCAAATAAACCTTGATCTCTGGTGAAGATTCTGATGCCTCATCTTTTATTATTAAGGCAGCATTGTTAGGACACTTGGCAGGTGTCATGACTGACAAGGGAGGAGCTGGTTCTGACTGTTTTTCTATCACATTCTCAGAATAACAGTCAGACAAAGATCATTTATAAGTTGAATAAAAGTGCTGCTTCAAAGTCCCTCATAGAAATAGAATAGAAATGTTTGTAAGAGTAGTGAAATAAAAATTATAAGTTTCTAAGGGAAGTAATGCTCAAGTAGGCTAGTCTCCTCGAAATGCGTAGGCTACTTAAAACAGCACTCAAGGAAAAGTAGCTCCTGTTCAATATCAACGGGGGTTTTCTTTGCGAAGAAGCAGAATCACCTGAGGATTATACGGTGGTCTATTGTTTCATAACTTTTGCTTAATTTCCTCCGGCCGTGGCTGCGTGCAGGGAGTTTGTGTGGACTTAGTGCAGTGGGCAGGGTGGGGATGAACACGCCTTCAGGTCGGAACGCGGATGTCGCTCCAGCCTATAAAGCAGAGCCGAGCGGACACAGGCTGGGCGGAAAACACCAGGGAGCAGCTTCTACACACCCAACGTCTGTCCTCTGTCCTCATCAGGTAATGGGGCATTTATTGCACATTTGCATCGGTTTATTGTGTGTGTCTGCAAAATGAGTAACGCACCTGATGAACTTTCTGCAGATTTTCTGACAGCGTCGAAGAAATTACCTTTGTTGTCGTTTTAGCGTTTGAGAAAGTATTTGGCAGCATCAAGCCTTTGCATTGATCTTATTCTTTCACTGACAGCAACTTTTTTTAAAATTGAACATGTGTATTCGTTTTGAACATATTATAGATTGGGTTACGTCTTATTTATGACAATGAAATAATGCATGAATAACCCCCTTTTTTTCCTTCTTTTTCAGCTATTGGATAATAGCCACAAACTGTCAGATAACAGATAACTAATATGACAGCAAGGGAAACAAGTGTTTCCTGTGTTTCCTGAATTTATGTCTTTTTTTTATTTTTATTTTGGCTCAAAACTTATCGGGGTTAATTATTACATACTTTACTACATGATACACTGTCTTTGCCTGTGGGAGTGGCTCCTCCTGTCTCAAGATGCCACTTTTCTGACACTCCCTGGCACATCAGGTTATACAACTGTATCAAGAATTAATGCCAGACACATTAATTACAGTGTAGTCTACTATTTAAAAAAAGGTGATGCGATTTTTTCTTCAGGCTAATGACAAGAAAGGTTTCCTGATCTCAGTATGTCTCAATACCAAATTGGCCAACAAATTATTGTTATAAACCTGATGATTGTATTTGTGCTTGAAAACTATAAGTTTCTGTCTATAAGGAAATGCATTCGACTTATCTTTTCAGCCCAAAATGAAACCGTCACGTGAGGTTATAGTTTTTGTCCTCACTGTGACCTGCTGAGTTGTTCATGAGGATTTGTCTCCTCTCAGGTCCTGAGCACCATGGCATACCACAAAGAGTTTGAGAATGCAGGGAAGAAAGCCGGTCTGCAGGTGTGGCGGGTGGAAAAGATGGATTTGAAACCTGTTCCCTCTGAACTCCATGGGAACTTTTTCACCGGAGACTCTTACATCGTGCTTTACACCACCTCTCCCCCCTCTTACAACGTTCACTCCTGGATTGGTATTTCTCACTGGCTTATTACTGAATATTCCCCATTTGTCTGTCTGTGTTGTCTTGTTTAACCAAAATGCATTGTGATTCTTTTTTCATCATCTGCTGTACCACAGGTGCTGAAGCTTCCCAGGATGAGAGGGGAGCTGCTGCCATCTTTATGACCCAGCTGGATGATTTCCTGGGTGGAGCCCCAAGACAGTTCCAAGAGTTTCAGAATCAAGAGTCACTCACTTTTCTGGGCTACTTCAAGTCTGGTATCAAATACAAGGTAAAACGTGATGAATGTGTGCCTTTTTTGACATATGGTTTAGAATATATATTTTTCTTTCAAAAAGCTAGAGAAATTCATTCACTTTTTCTTTGTATCAGACAACAAAAAGCAATTTTTGAGTGACTAATTGAAACTGATGTAATCATCCCGGCTAACGTGCCTGGTTAAAGCCTAATATGTGTTTATAAGGGAAGTGGAACTGTTTGGAGCAGTGGTTGGTTGCTCCCTCAGGGTTTCCGCTGAGGGTTTCCATGGAGAGTTTGATCCAGTAAACAGGCTGAGCAGGAACATGTTTGCTAATGCCAAAGCTCCAAAGAGCTGCAGATGTTTTGACCTGAAATAGTCCACTGGACAACAGACAAGCCTGTCTTTGTATTTTTATAGTTGCAGGAATATTCCTCTGCAGTCAGCGTTTTAAAAAGGAATCTCTTAAATACCCTCATGCTTTCTTTTGTTGAGAGTTTAAGCTAAGTCCTTAAAAACAAACATGAGTATCAGTCTCTTCATCTAATCTTTCATTTTGGTGAGAAAGCAAATAACTGCACAGCTGTAGTTTAATAGTTCTGATACTTTGCCCAACTGCTGTCACAGAAAGGTGGCGTCGCTTCAGGCTTCAAACACGTGGTCACCAACGAAGCCAACGTGAAGCGCTTGCTGCATGTTAAAGGACGCCGGATGATCAGGGCCACAGAGGTGGATTTGTCCTGGGCCAGCTTCAACAGAGGAGACTGCTTCATCATTGACTTGGGAAAGGTGATCCATCTAGAATTGGGACAGGACACCAAAAATATGTTGGACTGTGTTTTCCTGTAACTAAACATGTTCTTCTCTGTTCCCCACTGCAAAATGTCAGAACATCTACCACTGGTCTGGCGGTGAGAGCAACCGCTTCGAACGGCTGAAAACCACCGAGCTGGCCATCGATATCCGTGACAATGAACGAAGAGGCCGCGCTGAATTACACATTATTGACGAAGGCTCAGAGCCAGAAGAAGTCCTTAAAGTGAGCTTTTTACTTGACTTTTCTTTGGCAAAAAAACAACAACTTTTATTTGGGAAACCTCTGGATGTGTTTGGGACTGTGACTGTGTGTGGAAGAATTTATCTGACTCATTTGCCTGTCAGGAAGGATATTGCCAATGCTGTCTTTGTTTATTTATAGGTGCTTGGAGCCAAGCCCAGCCTCCCACCAGGAAGCTCAGATGATGTATCTGTTGATAAGAAGAACAAGAACCAGGCATCTCTCTATTTGGTAAATAAATACACACAAATATTCAGCATTAAAACCAAGTCCTGTGAATAAAGTTGACTTAAGTCTGTAAAAGATCCAGAAGGTGATTTGATCTATCCATCTCCCTTTGTAGATCTCTGATGCTGCTGGCTCCATGAAGACAACTATGGTGGCTGATAAAACCCCATTCAAACAGGACATGCTCTCCACCAGCGATTGCTACATCTTGGACAACAAAGGAGACAATAAGATATTTGTCTGGAAAGGTAGACACAGATCTCAGTTCATTTCTATGACCTTTTACTCCTTGGATGCGCTCTGTCTAGTTTATTTACCTATGTCCTATTTTATCATAGCAACACGTCCTTAGTCAGTGCTTTCTGCTCCTTCCGCAACTGAGAATGAGTCATTCACAGATTTTACCAGAGCTTGTTTGGAAAGTCTCTAACCACATGTGCCACACCCTAAATTGCAGGAAAGAATGCCAACGCTGATGAGCGCAAAGCAGCACTGACTGCTGCAAACAAGTTCATCAGAGAGAAGAATTACCCCCTCACTACTCAGGTAACGTGGTCACATAGTAAAGACTTTCTGCTACAGTTGGTCTTTACCCTTCCGTGTTTTGCTGTTAATATATGCTTGCACTTCTGTTCCTTTCTGATGTATACAGGTCCAGGTAATGCCAGCAGGGGGCGAGACCACCCTGTTCAAGCAGTTCTTCTTCAACTGGCTGGACAAGGATGAGACCACAGGCCCAAGTAAGGCCTACGCCATCGGACGCATCGCCCAAGTGGAGCAAATTCCCTTTGATTCCTCCACCCTCCACAGCAACAAGATCATGGCTGCCCAACATGGCATGGTTGATGACGGCTCTGGGAAAGTCCAGGTATGGTGACTGACCGGCCTAATGCACTCATGCTTCGTATGCACATGTTGAAATGTCAGGGTAGATGTGATGGATGTGGGCGTGTTTGCAGATCTGGCGTGTGGAGGGCGGTGACAAAGTTCCTGTGGACCCATCCACCTATGGACAGTTCTTTGGAGGTGACTGTTACCTGGTGCTGTACTCCTACAACACCGGGGGCAGAATGAGGCACATCATCTACACTTGGTGGGTGCCCTTCTTCACCAAGACCATATGTATTTGTCAGTGACCTGGAGCAAGTATTTGTTGTTGGCTGAGCCCTTTTTCATACTGATGTTTAGAATACAAAATAATCACCATGGTCATATAGTCTTGTTGCTAATTAACACCCAACATAAGGTGCTGCTGAGGCTGATGGGAAAAGTGTTAGTGTTAGATCGTCAGTCATGAGCCAAAAACAGCTGACAGCCTGGTGATGGTGTGAAATGAAGTCAGGATCACAACTTTTATTGCAGTACAGACCTTGGGCACTAAAGGAAAACTCAACAGATTACAAGTAGGAGTCTTCCTCTGTGGACCATGAAGATCCAGTGTATCAGATTACATGGCAATCCATGGACCAGTTGCTGCAATGTTCATATACAAAAGTGTTGGATGGATAAAGCAAGTTTTTGACAGAGCCAGTAGCAATAGCATGGCTAAAAAATTAACATCTAGACACTAAAAAAACACACGTTTTTTGTGTTGTTTGTTCAGATTGATTTCATATCACAAAAGAAATTTGGTGCAGAGCTTGTTTGAGTGATGAATGTGGCTTTACTGTCTCTAGGCAGGGGCAGAAGTGCAGTCAGGATGAACTGGCTGCGTCTGCCTTTCTCACCGTCAAGTTGGATGATTCCATGGGTGGAGTGGCCACACAGGTGAGATATTTAGTACTGGCTAAATGGTTTTACTCAGAGAAATGCTCAGAGATGTTCAACCTCTTGAGAAGTATTTGGAAGAAGATGACCACTCCCATACACTTTGCATTATCAGCTACTGTAGCCTGGAGTTGATTGATAATTTCAAGCTGTGGTGGTGCTGGTGATGGGCAAAGCGAGGCTAAATGTTTCCATTTTTTAAGCTTGGCTCACTTGCTGCCTGCAGCTTCAAATTTAGACTAACTCTTTGCAGGAAAGACATGAGAAAGTTCCTTTAGTGGGTTCTCCTCCGTCAGACATGTTGGCTGAGATGCTGCTGTGTTTCTCCAGGTTCGTGTCACTCAGGGCCAAGAACCTGCTCATCTTGTGAGCCTGTTCAAGGACAAGCCTTTGGTCATCCACCTGGGTGGGACATGCCGTCACTGTGGTGATACCAAACCTGCCAGCACACGGCTCTACCACATCCGCCAGAGCTCCACCAAAGCAACACGGGCTGTTGAGGTCGGCTTCGCTTTCCACGCTGAAAATGTACAATGTAACACTCGATAATGAACAACTCACACAGTTTCTTCCCCTCTTTGTTTCTCATTCATACAGGTTGTGCCCACCGCCTCCTCTCTGAACACCAATGATATTTTCGTGCTGAAGTCACCCAGCGCCTTGGTTCTGTGGGTCGGAAAGGGAGCAAATCCGGAGGAGATGGCAGCAGCTAAATATGTTGCCAGCATGCTCGGAGGAGCCGCCACTCAGGTGGATGAGACCAAGGAGCCAGGTGAGTTAGAGCTCTTTCTCTCTGTGTTACAACAATAAAATAGTTCCTTTGGAAAACTGTCATTTTCTTCTCATCGTCAGCTGATTTCTGGGCCGCACTTGGTGGGAAGAAGGACTATCAGACCTCCAGGACCCTGCAGAAAACACTCAGGGCTCCTCGGCTGTTTGGCTGCTCAAACAAGACTGGCAGGCTCGTTGTAAGTATTTCATTTTTATCTATCTATTTATCTATCTTTATTTTAAAGAGGGGTTGTTACTTGTTATGTTCAATAACGTTTGTTTCAACCTAATACAATGGCCACTGTTTATGTGTATTACTAACTTTAGGCAGAGGAGGTGCCAGGGGAGTTCACACAGCTGGATCTGGCAACCGATGATGTCATGATTCTGGACACCTGGGATCAGGTACGACGTCTTTACTTTTATGAAGTCTGTCAGTCTCTGTTCTCTCAGATGTTGGTGACAAACTCATCCTTAAATGGTATGTCTCCCACCAGATCTTCGTTTGGGTTGGAGAAGAGGCCAATGAGGTTGAGAAGAGTGGATCTCTCAAGATTGGTAAGATAAACAGAGTTATTAGACATGAGGAGAAATTACAGAAAGATGTCCTAGTTCACAAATGCATTCTTGTTTGCCTTTTCAGCCCAAGACTACGTGAACTCTGACCCCTCTGGACGTCGTGGTACCCCCATCAGCACCATTAAGCAGAAGGAGGAGCCTCTGTCCTTCTCTGGCTGGTTCCACGCATGGGACCCCAAGATGTGGGACAGAGATTTCAAGCAGCGCATGCTGGAGCATTGCAAGAAACATCATTAATCATTCATACAAAAGTACAAAGCGACAGCCAAAAAGAGTGAATCCCTCCTGAAAAATGTTTGTTTATGTTGGTTTGGATTTCAAAGTAGTGTAGCTGGAATGGCAACTTGGAGGTACATTGAGCTTTGGCAGATCTGATATTCCATTTTGCAAAGCAGATATTCTGATGCATCTCCGAGACTGTTTTTTAATTAACACAAAAAAGTCAGAAATATCATTTTCACTGTCATATTAGCAAGATACAATAGTTCCACCTTCACACAATCTGTGATGTGTCGTTGCAGCTTGTTTTTATTCTTTCTTTCACATGCATTAAAGCAATAAATGTGTTAAAGTGGTGTGCATGTAACAAAAAAAGTATACATTTTCTCACAGAAGAAAAACAGTCTTTTGCAGCCTTATTTGCCAAGTTGAATTTTAAACAAGTAATGCTGGGTTTGAATAAAAGTACCACCTTTTTGAAAGAATCCTTTTCTGTCCTGTTTTTTTTTTTATATTGAAACCAGAACTGTCTTTCTGGCTTATGTTGTCGGCTCTTTCATAACATCTTTCAGATCTCCCAATTCACTGCAACAATAAACTTGTTATGATTAGTCGTAATCCTCACTACTCATGAGCACTATGTGCAGGCCACGCTCAATGGTAATCTCTAGGCCATGTGCACAAGGCTTCTGCTGAGTTGCAGGCCTGTGGATTAAGGAATGGGCTTTAAAAGTGCCTTCACTTCACCTATTACTGCTCCTCTATTGTCCTCTTTCATTCTCTGCTGCTGGATTTGTAAGACAAACACTCACCGGGCACAATGAACCAGAAGGTGGTACTCATCACTGGCTGCTCCTCCGGGATCGGCTTGGCCTTGGCTGTCCGCATTGCAAAAGATGAGAAGAAGAGGTTCATGGGTAAATTTGCCATGTTTTGCTTTGTTGAAATTTGCTGAGGTTGACAATGTTTTTCTGAAACTTCACAACCGATATTCAAACGGACAGATGAGTGAACATCAAATGAACTGAAAGACAGATCTTTAAGGAGTTGTACAAGTATCAAATTGTTATTGCTAAGTAATACCTTTTCATCTGTGGCTGCAATATTTTTGGTGCCATCTATGTTTGCATGTTTGTTTGCTGACATACAGAAATGACATAACTTTTTTTTTTTTAAATTCAGCCTTACTGTAGATCAAGGTTGGGATGTGTTGGCAATATTTGTAGATGTGTGAAGGTTCAGCTTCCGTCTACAGTCCCTCATCTAACCCATGTTTAATGAAAAACACAAAACTTGAAGATTCACACCAAACAAATGACACTTAAAGAGCGCTCTTGAACACTGTGATTTTGCATTATGTCTGCACAGGTAATTCTTCACCAAAAACTATATTTCCATCACGAACAAGTGAAGAATGACTGGTGTGCTGAAGTGGTTGTTTTAAGTGACATACTGTATTCTACAGTTTCAATGTAGATATTTTCTCTGAAAGAAATAGTCTGACAGTCTGTGGATGCAGTTCACTGGAGTTAAGGAACTGTAATTTTTCAGTGCTTTGAACACTATAAACTAAACTCTCTCCGTTCCATTGTGTTGGTGGGCAACAGACCATGAGCACTAAGAAAGTATGTGATACAGTTGCAAGTCATTATCTTTAGGGAGAATTTCACCAGCAGCTCTGCATCCAAGTAAATAACAAAATATCTGCCTCAATTTGATTTTCTTTGCTGTAGTCTATGCCACCATGAGGAACCTGAGTAAAGGTGACGCACTGGTTGAGGCAGCAGGTCGGACTCTGGGCAGGACCCTGGAGATCAAACAGCTGGATGTATGTGATGAGAAATCCATCAAGGCCTGTGTGGACAGCCTGCCTGAGCGCAGGGTGGACATCCTCAGTATGTAGACACCATCTGCTTTACTGTATTAAGAAACACTACTAGTTCATTTTCTACCTTATAGCTTTCAGTGATAAATCCATCACAATGTACACATACCTACTGGACATGTCTTGCTGTGCTTGACTTTCTCTCACAGTAAGTAATGCTGGGATGGGTTTGATTGGACCTATCGAGTGTCAGTCGATCGATGAGATGAGGAATGTCATGGACACCAACTTCTTTGGGCTTGTGCGGTTGCTGAAGGAAACCCTGCCTGACATGAAGAGGAGGAAAAAAGGCCACATTGTTGTCATTAGCAGTGTCATGGGTATCCAGGGTAAATATAGTTCCATCTGTTCATCAACATAGCCAGTTACATTGACAATGTGATGTTCTTACTCTGTCTTTCTCTGCCGCAGGGATTCTATTCAACGATGTCTATGCAGCATCCAAGTTTGCTGTGGAAGGCTTTTGTGAAAGCTTGGCAGTACAAGCCCTGAGATTTAATCTCAAGTAAGATACAGATGTTTTATAGGGCTTCTGTAGAGACATGTATATTGATATTTCATTCTGTAGTGTTTTATTTGGTGAGAGCCAAATGATGCCCATAAAATAAGGATCATTTAAGGATTCCCTGTGTGAGCTACCTTGAAAATTCCTGCAAACCAGCACTTGTCCATGGACCATGTGTCACACATCTGCAAACTCATTGTGCAAGAACACCAACATTATCCATTGGCATCAGTGAGAGGAAAATATGCCAAAATGTGTCACGTCACAGCACACCCTGGTTTGAGGCATGTCCAGACAGCCTCATTCAGTAACACAATGTCAGAGGGAAGGCTGCAGACAGGAGCAGAAGAAGAACTATATGTGCGCTCGTCCTGAGACCTCACAAGTAGACAAAATGACAACTTCACAAAAGGTGCACTGCAAATATATATACATATAAAAATAATAGAAATAAAGAAATTTCTGCAAATACACCCACAATTAATGTTTCAGACACAAAAAGTGATTGACCCAAAATCATGTGATACTGAAAATGTTGATAAACCTATCAAACGTATGGCTACCGATTGGCCAATAAGCTGTCTTGGCAGTCGGAAAGCTTTCAGAACTGGAATGTTATATTTTTTCAGATGATGTTTTTGAATTTGCAACATGTTTGTTACACATTTGTTTGTAATTTGCAACATGTGTTTTCAAATTGCTGAAGATGTTTTCATGGTGTTTACTTCTCTGCATTGCTCCATTACAAAGAAATGACAATAATATAAGCTGAGGGTATTATCTCCAGTTTGTTGTTGAGATGATATGATTATAACTTGTCGTTTCTTTCCTCAGTATCAGCCTGATAGAACCAGGTCCGGTCATAACAGAGTTTGAGCGCAAGGTCTATGAGGAGGGCCTGAAGACGGACCTTAGCAAAGCGGACAAAGTGACCGCTGACATGTTCACAAACATTTACTTGAAGAACTACAAACAGATCTTTGAAACCCTTGGCCAGTCTCCAGAGGATGTGGCAGAGGTAGAGTACTGTTCATCTAAAAACAGCCTTCAGCACAATCAATTTTATTTTGGCTTTTTCTCAACTTATAGTTTTTTTTATATTGTGTGTGACTTTTCCTCCCAGCACACGTTCAAGATCATCACAATGGACAACCCACCCTTTCGTCATCAGACCAACACTCTTTACACCCCAATGACTACACTCAAATATGCTGATCCCAACGGCGACCTGCCAATTGACACATTTTACAAGATGGTGTTTGAGCATGACAAGGTCTTCAACGCTAGTCTGAACTTCCTCAAACTTCTGCGCTGGAGGAGTCGGAAAAGTTTTACCTTGGACAAGGACAAGGAGAAGGAAAAGGAGAAGGAAAATAACTAACACAGAGTCCATGTCTCATCTTTCTTATTTGTTTGAGATGCATTTATCCATGCATGGTTTCCTGTCAAAATAAATAAATTAATAAAGCAACAAAAATATAACAGTGAATAAGAGGTTTCTTTTCACACATGTCTTCCTGTTGTAGGTTTTAAACCACACCCTGTTAACATGCACCTACCAACCATAACTGTCTTAACCCGTTAAGCCTCCAAGCTCCATATTACACAACAATATGTTAGTAGTAAGCAAAAAAGAAGAAGGACAACAATGTCAGCACATCAGACAGGGATTTAGAAAGTTACGTTGATCAAACCTCCTTATTCAGTGGTTATATGATTGAAAAGACATTAGAAACATTTAAAAGCCTCCTTTTAAAGATATATATTACCATGTCAACCAATTGTGTTTGTTGGCGACATATTGTATTGGATTACAAATAGACTAATCTGGGATTCAGTTGTTTGATCTGAGTCTCACACACCAAAGACTCTTAAGGGACAGCTGTTGTATTTTAAAATAAAATAAAAGGCTTTAATGTGCAGGCAGAAAATAAAGCACAATTATATTTAGTTACAAATAAAAACATCGTGGAAGAAAAAAATATTAATTGTAGTTCTCTATGTGAACCAGGAGATGGCGCCAAACACTAGCTGGACCACATGGCTGACCTGGGTTGTGACTGAAAGAGGAATCGCTTAGTAGTAACTGAACCTGCTCACGCTACCCCTTGAGACTACTGGCAATTCATGTGTTGTTAAAATCAGTATTTTATTAATATTAGTATTATTTTTTACAAGTAACATACTATTTGGGATTTACACCGAGCAGACTGACTAGACATACTGGATTATGTTGCGCTTTGTCTGGCAGCTGCACTGTCATGGATGCTCCATGTTTCCATTGTCTGAGCGGCCAATAATTGGCTCGTAGACCGCACTAAGTGGCAGGGTGAGGCTGTGCACAGATGTCTCGGGTTAATGGTTGTCTCCCAGCAGCCTCCACGGTCGGTCCCAGGAGCCTTTTGGACTCGATAAGAGATGCTGATGCCCCGCCCAGGCATCATAGCTTCAATCAAAACAGGGAGCGGGATCAGCAGCGTTCTCACTGAAATAATGCATTTGTGTTTTTAAGTGACTAAAATGTGGACTGTGGTGACGTAGGCAGTAAATTCTTACGTTATTTCCTTCACACTGCATCCAATAGAGAATGTGAATATTTCAGTTTGCTGATGAGCTTGTTTCAGTGGTTCCGGTCCATCCACATCCCAGCTCCAGGCACCAGGATTTCGCTGTAGGACCTGCCCGCCCCCACCTCATCCACCCATCCACCCAGCCTCCCCTCCGTCCCTCCGCCCTGCAGGTAGAGCAGCCCTGTGATTCGTTTCCCTCCCCGTGACTCATCTGCTTTATTATAGCAAACAGAGCATCATCGAAAAGCAATAACAGTGCTTTCCTACCCAGAGCCTGGAGACTCTTCCTGGAAGGGGAGTGACTCAGTATATTATATATATATATGTATATGGACTGTATATTCAGATATGCATGGGAGCATCCTTGCCTTTTTCTATCATTGTCTTATCTTGAACACTTTTTTGCTTTGAGGATTTTTGTGTTTTTGACTTGGAGAGTAGGTGTGACTGCATCTTGAACAGGTCTGGTTAACTGTCTGTTTAGCTGATGATTTGCTGGCTGATTTAAACCTTGTTACTGTGTGGCTGTTTAGGGCAGTGCCGGACTAATCTAATGACAAACCGGCTCTTTAATGATTTTCAGACTGTTTTTCAGTAACTGCGTTTTGCTGACAGACAGGTTGACAAAGTGCTTCTTTTGTTCAATAAGTGACTGACTGACTGACTGGCTGGCTGGCTGACTGACTGGTCGTTATTTTTCTACTTGACTGGCTCATAAATTAACTTGCTTTTTCTAAAATCATTGTTTATATTATTCAGTGACTGGCTGGCTGAACGTCTTGCTTATTTATTTCCTGGCTGCCTGGCTTTCAAGCTGATTATTTTTTATTCTGAGGCTCATAATTTGGCTGAATGGCTGGGTGTAGCATCAGCATCAGCATCATCAGTCACCATCACCAATAACCAATCTCAGAATTTTTGTGACTATTTGAAAACGCTGTGATGGAGCAAAGGAGAGGCTTGGTGGAAGAGAAATTTAAGAATATTTAAAAGTATTTAAAAAAAACAAAAAAACAAACAAACAAGAAGCAGCAAAGCAGAGGAGAAAACTTCGGGAGTGACAAAATTGTATTGGAGAGAGAAAAGCAGGAGAGACTGTGCAGGAAGGCTGGGTGACCGGAGGAGGCGTGGCAGCGGAGAGAGAGAAGAAGAGGCGAGTGGATGCAACCCACACCCTGAGATGCTGTGCTGGCTGAGAGAGGACGAGATGTCGGTCCAGGAGCTACTACAGAGGGTGCAGTGTGTCATCACACATGTTGGTATGTCGTTACATTTCTCCTCTTTTCTCCTCATATTCATGCTTTCAGATGCTGCGACCTCAAGGAGCTTTTGTTTTCAAGGGTATCTCCTATGTGGGGAATGTAAAATGTGGAGGATTCCCTCTACTTTTTAACCGTCCTCCTGCTTTTTTGTTTTTGTGGTTGTTGAAATGTTTTGGTGGAAGATGTGGTGCAAGGTTAAGTCTCCTGGAAACCCCCTGAACGGGTTGTGAATGTGATGAGAGGCAGAGCAGATGAAAGGGAGGCAGGGAATCGCAGTCCTCTCATCAGGACCGCTGAGTGAGGAGATGCTCTGCACATGGGAAGAGGAGACAGAATGCCATCAGGATACGACAGGGGAATCTTTGAGTTGGATTAGAGTTGAGTTTTTCTGTGGTTTTACAGACACTGACCTGTATTTACTCTATCAGACAATTCTCTGTTTTGCAGCATTAATTGTTAATGAGGTTTGGTTGTGTAGATGTTTATTCAACCGAGTGAATATTTGCTGGTTGCAGTATTGGATTTTCTGTGTTTCATTTTAAAACAAAATACATCCTGAGGTACCAGTTGGGTGAATAGAGCTTTTAGTATTTATTAAAGTGATTATATGTAAATGATGATGCTGGTAAATCAGCAGGAATCCTGCAAGATTTACAAGGTCAGCATGTAATGGATCTGAAATCTATTGCTTTCAGCTACTTCCATTATTTTATTTATATTTTCCTATATCCTATCACCATTTCTCAACCTTTCTCTTTCTCGTTTTCCTCATCCTGCAGTCTCTCCTTTCCTCTTTTTCATTTCCCACCCTAGCTCGTTTTTCTCTTCCCCTGCTTTTCCATCCCCCCTGCATCCTCATCATTCCTCATTCCCTCCCACCCATCCCTTTCATCCTCCTTTTCTTCCTCTCCTTCGCCTCTCTTCCCTCACGTATCTCTCCTTTCCTTTCCTCCTTCCTCCTGCTCCTCTCCTTTTCTGTGTCCGGGTCGTTTTCCGGCTGCTGCGGGAAGTAGGTTAATGTGCCACGCTGGAGACTATCACACAGCATCCTCCATGACTGCACTTCCTGTATTGCATTGCAGCCATTCGATGGTTGGTGGGTGGGTGGTGGGGGTTGGGGGCACTTTAGTACAAATGATTACCATGGAAACTGTGCTATAGCTTCTACGAACCGAGGGACCCCGTTTGATTTATTGGTTTCCTACATTTTGTATGAAACGTATTTGCTGTTGGTGTTTATTTTTATTTAAAAATAAAAGCTGGACAGAATGATATGATCAAAACAGCTATGAGATTCAAGTGCTCTTAACTGTCACATGAAATGAAACATGCTGTGGCATATTCATTAAGACTGACTGTCATAGCTGTATGTTAAGTTTCCATTTCATGTGAGCACATAGGCTAATTATCTTATAATTGCAGTAATGCATTAAGGATTTTGGAAGCACAGACAAACAATGCTGTCCTCCTGCTTGGAGAGTAACAGAAAACAACAACAGTGTTGGACTGTACAGTAGCTTGTGAGATGTTATTCTGTTTATTTACCCTCTGTTTCCACTTTTCATTCCTTTCTATCAAGACAGTGTTGTTCACTGACCAGCAGGGAGCTCACTCACTCCTGTTTGAACCATAAAGCTGTCCGTATGACCAAAGCACAGCCTCAGGCTTTAGCCACCACATAACATATGGGCTGCTTGTCTCTCATGGGGCTTTGTAGATGACCACCACTCAAATAGAAATATTATAGAATATAAATGAAACCATAGGTGGGATCCTCATCGTCCTATTTTGAGGCAGTGACAGTGACACTCTCTTCTCTTAAAGTTTCCGTCCCGTTGTGTGATTGTCACGTCGGTCCTTCATTAGTGTCCTGCAGACCAGACAGAGCTGCAGAAACAAGCTGAAATGATGGGACATGATGCATCTCAATTGACCTCAGCTCTCTTCACTGTGTGTTTAATGACTGGCGAGGTCTCCTTGGGTCCTATGACTGTCACATCACTTAGTCATCTGATGCTCCTATTATAACCACTACATTTAGTTAATAATCCACTCCTGTCAGTCTCAGTGAGCTACTCCTGTTTTGATTGTGGCTTGTGGAATTTTAATTCACCCATGTAAATCTTCATGCAGATTGTGAGCTACTATAGTACTTTTTATTATTAATTATTTTAATTATTATGAAAACAAGAGTTAGATGGTCTTCGAACATTTTGGTGGTGAGCATTTAATACACTAACCAACTGGTTAGTATGAAATTGAAGCCTAAATTATTCTCTCTTTTTTGGTATTGGACTGCTTTATTTATCCAGGGTGTTTCTACAGAGTTGCTTTCTAATATAAGCTAGTATCATCATGCAGGAGTTAATTCACACATGTAAAATTATATCATTCCTCTAATGACAATGTAAAGAAAGTTAAGAGATATTTCCCAACCACTGAGAATTTAGGATGAAATTAAACAAATCCAGTGCAATCAAAAATATTATGACAAACTCAAATGTTAACATGTAGTGGGTGAATATATTTCTACTGTTATTTAATTGCATATATATGTCCATCTAATAGTAGCCATGGACTACTGCACAACAATGTGCATAACAAGATTAACAGAGATATTAGAGACCTTTGTGGTGTACATGGTGTGGTGTTGATATTAGAATTAATAGAATAAAATATAAATAATAATTCAGTTTCATGTATTCACTTCTTTAAATTTATTTATTTTTACAGATTTGTGACACAGTGAAACATGTAGATACACTTGCAAATCTCAGGGCATATTTTGACACCAACCCACATAATTTGAGAATGTACTGGGAATGAAAATTGAAATATTATATGATCATATCAAAATTTTACTCAGTTTTGAGTGTGTGTGTGTGTGTCTGTGTGTGTTGAGTGGAGGATCATGATCACATCAACTGTATAGGCCACTCCCCCACCATATATCCTATCTATGACTCACGGCAAAAGCTCCTATTGGTGGCCACTGATGTCATAGCAGCACCATGATGTGTGATTTCCCGTAACGCCTGCATGTGTTCCCCTCATGCATAATTCATAACTGTGTGTGCTGCTTCATGGATGCCCGATCTAAAATGGCTACGCGTGTCCCACTGAAGCGTGGCGTCAGGATGAGTAGCTCTGAGGTCTGCAGATAAGGGCTTACTGCTCAGACAACAGTCACATTGTTATTCAGTTTGAACCAAATCCCCTCCACCCACGCTTTGTCTGAGAGCCCCTGTTGGTTAACGGGACCCTGTGAGTGACTCTGGTTTCTACTGAAATTATGACGTCAAAGGAAGAGATGATGCTAAAATACTGCCATGTTTTGATAGAACAAGCACATCTCCTATAATGCTGGATTCTTAACACGTGTTACAGTGTGGTTAGACTACAACATGTAGCTGAGCTTTATGGATCATGTTGTATCATGAAGATTCACCGCGCACTTGAGTTTTTCAACTAGGTTCAGTTCCTTGTTGGAGGTAGAAGAGTGATTCAAAAGATAATAGTTTATATATATGGTAGTGTCCATCACATCTTGTTCTTTAAACTCTTCAAACCTTTTTTTCATCTTAATTGGAAAATTAAGGCCCTTTGATATGAACCAGACAATGGCATTCATGCCATTCAGTCAATTCTCAGTGATTATATTCCATATATTCCCATTATGATACCAATGACTATCCCTTTGAATAAGAAAATATGACCTACAATAAACTGGAGTTTTCCTTATGTACAGTAGTAGGAATTTTGAAGGGTGCTTTTCTCCTAGCAGGTGCATGGAATAACAGTTTCTCTCTTACATGGTGCTATAAGTAAAATTGATAGTACTATTAGAATAAAACGGGCAAACCCACTGTGATGGTAGCAAGTCCCTGGAATACTATGTGCAATCATTGTACTCTGCAGGTGTTTACTGAGACATAGCTCCACAAAGTAATTAGCCCCAAAAACTTGGGCTCTTTTAATCATGAGAACACTGATGTCACACAGACAGTGTGGGTTTCCCCATACTCAGATTAATTAAATCAATGCCATGATTTTACTTACATGATTTTAAAACATTCCTCTGCAAGATCTGAGAGGCAGTCCTCTTTTTCCTCTATGCATCCTTAGAATGAACGTCCTGTTTTCTACCTGCATCGTCTTCTCCTCCCACCTGTACAAAGTGTGCTCTGCACATAGAACCAGAGAATCAATGGTTTGAGATCTCCAGCAGCTTTATTTTGAGACTGATGCCAAGCCAGTTTTTAGTTTCTGAAGTGTTTTAAATGAAATATTGATCTTAGTCAGGTTTCTTTTCCTTGTCTCCTCTTAAATATTCTTGCAAATATGAGAAAGAAGACCAATAACTTCCAGTAAGGACAGTCATTAATATTACACGTGGCATAAACATTACCATCGTAAATGCATCATGACTCGAGGCCAGTTTTTCTTGTCCATGGGAGGAAATACAGTATGTGACACAAAAGACATGAAGGACACTGAGGCGCCAAAAGCTACGTGTTTAATCTCAGTCAGTTACTCAGAGGTGAAGATGTGGCCTGGAACAAAGAGAGGTCCCTGGACACAGAGAGGTGACAAATGGGAAGGTCACACACCACAGCTGGGACAGATGGTTTCATTTTTACTCTGCTTGTTTTCTTACTGCTCACTTCCAGCTTCACCAGTTACATCATGGCGAAGGAAACATTAGACTTTAACAACAGCAGCAGATGTGCAACCATGTGATGATATTTCATGGACAACAATGTGCTTAAAGACACTTTTCCATGAACCCCAGTTTAAGAAAAATTTAGGAAATGTATAATTTATTTTCTTTCTTTTTTTCACACCATCTGAAGGTAGAGTTTAGTTGTTTACCTTATATGACCCAGTGTGTCAACATGAAAGCTCAGAATTGACTGAATAGAACTGAATGGGAAAAAAATATATAGAGATTTTTAAAAGGAAGATTTTCTCACCATTAATCATATGTGCTACCCTCTGATAGCTGCTCCGGATTCACGATATTATCCAGAAGCCCCCGTCCCCCCCTCCCCTAGCAGCCCCCATGTTGTTGTCATGACGTCAGAGGTGCATTCTCTCTGCTTCCTCTTCCTGTCTCTGATGGTGGGTGGTGGTGGTGGTGGAGAGGGGTTGGTCACCGTATCCTTTGTCTTTCTTTCTGTCAGCTGGACTGAGGCCAGCTGAGCAGTCGTACTCACAACAACACAGCTGAACAATAGAAGTGGTCCACTGGTCCACAGGAGAAGTTTGATTTCACAGTCTGGCCTATTTTTTTCCCCCCCAGCACAATTCATGCCAGGGTCAAGTGAGCTGCTGATTGACTTAGTGTCAGTGACTGAGTGAGGCAGGTGGCTGTTTAGATCAGACTAACGGACATGAACATAAAGAAAGAGGAGTCCACATCAGTGTCAACTCTTATTTAATAATTAGTTTATTTTGCAAGTTGCAAATATTACTTTTTATACTTGATATATCCAAATACTTGATATATCAGTATCCATCAGAAGTGACCATAGCATTACCTGTTATGATTATGTTGGGACTCTTAAGGAAAGGTCATGATTTTGTTTAATATCAAAATGTTGACTTCAGACTTGTCTGAACCACAGGCGTATGAATGTGAACCATGGTGGTGATTCATTCATTCATTCATCATGTAATCCCTAGAAAGCTCCACCCTGTTCTTCTCCCTCCACCCTGTAGTCTTTTGTGTCTCTCTTGCTGATAGATTCAAATAGAATCACCCTAAACTTCATCTGATAAAATGTATCACATATTTTCTACATTAAGTAGCTGAAACCAAACCCACTTGGGGTTCAGCTATTGTTTAAATGTTTACTATGAAGAGTTAGGGTAATCCTCTCAGTTTTGCCACCAAAGGCAGTAGTGGCTGCTTGTGTTTATTACCCTATTATCAGAGTTTGTTGGGCCTGAGATGAAAACTTAATGTCAGTTTTAATCATATTTAGTCAGACTTTTCCTTTTTGTTTGGATTCAGGTTTAAGTCAATTTCAGTCAGACAACTTTCAAATGAGAAAAAACAATTTTTTGAGCGCAAGCTGAAGCACAGCATAGGCATCTTTGAGCATAGCTCCAGCACGTTTGGCGTCAGGCTCTGTCTCAGTTATTCGTTCCCTGAATGATCTGCTTTGCCAGACATTACAGGGAATGAAGCAGATTTCCCTCAGGAATCATATAGAGACAGAGCCCACAGGTGGACGCTGGGGAGGTGGTGGGTTTGCAAAACCTCATGAGCAGTTAGCAGCAGCGGCAGCAGGGATGAGCAGGTACAGTACAGTAAGCTGGGGGTTTTTAAATAACCCGCCCTATTTGGATGAGGAGAGCACGTGACTGATCTGCTGATCAGGATGGCTGCAGCTTGAGTCGTCTGCCTGAATTTGCTTCTCAGGCTTTGCATCATTAAAATCTGATTAAAATGCTGCAAACATTTAAGTCCAGTTTTAGTCAAGAATGACAATTTCAGTTAAATTCAAGCAGTAAGTGATCTTAAGGTGGTGTGATCCCTCCTGTCTCAAAGTACTCTTAGACAAGATCTTGAACCTCGCGATGCTGTTCAGTGTATGTTTGTATGTATGTATGTATGTACTGTATGTATGAGTGAAAGAAGGAATGTAGCAATTATTTTTAAGTGCTTTAAGTGGTCAGAAAGACCAAAGATGAGATCAAGTCCATTAACCATTCTTATACTGTGCATCAGTGAATGTCATAAACTACTGTACATTTAGCATCAACATTTAAAATCAACAGACACTGATCATTAGCTTTGTGCAGTGGTGTAGGCTTCACAGACTTTTTGAAGGGTCGGTAGGGGCGAAAAGAAAAAAAAGGGCACATAGCGTGCCCTCACCACTGAAGAGGGCACGCGTTTTGGTTCCCTAAGAGGGCAGTTTAGCACGTGTTTTTCCAATGTATGGCAGATACATTGTACATGTGCTGGTATGGATACTGTTGTCTCAAAATTTTTCATTTCAATTTTTAATATACCAGAAATAAGTACAGTGTGGATAGAGTTGATAGTTTATATGTACATTTAATATTCATGTTTATACATATTCACAAGGCAAAATGTATAGGCTACGGGTGAGTTATGATACTATCAGATTAACTTCTGGAACCAACCTGTGTAGTTCTTCTCACAATTTCTGGGCCAAGCTCCTCCCTGCCTGTCATTGGTTAGGTGAGGGACATGTGACCAGGGAGACAGGAAGTTGATGATGTGACAAAATGTGAAGTAAAGTAAAAGCTGCTGGATAGTTGATCCATCTCAATTCAACTGTTTCTTTATCCAGAAGAGATCCATACCGTCACCTATGAAACCCTCATGTTATATTTGGTGGCAGCGTGGTGCACCTCCACCATAATCTTGAAGAGGCTACTTGATGTTAGCATTATGGCAAGCTGGAGCTCCACCTCAACCTATGTCCTGATTGCACAGGTAAGATTGATATTGATAACTCTGAAAATGGGCTGGTTTATGTTTTATCCCCTTGTCTCTCTGGACTCTGTCCAAGCAGCCTGCAATTAGCAGATGTAACATGATCAAATCAGAAGTCAGTGCAGTAACCTAAAACCAAAACACACGCTGACTGAACGACAGCTGTGTCTGCAGCCTGCTCCCATTGACTGAGAAACCCAATCCCTGTTTTCACTTTGGACTGTTTACATACTGTCTGTCTTGGTTATTCATTATGTGATCTATCTGTTGGTCCCGGAGGATCTGTGTAGGAGTTCCATTGTCATCGTCTGAGGAAACCACTCACAGGTGAAGTGAATAACTCTGATTACCTTGTAACCATGGCACCTGTAGGAGGATGATATATTAGGTGAACAATCAGTTTTGAAAGTTGATATGTTGGAAGGAGAAGGAATGAGAGACCATAATGAGGACCTGAGCCACTTTGACGAGGGCCAAATTGTGGTGGGTGGAAGACTGAGTCAGAGGACTGGTGGGACAGCTTCAGAGTCCATGTCTCGACAAGTTAGAGCTGTTTTTGGCTGCACGAGTGGGACCTACACAGAATCGGGTAGGTGGCTCTAGTGTTGTGACTGCCCTGACAATTGGCCCTGCATACAGTAAGAGGATTAACTGGCGACGGTGATCTTTGTTTAGATCAGTTGGAGAACATTTGATTGTGCGTGTTGTGTTTTGTTTATGTGTGGGTGTGTTTGTTCCTGCGGCTGCATCCTTTTACACTCGGGCTACACATGAAGTACATTTACACATGGCAGGTCAACAACAAAGCCACATATAGACAGGTGATTTATTGAGGAAAAAAAGTTCTATTTTCAACAGGCAAAGGCCTCTGACGTGTGTTTACTTCAGCAGCGCAGGCCTCTCAGAGTGAAGGGGGAGGAAGAGGTGGAAGGAAGAAGGGGGACAGTTGAGGGTGGGGGGAGTTACTTGGAGGGACGGAGACGGTCGAGACATACGTCAACCCCAAAGCTGGGACTGTAAGAGCACATCTTTATGATTTAGCTCCATAATGAATGTCTCTGCATGGCATTTACCTGATTGATTTGAGAGATGCAGATGAAAATATCACCAAGATCTGGTCATTCAAGGCAACTACTGGTTATTCACATGTGACTGTGTATTCAATAGAGACAGGTCCATGTTTTGAAAAAACATCAACAATCTACAAAAATACTGTAGGTCACATACATTCTCCGTCTTTAAGTAACAATGAGATGATGTCAGCTGGGGTCTAACTTCACACAATGGAAAATCCGAGCCACTGGGAGCATTGTGGGGTTGTGACCCATGTGGTTATATTTTTCTGTCCCATTTAAAAGCATGGAAACATGCTGCTTCCATTGCATGACACATGAATGGACACATGTGAAAATCCAGGGAAGGATGCAGGGGGAGGTCCCTGCTGCCTGATGGGAGTGTTGCTGGGAATACTGTAGTAAGAACTGAGCGGCTCAGCTGGTCACAAGGCAGCTAGAAGAGGCTCAGACCCCTGCTTCGACAAAAAAAAAAGCACCACACACATTCACATTCCCCTGCTTCTCACTCTCTCACTCTGCCTGCCTCACTCTATTTCTGTTGCTCTTTTACGCACCAAAAAGGAGAGTTGGTCCTGCTGTACTGAGGAAGAGGTGACGAGCCCATACGACTGGATTGTGGTGTCACTGGACTTGCATGTGTGTGTTATGTTGCTGTGGACATTGGACTGGATTCTGGTTTAGCTGCACGGCTCGGCCCCTTCTGTCTGTGTGGATAGCAAGAAGAGCAGCATCATGGGATCGGTTATGTGTAAGTGATGAATGTATTGATTATTTCTAAGAGTTACACTGGTGTGTATGTATTGCTGACATGCGTTAACTCGGAAAAGTCTGAAGCGTCAGCACAGAACAAGTTGAGACATAGTGTAATGTGCTCCTATATGCCTGGTGCCACTTTGTCAGTAATGGGGATGTGACACCTACACAGTGTTGGGAAGCTGCTGATGACTTCACACTGGAAGAATCTGAACTGCAGCGAAGCTACTGTGGAGAGGAATCTAGTTTGTTATAGTGTTTTTTTATTCAACTAAAGCTAAAGAATAACTTTACAAAGGTCAAGTGCTCAGTGTGGATGCCTGGGTATCATGCCTTTAAGCAGAGGTTCAATAAGATACTCACCACATACATATGGACATAAGCAATGCATGTCATCTGTCTGTGCTGTGCTGTATTTTTTTTCTTCTTCACAAGATGGTGGTATTAGTGTCTCCCTGCTGTACATCTACTGTATGTTGTGATGATTGTGGTTTCATCTCCAAAACTCTGAATCAGCCGTTGGTGGATGTTTCACATCTGTTTGGTGATTCTCTGATTTAGCCTAGTCTGATCCTCTATTCAAGATTGACAAACAAACATACAATACAGCATATACTACTGTGCTTTAAACTTTAAATGCTATGGTTCCTGACAGATGTATTACTGAAGTATGGGAAATGTCTACCATACAGCTACCTTGGATTTTTGCGCTGGCAAGTGTCAGGGGTCCTGCTGTTGCCCTTTTACCCAGGTGGCATTGCCTACCTAAAAATAACAAAAATGAGACAGAAGTTGACTCTATGGAAAGAAATGTTGTTAATTTGAGAGATGAGATTTCGTACCAGTGCCTCACAGAAGTGTGATGACACATCAGTGGCTTGATGTGAGAAATGTTGAAAAAGGTGAGCAGGCTTTAGTGTGATTGTCACCATCAGCTGCACTGTACTGTAACCCAGCATCACTGTCACTTGAAATAACACCTAGGTAAAGGAACAGAGTTGACAGGTGACATGGGCCACCTGAGTGTGTAGTCACCCCCCACACAGAGTCGTGTCGGGCGTTTCTGTGTTTATAGTAGTCACAGGCGCAGGCGTATGCAAATGTCCTGTAATAGGCTTTACTTTCTAATGCAGAGATTACAGCAGAGGGAGGGACAGGCTGAGCAGAAGCAAGGAGGCTAGAGATACCTTGCCGGCTCTACAGGGACACAGGCAGGAACAGCTGCAGTGGCATTGCCATAGGGGAATGAAACTGTGTTTGTGTGAGTAAGTGACAGACAGAAGCATCCAGGAAGCATTGTCTCTGCTGCAGAGCCGGTGGGCAGGCGTGATGGGTAGATGCAGTAGATCTCATCTCAGATGAAATTATAGGTGGCATTGTGAGTGGAGATGGACGCCGTAGGCAGGCCGCGATGCCATACCCTCCCGTCTAGATGTCCAAACTGTGGTAAATATGGACGAGCCTATTCCACCGTACGGATCTCTATGGCTGAGATGGAATCGTATTACCATTTCCTAGGGGTGTGTCAGGAGACTGAGATGGCCATACAAAGAAGTACGTCTCCCCATCCCTCCACTTTTCACTCCCCCTCAGCATGTTTATTTGTGCATCGTTTTAGTGTCTAGAACCTGTGTGTGAGACTTAGTCCGAGCTTTGTACTGTAAGTGCATCATAAATGTCCTGGCATATGAGTGTTATTGGTCAAAAGAAAGCTCTGATGTGGTTGACAGTTTTTTTTCCGTCTGTGGCCCTGTCTCATATCAGGACTCCAGTCTCTGTGTAGGTAGCCTGTATGGAGCAAACATGTATTATATGTTGTGATGATAATTTACTTACCATAACCTAATTAGCAGGCAGACTACAAGTGGGCTTCTCTAAAAGTTTGTAGTTTGTTGCTGTTGCTATGTATTAGATGTGATCTGAAGCACTCCATTGCAAAAAGTTTTGAGCGTTAACATTTGTCATTTAATATTATACTCACTGGTGAAAATAGAAGAAAATTTTCCCTGATGACTAGAAACATTTTGTCTTTCATTTTTAATGGATACCACCACCTGGGGTACTGCAGTTGATGTTTGACTTCACTGATCCTTAGGGATTTAATGAAGCTGTGGAAATGTGACATGTCATTTTGACGTGGGTTGAATGTGAATCTAAGTGACATGTTTTTGCAAGACAAACTAAGTGTTGTGCTGCGCAGTATAAAAGACGCGCTGACTGAGAAATTGTGCAGACATAATTAAAATAAGCTGAAAGGGGAGATTATTTATTTATTCATCAATTTTCTGGTGCTTTAATTATGTTGTACAAATGCAGCAGTTTGTTTTTCCCTCAGTGACAAATTCTTTAGTCACAACGTCGGCATCCTGCACACACACACAAACATTCAAACTCACCTAAAACAAAGGTCAAGGTCAAGTGTGTTTTGGTCCTGAGTGGTTCAGTTTGCTTTTGTTAGTGTGTCATAAGCAGTGGTGAAGATTTGAGGTCATACGTTGGAGAGACATTCAGTACGACTCAGCAGATGGAAGGTTCAGTTTTAACCAGTATTGCGTCTGTTGTGCAGTAAACACACCTAAATAATAGGCTATGATTATTCCTTACTGAATGAACTCAACTCAACAACTCAATGAATGTAAGAACAACTCAGTGGTCACTTGTTTCATGTGGACAAAATAGAAATACAGAATACAGGAAATGTCTGCTGAGCATCATATGGATCTTCATACTGTATGAGCGACTGTGTCATACAGTACACTGGCAGTGTGATGTTCATAGCTTGTTTCTGCTGCCCCCAAGAGGCCACAGATATCAATTATTGCTGGTTTACCAAAATGGTTATTTTAACACAAACCAGTGTATTTCCCTGTTAACCAAGTTGTTTTGTGCCCAAACAGAGCTATAAGCTTTGATTAACCACAGTTTATAGATGCTTTAGTGAGTAAGTGTTTTTGTAAGCCAGACCTCAACAAACAGACTGATAAATGACAGCCAGTCTCACACTCTTGATGCTGAGGCTGTGTGACTGATGAATGAGCTACACAAATATGAGATTTATATTCTACTTTGATGGAATGGAACAGTACACATATGCACTGACTCAATGGATTGTGAGGTTGTTGTTTTTTTTCAATTTTTATTTATTAATTTATATTTTTGAGGCTTTGTGCAGTAGCAGGGTGTCAATTTACTTGATGCACAGTTGATCTTTCCATACATAGTTTGTTGGGCTAGATCTGAGGAAGAAAAAAACAGCACACAAGTGTGTTCTCCATGTAAACTCAGCAGTGGGACACCAACTCCAGAGCAGCTGTTAATAAGGTGAATTCAGTAACAGTAATTTGTCATCACACAATGATGAAATCCAGTTATTCAGACTTTGTATACTCAGGAAAGTCATAAATGTATCCTTCATGTAATATGCCTTAGATTCATAGCCACTTTAAGTTAATGGATGCATCACACAGTCAAATTCTATAAACAAATGTAATGATGATGATTGGTTAATCTTAGCTAAAAAATAACGTATTACACATTTTGTGTGTTCACCAACATGTCATTGCCATCAAATAATGACAACATCTACTAAACTTATGCTCATGATGACAACAAAGGCAGCTGCACAGGTACAGTTTAAGTGCGTGCTCACACTGATGCACATTCCTAAACCACTGACAGATAATGACATTCCTTTGTGTCTGTAGTGAACCAACCCTGGTGACTGACGGTGCTAAGACACTGTCAGGCCCATGCCTCCTTGTCAGACGTGTATATTTCATGAGGTGATAATGATATTCATTGGAAATGTGCAATTGCCAATGTGTATGCGAGTGTGCGTATGAGTGTATGAGAGCCCTGTTATCAGCAGATCCTGTCATTAGACATCCTCTGATTGTATTCTTGTACTGACGCCTTCTTCCTGAGAACCAATAGGAAACCCCCCTTCCCCTGGAGCTTGAGGTACAACCACCCAAAAATAACACAAGGTTTGCGTGTGTGTGTATGTTCTGCTGGTGTACTTTCTTCATTAAATCATCCAACATTTAAGATTCTCCTTAAGAAATAAAAGTTACCTTTGGTCTCAATTATGTTAATTAATCAGTGGATCTTTTGATATACCCTGCAGCAGTGCAACAGTGTTAAATCAAATAAAACATAAAACAAAAATCTAAACCTACCCACAGTGGCTCAGGACAAAGGATTGGCTTCAGCTGGAGAGAGGTAAAGTAAAGACAGAGAGAGCTCTGTAGTGACTTATGATAATGACTCTGTCACAGTGATGATGGGGGTCATGGTTTTATCTGAAGTAGGCCAAGCATATTTCTGCGCTGCTCTAGGCAGTGTGATCTATGAACATGTGAGAGTCAGTCAACAGAAACGACTCTTACTGAGCAACAGTTTACACAGTACAAGGATAAGATAAATAGATTTTGTTTTACAGTACCTTATTCATGTCCATCATTTCAGTCCTAAGGTTTACAAAATGAGGAACATACTGTAGTAGTGAGAGTGGTGTGATGTGAGATGGTTGGCTGAGGCATCTTCGGCCTCTAGAAGATCTTATGTTGTAAGGACGGCACGTGAAGTCTCAGTGGGAATGTTGAGAGCCTTGTTAAGAGACATAATCACTTGTGTTGGGAAGAAGTATTTTCAACTGGCTTCAAGAAAGCTCTGGCAAATGACTAAGGAAGGGAAAGCTGGATTTGGCCCAAGCTGTGCTCAGCAGGGAGCAGAACTGCTGACCCTGACTGGAGATGTCATTCGGCATTTTGAGGAACTCCTAAACCAGCAGCTCCTCTGAGGAGGATGCAGAGATTTAAAACTCAGGTGACCGAGGTCACTGAGGTCAAATGATCCTGAGACACTGAAGGGTCTTGACTGACACACCTCTTTAATGTTGTATGTCAGTGATGGTGGTTCCTAGATTTAAAGGCAACCAGAACAGACGGCTCAGCTACGAGCTCTGTTGAACAGTGGACCAGTGCTTTGCCTTTGCAAGGTCACTGGAGGGGTTGTAGAAGTTTATGTGTTTTGTGAATTTGGAGAAGGTTTAAAACTGTGCCCCTGTGGAGGTTGCAATGAGGGGCATGATGGAATATGGGTTAGAGGGGCAGTCACTGCCCATGCACTATAGCCATCTGCTCTTTGTATCACTGAAGGGAGTGTTTGTGTTTTCTCAAGGAAACAGGGTGCAGCTAATTTTAAAGGGACTACGAGGAGTTTTGGAAAGCAAAGTGTGTTTTCGCACTACATTACATTTAACTTCATGCAAAACTGCTGATGCGCATTCCTGTCGGGGGCACTTTTTCGGCAAGCAGTCTCTACATTTACCTCGAAAACAACTGTCTTGTACGTTCCGTTATTATCTCATACACACACATGAGACACAGTTCCAGTCTGTGTGTGTGGGTGTGTATTTACCTGCCGTGCAGTCACTGCGGTCTAGGCTGCTGTGGCCCCTTCCTGGGCAGGTCATGAGATGTTCAGGTCCTGCAGGCTCACGGTGCACTAGTCACATGTTGACTCAAAGAGCATTTCTGCTGAGAAGAAAGACAAGGGCTTTTTGTAACTCTCAGACTTAAAATCATTCTCACAGAGAAGGGCTTATTGTAAAAACACCTCAACAACGCAGCCTAACTTGTGCTTAAATAAAACAGATCTACTCCTATACATAGACGAGACTAAGGTTTGTCTGGACTGAGCATCAACTGCCCTGTTAAGTATCTTATACCCTCCAGTATTGATACCTGTATATTGTTAGCAGGAATTCTAGATACTCAGAGGATCAATCAAGTTCCATGTTGATTTTGTCATTTTTTGCAACAGTCAACTTGTGCGCAACTTTAACCTTGCGTGTATGTGTTAGACAAAAGAATTTGAAGCTATATGTCCAGACACATTTTTTTCCACTTCCTTTTTGTCTTGTGTCAAGAATCTTTTGTACAGTCGGGGAGAAAAGGGACGTGGACGCACACACTCTTACTGCTTGGCTTAGCCTGGGAATACAGTGGTGTTTATGCTCTTGTAGGAAGTCGCCCCCAAAACACATCTGATGACTCAATAAGCATTGTATTGAAAACAATGTGTCTGTGTCACATGTGTGTGTCTGTGTACTGTATCTGTGCCCAGCAGGTCTTAGTGTGTGTATGGGTGTGTGTACATGCGTATAAATGTGATTGTGTGTTTTTAGTTCATTCTCACAGTGCTGGCTGCAGAGGTGGAAGAAACATGTCTTCCTTTATTTTTCAGGGGAACAATAGAAGCACATACGCTTGCACAAACACAAACATGGAAATGTACTGTGTCAGCATTAATGTAATATAAATCACATCTTATTGCTCTCACTGATCAATCCAAGTTGAGCCTGTGTGGTTTAGCAAATATATCAAGGATGTATTGCAGATTCATCTGTGAGAGCAAAGACGTTTAAGGCTTTAAACCTGTTTAAAGGTCCAGTGTGTAATAATTGGAAAGGTTTATTGGCAAAATCTGAATATACTACCCATGAATATATTTGTATAAGTGTATAATCACTATAAAATAAAAATGTTTTCGTAGCCCTATGATTATACTTTTATTTATATATACGATAGATTCATGTAGTAAGGGTCTTGCTTTCAAGAATGTTGCCATCTTACCCCGCCATGTTTGTACGGAAGCCAGAACGGAAAGCCAGTGAGCACGTTTTGCGAGTTTCGCATGCATAAATAAATCAACAAAGACGAAGGCGGAAGGAAAGGAGGAGGAGTAGGAAACACCAGATATCGTAAAATGGTTTAGATCTTCACCTCATCGCTCCATGCTCCTGAAATACTCCCAGTCGTCCAAGTTGTGGTAAACAAAGTAAAAGTTTTTTTTGTTCTCGGAGGCCACCGTCAGTTTGCTGACGGGAGGGGTGAGTGCGACTGAGTGAGAGCTGCAAACTAGAAACTGAATGCTAGATATCATGGTTTTACCCCTATATTACACACTGGACCTTTAAGTGTAAGAACTTATCTGCTCTGTTCAGCAGGTAGCAGATGAATTCACCTTGACAAATACCACCACATTTCCTCCTCGGAGGCCCCACAACCACCGACAATCCTCCCTCATACAGTAACTCTGTCAAGTAATTTCTCCAGTGTTCCCTCTTCTGTGTTAACAAAGGCGCTAGGGGCAGTTTTAAGTGTAATTTAAACTGCCATCACCCTAAAGTTAGCGTAGAGACTCAGAAATGTGACTTGTGTGCTTGAGATGCACTTCAGGCCACCATCTGGTTTATAAAAATTTGCTTCCACAGACTGTTCACATTTGGCAGTGCAGCAGGGAGCTCATAAAAACACTGCAGACATGCTGACATGTCTGCAGTGTTTTACATAACAGCACACAGGTACTGTGATGAGACCAACGGCCACAAATTAAAAGATGACTGGAGCCATACCTATAACCAACACACACAGACGCACACACACAGTTCTCTCTCTCTCCCTCTTCCCCCCTCCCCCCTCTGTTTTTCTCTGTCACACACCCTGCCCTCCTCCGATAGGCTGTCTGCTGTTTCACTACAGCTGGAGCTGGAAAAACTGACCACAGATGCACGTAACAACTATAACACACACAGTTCAGGGCTCCGCTCCAGCTGTTTGTGTTTTCTCGTGACTCCAGAAGCAAAGGGAGGACCAACAAACTAAAACAGAAAAAAACAACAACACAAGAACAAGCTTTAACTTTCTGGTTTGGATGTCAGGAGCTGAATGAGTTGATGAGGAGGATGGTGAAAGTGAAGCAGCTGTTGCTGACAGACTAATACCACTGTGCTGCCTTTACTGGATGTGGATACCATGAGATTGGCATTTAATTGGATTACTGCTTTTCCTGGACGGATTTACGTTTGCACCTTTGTGTGTGTGTTCGAGCCAGGAAGGCGTTAGGATGAGTGTCAAACACGTTATAGGTAATGCGCGCGCGCGCACACACACAGACACACACACATGTACAGAAGTCATTTGTCAACTAACAGTTAACTTTATTTATTTTATGCTGCCTCCTGTCACTGAAAAGTTTTGTATAGCGTAGATTTACAATGTAAATATTCATGGGTTTGCAAACATTTCTGTGTCTGTGTCTGTGTGGTGTCACCAGTCTTTTCCATTTCACCAGTCTTTTCCATTACAGTCATCTGGTTAAGTGATTTAGTTAGGAAATTATTTCCTTTAGCCTTAAATAGCAGATGATGGAATTTTATTTTATGTGCACACAGGGGCCTGTTTTTTAAAATTCAGATGATCTTTGAGGGCTTTCTTCTTCAATAATAATGTGTGGTGGCTCTGTTGGATATGTTTTAACCTCTGATATTCAGTGCACAGGTGTAGGAGGTAGACGGATAGCATGTGTTGAGCTCATATGGCCACTGCACAAACAAAGTGGTCATATCTGTAAATAGCACAAGGTAAAACAAAAGAAGAGACCTTCTATTACATAAAGCTGTATAGTGTAGCTGAGTGTTTTTTGTTGTTGTCCCGCTCTAATGGGTGCAGAAAGAATCTGGGAGTTAACATGAATGTACATCACTGTTTTTGTTATAAGTTGTTGTATCAATTGGTCTACTCCTGGTCTGCTCATGGCTTTTTTACCATGACTGTCCAGGCAATATTGATTTATTTTTTTGCAGGTATTTTCATGTTATTGTAACACTGGCTTGTTAGTGTCACCTCGATCCGTGGATCGTAGATGAGGAACAGCATGGGAGCTCCGGGTTAGTTCAAGGACGATGGTTTATTTGAACACAACAAGACCAAAACTGCCAGTCACTCGTCTCCTCTACTCCTCAACTGACATGAAACACCAACATTCTGTCTCTTAGGCCAACCAGATTATTCCGCCCTATAACATTCTAAAATAACAGTTTTAATTATAGCCTACCACATAAAATAGTCCCTTTTAACAAAAATAAAATTCATATTGCATTATTTAGCATCATATGAAGCAATATTGAAATGCACCTTTGATTTTGTCAGAAAACCCAAATGATTTGTTGCCATTGTGTCCCCATATTTATTCCAAGACAATTCCAGGCTTTGCTGTAAATCACGCTGTTGTGACGAGGTGAACGTGGAGCACAGTCTGTCTGTGCAGTGACACTGTGAGAGCGTGCTGCTTAATCCCTTTAAATTTAGAGCAGATGGGTGAGGGACGGTGTCAGCCAAAGTGTCTGTGTTGTATTTGTGTGTATGTGTGTGCAGACGGGGGTTGAGGTGAGGTTGGCACCATCACTGTGTTGCCATGGAGTTGAGACACCTGACAACTTGGCAGAGTGCTGTGTGTGTGTTCAGTCTCTTAGACTCTTAGAGCTGCTTTCTGTGGACCACCTGCAGAGCCTAGCCTACCTGGTGTTTCACTTGCTCTACTTTTTGTGGCTCATGTCGCGCTTGTGCAATTACCATACTGCCCAGAAGCACACACCCACACCGCATTGCTGCTCAAGAAAGAATAATTTTGTGCTCCATGTCTGACGGTACCTTCACACTGGTACATTGGTTCATTTGTTCCAGGGGGGAAAGAATGATAGAAAGTTAAACTGGTGTTCATTTGTCTGCACACGGATCTGTAATATGTCAGAGCGTTTTCCCAGATTTGAGATCCTGGTCCTTACAGGGTGTAAAGGCTAGAATTTGTGTTGCTGTAGTCGTCATTGACGCACACACAGACGGGGCGGAGTGAGAATAAAAATTAGCGTGGGACTTTTGGCTCAGACTGCCCCACCACAACCCATCTGGAGACACATCACATATGGCTCATGTGACACTTTCCTCTGATGATTTTCAGAAGAATACATGACTTCAAAACCCCGGCGCATGAGTTATGTTTGTAGTGCTTTATTTGGTTTTTGCTTCTTCTGACTTTCTGAACTAAAGGTCTGTTGGACTGAGCTGATTTCTCTAATTAAAGTCAGAATAGATTCCAGTGGTCTTCTGTCTCCTGTTGGTTGTTAAACAGGTCTCACTGGGAGCTGTGGTCTTGAACCATCTGCTGCTTTGCTCTTCCTCTCTGCTGCCTGCACAATTAGGCCTACTGCTTGATGCACAACTATTTGAGGCATGTGGATTTTTCTAGGCTAGGGTTTAACAATTTTTATTTTTACAACTTACAATTTGTATTAAGTAGTAGGACCTTGGTCCACCGTTGGCTTCTCTCCCTCTCTCCCTCTTGTCAAACTGCATACACTCAGCCATGTTGTCCCTTCTCTGATGTCTGCTTTGTTACAGCCATGGTTACAGGTAGGCTAGTCTGCTGGCGTCAAGGCAATTACCAAGTGAAGTAGCATTTTTGTGCCCCCAACACACAAAAAAAAAAAAAAAAAAAAAAAAAAAAAAAAAAAAAAAAAAAAAAAAAAAAAAACACGGAACTGGGCATGGGAGAAAATCACGTAAACTAGCGCGAGTTTAGACGTGACGTCACGCGCGAGGTCGTTTGTTGCCGGAAGAGACTATCTAGTGAAGCAGACATCACAGAAGAGACAACCTGGCTGAGTTTATAGAGTTTGAGAAGAAGGACGACTTTTCATTTCGATGGGTGCCACTATCAGTTTAAGACCGAAGACGAGCTGAAGGAAATGGAGGAGAAAAGTGACGGAGGGAGATCTGCTGTTGGAGTGCTGGACCTTGGGGGGATCAAGTGTGCTCAGTGTGGGGTCGTCACTGCCTGCCAGTGGCCGCTGAAACTGAATGTGTGTGCTGCCAGTCTGGGCGGCGTGTTTTGTCAGTGCCTGGACACTATGCTAGACGGGAAAGTTGCTGCATATGGTATAACTGGAGGAGAGTGGGTGAGTTGTGTTTTGGTCTCTTCTATAGCCTAGAAACCAGGCAAAGCTAACAAATGTCTGATGCCTCGTATTATGTGCTGGGACCCAGTTTGTAGCCTACTGTTGATGATGTTTGGTGCTGTTTTGAGCAGTATTTGTGGCTATGAGTGACCTTTTTGGTCGCGGTTTGCCCTGTTTGTTATGGTGCGGTCATTGCTAAAGTTGCTACAACTACAGAAGCTAGCGGTTAGCAGACTTCATCTCTCCAGGGGTGGGGGTCTATCTCGGTGTCACGGTGCGTATACAGTCTATGGTTGGACCATGAGTTTAATTTACACCGGAATATCCCTTAAATTGTAACTGGGTGGCCGTGGCCACAGACTTGAGCTGGTTGAGGTTGTTGAAAATGCTTTGCTGGCTGATGGCCACACCATAGCTCTGTCTACCTCCTCATGCTTGCTGTCTGTTTCACGTTTTCCACAATGGGCAGCAAGATACAAAGAACCTCATCCCTTGTCCTGGTCTTAGCTTCAGCCTCTTGGGCATAGATCATAAAATCAGCTCGCTGCCTTCTTTATGTTCACATGTGAGGCTTAAATATCCTGAATATCATTTTAAAATCACACGTGTAACATTACTGTCATAGGAAAAAGCCAGACATGCTGGTTGCAGATGGGTATAAATAATACAGGTAAATATTAGGCTGTTAACATCAAGCAACATTATAGCTTATCATGCTAATTCAAGGATCACTTCCACCAGATACATCAAAAAGACACAGGGATAATAATGTTGATTATTATGCGGATTATATGAGGAAAACTGTTTCATAGTACTCCAAGTTTCAGAAACATAGAGGCGTAGAGTTTGGAGATGGAGAAGCATCATTTGTTAACTCGGCTGTAGGACTGAGTTTCTGCATTTTTCAAGTTATTCTGAATGTATTTATTATCCACATCAGAGACATAACACCCTGCATTGATGTTGAAAATAGGCAGGGCAGGGCAGATTAAGCCAACATGAATGGAATTTTCAAGGAATTGTAACTTTTAGTCCATGATACTTTCATCAGTGCTAAGTGTGATCTTTATGGCAAGACTTAGGCTAACTGTAGTTCTTATTCTATTTTAACACCTACAGTATTGTAGCCTATATCTTATTTATCATCATCCCTGTTTGAGTCTTTCATCTTTCTCCTACTAGCATCAGAGCGGGAACTCCCATTGTCAAACTGAGGAATGTCCTAGTCTTTGAAGAGGCCCTTCAGGGTTTATATGTTTCCTCTATTTAAGTTAGACTGGACGGGACTGGTTGCACAATGGCGACTAACTACAGTAGTATGCTATTCCAAGATTCATACAAAACCTCCATCACAGTACTTTTCAATATGCTTAACTCCAAAATCAATAAGCTTGCTGGCCGCTTATACGTGTGCTTCCTGCTCTTACCCTCTGCCTCTTCAGTCCTCCATCAGTTTCTAAAAACAGAGTGCTACTGTCTAGACTCGAAGTGGTCATACATCATGTCTGTTTCCACCACTCCTCTCCACTTTGATGTTATAACAATACAGAACATCCTCTGTATTTAAGGACATATCTCTGGTTGCATAACCCTGTTGTTCCATGTTCTTGAGCAGCTAAAAAACATTTCCTAGATCCACTTCCGCATCCCTCTGTTTTTCTCACACAATATATGGTTTTCTGAATTTGCTCTATCTTTTAAAATCAATGTCTGTGTGTAAAATTGCATTTACAGTTTTTAATATTGGTTCTTGCTTCAGTGTTTTGTCCTGGTTTTGTTGGAGGATTAACAAACTCTCCTTATCAGGCTTTTTTTTTAATACTGTAGCATAGGTCTTTAATAGCCAGGACAAGGGATATAAACAAATATAAAATAATTCAGATTTTGAATAGATATGCAATTTAAACAGATGCAAACGACATTAAAAGTTTTTTTAATAATAGTTTTCTTTTTCCTCCTCCCTTCTGCGACCAACATAATTTGACACTGTTCACAGGCGACTCTGTTAAATTGTTACAGTGTCTGAAACCTCTAAAAAACAAAACAAAACAAAAAACTTCCGATTAACAGGGTATAAGGGATATACACCCATGATTGGTTTCCAACTACACCAGTAACAGTTGAACATCACTGGATTCTATTTAGGAAAGGAACAGGATAAAATCAAACCATACTTTTTTCATTAATATAGGTTTGAATAAGAAAATATTGTGTCTTGTGTATTTTTGTAGTTAAATGTTGGCTATGTTTGGGCATGTATGCCTCAGGTTATTTGGGAGATCTTCAAATCATGTAAAATTAAGTTAAACTGCATTTCACAGATTTCTTTACAAAAGCTGCTCAGCAAAAAAAAGTCTATAAACATCCATAACTTGTGCTCTACTAGTTTTTGTCTTCTAAGACTGAAGATTGGCTGAACAGCTGTTTTCAAGATGAAGCAAGAGCTTTCTGGCCCATGTTTCACATCATGTTCCTTGAAATAAACAAAGCCCTGTAATTATCTTAGAAGTTTCATTCTACACAGTCTCTCCGCTAAACATTGTGTGTTTCATAAGTAGAAACAACAAAACCACTGATAATTTTTTAGTGTAACCGTCTGTATTAGAGGAAGCGTCTTTGATATCCCTGGTAAGTCAGCAGACTCAGACACTCAGAACAGAGATGCATTGATTTTGCCCCACATAGAGGTCAGGCTCACTACCAGCTCTGCCCTTCTTCTCCATCTGTCTGTCCCCGGGCCCAACAACACACAAGCATGTTTTGGAGTAATAAAGTACCGTCAGTGTTAATGCATGTCTTTATTTCCAGTGACAGAGAAAGGTTTGTTCACTATACACTGTGCTTAGAGCTTCAGGATTCATGGATACATATGCATACACTTAAAGACATGTATGTCTGAGAATGCTTTGTTCTCTTTCCCCATATACGACCCATTCCATATGAATGCCAGTCAAAAATAGTTATGGGATAAGCTACACATGATGGCAGGATGTGACCAAAGAATGTCTTCTGAATGAGGTACAAAACAGCCTTTTGATCAAATGACTCAATAGCTCAGGCAGTTGTGACACTCGCCAAAAAAAGAGGAAATATTTACTTCTGTAGTCAGGGGTGTTACTGATCAACACTGAAGGGGGAGAGAGGAACAGAAAAATGAAGATGGCTTTGGAGAGTTTTGCTTCCTGTGCAAGTTTGTTCAGGTGGAGGTGAGGTGCACAGATGGCTGTGCTGCACCATCCAAGTCTGATAGATAGAAACGCATTTGCCAATTCAACACATCTGTTCTTGACATAAAGTGAACTGTGAAGCTTCAGTATTCAAAGATTTAAAGGGTCTTTACATCAAGGCAGCCTGTCAGGAGCGCCAAACGGTTTCCTTAAGGCCTTTATTGTCGGTGCATTAAAATACAATGAAGTCGCAGCTGCCCATCACAACTGTGGCATACTGTACATACTTACAATCATCACACAACATATAAGCAGGAAACAGAAAAACACTTTTCAACATAAAAACAAGGAGCGAGGTACAGTAGATGAGGAGAAGAACACAACATGGGAGGTTACATGGGATAAAGTGCTTGTGAGTGCGCTTGTAAGTGGTCGTTGTGTCTGTGTGTGTGTTATGGAGTTGTGGAATTACTGTGTGTTTGTTGCGAGTCTAAATGGCGTTGGGGAAAAAACTGCAGGGTGTTTGGGAGCGTGCAGTCCTGGTGGCCTGAGGGTCGTTTTGATCTGTGGTGTAGATAGTCAATAAGATGTCTCATTATGTAATGTATAGTCTTACTAAGCTACCTAGCTGAATGACTGTATCTCATAGTGTGTTTCCATACCAAGACACAGCAACAACCGCAGTTGTCTGTAATAATGATTAGCACATGATGTCTTACTCTAGCCCTATTTTTATCCAAGTAATGACATGCAGTTGTTAATATTGTTAAAACATGTTTATAATTAAATTTATTAGTAACAAATAATTGTGATTTGTAATCTGTTTGTTGATGTAACAGGTACCAGACCAGTTATAAAATTAGCCACAATGGAGGAAAGCTATTCATAGTTAATCAACAAAATCAGTGATCTAATTTGTGTTAAAAGAAGGACCAATGTAAAACATTTATTGGGGGTGGGTGCGGCTTGTGGCTTTGAAGGCCATATTGATTTTGGTTTGTGCACATGTATGTAAACAGATGAGAGGGAACCAGGCCAAGAATAGATTATATATAGAAGTAATTTATTTATACCCCAGCTGTACTGTATGACGGAGCCATATTGTTTGTGCTGCTTAATAAACTCTGATTGTCTGCAATTCTTAGACATGCACCTGTGTATCTGATCAGTGTGTGTCTGTGTGTGTCTCTCCGTACAGATGAGATCATGCAGCAGGAGATCCGGCCCCTCCTGGCTGTAGACATCATAGAGCAGCTTCACCGACAGTTTGCCTTGCTCTCAGGTATGTAACACAACTCCACTGTGCTGCTGTCCAGTGTCCACACCTGAAGTTTCCAAACTAGATGTTGTGACCCTGTGTGTTTAAATGGTAGAAACATGATTGTGTCTGTTCTTCCTATGCAAGGCAAGATAGCTTTTTTTTTTTCAATTAATGGAAGTATGTGATGACCCTCGCCTGTAAAACGCGGTGAACAAAGTAATCTTGAAACAGAAAGTAATGATTCTTCTGTTTTACAAAGTCAGGGTATTTTTTGAGAAAATGTGAATGTCAGCAAAAATGAAAACAATGAGATTCAAGGAAGGCTTTACCATTGTACTTCTATGAAGTTAGAAAACCTACGTGAGGCAGATTAAGTTAAAATCCAGCAGTGGATGACATTTTTTTTATTCCCTTTGTGAGTGTAACTTAAAAAAACTTCCCCACAATGTACTGCATCCAACAGTAGCCAAGGGAAGATAACACTAACGATGTTATCTGGTTTATCTTCTCTGACAGAGCTCCTCCAGAGACGCAGAAAACATTACACAACTGTGTTCACAGGCAGGCAAGAATCTGAAAATAAACACTGTCCGGTATAGAAGTCAGTCAGTGAATTGTTATACAGTACATGAGCCCAGTAAAAGGCCGCCCACAGATGCAGATGATCTTTGCATAGATACCTCTTTGCCTTGGGCTGGGGTAATCTGAATTCAATACTTGTGTGTCTCATCTCACCTCCAGAACTTGACATGGCTGAATAATTGCCTATTGATATATATCCAACCTAAACAGAGCAACATCACCATTCACTTGAAGTGGAGGCTCGGGGTCCCATGATTGTAATATTTGCAAGGAATCAAGGGAAGATATTAGGATGTCCTGTCAGAACTATTTGGCAAAAGGCAGCATGATGGCTCAGCAGTTGGCCGTGTCACCTACTGCATTACAGCCTGCAGCTCTGCATGGCAATAATTTGATAACTAACTATTGCATGAATATAAAAGTAACAGAATGTTAGAAAAAAACAACAACATCTAAGCTCTACATTATGGCAGACAATACATCATCTAAGTTAAATGGATGTGTGTGTTGACTGGTGACACACATTTCACCCGGCCATATTCACTGTTCTTTCACTGATGTGTCAAAGGTATACAGTATAGGATGCAGTACTTTAAGCTAATATCTAGTTCAATGTCGCCATCTGGTGGACATTTGCGGGAACAGCTGTACCTGGAAACAATTTCATGAGTTTTCATGTTGTTCCATAACTAAGTTGTTAAGCTCATGTGCCCACCACTGTTCCATTTTCCTGGTTTAAGATGATGTTTTCAATAAATTTTTTCAAAAAATTTCAATAAATTTAGTTTCCCCAACAGAAGGGCTGAAAAGGCAACTATAACCACAGTAGCTTCAATCAAATGGAACAAGCTCATTCAAAAGAGACAGTATATATGATACTGTCACAGAGAAGAGTGATTTTCATCAGGAAGGATGAATAGTAAATGCTATGTTTGCTTGTTTTGTGTTACAGGGGGGCGAGGAAAAGATGGGGCCCCTATCATCACCTTCCCAGAGTACTCGAACTTCAGTGAAGTGCCAGATGATGACTTCCTCAATGTAGTTACCTATCTGACCAGCATCCCCAGGTACACACATACTCTGATACACATGAAATCGGGTTTCACTGTGCCAGTTTTTACACAGATGAAGCAACAACACACTTATAACAATGTTTTTTACGCTAAAGGATGAACTTGGCAACTCAATGAGGATGCAATGATTTCTGTTACACATTTAGAGGACTTATTTTGCTCCAGTGTAATGGCCAGATTAGCTGCCCCAAGTCAAAAATAATCTATTTGTACCCAGGGATAAAAAAAAACAACACAACGATTTAGGAATGCTTGACATATAAAAAAACAAACAAACATGTGTACTGGGTGAGAAAACCCCCACTGCCCCCTCTTTTCCCTTAAAAGGGTAAAAAGTTGGTCAGGTGTTGTGCACCTACAGTAAATTGAAATTAGCATTACCGGTACTCTTCCTCTATCTGAGGTTTGACAATTGGTCTCTGTCACACTGGCATCAACTTTCCAGTGGGGGCAAAGCTGAGGGATACCATGAGAACTGGACAATTTTAACTATCCAACAATGTCCCTACAGCTTGACCGGTCAGAATTCCATGAGGTGGATTTTCCGTAGCGAATCTCAATCTCTTCTAATCTTTCATTTATTCTCAAAACTGTTACAAAGTCATATACATAGCTGGACCAGGATTAAAGCATTTCAGCGCAAAGGCAAAAGAAAAAAAATCAATAGTAATGGTGGATTTGATATACGAGCATCAATCCAAAGGGGCTGTCAGTTAACATCCTTTCTATGTCCTGACTCCAGTCTGGATGCTGCCAGTATCGGCTTCATTATCGTCATCGACCGGCGGAAGGACAAATGGAGCTCAGTGAAGGCCTCCCTATCGAGGATTGCGGTAAGTTCTCCGAGACACTTGCTATTTAACTCACCATAACAAATGTATAGATTCATACAGATGATGATTTAAAGATGGACTTACATGATGTTTTGTCATCTAGGTGGCATTTCCAGGAAACCTACAGCTGGTGTTGGTGCTAAGGCCATCCAGATTCTTCCAAAGGGCTATAGCAGACATCGGGATCAAGCTGCATAAGGATGACTTTAAAATGAAGGTGCTAAACTTCAAGTCCTTCAAGTACACAACCACCATATAAACATCGGCGGCATTCACAAGGGGAAAAACAAAAAAAACAAAAACACTATAAAGGTTTTTAATGGTAGAAGTCAAACTCCTGCACAGTTGCTAAAACACATACATCCAAAAAGACAATTCTGTATTGCACAGCCAAAAGTTTTAATTCCAAGTACATTTTTTGAGTGTTTTTCTGACAAAATGTTCATCACACTGAATGTGTTTGCAGATTGTGATGCTGAACTCTCTGTCAGACCTACATGGTTATGTGGATAAAGGACAGCTGACCCGAGAGCTTGGAGGAAGTCTGGAGTACTGTCACAGTCAGTGGATCCACCACCGAACTGTGAGTGCTTACCAGGGACAACACAGAACTGACCTTACGACGGTCATGTGGTCAGTTACATGCTAGGACACTAGAGAGTCATATGTGGATCTTCTTTTCCTATAGGCCATTGAGAACTTTGCATTGACGGTGAAAACCACAGCCCAGATGTTACAGAAGTTTGGGGCAGATCTGGCAGAGACGGAGCTGCCCAATGATGTCCAGTGCACCAAAGACCTGCTCACGACGCACACCGACAAACACAACAACCTCAAGGTGATTTAGGATGTTTAATACACAAACCCATACTACCACAGATGTTACATAATGACATGGCAACAAAAAAAATCAGCGGTTGGGCAGAAACAGATTGGATCTTGAATAGGGTAATATTATTTACTTCCAAATTTCTGGTTGAGTGACATTTAACAAATGTAAACCTACTTGGGAGAGGTTGAGAGTTATATCAGTGCCTGGTCAGACAGTCAGAAAGTAGCACAGGGGGATTCATTTGTGAAATTGGTGGTGGTTGGTGCCTGAACTGTGACCAATAGGGCATCATACATTGGACATTTTGCCACAAACTAACTGAGCCAGAACCAGAGAGAGGTAAGCTTTTTTTTTTTATTGCTCTCTAATTGGCAAAGTAGGGTTATTAAAAGATGGTATCACACAGCACACTACAACCACCACTATAATTGGAGTCTGCCTAATTCCCTCTAAGGTCAGCAAAGAAAAGACAGTGTTTGATTCAAGGGTCAAAGTTTATCAGTACAAAATTTCACTCACTTCTGCGAGCAAATCCACTGAAAAACATTTCTGCTCGTCTGAAATGAACAGAGAGTGAAGCTGGTTCTGTTTTGTAAATCTTTATGTAATCAGGCCCACAGCATGAGGACATGCATGACAAGCATCAGATGTCTGGTGTCACGTTTTCATCACCAGCTTGTCATTGCTGAGCATCAGAGGATACTGAATGAAGATAAACCTCTTCAATTACAAGTTCTCGTTTACACGCCCGCTACCCCGACCCACCTTATTTGTATTCATGAGCTGTAACTGAACAGGACCAATAAGCAGAAGTCATTATCTAGATAACACACCAGATAAAGATGGCAATGATGTTCCGATTATAGGTGGAAATGAGATGCAGACACAAACACATTTGGGAGTGCTGTTTTACATGTGGTGATTGTTGTTTCTATTTCCTCTGTCTCTGTTCCAGGATGAGCTGAAGCTGGCTTTAAAGCAGGGAACCACCTTGTTGGGTTGCATCAAGGAGCAGGCAGCTAAATCAGAGAACCATAAACTCAATCCAGATGAGATGGAGAACCAAACCACTGTGGAAAGGTGACAGCTGGCATTTTTTCTGATACAGTATATTACATAATGTTTCTCAGTTCATTTTATAGCCACGTAGTCATCTAGAAATTCAGCGTGTGTGTGTGTAATGAAGCTCCCGTTTTGTGTTTCAGGCTCCTTGCCCAGCTGGATGAGACTGAGAACGCCTTTGAACAGTTCTGGTGTAAACACCATCTGAAACTGGAGCAGTGCCTGCAGCTTCGCCACTTTGAACAGGACTTCAGAGAGGTATATCTGTAGATCTGTCTGTCTGCTGAGATGCACCTGGCCTGCAGCCTTTGGATCTCACACGTGTCTCCTCTATATACAGCTTCAAAAGACTGTAAGCTGTGAAACCATACTTTGTGTTACAAAACACTGTCCGGCTGAGTCGCTTTGGAGGTTGTAAATACAGCGATGTCTCGTCTGACATCTTAAGCTCTAAAATTACTGGAAAGTTTTGTGTCAGGTGTGTTAGTGCAATGAGTTTCAATGAATCTGCATCCTCCAGTTATAATGGTGAGTGAAGATATTAACCCACTTCATGACTTGTATTCTTTAATCTCATTAATTCTGTGTTTGTGGAATCAGGTTAGACTTACTTTCTTACCCTCTGTCATGTGACATTGTTTGAAAATTATTATTGGATTGAGTGGCTAGGGTAATGACATTCTGTCTTTTCTCAGACTCTGCCTCTGTCCCTTCTTTGTGTCTGCAGGTCAAAGTGTCTTTAGACAGTCTGGGGGACAGCCTGTCCACCTTATCAGTTATTGGGGATTGTCTGGCCAGAGTCGAACAGCTGCTGAATGAACTGAAAACACTGGAAGAGAAGGCTCAGGTCAGTCTCACACACAACATTATAACATTATTTCAAGTCAAAGCCACCCTTTATAAAGGCTTTATAAGTTCTAACTAATGGAGTTATTAACTGTTGATGAATAGTTTATTTATACTTTGTAGAACAAGCCATTATTAAGAACAGCAGGTTAGTGGCAAGGTTGTGAACATGCCTCTCAGCTGGGGATTGTCCTACAACAGTGTTGCAGTTTCAAGAATTATTTATTTTGACATTGCTAAATAGCAATCTGAGGCCTTATATCAGTGCTCCCTTAACAAACTCACGATGGCCTCTTTTGTAGGCTCATAGGCTAATAATAACATTTGTATTTTGCAGAAGCTGTGGGCATTTTCTCAGTATAAATCAAACTGCCATGATGCATCCTGAATTTGTATTTGTAATTCTGCGTTTTCCCAGCCGACACTAGAAAAGGCCCAGCTCCATGCCCTGCACGGTGACCAGCTGATCCAGAGTAACCACTACGCCGTGGACTCCATCCGACCCAAATGTGTAGAGCTCCGCCGGGTCTGCGATGACTTCAGCAATGAGGCTAAGAAAAAGACAGACGTCTTGTCCAAATCCCAACAGATACACATGGGCATTGAAAAGGTGAGGACTTACTATGACTTATACACTCAAGAAATACAAGTTGGAGAAGGTAGTTTACACTGCAATCATCTGTCATGTCACTACTTTCATGTAACGCTGCTCGATTCACTATCTGTGACTCCAATGTAATTCTTGCCTTAGTATGCATCCTACTTGTTTACACTAAAGGCAACAGTCAACGTGTTTATCAGCTATATTATTTGCCAAGTTCACCATCACTTCATATACTGTTAATGTGACTAAAAGAAATAATTCACTGGGCTTTTAACACTTTAAAGTGGTATTGATATTTTTTTGGTAACTTGAGGGCAGTGGGCCAAAATATTTCCATAAATATCTAGGGCCCAGTCTCTCTTGAAACTTTTAATAAAGTTAGCAGGGATTAACTTTTCTAGTGTGTTGTTATGAGGTGGTGAGGATGTTCAGTACAACTTAAGTTTTCCTTCCTCTGCTCTTCACATGCCCTGTATTTCACTCTGAAGTTCTTATTTCTTAGATTCTGCATGTATTTTGTTCTCCTTGATCGTGCAACACCAAAGTGCATAAAGACGAGTGATGGTGCGTCTTTGATGGTCTCAACTGATCCTGGTGGCACGGCAACACAGCCTCCTACCACTGAGCCACCACATGGGGGAAGAGTGGTGTCTGCTGCACTGAAATGTAGCCCAGCTTGAACCCGAGTTTAATGTCTCCTGTGTACAGGTGAACCAGTGGTGTGAGTCTGGCATCTACCTGCTGGCCTCCCAGGCTGTGGACAAGTGTCAGTCACAGGAAGGAGCAGAGTCGGCACTGACCGACATTGAACACTTCCTGGAGACGGCAGAAAAGAACCAACTGACTGAACTGAGGAACCTCCACAACCAGTATGAGGTTGTCCTGTCTGAGGATATCAAGGTATGGTGTAGTATGTATTTACAGGATGACTGGACATCCCATTACACATACAGTGAGGACAGGGACTGACGGTGAGCTCCTCCACCTGCAGGCCAGCGTCTTGAAGGCTCTGAAGCGGCTGGAGGATGTTCAGGAGATGTTTGAGAAGCGGCACGTCAGTCTGAAGAGACTGTCGGCTAAACAGACGAGACCCGTCCAGCCTGTTGCCCCGCGGCCTGAATCCTCTCCCAAACGTCCCTCGCTGAAGAACCCCACCAGGACAACAGGGGGCCAACAGCGTGAGTCACATGTTGTTATAATCGTTTATGCAGCAAATACACATTGAGCTACAAACTGTTGGTGTGTCGTACAGTTTTATTTTTTTCTGAACTCATCATCACTCCATGCATGTTATGTAACACAAGATCTGATGAGAGTTAAAGTTATTTATGCTCTGTGATCTAATTTCATTTCAGCTCTGGCTCGCAGAGCTTCTGACAACTCGAACAGTGGGAAGCAGCTAGCTGAAGCTGATCCCAACAAGAAGAAGAACATACGCAGGGCCAAGGGAGGCATCAAGGTACCGTGCTCTGATCCCACTTTTTAAAAAATCATTAAAATACCACTTATTGATGCAGTGACATTTCAAAGTCCACTCACCTAAAAATGTACAAAAACGTCAAAATCTTTAAGATGTCTTATCATTGGGATCCTGGGCTTCAATACCAACCCCTGTTGAGAGAATCGGTTCACCAGAGTCAATCGTGAGGCCAGTCCTAATACTTTGTAGATAAGATGGGAACACTCGCAGAGCATGCTCCCTTTGCTCTCAAGCAGCTTCAATTCTTCACTGTATGGGTTCCACAAGATAGAGATTCTTGTCCATGTTGACATGATTGATTCAGCAGCTGCAGATTTATGGTGTTCCTGCCACAGCCAGAGTCTGATCACACAGTCTGATGTTCTGTTTCTGCAGGATTTTGTTCACTGAACAGCTGCCACTAGTTTTATTGATCGGATAGCATGAGGAGTCCTAATAAAGTCCTCAGTGAGTGTATGTTGGTTGTCTATATGTGAATCTTAGGATTACTGCAAAAGTAGGTAAACTTAATTTATTTAAGGAAAGTGAAATACACACTCATAGCCATGATGTTAAATTAGACTTTTAATACAAAGGTTCAGCCATAACCAACGTTTACTTTCGACCGTTTCTTCCTCATCTGTGCGCTCCCTCCCTGTGTCTTCAGAAACTGAATTTACAGTATTAACACAAATTAATATGCAGTGCTATGCCACAATGATGTATAATAGGGTCACCAGTCGAGTCTATAAACAAGGCGGAAATAAGATAAAAATCTCTCCCTTTAAGATAAGAAACTGAAGTTCTTAAAATAAAAAGAAAGCCTTAAGCCAATCAGTGCAGGTGTCAGTGGTGGTTCCCAGCAGGAGAGTCTGACAGAAAGCTGCATGCACCTTGCTCCTGTGAGGTTTTCATGTCTTGTGATGTGGTGATGTCTTGCAGCACTCCAGATGTACTAGACTTAAGTCTATCAGAAATGCCAAAATGGTAACTTTTCTTTTTCATCTTAGTGTTAACATCAGATCCTGCAGTGCTCGAATAAGTAGATGCTGGTTTGTCATAAGATGATGTCGCAACCCTGAAGATTAATGTCTACATTTCAAGACTTTAAACAGGAAAAGTAATGTCTTGTTTTCCTGAATTTCACTCTGTGGTTTTTACACAAACTAATCAAACAAGATATAATATTGTAATTAGTGAGCTTTAGTGTTGGTAGGAGTGTTGAGCTGCCTTTGGACAGATCCATGCTGTCCCCCTCTGTTTTCAGTCTCAGTTCTAAGCCAGTCTAATCGCCTGCTGGCTGCAGCGACACATCGAGATGTGAAATCAGTATTGATTTTCTCATCTAAATCTCAGCAGGAGAGAAAATAAGCACATTTCCGAAAATGTTGACGCAGAGCATTCTGTCTCAATATTCTCTTGTCAGGCTTTGTTAGGAGTAACATAACTTACCTGGTAGGGAGCCACAGAGATGTCATTAGTTTCTGTGAGGAAATTGCATTTGAATCACATTTCAGTCACTTACCGTTGAGTTCATGTTCACACTGTTGTCAGCACTGATCTTTTCAAAGTCGGGGTCCCTTTGTTTTGCTGTTTAGTGGCCAAGTGGTTCCATCACAAGGAAACATGACTCAGTTGAATATCCTGAGATGGGAAACAGTGACAATAAGTGCACGAATACCAACAGGGACATTTTTTTGAATTGATCTACTTTGATCTAAATACAGTATATATTTCCCACTCTGCATAAGTCTGTTCGTCTGACAGGGGTTATGTGTATCGTTTCAGCAACTGTTACAATGAAAGAACCATGGACAGGTCATTCTGTGTAAAGGTGTTGTTCTCTTCTTCATATATTTCTTATGTGACTGTTAAGAGTGTTACAAACAGGTGACAGGATGCTCTTGGGTTTTTTCAGAGTCACACTGGAACACAGATGTTGATGTGGTCTTTTTTTAATGGCAGTTTTCAGTGTCAGTTGCATAAACCTGTGTCACTCGGTGGTGAAGTTTGAAATCTTTCACAGTTCAGGATAGCAAGGACTCGCCGCATGACTCAGAAACTGTTCAAAACAGTCTGCTTATAATTAGGCTCATAAAAGACAAACGGGCTGGGGACAAGCAGTTGGCAAAGTCAGGGTGTGGGTCAGTGCTCAGCAACCGGCAGCCAGGAAAACCACGCAAGACGGAAAAAGAAGCCGACAAATGGCAGGATTCTAGTATGTGCAGCACAGTCAACAATATGTCAGGGAATAGGTGGAAATGGACTGTAACTATGTATGTATGTGAAATAGGAATACAATAAAAGAGTCAAGTGGCTGACAGACAGGAGGAGCTTGTTTTTGCTCAGGACAGGTGGGTGTGGCTGGGACTGAAATGACAAGAGAGTCAGTAACATAGAAAGAACAGACAGAGGATGACTGGACAGCAACTTCTGTTCCAGTTACTTTATGCATTCAGAAAAACCAGAGCAAATAAAACTATCCAGATAACACTACCGGAATCAATCTCTTGATTCAGCTATTGAAGCCTCTCAGACTCACAGCATGGCAATAAACAGCCTGCGAGCTGATCTGTAAGCAGCTGAAGTAATTGACAGACATTTCAAATGAGTGTAATTTGTTATTTGTTCAGTTGCTTGTCACGGCTTTAGTTTTAATACTGTTCTGTCCTGACATTTTGTTTGTTTATTGACAACATGCCTGTGAAATCGGTTTTGGAATTCAGAGTAAGTATACTTTGTGCATCCACAACAGCCAATAACCTGTCTGCACCAATCTGCAGTCTCCCAGCATAATTTGTCAAGGGTACATTGTTTCAAATACTTTACTACGTCTTTGCCTTGACAATCCAGTATAATAAATGTTACTGGCAAAGCTGCACTGATCTGTCTGATCACATACTCCTCTCTGGAAAGGTCAGAGATTAGCTTCAGAGCAGCAGCTGGTGAGGATTCAGTGTTTGATCAGCGGGGGTGATCGTGTTTAGAGGTAGTCACTTTGGTTTAAGAAGGGTCGTCCTAATTGTTATGCCACCCTGCTGCGCTTTGCTGCTGCACTGCGATTTTGCTGCTCTGATCTCATTAATTGGTTTTCAGCGTGCACAATCTTCAATGCACACCCTGAGGTTATTTTGTGCAGCTGACAAACAGGATCTGCCTGTGTAGTGATAGTATTGAAGTCGTAGACCTTAAACCTTTTCTCAATAATTGACACGTAGGGAACCTGCCTGTGAGGTGTCGCATTTCACTCTCCTCTCCCAGCCTGTGTAAACACAATGGCAAAGTCGGAGGCTTTCCAACCAGGATCCTGCTTCCTGCTGAAAATGCTTCAAAAACCTGTTCTGAATCACACATGTTAACGCCTCCAGTTTTTTCAACAAGGGATTTTTTTCCCCCTCAACCACTGCTGGTGAGATGCCCCCTCCTGATGCCCTCCACACCCTACACATTCCAGCCCAGCCCCTCTCTCTGCCCCACCTGTCCTGACTATGTGGAGGCAGATCTAACCTTCCACGAGCAGGGCTCTGCTCAGTATTTCTTCTCATTAAAAGGGAGTTTTCCTTAGTGTTGTTAATTTTATTACTGTAAGTGCTTCCTCATAGGGAACAATCTAGCTCCGCTCTATATGAAAGTAAAAGAGCAAAAAAGCTATCTGAGGTGTACTGTATTGGTCTAGATCAAAGTGAGGACAGGGCCACCTCCATCACTCATGTACTGTGCATACAGTATGAAGTACAAACAAATGAAAAGATTTGACCCCAAATATTACATTGCAAGTTTATTAAAAGGGGTAAAATTGTTTTCAACCCACTAAATTATATAGCTGCACAAAGGTAATATGCATGTCCTAAAAAAGAACGCATCATCAGCACATGCATCTTGTCATGTCATGTCAATGTCATTTAGTTTGTAAATAACTCATTCCCATACAGTAGATACTGCTCTCTTACAACTTTTATGTCCAGCTTGTTAACTGTTAACATTTTTATTTTAACTTCCATAGCTGCTTCTGTAGTTACTGCTTTGTGCCTTTGTAGGGCAGTATAGCTACAAGCAAAAACCAAGCCACTCACCCAGCTCATCTGTGGATGTAACCACCCAAACATTATAACCAACCAATTACGGAGGAACCATAATCCTCAAAGCTGTGGTTGCATTTATACATAATGTACTGAAGCACGAACAGGTTACAAATGTTAAACAAAAGAGATTTAAATCCAAAACATAGCATATTAGACAGTATTTTGCAACATGCACAGGGCTAAAGGAAGAGTTTCCTTCTTTTATGGTATTTTAGGAGCCAACATATCGGCCTCCACTGAAAAACTTAGGTGTGACCGGGAAAGGATTTGGGCACTACAATTCTTGTGGAAGTCTGGAAGTTGATTTTGCATAATATTCATGTCAGCTCTGTGAATGCCAGACATACTTTAGTACAAAACATTACACTTTCTAAATCCAGGCTCCGGGCCATGTACCCTGATACCTCCCCCATTATTCGACAAATGTAAGCAGGAGACCGGCACACTTGCCCATCACTGTTGGTTCTGCCCCAAACTGATTTCCTTTCGGTCTCTGATTTTCTGTTATATTTCAGACGCACTGAAGAAAAATATTGTCCCTGACCCACTCATTGCCATCTTCGGACCAACAACCGCTAACTCCTCCTTCAATAAATTTGAAAGTTGAGCCATATCCGACCTTTGCTTGCTAGTCGTCTAATTTTGCAGCAGTGGAAGTCAGAGACTGGCCCCCAGTTTCACTAGTGGCTTAGAGATCTGGGGGATGTCCTTCAATTGGAGAGGCTTCAGTCGTTTTTTTAAATTTAAATTTATTTTTAATTTATTAATTATTTATTTATTTAATTTACTGATTTACGTTGTCAGTTGTTGTTTAACTTCCCTCATTTGGCTTTCTCCCTCAACCCCATCCCCTTATCTATTCAGCTTCCCCGCGCTTGGGTTGTTTCTGTGAAAACCATAAACCTTTCTCCACTTCACATGTTGCATGTACTGTAACTCCTTCAATAAAGACAAAAAATGTTTTAAATCCAGGCAGATATTTTTCACGACACATGATATTGCAAATAAATCCTTAAAACAAACCCTATTAATTATTGTTTTTTAACCCCATTAAAGCTGTGTCCCAGTCCAGAGGCCAAAGTGTCATCACAATGCATAGCCTATAGCCTCACACAGACCACACACTAGTGGTGGACAGGATTATTTTCTAACTAGTGTTCAGTTAGTCATTCAACCACCATATCCAAGCTGCTGGCGGGAACAAAAGGCAGCAGATAATCCATGCATTCAGATCCAGCCTGAATGTTGGTTCAGCCAAATATTGACTAGTGATTTATGACCACCTGAATGCAAACACCATTATCCTGTTTTCAAAGAGTTTGCCTTCAGGTGGTCATTTTCTGACTACAGGTTTACTACATAGCTATAAATTTAGTTTAGTTTAAAGCATTTGTTAAAGTAGTCGTAGCACTATAATATATCTATATTTATATCTATACACAATCCATACATACATAATACTTTGTTCTTATAATTAAGTGTTTACTTTATATGGTTGTGTTACAGATTGAGGTGATGCATGAGGAAAGCCAAGGAGGTTCCACCCATGTCGTTGTGACCAATGAGACGGAGGAGAGTTTGTCCAACAGACGCAGGTGAGAACAGAGCACACTGATGTTGTTTACATACTGATGCTGCCGTCACTGCACTGAAAAGACAAAACCACTGTGTGATTGTCGGAGAACAAGGGATCATTTTGCACAGCAACGCTAAATTACTGTTTCCAGAAAGCGGGCGCTTAGGCCATTACTTTGTGTTCAGTTTGAACTGAAGTTTGCTGTGGTATAGTGATTTATAGCCCTACACCATGCAGTGTTTATGTGAAGAGAGAACATTTCAGACAGAGATGAGGTCGAGCGTGGAATTTATCCATGTTTAATTTTACTGTGCAGTCAGACTAAGCTTTACAAGTTTTGTTTATGAAGCTGCTGTGTTTAAAGATCTTTTCCAGGCATTTATTAGGATGTATAAAAGCACTCTGAAGAATATTAAAGTGTCAAATGTTGCATTGGTGTTAAAATTATCCTGTAAAATTTTCTGAAAACTTGATCCTGTCCTTTCCTCTTTGAAAAATTCACAAACATTTAAAGTTTTAACTATTGGACACAACATTAGTCTACGTGCACTTGTTCCGACATCTTCATATATCTTGCACAGAGAGTTACGATTATCTTATCATAACTAAACTTGATGTGACAAAATCAAGCCTGTGTTCACAAGCACACACATCATTGTGCACATGAAGCTTCAGCATCTCTAGTATGTCAAGCAACAATAAGCAAATCACATTTTTGAATGGAAGGCAGCAGTATTTTGGCCAGTAAATTTTCTCCTCTTAACCAGTAGCCCGATGTCCATCAAAATATAAATTATTTAATTGTTTAAGTCGTTATTAGATTCTCGGATACAAGATACAACGAATTTGTGGAGCGTTCTCCAATGTTATGAGCTGTTGCTCCTGCAAATGTGAGCAGTCTCTGTTCCTGAGAGTTTATCCAGGCTGACCTTCACACTGCTGTGCAGCAGTACAGTAGTTTTGATTGCCCAAAACTGTTCAAAAAGTTACTGCGATACTTGAAGCAGTTTTTGTTTTGTCGTTTTGTTTGTCTCATACTCATTTGTGCAGTGTCATTCAGTATACTGAATGGCACTGCAAAATGGCGAAATGAGCCTACAACAAATATTAATTATTAAATACATATTTGATGAAAAATAAATAACTTTGTTGCAGGCACTTCATTGTAAAATTCAGGCCACAATTAAAAATTGTAGGATTTTATTCAGACAAAACCGACAAACCAAAACAGACTAAAGGAAGATAAATGGCATCTGCTTGCCCACTCAGAATCATCATCTTTGTGTTAGTTGTATGATTTTGAAATGTGCACTGTTACTGTAAGTAGAACAGGAGTGGATAGAACAGGTAAAACCACATGTCCCTCTAAAGCCAGGACTATACAGCGTGTAGGAGCCAAATCTTTGTACAGAATGTTTAGAGTACTTAACATCGCAGCAGTGAGTCAGAGTGGGATGTGGGACTTAAAGGTATTCAAAAAAGAAGATTGAATTTGAGGTCACTGTGAGTCTTAACATTAGTATAATAACTCATCTATCAGACGATGTAGCCCAAACTTTGTGCAAAATTCTATTTTCGAGTAAATCTGGGGTGAAAGTGGGGTATTTTGGTCTCGCTCCAAACATTGAATATCCTGCCCGCTCGATGACAACCAATCAAATTCGTTTTCCTTACTCGGGTAAACATGTGCGGCAACTTGTGGAAACTCATAGAAGGAGACGTGACAAACAGGACAAATGGCCATTTCTGAACACCTTAAAGGGTGATTAATGATGAGATGCGTTATTTGATCTACGTGACTCTGAAATGTGAAAAAAGAAAGTGTCAAATCTCTCAAATCTGCATCATCATACCATAGGATATATAGAGAGCGGCTTCTCAAAACATTAGTCAAGCTTTCACTCAACTTTAATATTAACCAAAATTTTGTACCAAACCATTATCCTTAACCTTAAACCTACCTCAGACTCCTCATCCAGGCTGTCTAGCATGTGCTATTACTTCTGACAGTGTAACATCACCTAATGCAGGGGTTCCCAATCCCCGGTCCGCGGACCTGTACCGGGCGGCAGAGAAAGAATGAAAAAACATAAAATCATTTGTTTTGTCTAATTCAATTCTCAACTCAATAATGAGACGACAGAAGACCCGACGACTGCCAACAAAAAGAAAGATGTGTCAAAAGAAAAACCAAGAGTCCTGTTTAAATTACGGGTTTATTGCAACAGGTGATTCACATGCTCCAAGCCCACAGTGCGTATATGTGGGGGTCGGTTCTCTGCCACTTCGTCACTTCACAGAAAACCTCTCCCTACGTTCTCTATTAAAGCAGAATATCCTGAGATCGCCACAAAAGCACTAAGTGATATTCTGTAGTGTAACATGTCAGTGATTGTCATTCCCCTCACCACCGTGTTAACTGGGCTTGTACTCTAATTTTATGTTGGCAGAGCCACACATTCTTTGTAACTGTCCTGTCCTAGAACTAAAAATATTGGCTCTGCCTAGTTTGTTACATTATGTTCTGTATGTTGAATTTTTCAATGTGGTATTTTTGTGAATCAAATAGTGAAGTGAAGCAGAGCAGTTAGTGTTTTTCTAGATAATTAACCAAATTTTGAGTATGTATGTAAGTATGTTAGGGTCCAACATAAATTTCATGTGAGGGTGTACTCGATAGTCCACACAATTCCACACAGCAACTGCTTTAAGGACAGCAACTGCAAATGCACTACGTCTGTGGTGTCTGCAGCTGTCTGTGTGTGTATTCACAAGTGTGTAACTGAGGCTTTACATGGCAATTTTATGAGTTGATAATGCTAATGGTCAAATTTCGCTGTAGCTCATTTTTTGTTCAGCTGCATCAGGCAGCTGTGTTCAACAAAACAGCTCCATGAACTCACTATGCACCACCTGCTCACCACCAAACAGCAGACGGATGCAATGACTAGCTGGTGAATATAGGCCTTGGTGATTGCCAGTTTGTTAGAAACACTCCAGACGAATTATTCTATTTCTCTGTAAATGAATGTGTAAACAAGCAACTGTTTGGTAAAATGACTTTAAAAGGCGATGCCATTTATTTCTCTACCTTCCCCAAATGGCCAAGAACCTGTTACTGCAGTTAAGTGGTCTACTGCCATGAGAGGTTATTTTTGTCACTCCTCCTGTCTCTGTTTTCCTGTGTTTTGGTGTCCTGAAGTAAATCTACCCAATGATTCAGTTGTATACATACAACATCCTTTTGAGTACAGGTAGAATGTTTTTTCTTCTTGCTTCTGTTAATTCTGCATGTATTTTGAGAGTCCCATGTTGAGAGACTTCAAATGTAGAATAGTTCAAAAGGGTTTTGCTAACTTTTTTACTTTTTGCTCATTCTCTAGCTTGTTAGGGGAATTTATTAGCTCAGAGTTTGTTCAGATGCAGGGTTTGTCCTGCCGTCAGGCTGGATGTCTCATGAGAGTCATTCATCATGACACAACTTAAAATGCTCTGCTAAAAGAGCTTCTGAAAACACAAAAGAAAATTCAACATATACCCAACAATGATACATTTAATTCATATTTCAAGTTAGTACCAGTTTTCACAGACAGAATTATAATTCATTATGCTTCAACACATCACAAGTTGAATTTCTCAATCCACCAAACTATTGTCATGCCAAAACAAGTCCATCTCTTACTGGAGTTTACCTATAGCCAGGTAAGCTTGCTGATGAAAAAACTGCTGTGAAGCCTCCATAACTACCTTTACATGCAGTAGCAATCATACATTATACAGAACTGCATTCACATTTGAACAGATTCTCATGAATCATTTCAAGTTGCATTTAGCTGTTAATGCAACATGTATTCAATTGCCTGAGTGGCACCAGAATTGATCATGTTTAGCAGCTAATTCAGTAGTATCCTATACTCCAGACAGAGCTGAACCTCTTCAGGTGGGTGAAGCACTGTGGATTTGTTTACACACAGACCAAAAATCCCTCATGTCAATAGAACTAGGGTGTCCTTTACTCATCTCGTTGTTCTTTCACATGAACAAAAACCGATCCTGCTGTTGACTGATGAACAATAACTGTATGTTTGCTTAACAGAAGAACTTCGATCTTTATTACAAGATGCCAATTACATAGAATAGCCAACAAGACAGTGAAATATAACATTAGACTCTTTATATGACAATCTCTTCTTTTTTGTCTGTGTGTGGTATATGGCGCTGTCCTCGTGTCATCATCACACAACCATTTATGTAAAAGCAGCCATACAGGAGTATGTGTTCTGGTGATATGGCAGACAAAGCAGCACCACTCTCACTGCAGTGCAATACAGATTACCCATATATCCTCTGTAGTTGCTGTACACTGTAGGGTCTGTCGCTGTGTGCCAGAGCGAACGCACATCAGCCGCATGACCATGTGACGTGATCATGTGATCATAGATGCAGGGGTGGTACGGAGCCTTGGCCTCCCCCGAAAAGTACACGTGCTCCTGGGGAGAAACCCCCATGGCTTTGGCACAAATTCCCATGAAGACATCATCGATGTAGATGGACGAGTTCATCACCAGAGTTGCGTGGTAGATCTTATCGGCCACATCACCTGAAACCACGTACCCTGCTCCAGCAGTGTAGTCTGGGTAGGATGGCCAGGGGTACAGATCATAGGGAACATGATACTTGCTGTTCTTTCGGCGAACTGGAGGGGCTCCTCTGTGTACGTGCCCCACCCACAGGTCTTTAGCCCCTGATTGGCTGCTCTCAAGCTGCCGCAGGTACCTCACTAGATTGGGCATGTGGACAAAGATGTCATCATCCGCTGACATGAGGAACCTTGCCTGAGGACAGTAGTCGTGACTCCAGTGGAACTGCAAGATCAGTTTGGCCGTGAGGTTGTGGAAAGAGTCCACAAAGTCCTGCTGGATCAGGTCTCCATAGGCCTGGTCCTCCTGCAGCAGTGCGGTCTGCACCCCGGATCTCCGCTTGACATCGGGGTGCGTACCGAGGGCAAACACCACCCTCACGCTTGCTCCGAGTTCTGACCAAAGGAAGCTCTCGTTTCCCCATGTGTCCCTGATGGCCTGGCGGCGCTCAAAGTTCTCCGGTGATGATTTCACAAACAGCAGCAGGAGGACATCATCCCTGCCGTTAACGTCTCCATCTCCTTTACATTTACCTGGGTGGTTAATAAGGTACGAATAGTTCCACATCCAACCGGTCCCGCTGTCCGAACCATCTTTCCTGTGGTAATGTTTGGTGATGGTGAAGGAAGAATTGAGAAAGTCATATCTGTTGACCAGGTAGCGGTATGTATAGGATCGCATGTGGCTCACCACGTGGTGATCCAGCTCCTCCCAACACACCATCACCATACACAGTGCGAGGCCTGTGGTCAGAAGCTGCACGCACTGGCACTTGTGGATACGACGGAAGTTCATGAACATCACGACTGCCGAAGACTGACTGCTGTCTAGACTTCTGATCTCCTGGAGCTGTGCCTCCCTGTCTTATGTCCTTTGGCTGATTGTAGAGTGTGTTATTTCATCTCTGCCTCCTTTCCCTCTCGAGTTTCACCTCTCACTTGACTTTCACTTCTCACCTTCAGTCTCTAGCAACCCTTTCATCTACCTAATTGTCTTCTTTCTTATCCTTCACTTTATCTTCTAATGTCTGTCTCGCCTCACATGTATCTCAGTTCCCTTCTACTGCACCTGTCCTGTCAGGTTTTTGATGCTGTCAGGTCCAGCAGACCTTTGTCAGACTCTGCAGCAGTCTAGGTGCTCAGTTACTGAACCTGGTTTGCCATGTGAAGAATACGGTAACTCAGATATTCCTTCATAGCACCCAGATATATTTTTTCTTCTTGTCTTGAAAACTCTGCCTTCTGGCTATTGTAACATAACCATGTTAAAGGGACCTTTGGCACCTGAAACAGAAAAGAAAAACAATCCAAATCAGAGACAGAGATTAGAGACCTTTTCACATGTACAGTTGAAAAACACCCACACACCAATCGGCTGCAGCTGTAGTTATCTTCATTGTTGTCTCCATTCATTGTCAACAGAGCAACAGAATACATTTTTATAAGACATCCTCGTATAAGTGTCTCAATAGCTCAAATGGCAAAGTGCAAAAAAAATCTTTTGTGAGTTGTATCACCTTTTCTCTCTTTCTCCTGATGTTTCTTCATGACTCTACCTTGAACTTATCAACAACAGAAAATACAAATAAATGTGTAGTTTAAGACTGATGACAGACCAGCATCATCTATCAAACCTCTAGTACTACCTTTACATATAGTAGCAATCATGCGTTATATGGAAGTGTGCTCGTATTTGAACAAATTCTCATCAATCATCCAGAGTTGAATTTAGCACTTAATGTGACATGTATTCAGTGCATGAAATTAACTTTGTCAATTGCCTGAGTGGCACCAGAATTCATAATACTGAACAGCTATAGCGTAGTAGTTATCTCAGACTCTCCAGACACAGCGGAGCCTCTTCAGAAGGTGGCAGGTGAATAACAATGTGAGGCATTGCGACTGTGTGTATACAGAGACATGGGGGATGGGCTTTACTCATCTTTTCTGATCAAAACTGATCCGACTGATGACTGTAGAATAGTATAATGTAAGTCTGCTTAACGAAAGAGCTACAACTCTACAGGCAGTGAGTGGCATATAGAATGAAAGAAAAATATGGCACTTTATATGAAGTACTGTCACTGTTCATGGTATAACTGTATGCTTAGGTACAGTATATTTATAGGAAAGAAAAGGGTTTCCCATCGCACATGATGTCACATGAAAAACAGACCGAGACCTTCACAGCTCACATTCATTAAGAAAATTTAGACAGAAATCTGAATGGCTTCATACACTAACTCTTTTCTTTCTTTCTTTTTCCTTTATTTGTTCGAGAGGGACATTGTACATTAATGAACATTTTAAAAAGATAAAATGTAAACACACCCAATTATAGTCAAAAGGATCATTTCAGTTGGCAGTCCCTGGCTGCAGAGTGGAGGCGGAGCTAAGCTGTGACGGATTTTGTATGTAAGGCAGTTTTTGAAAAGAACCAGATTGTTCCAGTTTAGAAGCCTATATTTTTTGAAGATTGTGCAATGATGGAAGGTTCTTGATATTTTTATCCAGGATTTTGAGTGCTTGCTTGTATAATGATATTAACGGGTTTAAAGTAGTGGGGCAGTGGCCCAGGCGAGTAGACAATAGTTAATATGAGATAGATAAGAGAAAACATGTATATTTTTGCAGCTTCTGTAGACATACAGTATGATTTCTGAGGTGCCTGAAATTGTGTGAAAAAGTGTGACTTTTGATTTGAGAATTTTGCTCACTTTTTCTTACATGATGTTTGATAGTGAGATTACTGTCTAACATAATACCTAGATATTTGTATTCTTTTACAATTTGGATTTTCTGTCCAGAAATAAAAACATCAGGCTCGGTGTATGATTTCTTTTTTAAACTCAGTTATACTGGCAGTCACTAGGATAGTATTGGTTTCTAATGAACCAAAAATAACCATAAATGACATGGTTAAGGGGTCACGCTCAGTTCAGGTTATTCCAACACCGGCACTAACAGTGCTAAACAGAGCAAATTGCTTTATCAGCTATGTCGGCTTCATGTGACTGTTGATACGGTGACCCGTGAAGGGAGTCCTGTTTGCTGTCTGCTGCATGTGGTGTGACTTTCTGTAGAAGTGGGTTGAAGGGCCAGTTCCTTCACTATTCCCTATTTCCTTCCTGATGTTTGAGTCTAATATTTAACCTGCCATTGTTGGCCATATTATCAGTAACAACTCATGGCCACATTCAACTCATTCTCAGTCCAGACTGGCCAAATGTAAAGGGTGAGAGGAAAAAAAGGATTTGAATAATTTAGTACAAGGCACATCAGAGTGCAGTGCCTGGTTTTAATCTGTTCAGGGCGATGATTGCAGGGTCCTGCTTGTTCAGAGTGGCTCTCCTGATCACTCACTATATGCAGTTCAAGAGTTTCGGGTGAACCAATTACTTTTCTGTCCTGATTAGTTATGCGGCGTGTACTGTGTGTGTGTGTTTGTGTTTGGCAGTGAGAGTTTGTTCCAGACTGAAATATTAAAATTCAAATTCCATAAAGTTTAATTACAGCTTCCATAATTAACAGTGCCTTAACAAGCTGTAAGACTGAAAAGGTGCTGTATGTCAACAACTTTCATTGGTAAACTTACTTGACTGTAGATAGTTAATCCTGTGAGTTGGCCATATACACTGTAAATGGAAATGGGTTCCATCTGTGCCCTTTAGTAGAGGAATTGACGGTTGTTACTCAAGTCAGGTTTAGACAAGTAGCTGGAATGTAGCTTGCAGTTACAGTTTGGCTGAAATCATACAATGCAGACAAGAAGTTAAAATCCAGGAAAGAGAAAGAGATACTCAGGTGACAGAGAAGTGGAGCAGAGCAAGCAGAGTAGATTCAAGACCACAGCTCTCAGACAGACCAGTTCAAACACTAACACAAGCAGTAGGCAGAAGTCTGACTTTATCCAGCAGGATAACCATGTCTACAGTTAATGACGCAAAGAGCCACTGAAATTCAAATACGTCTGCTGCTCTATTTACTGCTCTACTGTCCAATTTGAATTCTAATCTCTATTCTAACTGCCATTGAGGTATAGGAAGTAATTTGGACTGCATACTGTATTGTGGTTGCGGACAATAAGGTGATAATATTTTCATACCAAACTGACCATAATTGAATCTTTAATTGTGTCAATATTAATAAAAAACTTTGCAAAAAAAAAAAGTCATACATCGATACAAATATAGATACAGGGTTTTCTATTTCATTTATTGTTCTAAAAATGTAATCTGTTGTGACACAAGTTGCACTGTATGAAATGAAAAGCCAGTCATGGGTCAACTTTTACTCCAACTCCTCCCCTAATTAATCTTCCATTAATGAAAAATTACTTTTTTTTTGTCAGATGAACATACTGTAGGGGGTACTGGCACCCCAAACGCAAACCACTTTATAACCATTGTATATTGTAAACACTCTCAAAACTGCCTGTCCACCGTGTTGACTAATTGCCTTTAACTCTGCGGAGGACGCTGTGAATGTAAGTGCTGACCAAGCACAAAGAGTTATAATAGAGGGGCTTTAGCCCCACAGAGCCCCTGACCACAGAAGCTGCCGACGTGTGTGCAATGCTGCCACATAATAGACTGAACACATATTTCCCAGCAGCATATTTTTTTTACTGAACACTGGGGTCATCCAACAATAAAGAGCTATTGCAACAAATGGTCAAGCCTTTACAGCAGTTTGACTGATGTGTTACTTATAATATGTAACCTGTTGCACACAGCAGCATTCAGTTTTCAGGAGATTTAAGGGAAACCCCCCATCATCCAGGAAGCAAGTCCCTTTGCCTGTTGCGCGTTACTGTATTCTAGACGCGTTTAGGTCTTATCAGTTGTTTGGATATAACTAGCTACTGTAATAATTAAATATTAAATGTAATGCAAACTTGTACAGAGTATGAAGGTTAAGCAGGGGTGGAATATAACACATCTATTCACAATACAAATTGTCCAACTTTTGAGTATGCTTTATGTAATGTACTTTAAAGTACTTTTTCTTTCACAGCAGGCATATGACAAGTACCAGGATTGAGTTAAACACATTTGTGCCCAGTAAATGCAACCTTTCTGTACCAAACCCTTTCTTATTTCCAGGCAGGCTTTTGAAACCGTAAGTTACGGCTTCAAGTCACGACTTACGACTTTGTAGCGTTCCAGGTAACCCGTAACTCATGTTTTTCCGACTTGTTGCCTGTGAAAGTTCACTATAACGGCCACTCGTAACTTCCGACCCGTGAACTCGTACCAGATCGAACTGGTACGACTTCACAGGTCGGAAAAACACAAGTTACGGGTTGCCTTGAACGCACCATGAGTTAGCAGCCCCCGCCCTCGTCATGCATCTATTGGTCCTCGTCCCTACGTCACCACATTCACGCGCATCCCTGCACACACAGCCCTTCATGCCGTTCTCTCTCCTCATTGGATAACGCTTGTATCCCACAAGGAAAGTTTTCTCCTCGGTTTACAGCAGAGCAGAGTGACTGAGAGACCCGTGTTTCAACCGAAACACTCCATGTAAGTGATTGCTGACGGAAAATAGGACTATTTAGGACTTATATTAACAAAAACATTCCGCTGACTTCTGCTTTAAGTTTCGAGTGAGTCCTTTACAGCAGCCGTCCATTGATGCAATATCATTCCGAAATGGTCTCATTTGTTTAAATATCATTTGTGCACATTTGCAAAACAAACACCTGTGGCTCCTTTTTACCAAACCCATCGCATATGATTTATCTGACAGGTGTAATGCTCATTATAAAAAAAAAGTCTTTGTTTTCATTGCTTGTTCAAGAACTTATAAAACTATTGTTGGACATTTATCACCACGGCTGTCTGGACCTGTGTCAAATATAACAAAAAGAAGGTGACCATGATTCCATGGTCCTTTCAAGGCAGTCCATAATATACATAGTGCTTGTGAATGGCTGCACTATAATTCAGGTCAGGTGAGTTTATTTATATCAAAAAACAAAACAAAAAACCTTTGTGACAACTTTCAAAATGTCTGTAATTTGTTACGAGAGTTTTAAAGAGTTTCTCATTTTGTTATAGTAGAGATTTCTTGACTATAATTGTAAAGCAGGAGTGACAATGTGTGCATTGGGCTGAGTGCTGTCAGCTACGAGTGGAGCCAGGTGCGGAAGCACAAGAAAAGAACAGGAATAACGATCTGCATAGAATATTGTCTGACAAATTCAAAATAAAATGCTGAAAACAAGTTTTTCAGGTTTCTCTTATTCATGATACATAACTGATGAAAATACTGGTTCATTTCCTTGTGGTCACTCACAGGGTTTGAGGGTTTGTTCAGTGCAAGTGCACTCTAAGTAGTTTGTTTCATCCTTTTACTTTTAGATGGCCAGAACAGAACAATAGCAGGTGGACTCATGTGGCACCACATCATTAAAGTGGAGCAGGTTAAAATTTGAAACCCTTTGTCAAGAAGTGCAGTGTGATTTATTAGAGTGAGAACATAATCTCAGGTGCACACATTAATGGACATCTGTGCGCAGGTGCTGATGTTTGACACCTGGCTGTTATTGGTGCATGAAAGCCCAGGCCGCCCAGCCAACTTGTGTTTTTCCTACATTCAGGCAGAAATTTGCATCACACACAAAATGAAAACAAGATTTTTGGACAAGTCTCTAGCAGCCAAAGTGTACCCAAAGTCTACCTGTTTACATATGCTGCTTCCCTTGTAAATGAGTAGAGTTAATTTGAATTTAGGTAAATGTTCCATTTTGAGTTAGACCTGAGAGACTTTAACATGCGGTATAAACTCCACTTTGATACAGTTTCGGTTCTCTACATAATGATTGCTATTCACCATCAGTGTGAAATATTACAGGAATGTAGAATATTTCAGTTATTTAGGTTGTGGTCACATGTTGATTCAATATGAATTTAATCGTAGAGCCTGTTTGCTCCGATAACTGGTAACTGATCCTTTTCAGGATTCAGGAGAATAACTTTGTTTTAATACAACTTAGGGGTGATTTTTCATTGAACTGATAGGTTGTCCGGATTATCTAAAGCTCCTTACGTGTGAGTGCATGTGAAATATCCGTAACAAACTGATTTTGTACAGGAAACCTATAAGCACTTCATTGATCAAAATTCGACCAACAAGTGGTTTTATAAGCTGTGATAGATGTTTGGCGATATTCCACTTCATCTCTGCTTATATTTCTATCACTTTACCAATTAACACTGACAACGTTTCAGTCAAAGGGACTTCCATAATGTCAACATTACCTAAAAAGGTCTCTGTGGACAGAAATTGTGGCAACATTTCCTGTTTTCTCAAAAGAAACAGGCCCCATAACACCACCAATGGAAATAGTAAAAATACATGTAGGAGGCAAGCCGGTCACAATTGTTGAATTTGTATTACAGGGGAAAAAAATTCAACCAACACAACACACACTGTGTTTACCAAGGCCACAGGAGAGTTGCCAGTCTATGGTCATTTGTTTAATAAGCCCTTTGAGGTTGGCTTTATGGCTCTACAAAAATACCTGTCTACACAGAAAAGGTTGTTAAAGGACATGCAGCGAGCTTGCAGCGTGCAGGGATGAAGACCAGTTAAACACATGTGGACCTAGTTTTAATCCAAAATAGTCTTGTTACTCAAACTGAGATGAAGTCTGACTCGATCACTGATCTGAATGCAGAAGTGTCTGGCGGTGTGATATTGTAACTATGGCTTTAGACTGACAGAGAAACAAGACGATGATTGGAGGAGAGAGAGTGCAACCAGGAGTGTTGCAAGCCACCAAGCTCCTCTCAGGCACAACTTGGTCTGAATTGACTTTGCGTTTTCTTTAAGCATAAAAGTGTACCGCCTATATGACATTTATGCCAGGGCACAGCTCATTTATGCTGGGGCTTGTGCCCCAGTAAAAGGGGTCTGGTGACGCCTATAAAAACTCCATCCAACACCATCACCTGATGATAAAATTTGACATATTTCCAGATGCTGTTTCCAGGGGTCTTTTTTTTCTTCTTCTGAACCATGGCTGTTAATTTCTTATCATAGCAATTCTGACCTGCAGTAACTATTATATTGGAAACTTGGTTGTTTGATGGTTTGGGAGCCAGATTGCTGCATAAAAACACAGAAAACTCAGCATCTGTCAATACATATCTGAGAGTAGGCTATGATTTCTCTCTGAATTCCTGGAAGCATTGATTAAGTTTAGCCATTGTGAAAGCTGTTGCCTAATGCTGATATTGTCTGACAGACACCTGTTATGACTTGCGCTGCTGGCAATGGTAGCAGCAGCATAAACCATGGGACAACAAATATAACCCATTTCAAACTCAAAAATGTTTAATCTGATTACGTTTTTGAGTATGGAGTAAACACCTCTCCAAGGGGTTTCCATGGAGTTTTTCCTCAGTCGATGTGAGGGTCTAAGGACAGAGGATGTTGATACGATGCCATGTGAAGCCCTTTGAGACAAACTGTTTGTGAAAAACGGGTTATACAAATAAAATTGCCTTGCCTTGCCTTTTAATCATTAACCAGAAGTAGTTTTTAATGACTTTGTGTGCTTTTACATCTGGTGGCGACTATTCCCTGAACTAACACAACCTGATCCAGCGTCTTACTGGAGTACTCTTCTCATCTGGCTGCCAATATCACAACATAGACCTGGAGAAAAGGTCCGGGGACGTCTTCTCATATTATTTGCTCATGACATTTACACATCTCATGTCATGTCACGTCCAACTGGTTTCAAACTCGTCTCACCTCTCTAGCCTTGAACAGTCGAAAGTATAATATATTTCATTTAGAGCAACACGCTCACATGCACACATACACTGTATTACTGACTTACCAGAGTGTTTTTTTGAGTCCAGGTAAATCCTCTTCCTCTCCTCTGCTCAGCTCCCGTAGACTTACTCTCCTTTTTTATCTGTCTATCTATCTGCCTCAGGCTCTACAACCGCTTCTTTTTTTGGTTCACCCTCTCTTCCACGCTGCCAGACTTCCCCCTTCTCTTTCTCTTCCTCTTTTGTCGTGCCACTGTTTCTCCTGTTAGATGTAGAAGTCCATCTGAAGGGAGCTTCAGTGTCTTTTCTGATTGCACTCAAGCTCCCTGTCTGAGCATATGTGTGAGAGTCACACTGTGTGCTGGTGCTGGGGTGGGTGGGTGGGTGGGTGGGTACATGATGTAAAGGGGGAGGAACCACTCGGCGGCAGGGGAAACCTCTTTACCTCCCCTGTACTTTATCCCACCCCTCCCTATCTTGCTCTTTCTGGAATTTATTACAGACTCATGGATAAGTCATTCTCTAAATGAATCCGGAGTTGATGAGTGAGTCAGAAATGTGAGCATAACTTCCACTTTTTGAATAGAGAACAGACTCTGGATCCTCTCCAAGCACCAAGTGCTAAAAACAGAAGTATCTTGGATAACTTGAGGCTGGTTGAAGACACAAGCCTAATCAACCTCCACGTTGTAATGCTAGCAAAACAAGGTTTTAGTCTTCAGGACTATGAGTCACCTATTGAAGTTTGCCACAAACCAATCTACACCACAGAGCCCTGACATGAATTTTAATGCATGTCAGTTTGTGATTTATATGATGTAGTATTAAAGTAAAGTAAAGTAAGGAAAATATATCATAATAATTCCAATCATGATATATGGTGATGAAATGATAACAATTATAATATGTATGGTGCTATGGTACTTAAAGGTGTACAGAAAAGAACATTGAATTTGATCCCACTCTGGGCCATAAAATTATTGTAAAAACTCATCTAACAGACGACGTAGGCCAAACTTTGTGCAAAATTCTATTTTTGAGTAAATCCGTGATGAAAGTGTGTTTTTTTTTCGCATTGGACAATGCAGGCGCACGGATTATACGTCAGCCTGTACACGATTCAAAAGCCACTGATATTGGATCCGTCATCCATCATTCAAACGTCTAAACACGCACACACACACGGAGCTCGGACTCGCCCCAAACTTTGAATATCCCGCCCGCTCGATAACGACGAAATCAAATTTGTTTTCTTTACTCAGGTAAACTCGTGTTGCAGCTCGTGACAACTCAGCGCGACAAACGGCCATTTCTGTACACCTTTAAACTGAGGGTCTTTGCAAATAATGTAAATAATGCCACAAATGATTTTTTTTATATTTTTCAGTTCTCAACTTTACATTACTCAACATTACTCAAAATGCAACTTTAAATTTGTCTGATGTTGGTTTACTCTTTCTTGAAAAATGTGCAACTATACCTTACAGTCACTGTAGTTTCCCAACAGTTCTTAATACTTCCACAAAAAGTAAGAAAATTAGCATGTCATGGTGTTCTGACTCTAGACCACCATGACAAACAGAAAACCATAACATTTCCTACAAGAATAATTGGTCTTAAGTGCTTACAGGGACACGACACATCCAGATAGCATTAAAACCCAGGATATACAACTATTCCCCACTGTTACAGTCTGAAACCTCAGTCAAAGCAAAAGCCTGCCCCTAAACAGCAAACTGTTCAAAGTCATTCAGTATCATTTACACCCAAATGGAAATCTGTTAAGAGAAGACTCTGGTACATTCATTCATGTACCAGAGATAGACAGTGGACAGCTTGTTATCCTGTTAGCTCATTAGCTTGTTAGCATGTGCTTTCGTTATGGAATTACATTGTGACAGGCTGTCCGCCATGCAACTTGCACAAACCTATACTATACAGCCTCTATGAGCAGGCAGTCATGAACAAAAGCAACATAATTCATTGCAGGCTCTCAATAAGCCTCCTGAATAACTCTGCCACCAGTACAGTATGAGGACGCACAGTGCCAAAGTGCAAACCACATGAAGTTATTCTGTGTTTTTCTAAACTCTGATGATTAATCCTAATGCAGTAAAGTGGGAAAGTGCCTCTATACACAGGCACTTTAGCACTTAACAGTTTTATTCTTAGTTAGAGTTTCTTTGCAGACCATTGTGGTCAACATTAATATTTCATCAAACATCGCTTTCATGTTTCTTAGATGTGTTTTTTTTATTTTTTTTTTTATTACTGTATATTTCTATGATACGTCTTGGACATACAGTAGGTGATTCTCCTGTCTTGTCTTCCTGTGCTCTCCCTCCTGTGATTACCCAAGGTGTTTCCCATGTACCTGTATTGATTTAACCACCTGTGTCTCTCTCCCTTGTATTTTCCCATTGCCCTTGTTAATACTTTGTTCTTTTCTGTTGTAAGACTTATCTATCAAGTTGTACTTTGAAGACTTATCTATCAAGACTATCACCTTTTTTAATATCTTTTGTTGCCCGTTACTTCTACTTTTCTGCATTTGGGTCCAGTTTCCCACAACCGTGACACCTTATCGTGGGAATTCAGAGTTGAAAATGTTTGTGGTTTATCTAATCATGTATTTGCGTGGAACCATTTCTACTGGCAAAGAGCGTTCACATAACATTTAGCAATAATATATAGAATGTGTGTCCTCAGTGTCATCAGCTGACACACACATCATGTGCGACCTAAGCAGATTATGGCTGTACATCAACAGGAGGATAAGTGTGTCTGTGTGCATGTGCAAAATAGCACAAATCAGCGCCAGCACTTATGTTGTAAGCGTTTTCTAAGATGGCAGCCATACGCAATTAGGCGTTGAGCACATAAGACTAGCCCATTGTGCCGCCATACTTGTGCACATTCTTAGATATAATGAGGTTAGAGAGAAGCACTTCACTTACAGTCTGGGTCTGGCTAAGGGATGTGCACTTACTGCACAGAGGAGAAATGCATCAAGGAGACATCTGTGGTTAATAGTTTATGGATAAATATTTCAGTTCCGTGTGTGTGTGTGTGTGATATGACAAATGGAAGCATCCAATGTAATTGATTTGAGCTTTAGAATTATAATGTACATCTAACTGCCTTTTAGCACATTTATTTTGTTTTATGGTTATGATCAAAGTTATACCAAAAAGACTAATATTGACTCACAAACTTTTCTTGCAACTACATTTCATTCCATGTGTTTAAAAGACGCAAGTGGTTCGATTATTAGTTTGTCAAACTGTTGTTGTGAAACTCGCATCAGCCAAACCAAAAGGCGCAGAAGTATGTATATACGACAGGGACAGGGAGAGATAGCCTCATTACTACACACACACAGAAAATGAATCACTTGATGATACTCCTTAACTTGCAACCACCACTTCTTACACAACTCCCAGCAACTCCACGACGGTTAGGACGGTTAGGACGGTTAGGCCCTGAATCTGTAGATCTACTGCAGTACTCAAACACAATTAAATGTTCAATATCAAAACACAATGATACTCATAATTCAGACATACGTATATCATTCTATGATATATTAATGCTGATCCAGTGGTGTAGTGTTTGGAATTGGAGCTAGCTTTAACAATTTTCTGTACTACAGTGCATATTTTTTTCTTTCATATGTAAAGTATTAATCTGTGAAGAATGTAGAAGCTAAAGGTATCAAATAAATATAGTAAATAAAAACAAGTTCAATATTTCCCCCTGAATTGTTATGAGCCAGTGGTACAGTATAGAACTAGTCAAATTGGAAAGTAGTTGAAGTTCAATTTTATGGTTGGATTCTACATGAACTGAAAAATGAACTGAACCTTATAAGCATAAAATAGTGGAACAACTGGTGTATGTACGGGATTGACCGGTTGATCCTCACAGGACTCTGTTACTTTGTTTTTAGCTTGTTTATTGCAGCTTTTATTATGGTGATCACAGAAATCAGGCTCTTATTAAGAGTGAATAGGCTGAGTTGCTATGTAGGTGAATTGCATTGTGGGTGACTAGAGCAAGAGAACAAAGACGACTTATCGTCTGTCGTATTGGGAGACAAAATCCTGATGAAGTCTGAGCTCACTGCTCATTCAAATCAGCCACAAAACACTATCCTCAAAGAGTGTGTCATTACTGCTGTACCGTGATTGAAAAGCCATTATTGTATGTTGCTGTCATTAGCTAGTTAGAGGGTCCAAGTGGGCAATTTAGGTAACAATAGCAGAACCACGGCTTAGACTGGCTCAGTAGACAATAGGTCGGTCTCAGATGACCAAAAAGCACTTCTCTGACACATTCATTACTGGGTATTGATTTATTGTTGTGTATGGAAGTTTGCAAAGAGATAATAATAATGATAAAAACATTATTATTATTGCATGAATTAATATGAACACTGTCATGTGTGATATGTTAAATGTGAAATCTCCCTTTTTCTCCTCGTTTCTGCAGACACATTATGACTGAGCTGATTGAAACAGAGAGGCTATATGTGGAAGAACTGCAAAGCATCATGGAGGTATAGTATGCCCACTTCCTATCAAGCCCACTGTAATCTGTTTCCAAATGATTTCATCATTACACCTTCAATTAAGCAGGTGTTTTGTTTTTTTAGTTTTTACCCAAACACATGAATGCATTCTATTGTATTAGGATGATGAAGTGATATCAACGAGCTTGTCTTTAATTTGTGTGAACTTCATAGACCTCCGGGTTTCAGTATGTTTGGTGTCTTTAGTACATTTTCTGTTGAATTACATACACAACAAAGACAATACACTGATTCTGTACAGCACTTATTTCATGAAACGCCGAGTGGCAGTGTGCACGTCAGAATTTTATTCTTATCACCAACAGGTGTTGTTGACATGTGCACTGATGGGTAGAGGTTAAGAGTCAGTGTTTGATATCTATTTCCCCTTTTCTCTTCATTGCCTCATCTGTCCAAACCTCCTCCCCAGGGTTATTTCGCAGAGCTGGATAACTCGGAGCTCAGTCACCTCACCCCTCCTTCCCTGGAGAACAAGAGGGATGTACTGTTTGGCAATCTGCCAGAGATTTATGAATTTCACAACAGGTAAGTGGAATGCACTCTGTAAATTGCCCTGCCATCTTGGAAAACTACAATATATCAGTGGGACTTAAAAAATAAAACTAGTTAAAACTTGACTAGAATAAAATATCAGAAAATAAAAAGTTAAAACTTGACTAGAATAAAACATAAACAAATAAAACTAGTTAAAACTTGACTAGAATGGGGCGGTTTTTAGCTCAGTTGGTAGAGCACCCGCCCCATGTGTTGAGGCTATACTCCTCGCTGCAGGCGGCCCCAGTTCAAGTCCCGCATCGGATGGCCCTACTGTATATGCTTGTCATTCCCCCCATCTCTGCCTCCCATTTCCTGTCACACTCTCAAGTGTCCTATCCAATAAAGGCATAAAAAGCCCCAAAATATACTTTAAAAATAAATAAATGAATAAAACTTGACTAGAATAAAATATATTAAAAAAAAAACTAGTTAACTTGACAAGATTTAAACATAGAAAAATAAAAATAGTTAAAACTTGACAAGATTAAAACATTTCCCATTTCTGTTTTTGTCTCTACTAACTTCTGACAAAAAAACATCTGACCATTTTGCTGCTTAGTTTTCCACTGTAGTTGTTAACTGCATGTTTTTGGAGAAAATCTCTGTTACAGGTTTAGGATTGTTAACATGATACATGAATTTAATATTAGGAGAGAAGGTTTGCATTGATTTTCTCGCATGAAATTTTAAACTTAAACTTTGAATACACCGCCTTTTATAAAATAATGCCATTGGGATGTCACTGTGCACAGTGATTGGCAGAGAGAAGCAGACTGCACTCCTTATTGTGGTTCTTTGAAGCCATCATCTCCTTCATTTTATGTGTTTGTATCTTTATCATTCAACACTGGGGCGGCAATACCTGAAACTTAATTTGGATTCACCACACAAAGACAAGAGACTTGACTTGGCCATGAAAAATATCACTTGTGAGCATCCCTGGGATAGGTTATACCTTTTTGTACTCATGGGACAGTTGCCCCACAATGCCTCCATGACTGATGACAATCTGATTTTACATCATTCTACAAAACCATACAGTTCATATACGAACTATGATCTGCATTATTAACAATTACCTGCATAAGCTGGAGGGTGTCAGTCTGCTTGAGTGAAATAAATGTGATGACTATTCAAAACAAGTATGCAATCCTTAAATAGATGTACTTGGTCAAATGTAAAAGGAAGTATTAGTTTAATCATTGATGTTTTTACACACACGCACACCAAGCTCCTTAATAATCCTGTCCCATTCAGCTGACAAAGTGTTTTGTGACTCTGGTCACAAGAGTCATTGTTTTTGTTATCCTGTGGTGGTCACGTGTGTTGGTGGGTTCAATGTCTTTGGATAAAGTTAAAATTTTATTTTCATTTTGTGCACTAGATTGACTGGATGGATCACATGGAAATAAAAATGAACATGTGATCTCCAGTCAATTTTTATAATTGCATAACCTTCGTGTTAAACTTAAACTTTTTACATTTATATTCAGGATCACTTCGGATGCACAAGTATTTTAAATGAATGAGCTTTGTGTCTTTTTTGAGATAAGACAATCACATTAGTCATACTAAATATTTTTTGAACTTTGCTCTGTCAGCAGTGTTTTGTGCAGTTTTCCTGATAGTCACCATGACTACTACTGTCTGTCGATGAGTCTTAACTGCTCAGTTACCAGTTTAGCTTTGGTTGTGTTTGACAAGGAGGATGAGAGGTCGCCGTGAGTGACAGACGAATGGACCTCCTAGAGAAGTAACTCTGAGGGCTTCAAGTGCTTTGCCAGTTTCAAAGTGGAGGTGATTTATGGTTACGACATTGTCAACACAATTTCCCAAACTGTTTGGGTTTGCTTAGCTCACACGATTTCCATCACTGTGATATTGCCGGGTGATTAAACACCACTAGTTCTTTGATTTCATTACAAGGAGGCAGAAGACACATCAGGCAGAGAAAGGGAGATAGAAAGGGTAAATAAAAGATAAAACGTTTTAGATCTCATACAAAGGCAGTGCTCTGTGTGACAGAAAAAAAAGGAAACATACTTTATTCTTGAGTCTGTTTCCTGGTAGCGTGTGATTTGAGTGTGTGCGTGTGTCTTGCCAGTGGGGCCTATTCTCTCTCTCTCTCTCCCCAAATTTCCTGTCTCTCTCTCTTTCTCCCTGTGGCTGAAATAAAAGCAAAATCCTGAAATAAATAACTTTTCTCTCCGAGTTTGTAAGTGAATACAGCTGAAACACAGCTCAGTCTCTGTTTGGTGATTTTGTCAGATGACTTTGCAGTTACAAAAGTCAGGATTTGACCATTGATTGTCCAGCCACATGTTGGGTTTTTAGCTGGTCTTGTTTTGTCTGAATCGCCACCAAGCCTACAAGAGACGGCATTATTATTGTGTTGCAGTGGCGAACTGATGAGTGCTTGTGTTACTGTGTAGTATTACAATTTAAAAAAATAGAGGAAATAAAATACCATTTGCTCCAATACAAACCTGTTTGGATACTTCCTATAGAAAAGGTGGTTATATTTAGGCTGTATTCTTTAGACCCCCGCCCCCCCCCCCCCCCCCCCCCCCAAATAAAAAAAAAAGTATGATGAATGCTTTAAGTTGACTTTTACAGAAGAAGATGCTCTGAAGATGAAGACATATTGAGGGGCGTGGTAATGCTGTTTTAGGCAAAGTGACTCTGTGCCACTTTGTGGGTGTGGACATCCACAGATCAAATAAAGAGGAGGACAATAATGACAATATAAACACTGATGTAATGGACAAGTGCACGCCTTGGGACGGAACTAGATAGGCTATTAAACGTTAGTGTTAGTCATGCTCCAGATCTAGAGATCATGAGGTTAATTCATTTCATTCATTCATTCATAACCTTTATTTCAACTTAAAGATATATTTACAAAATAGCCGAGATAATACTGTAATGGTGAGCTACATATGTAAAACTGTGTATGTAAATGTTTTTACACATTTTCTCCTAAACTGCGTGAATAGCAGCTGTGCCTCTGATATGACAGACCTGCTGTGTCCAATTTCTACTGGACAGTTATTCAGGCAAGATGTCACCAGTTGGATTTCCATGTAATGATTTGCATGAACAGTATGAAACCAATAAAAGAGCGTTGTTAACAGGTACATTTGTTTTTTGACAATTTGGGCAACTCTGAAGCAAGCAATACTTCCGCTGAGTTGTAGAGCAGTGACTCATCTGTACTTCCCTAAACTGTAATAAATAGATGTGTGTTTTCCCAGTGTTTGCAAAACATAAATAGTCCAGTAATTATAGGCCAAAAAGGGGTCAACATTAAATAAATTGCAACAGACGCAAACTCAACTGATTTTGTATCCTCAGCATGTCCTGAGTGAGGGAAAAAAAGGCCAGAAGAATCCCATTAGGGGAAAGTTTTTAAAAACACCCAAATTTATCCCATTTATACGAATATTTTTCACGTGAATAGGGTAAAATTTTTAACCTTTAGATATCTCCATGAAAATTACTGAGTTGATTATTTACATTAAGACAAACAAAAAGTGTATTACAAGTTTTTTGAAATTATTTGTTAACATGAGCAAATTTGCATAAATTTGCATAAAATCGTTTTGATGGCACATGTATGAAGGTGCTGTGGTGGTACCAGCATGAAAATTGGAATGAGTTGACTCCATCGGTCAACCAACAAGAAACCACTTTAAATTTCAAGATGACTGCAATTTTTCAAGGTAGCCACATCCTTAGTAGAGCAGGTATGAGCAAACAGTGCATAATCCAATTACGTATGGCTAATTTGCATACATACCAACACCTGATCTAAACATTGGGTAGCCTGTACAGTAGCAGGTGAAAATGTCTTGTTCAGATTTGTTAACATATTACAGTTAAAAAAACTTAATATTAAGGTCTGAATGGAACCCATTTAGGCTATCAGGTGTTGTGTGTAAATTAGCCATATGTAATTGGATTATGCATGCATATGTTTGCTCATACCTGCTCTACTAAGGATGTGGCTACCTTGAAAAATTGCAGTCATCTTGAAATTTAAAGTGGTTTCTTGTTGGTTGACCGATGGAGTCAACTCATGCCAATTTTCATGCTGGTACCACCACAGCAACTTCATATATACATATGCCATCAAAAATTTGTAATACATTTTTTGTTTGTCTTAATGTAAGTAATCAACTCAGTAATTTTCATGGAGATATCTAAAGGTTAAAAATTTTACCCAATTCACGCAAATTTTGTTTTTTTTATGCGTATAAATGGGATATATTTGGGTGTTTTTCCAAAACTTTCCTCTAATGGGATTCTTCTGGGCTTTTTTTTCCCTCACTCAGGACATGCTGAGGATACAAAATCAGTTGAGTTTGCTTCTGTTGCAATTTGTTAAACCTTTTCTCGTAAAATGACTGGACTAAAAAAAGTGCTTGTGCTGCTGGTCATTCAAGGCAAACCTCAGAGACATAATATGTCAGTCAGGGCTGATTGCAGACTCCCAGGAGACCTTTTCCCTTGTTTCCTTGCTGCCTATTTTGTTTTCCCGCTTTTCTCTGTCCTCCCTGCCAGTCATTCTCCTAACTGCTCTCAGTAACTGATAAGGTGGTAAAATCAAGCAGTGGGAAGAATCCCAGGCAGACTAAGGGGATAAAATGTGCTTGAACTTGGAATATGTGAAACTTGCAAGAAACAGAATAATAAAGTGGTAAAAATCTGACCAGCAAGTGTGGCAAAAATATCCTCACTTATAAGCACTAATATGAGTCAGGCTCAAAAAATGCTGGAACCCGGTTATTTCCATCAAACAATCAGTTGCATCTCTCATTCTCCCTTTGTGCTCCAAGCCTGCACTTTTCAGACCACACGACCAATCCAATATCGATCTCAGGTCTACGGAAGCCGAGAACGACCAGGTCCATATACATTTTTTATGACCGTTTTCTTGTGATAACGACTTATTATTTTGTTATCTCGAGATAACAAAGTCCGGTTTCTTGTGATGACGAATTAGTTTACCGGTATTTCGTTATCTTGTTATAACAAAGACCGTTTTCTCTTGATAACGAATTAACTATTTCGTTATCTTGAGATAACAAAGTCTGTTTTCCCATGATAACGAACAAAATTATTTGGTTCTCGGCATAGACTGGTTCTCGCCTTCCGTACCCTCTGGGTCAAGATGGGACTGGACCTCTTGAACTATGTCTTGAGTGACGCGCAGTCCAGTCAGTCTGCACCTCTCGTGCATCATCCTGTACTCGTGCAGACGACCCAGTCCGCTTAACTGGTGGCTGATGAAATTCACTATGTCACTGTACCGTCGCCTGTACAGTTGCAGCCGGGCTAGTCTCCTCCTCAAATTTTGAGGACTAATGTGGATGTTGTGTCTCACAGACAGACTTAAGGCAATTTCTGCCTGTGTTAGACCCTGATTAAAGTAGTCCCTGATCTGTTGCTCAATGGATAGGCCTGCTCCTTGATCCATTTTCACCTCTCTCTCTCTCTCTCTGTCTGTCTGTGTCTGTGTGTGTCGAGAACCAAATAATTTGATTTGTTCACGAGAAAACGGTCTTTGTTATAACGAGATAACGAAATAATAAGTTGGTATCACGAGAAAACGGTAGTAAAAAAAATGTATACGGACCTGGCCATTCTCTGCTTCCGTAGATATGGTACAGTATATGTGTCAAACAAACTGGTTTGACTGACTGAACTGTTTTGCTCACAACCAAAAGTGGTGAAGGGAGTAATGGATGGTCTGACTTCGGGTTTGTCCAATAATAATAATAATAATGATGATAATAATGATAATAACAATAACAATAATAGTATGTGTTGCATTCTAATTCTGTTTGTCCCTACATTTCCTGCAGGACATTTCTGAGGGAGCTGGAGAACTGTATAGAGAAACCAGAGCTGGTGGGAACCTGCTTCCTGAAACGAGTGAGTAGAAACAGTGATGGAAAGTGTACCGAGTAGAAAAAGTACAATTCCCCGATTGCTGCATGTAAGAACTATTTTCATGTACTTACGTTTGACGTTATTATTCCCATTTTGCTGGTTTATGCCGTGCCACACTCAGTGAAATATTCCCTAGTGTCTTTATTTTACTCAGTATTCATTTTCATAAAGTCGCATTACTTCTTTTTCCCATACAAAGATGTAATACAACTTCTAGGAGACTAGAGGAATAAGTGGCATTTGTGTATGTATGTGGGATACTACTACACATTAAGTACACTCACTAATTAGGTAATTACAGCTGAGAAATGTAATTTAATTTTAATAAATCAGCCCAGTCATTATGATAATGATGTACAGTTTTGACTGACACTGTCCAATATATTTATAATTGAGGCTGTACCTTGCGGTTGTGGTGAGCTGGACTGCATTTTGTTAGAAGATATTCTAGACATTCAGCCCACCACGGCAGTAAAAAACACAGTAAAATGAATTGAAGTGAAGTGAAGTTTGTAATGTTCTTGGAGGCTGAGCTGGGGTACTAGATTGCATTATCAGTGGAACAGCACCTAATAAAGAGTGTATATCATCTGAAATTTGTGATTACAGCCGGATTTATTCAGGTCAATTCTGACTTTTATTTCCTTCCTTTCCCTCATTTCTTGAGTCTGCTGCTTTATGTCTCCAACCATTCACCACAGTTGCAGATGTTTCTTCCAGCACTAAAAGTATTTGGTACAGAAAATGTGAAATGTCAGTGACCAGTCACTAGAGGAGGTTTAAGAGACTTTCTTCTCTCAGACTTGTCTTTTTGTTTACAGAAAGAAGAGCTTCAGGTGTATGAGAAGTACTGTCAGAATAAACCCCGCTCTGAAGTCCTCTGGAGACAGTGTGGAGACAGCCTCTTCTTCCAGGTAACACACACACAGACACAAACACACACACACACACACTGCACTTGTGACCCTTGTATGTCTTGTGTTGCTGTTTGTTAGTGATGTTAGACCTCAGTGTGTGTTCTCTAACTTCCCATTCATAAGGAAAACATTGTCCAAACTGATTTCTTTTTACAGCAGTATCAATCAGACGCTCCTGCTACATGCTTAAATGCTGTCACGTTTTGTGACATACAGTGTCCCATCAGGACAAGTGTGCTTTGACGTGAATAGTTTGCCTACTGCTGCTTGAAACGAGGTCCAGTGTCCTTTCCTTCCTGATGGGGAATGTTTGGTTTTTCTAACAACAGGAATGCCAGAAGAAACTGGACCACAAGCTCTCCCTGGATGCTTACCTGCTGAAGCCCGTCCAGAGGATCACCAAATACCAGCTCATGCTCAAGGTTACTACCCACACACACACACACACACACATGCACACACACTCTCATCTGTATAGAGTACTCTTATGACATGAAGTTCGCTTGCTTACTTTGGTTGAGCTTGTTTACTCTGCAAATCCCATTAAAAATGATCCAAATGCTGTTGTCAGTACATTAACAGGGCATTATTTATGTAATTATTGCTTGAATTAGTGCAGTATGATCCACACCAATCCCCGAGGAATCACTAAAAGCTCTTCGCATATGAATTCAGAATGAGGGTTTAGTCTTTTACCATGGAAACCAGAGCAACTAACTTCTGACGGTCCAATCTGTAACAGATCTTCAGATGTCAGCTCAAAGTTATAAAAAATTTTTTTTTAAGTTGTCCTACAATTTATATTCCATAATCCATAATAAACTCTTCACATGTTATGGATATATTGTTTTAGCAGATTTAGCACAATTGGATTTCTGTCATATTAGGTCATAATCTGTTCCTATGGGGAATAATGTGTAATGCATGAATAACAAGAGGAAATGCTGTACGTGTTCTCTGAATCACAAACCAATTATCTTATATGTCTTGCAAAGTGATAGCTACTATTTACTGGGATCACAGAAGATCTCCCGTAAAGATTTAATCAAAACTGATTTGCTTGATAAAGCCCCCCTATAACCTGTCATAAATTTGATAAAACCAAGTTTGATGGAGACTCTGCGGGTCGTAACTCAGTTTCCCGTAGTCAAACTTCAACTGCAGTCTCCTCTTTGACGGTTATCTGAGGACCCGCTGGGACAGTTTTCTCTTATTCTCTTATTTCTCTTGTTGCTATGCTAGTTTCTTTCTTAACACGTAGAAGACTCTTAACTGGCTTGAAATTCATGTGTGATGTGTAGACCATTGTCCTGATAACCTCCACCATCAGTGTCAGTGATTAACTGTTAATTCTCTTCTCTTCTCTTCTCTTCTCTTCTCTTCTCTTCTCTTCTCTTCTCTTCTCTTCTCTTCTCTTCTCTTCTCTTCTCTTCTCTTCTCTTCTCTTCTCTTCTCTTCTCATTATTCAGGAGATGTTAAAATGCAGTAAAAATGAAGGGGTGGCTGAACTGGAGGAGGCTTTAGCAACCATGCTGGACATCATCAAGTCTGTCAATGACTCCATGCACCAGATAGCCATCACTGGCTTTGAGGTCAGCATGTCATTCTTTTTTATTATTGATATACTCTATATTTATACATTTTGTTTCTGGTTTTTAAGATAGAATACTTTAAATAACTTTATGAGACTAGAAGATAAACATACACACAATGTACAAGAAAAATGTAAATCCCAAAATTACAGTTAAAAAATACAAACATATAGCAGCATTTACAGTGTACGCTGCTACTGTATATGGGGAGAGGGGGCTGTGAATTTGTGAATATGTCCAGTTTTCATCGTTTTTCTCAGAATCGTCAAGCATGTACTTAAACTGATGTGGGCTTTGAACAGCTTACTATGGTATTTAGTAGTATGTGAGCAAATGTGGGGGCAGCATTAGCTCTTATTACAAGTGTGGGCCCGGAGCAGCCCCGGCGTCAGGGGGTCAATTAGGGGGGCAGTGCTCCCCCGCCCGTGCTTCCTTGCCCCCCCATTGGCTGTCAGAGGAGCAATGAGTTTTTTTTCTTGCTGAATTTTTTTAGGGGAGGAGTCATAATTTGTTTTGTGTGTCACATTGTATTAATTCATATTCAGTTAACTGAAATCAGTAAAATTTAAAATAAAAAAAATATTTCATTATGATTTAATTCATTATGGCAGATACGTCTCGGCTTGTGTCACGTGACGCGTAGGCTACGTGCTGCTGCAAGTGACGCGCGGAAGTTTGTTTACATTCACACTGCCATCTCAGAGCGAGAGGAAATGTGTAGGCTAATTAATAACTGATATCAATGGATATTAGGAAATTCTTTTCCGACCACCGCCACAAACTAAAACAGCCTCTGGACAGAGCAGCAACCTGGGGCACGAGCACAGCAGAGCAGGATAACTGTAACAATTTACTATCTATTAGATAGTAAATAAATATTTTTAAAAAGTGCGCCCCCCCTGAAAAGATGTAATGCCCCCCCATTTGGTTCTGCAGTCGGGGCTGGCCCGGAGAACTCACTCTGTAGATCACACACAACAAAGTTTGGGTTTTAACTGCAGTGGCACTGGTCCAAGACCAGCCGGACCTTTGTAATACCATAGTGTTTCTATCGTATTTCATTCGAGAGGGCTTCCAGACATCTTTGTGTAAACCTCATAATCATTAAAGTATCTCAAGGTGAAGCCAAGTGTCCTCTTTTTTGGAAATCAAAATATGGTCACCCTCCTATATTAATAGACAAAATGTCCGATCTTAAGGTGTAGAAAAGTTTGCCACATTGGAATCTAGGAAGATATTATTTGGGTAAATGATGATGCATAGTATGTAAATACAATTTAAATATGGATTAAATCACAAATGAAATTACATTTTCATGATGTGTGATCTGTGTGTTGATGTTCACAGGGAAACCTGAGTGAACTGGGGAAGCTGCTGATGCAGGGATCCTTTAATGTGTGGACTGACCACAAGAAAGGTCACAGCAAGGTACAACCACACAAACCAATTGTCAACATTTGCTTTTCTATTTTGAATGAAGATGTATGGTGGATATACTCAATGTGTTATGTAAGACTCTTAACATGAATTCTGTTCTGTTCAATGAAATCCTATGTGTCAACTAATTTTAATGAAAAAAAAAAACTGCATTACTTACAACAAGTTAGCCAACGCAAAGGGCATGCATAGTTTATGTTCACTAAGAACTTTACCCAACTCAATTACTTCAGAGAGAAAGCAGAGAGAGGGAATGAAACTGATTTCTGTATCGTATGGAAATGATCTGAACATAAATGGATGCCTGGGGCGTCAGAAAAAGTGAACACTTAACCTGCAGTGCATACGTTTTGTCTCCCCCTTCTGGTAGTGAGAGTAATTACAACATTTCCACATTTCCAATATTTTAAGTAGGGGAAATGTTAACCTACTCTACAATATTTCACCAATAACAAGACCAAAAACAGTCAGATGACATCTGTTTGTACCCTCAGTCTCGTCTCTTCTGGAAGCACAGGTAATCCCTGTTTCTTTTAGACTGTGATCCTTGGTCTGAATGCCGAATTTATCTTTTTATTATGAGCCATCAAAAACTTTTCTTGGATGCCTCCTGGATTTTTCTGCCATAGACTCAGCCATACCTCGAATTGCTGAAGCTTACATCTTCTCTGTTGCTATGGCTACCCCCCCCTCTTTGGCAGCTTTGGCAAACAAATCATTTATTTAGTATGTCACCACATACGCAAGAGCTCCAGTACACAGCAAAACACAGAGAGTAACCTGGAACTGATGGGCATAATCACTACTATGTGAACTCCTTGGCAATGGCTTGAAACTAATGGGTGTTCAGTTATGTACCTTGTATTATAAGTACACACCAGCTTTAAACGCAGCAGTCAGCTGGTGAATTTGTAAGGTGTTGTTCTGGATATTAATGCATCCATGATTATCTGTATAGTTGCACATTGTTTCACAGTTATCAAAGAAAGAATGTGAACAAAGACAGCTGCTAATGAGGGCAATGGCACATTTTCTCAGGTGTATCAGTACAAAGTAGGAACAAAGTTGCTGCAAATGGATCTTAAGATTGCAGGAGTTGCAGTTACTGATGATGAAAGGACAGGGAGTGCTGCAAACATTTATCCTCTTCAGAAAGGGAAAAGATGTGAGGAAGAAGAGAGGAGAGCAAGAAGCAGGAGGGCTGAAGAGGAACACAGCTTTAGTGAAGAAACAGTCTCTAACAATAGAAGGACAGACAATATATCTCTGACTGATTTCACTTGATTTTCAGGTGAAGGACTTGGCCAGGTTTAAGCCAATGCAGAGGCATCTCTTTCTCTATGACAAGATGCTGCTGTTTTGCAAGAAGCGAGAGGAAACCACTGACGGACATGAGAAGACCCCGTCCTACAGCTTTAAACACTCACTCAAGGTTAGATCCAGATGGTGCTGTGCACGACATGAATGTCACCATCAGCCCTTCCACATCACCAGCTGTCCCCTTTGTTTAGTATTGCAATTCTCCTGGGTGTGTGATGGAGACTTTGAGATTACAGGGGGTCTCTGACAGCAACAACTTAAGTAGAATTTATCTTTCAGCTATAAATGCTGGTTTCTCGAATGTTCATTTTAATGATGTCTTCAGGGCAAAATATTGAAAGAAGTTGAGCTTAACTGTTAATGAAAGGTTCCCTGTGGAGATATTGACCTCCTGTAGTGCTGCACAGCTCTTTGTCTATGAGCCCTGCATTGTTACAGTAACTTGTGCACACAATAGAGCACACATGCACATTCCCATGTGACACAATATATATTCCTGCTGGTAACTTCACGTTATTCCATCTTTAGGTGGTTGTAACAAGAATCAATATTGACATATTGTTCATATAATCAGAAACGATACATTCATAAAGAAGGACTGTGCAAGAGACTTACAGTACCATCTTTCTGGGTGATAAGCAGGTTTGGGAGGGTTTAAAAATGTATTCCTGTACCTGTTAAAAAAATTAATTGTAACTTACTCTAAGTATCCCAAAATTTAAGTAATGTAACAGATTACTTTTAGTTACTTTTGGATTAGTTTAATACCAAACATATGCAAATTAAGTCACGCAGCCATCACGCATCATCCACGTAGACTAGATCACTAGAGAAATGAAATGAAACGCACCGAGCATCCGGTAAATTTGAAAATAAAACACAATGGATACACTCTCGATTTGTAAATCATCACTTCATCAACATTAGTGACCTATCATATGAAAAGACTTTTCATGCTGTCCAACAAATGCCATGAAAAGAACTAAAACAAACTGTCAGTTCTTCACTTTGTGATTTCTCTACCCTGGGCTGCTACATTCAGACAGGGAGTGTAAACTTAAAAATAACTATTTTTACTGACTTTCTTTATAAATCCTACAAAGCCAGCTGATTTGCACAGTCCTGGTTCCTGGGTGTCTTGAAAAATAATTTAATCAGTTTTCTATGTACACTATAGCTTTTTATTGAATCACAATGATACATGCACATTGAACAAAGTGTGTTTTTCAAATACCCAACACATTTTCACCTCTTAAAGGTAGTGTTGTGTTGTGATTTCCTCATCTTTCAGTATGGTGCTGCTGTCTAATTTACTCCTGCATCTCACTGTGTCTCCGTCCTACTGTCTGTCCAGATGAGTGCTGTGGGCATCACAGAGAATGTCAAAGGAGACAGCAAGAAGTTTGAGGTGTGGTACAACGGCAGAGAAGAGGTTTACATCATCCAGGTACAGTATGTTGAAGCAAACATTTCATATCAGTCATTCTCAACTTCAGTCAGACACACACTTTATTCCCTGGATTCTGTGAATGATCTCACACCCTTTTTGAGTGTGGTCCCTCCTCTCTGATCACATGGTTTCTGTCATTTTGTGTGAAGGTTTTCCCCAGGTTTCAAGTCTGATTTAGTCATTACAGGTGTTCATTTTCACATAATGTTTTAATAGTAAATATATTTTTCATGAATTGACAAAAATAGTTACCATTTTCTTTATAGATTAAATTAGTGATTCCAAACTTTTTGGTTTTTGACCTTACTAAGAAATTCTGGTTGTGACCTCTCCTCACATCTAAGAAGCCTCTTAAGATGTCAAGCATTTCCACCCAAGGAACCCATTTCACCTCCAGACTCCTCTGATGGTTTCACTTTAATAACTGCTTGAGGCCAAGAGAGGTATTTCACAACAAAACTGCAAATTTTAGATGAGACTCCTGAAAATATGTACAGGTCTTTACCCAACTTCTCTGCTCAAATGATCATGTTGCACCCACTCAGACCCCCCCTCCGCCAACTACAGCAGTTGTGAATATATTGATAGCAATAATGATAAAAATGCCATTTATAATTAAACTTTTGATTTAAAAGTATATATATATATATTTGTCTTCTATGTCCTTATCTAACTATATTTGTAAAATCATTTGGAACAGTTTGTGCAAATAAAACAAAAAAAGGTAAATTAATATAAATGGGTGTAAAAGGTGTAAATTCATGTTTTTAGTGTCTTGATATTTTAATTGAAAATATCCAGTTAATATTTAATTTTGTTATAGAGGCTTGTTGGGATGCATCGTGTGCTCTTTTCCACACTTCTCCTCTCGGGGACAGTGTTGCACCACACAGCCCTGCCACGGTTCCTTACTCAGGAAAACAGCATTAGTCTTAAGACGTCTTTGTTGTATATGTTGCTTCATTTGTGTGTGTCTCTGTGCGTGTGTGTCTGTGTGCGTGCGCACTTTCTTCCCCAGGCTCCTTCCATGGATGTGAAAAATATGTGGGTGTCAGAGATTCGTAAAGTTCTTACAGGCCAGCTGGAGGCATGCAGAGGTACACACACACACACACATGCACTGTGCACTGTGCACTTGAGAATATATGCTCATAAGAACTTTCTTAAATTCCAACTTGGAGCTGAAGTGCAGGCTGGTGATTATAAGAATCCATTCATCTATTATTTTCTGGTAGACCACATGTGACTACCATACTTCCAATACACATACACACATATGAACACTGAATTATTATATTTCAAAACACACATTCACCTCGATGCTGTATTGGAATGTTTCACTGCCTCTTCATTATTATATTTTTTTGATACTGTACATTTCATGGCCAAATACAAATAAGTACATTGCAATGTCATACAGTACATTATAAAACCCTGTTTTTGGATTTTGGATATACAGTACATTGTTTGATTTTGTCAATTCAGTGTTGGAGGCTGCTGCCACAGCTCCATTTTCTTCTCTTATCAAAGATTTTCTGGTCAACACAAGTATCTGTCAGCACATCTTGGGTCATCATTGCTGTATACTAGTCTAGAGATGGGCCTGACAGTCTCCCGTACCGATGGCCAAGTCACATTCATCTGCTTTCTCATGCTGTGTGTGAATGGCAGGCAGAGAATAATGAAACTGCAATATACAAACATAAGCACAGGCTATTTTGCATTTAAGTAGCTGTCAAAAAAGATACAAAAGCATCACATTATTTAGGACAGGTGAATCAATACTCTGTGTCTTTTGGGAAATAAGTATCACATCAAGGAAATGTGTGATTTTGCTTTGTTCAGTTGGTCTCTTTCAATCACTGCTGACAAATGTAATTCAGCTCTCGATCGTTTCATTTGTGGCCTTGAAACATTTAGTCTAGTTTTCCAAATCACTGTTACACACAGGAATTGCCTGCATGCATTTATATTTCAGTTTTGTAACTTATAAACAACGACCTTAAGGATGTTCACCTACAGTACAGGGTGAAGATTTCCAATAATACAACACTACTGCTGCAAACACTGCATAAGTGTGTACTGCACATACAGTATACAGTTTATTGTAGCCAACCCCACACAATATAATACTATTATATTATAATTTTCTTCACAAATATGCAGTGTAAGAAACATAATTACTGCATTTTTGTTATATAAATGAATGTGTGGAAATTCAACTAAGACCATGAGCTTACCCTGATCTAAACTAACTGCTGTGAACACCTCATATAAAAGTTTAATAATGCTGCGGTTGAGTTGTATATGAGTAGACACTGTTTTGCAAGACTGAACTCTGGAAATATGCTGTCAGTAAACATTTTAGACTTGTTAGATATGTTTCCCCTCACAACATTTACAAAACAAAAGGACAAGTCCGGACATACTGTACACACGTGACAAATGAAAATGCAGCTCATCAAGATGCTCACCACAATGAATTTCATTCCAGTTTCTCTGAGTTCTCTGTGATTGAAACAGGAGCTTTACAGTCCATCACTTCAACAAGAACATGATGAAAATACTACAAACTTTTGACGATGAACTGCTAAAACAACATTTCATCCCGTGTTGCCCAAATCCAGTCAGCCTATTTAAATGTGTGCTGCAGTGATGATTTTATGATGAGTTGATGGATAATAAAAAAAAAAAAAAAAAAATCCTCAAGCAATTTAGTATTGCATGTCCGTGAAGTTTGGTAACTCACAAGAGACAGATTAACAGCGTAATGGTAAAAGTTAAAGAAGCAATAGTAAAAACATCCTGACTTTCAGTTCACAGTGTTGCTTTTAAGCTTAAAAAAAACAACCTTTCAGACATTTTCTGGTTTTCTGTTAAAAGCCTTATTACATAAACTTGACATCATCACTGTAACATCAAGGCCTTTCTTCTCAAACTTCTCAAAAGCTACTCCGGAGCCTCACAAGATGAGATATTGCATAGCATTGAAATAAACATTGCATAATATATTATATTACATTATACAGTATATTACATATACACTTTCAAAAGCCCTTCAAAACATATAGTCGTTAAAAATCACTGGTGTGCACATTTGACTGATATCAAATTTGGATCAGTGATTAAAAGTTTAAGTCATTCATTTGGAAAAAATGTTCTGCAGTTTCAGATACTTGAGTCGGAAGATGTTCTGCTTTCTCCAGTTGATATCATTGTTAATGAGATATCTTTGGCTTTTGTTGTGCTGCTGTGAACATGACTTGAGGCTATGAGAAACTGATCATCTACGCTGGCCCTGAGAGCGCAACGCACTGCAGCTTAAAGAACATGTGTAAAGATACACATGTGCGGTGAATTAAAACAAAACAGAGAACACGATTTGACAGCACACTTGCAAATGTAAATGTATTACCAATTCAGTTGTACAACACTGGTGGGTTGTGAGGTTCATGTCCAACTCAGTGCTTTTACTGTAACTTTAAAAGTGCATGTGTTTGGATTTTTTGTAGAATACAGTATGTGTTGTCAATTTGATGAGGGTGTTAATGAGATCTTAATGCGTTGAGCTGTCAGGGCCACTGGACTCATCACTGTTTTTTTGACAACTTAAACAACAATTAATCCATGATCTAAAATAGCTGTTAATGATAGTTGCTCCCACATTGTGAAGATATAAATAAACAAGTGTAGGCTCCACATGGTGAAACACATACGCGTTTGCAAACAAACTGCATCCCACACACACACACCCTTCTCTGAGTCTCTCTGTGTCCACCGGCTCCTGTAACGCTCTCTCTCCTCCCACCCTACAAGCCTCAGTCGTCCACAGTTCCACTCTGTGGTCCTGACTGACAGGAAAACCACCCTCCGTGCGCCACACACAACCCAACTGACAACCCATCTGTATGTGTGAGGGGAGATGAGTGTGTGTGTGTGTGTGTGTGCGTGCGTGCGTGCATGCGTGTCTGTGTGAGCAGACTGACTAATAAAACAGCAGCCATGTCATGAAGCCCGGGGAGCAGAGGCTGCAGGAGGCTATGATAGTCCAGTGCAGTCCAGTTCAGTGGGCGCGTGTGTTCGTGTGTGTGACTTACAACTGTGACTCCGTGTAAGGACGGTAGAGGAAAGACAGAGAGACGGAATGAAATTAGATTGAGAAAAGGAGAGGAGAGGAGATTGAACCTGATGAACAGAGAGGAGAGAGCGTTGGAGAGATGCATGGAAAGAAAAAGACTGACAGAGAGAGAGAAGACAGATTTTCAGGTCGGAGACGGAGACTGAGCGGCAGCACTGCGGATGGAGGGAGGCTTGAAGGGATGAACATGAAAAGAGGAGAGAGGAAGGGGCAAGTGTGAGGAGAAAGGAGGGTGGAGAGAGGGATGACAAAAGGGAACAGGAGTCATTTCGATTTGATGTGCTGAGGAGGGAAGGAGAAAAAGCATGAATGTGATGAGAAGATGGATAGTGGTGTGTTAAGTATAATATACAAATGTACAAGTAGAATCCTTATTGAAAACAACAGGCAGCAAATTGTGTGTGTATAGGCGAAAAACAGTTTTAGCCTAAGGTCTCTTTGGTATCCTCCAAAACTTTGAGGGATATCTCACTGTTGTTTCATTTTTGTCAATGCACTGTGTCAAAGAATACATCTCCATGACAACTGAGCACACTTGACTGAAGACCATGAAATGGTGCTGGAAAAACTAGCAGGTGAAGGAGCATTTGCGATCTATTTCTTTTTCTATTTCTAATGTCAAGAATGAGCCTCCTTGTCAGAGTTTACATGTATTTCCATAGTTCATTTCCAACACTAATGACAATGTTGCAACCACCAATAATTGCTGAGATCTGATGTGGTGACGTCGCTACAAAGAAATGTTGTTGGGCAGGGAACAAAAGCCGTCAAATGATCAACAGCCAACAATGTAGCTAGATATTATCTTATTAAACTGTAACAGACTGTCTCCCAAATGTTGGCATACTAAAACTGTGAACACATATCTATGAAAAGTACAGACAGTAATGAAGGTTTTAAACCAGCAATAAAATGACTGCCTGCCGGCTCAGGATTCTTGTTTTTATAAATACTTGAATTCATTAGTTGGTGAGTAGGAGTAAAATAAAAGATTTATCCCGTTTTGTATTTCCCCTAAGTCCAAAATTTTACTTTTAGCAAATAAATTTAGGCCCCTGGGCGGAAACTTATTTTGCTTATATTGATGTTCAAGCAGCTCTCTACAACAACAGGGAGAGAGCCAGAAAATAGGGGAGTTGGAGAGAGACGGGAGAGAAACAACATGTGCACATGTAGATGTAGTGTACAAGACAGTGCAGATGGAGAGCAGTGCGGTCTGTGGTTCATTGGTCCAATGTATGGAACTGAAAAGCAAACATGCATCAACACTAGTCTTCTTCAGTTGTGAAAGCCTCTCTCATATGAATAGGTCCATTCATCTCCACGGCTAGGTGGTTAGATGCTTGTTGTGTCCACCTGACATCGTACTGCTGGGTGTACACAATGAGAAAGAGCGTAGAAGAAGAGAGTGTGCAAGGTGTGTTTGGCTAATAAAGTAGCCAGTGGAAAGTAGTCCTGCTCCCGTGATTATTCTACTTTGGCCACATACAAACAGAACCATGCTGCTTATGGTGTTTTATGTTATTTTGTTGCCCTTGAAGAAACATACCATATACAGTCAACTATAAAACATTGTGTATTCTATTTATCATCATCATGTTTATACACACACACACATACTTAGTGTGAATCAGGTCACCCATTGATGCTATCAAAAGCTTACATACAACACAGATCAATACAGCACATACAAAACAAACAATACAGTACATAACACATTAAACAGACATTAGACAACATGGACCCCTTACGTAACAACAGGAGCTATTTTCAGAACATGTAAATGTAAAAACAGTTAGCAATAAAATTTACATTTAATTTACTGTGGATCAGATGCTCTATGGTTGCAGCTTATAAATTAAGCAGTTTAATTTTTAGCTTTTTCTTGAAAGTGGAGATGGACTTCTCTACCTTCAAGCTCTCATCCAGCTCGACAATCTAGTTCTTTTTGATCTTCTTTTTTCCCCCAGTAATTAGGTGTTTTTCCTGGTATTATACGTATGTCGAGGACCGCAAACCGGAACAAGCTCACACAGTCGAGGGTTGGTTTTATGGATGATTTGATGCGTCACATAGGCGTTATGAAATGAATTAATTTCAGTTAAGCAGAGGAGACCAAAGCAATGAAATAGAGGTCTTGTGGGGGCATTGTACTTGGACCATGACACAGCTTGAATAATCTTTTTTTGAAGGTTTTCTAATCTTTTCAGATAGCTAGGGTAGGTGTTGCACCAAATGGCATTACAGTATGTGTGGCTCAAACAGAGTTTTGTATAGAGAGAGTAGTGCAATTGAAGGAAGATAATGTCTTATTTCAAAGAAGAGCCCAACACATTTAGCTAGGTTGCACATTAAATGCTATGATGTTTAAAATTTAAGGACTCCTCAATGTGAACCCTGAGGAACTAAGTGGAGCTTACTCAAAGTAATTCTTTATCACTTATTTTAAGATGTAAGTGATTTGCTTCTGATGCCTTTTTATTAAAGCAGAAGTAAGTGATATATTTGTGTTAATATAAGTCTTAAATAGTTATATCTTCCGACAGCAATCACTTACATAGAGTGTTTGGACCAAAACACGGGTCTGTCAGTCACTCTGCTCTGCTCTGAGCCGAGGAGAAAACATTTATCGTATCCTACAGTTTTTATCCAATGAGGAGAGAGAACGGCATGCAGGGCTGTGTGTGCAGCCAAGGAACGCCGTGAATGTGGCGACGTAGGGACGAGGACTGTTATGGTGCGTTCAAGGAAACTCGTATTTTTCCGACCGTGAAGTGGTACCAGTTCGATCTGGTACGAGTTCACCGGTCGGAAGTTACGAGTGGCTGTTATAGTGACTTTCACCGGTAAAACAGGTCGGAAAAACACGAGTGGGTTACCTGGAACGCTACAAAGTCGTAAGTTGTGACTTGAAGCTGTAATTTACGATTTCAAAAGCCTGCCTGGAACGCAGCATTAGCGAAAACGACCGGACCACTTACTTCTTCTTTAAAATTAAACACAATATAATTGTTCTTGCTGATCTTAAACCAGATATCCATTTTCTGTAATTCAGTACTTAGTATTTCCTGTAGTTCAGATGTGTTGGTGTGAGGAAAAAAACAAATTGGTATCGATTGATTGTGAACTGTTACAATAGCTGACTGTGACTCTATTGGCAATGTTCTGTCACTGCCAATTATACTGTAGTTGGTATCATGTTATAAAGGTTTGCTGTGGTATTTTAGAAACATAGCAGGTATGATCTTCAGTACTGTCAAAAGCATAGTCTTAAACATATTTTTTCTACTAACATGAGCCACCAGACTTAAGTCATGATGGAGGCAGACAGGCAGCTGAGCTGAAAAACACTGGTGGGACTCGCTGTTTAAAGATGAGTCACCCAACTCGTGTACTATTTGCTCTGAGGAAGCTGTAGTGGAAACGGATATGACATCACTGTACATTCTTCAATTTGATCAGCGTTTATAAGTAAAGCATAGCTAGATCCATAATGAAAAAAAATGTACTTTTTGCTGAATACAATATTCAGAGCATATTGAGTGGCTCCATGCTGACTCTGCATATCTGCATCAGGTTCATTGGTTGGATGGAACAAGAGGCGTCAAGCCAGATCATTCATAGAGCTCTGTATTTCACTTATGTGAGCTATGCTTTTGGGGAAGGCTGTGCCTCTGCAGATATGTTACTAGAGTTTTCTCTAGAGATTTTTTTTTTTTTCTGACAGCAGAATCCTGTCGCAGGCCAGATTTGTTAACATTGCGTTTATGAAGCCTGTTCTTTGGATATGGCGACGGTCTCTGAAGCCGTTTCCCCAGTGACTTAAGTGTTCTGATGTTTCCTCCTTTCTTTCTACAGCCAATAAAGGCCAGTAAAATCAGCTTACACAGTTGACACAGCAGTTTAGGCGAATTTAAGCTTTGAAATAACGTAGAAATGTTAAAGTGGAAGGAGAGAGAAGGATCAGAGAGGCTTCTTAAAGCAAAAGATGTCATCCTTTAATGCTGTTCCAGAGGTCAGACACTGAAAATACAGGCTCAAACTTATAACCCTCCTTTTCTGGCTAAGCATAAAAACAGCAAGGTAGCTCTTCTATAACCTGTACTGAACTATTTGTCCCCCTTTGCAATTTTATGGTCTTGTTCTTCGTAAGTTCAGCTGCTTTTCTAAAGGCGTGCCCAGAGAGAACACACAAGTCAGGAATTCACAACTAATAAAAAGGCACTATTTATGTTTTCATCACAAAATGTGGATCATAATAAACATACTGCCATATTCACGGTTTATGCCGCTCACCCAGCTCTGTGGAGATCAGCACACATCTGTCTCAATTCGCCCACACTCTCACTCTGCCTGTTTAGAGCTACATAGCCTTCAGCCTGCTGTCTGCCCTGCACTGCAGCTCAAACACCAGTGGTAACTAAGAAAATACTGTAGTAAAGGTGCTTGCTCTTCAACACCACTGCACATATTTCTGTCCTTAACATACAGCTACCAACAAAAGTTTGTTTACACCCTCCTCACATGCAACTTGGCTTCCATTTGACTTCTATTGCTGATCAGGAAAACAGATCAAACTGAGCTTCAAGTGTGCCCTGTATCTATCCATCCTGTGGTTACACTTGTGTGCATGCACATTCAAGCAGTTGATGAAATGCCAGTGACTTGGTTTCACACTGTTCCACTGACCTACAGGTGGCAGTAATGCACCAAGATTGAACAATGTCAACAAAGGCAATAGAGAAAAAGACTACTGGCTACTAAACACTGTATGTGTGCATGTCAAACATGGGAAATATATTTTAAAAAAAGACCAAAAGCAAGAGGACACAACTCCTTTCCCCTAACATTAAAAATCATGTTTCCCGTTAATCAAGTTGTCTTTATCCATTAAGTCTCACCCCCTCTTCACAGTGAGGTGGCAGATCAGTCACTTGATGCACAGTAAAGTGTCATTTCTCTGTTACATTCACAGAAGCCAGTCAGCTGAACATCTATGGAGCACCAATCAGGTGAGCAACCAACTCCTTGTCACAAACTACAAAGTGATATGACATCTCTTCTCAGCTCACGGAAAAGCTTAGATAAGTGCTGAAAAGTGCAAGTGGCAGCCTTGAAGCCTTGAAGAAAAAGTGGTGTTTAATTGCACCGAAGAAAATATTTCATTATTTATATAACTATTTTCCCATATTGTTCTTGTTGCAGCCTTGTGATAAAAAAAATAAATAATCCTTTATCGATGTACATTCAATGGCTCATAATGGCAACAAAAAATCTGATAGTTTTGCAGTAATGTTGAAAAGGTAGAAAACTCCAAAACTGAGTACAAATGTGTCATCAGAACAAGTCCATGGTCATTTTAATGGGACAAGAAGGAGCAGCCATAGTGAGCTGTTATATAGCTGCAGGCAACAGGCTGTGCATCTCCAGCTCCTCAGCAGCCACCAGCTCCTTCCATTGCGCCCCGCTGTTCACAGACTCATGCCTTGTATAACTTAAAATCCGATCAATAGAAGAAGGCCAATTAGTGTCTGACTTCTTTGTTAAAACAACAGTAGTTTGTTTTGCTGCCCTAAGAATTCTGTGACCTGATTAGGCTACATGATTGCAAGTGTCAGCAAATCAGCAGGGCTGACATTTTTGAGACTGCCACTTAAAACACCTGCAGATTATGATGTAAAGACCTACATTTTTTTGTGTGTATTTAATTTTATTGTTTTCATAACAGAAAAATAGATGCATATTAGTAATAGTTGGTGGTGCAACACAGAACAGTACAAGTTTTTTGACATGCAGGACATAGGCATAAAATAAATTGCACAGCAACAGAATAGCACCAATTAAGTTTTTAGACATTACATTGAGAAAAGGTTGCCAGATTAAAAAAACAAAACAAAAAAAGATTTCCTCTTTATTAGATTTAATGTAGCTAATTTTCTCCAAGTGTAGCTAATACATTTCCCAGTTTTCCCAACCACATTTCAAATGTGGGAGCCCTTTCAGATTAAAATGATCTTTCTGGCTAACAATGTTGCTTAGGATCTAAAACTTTGTATTCTGATGTCAGTGTTACCAGACAATGTAGATGGGGATTGTGGGAAATTTAGTTGTTGATGATAATCTTTGCTCATGTTATTTGTTTACACCATTTTTCATTTTTCTCTCTACTCCAATAGGAATATGAGGAAGCTGGCACTGAGACAGTCAGATTCATCAAGTCCAGAGTTCAGCTTCAGGAGGACCAACCCGAGCCCAAACATGCGACAGAAGAGAGGTGAGAAGTCACTTGTTCAATTAGAACCACTAAGGTGTTGACTGTTGGGTTTACTTTTGCATCAGTAAAAAGCTATATAAGGCCAAGGGAGGTAACACAGGAAAGAGGTGATGTAAATAGTTTTTCAAATTGTGACTGATGAGATCTGGGGTCCGTTTCACAAAGCAGGTTCAACAAACTTTGAGTCTAATCCTGAACTCTGAGTTGATCTGCTCTGAGATAGGAATCTCACGGTGGAGGGCACACAGTGGAGTGACGTATGAATGCTGACGCAGAACCCCCCCCTGATTTTTTTTTTTCCCCGGTACAATACGTCAGTATTAAAAAATAATAATCTTGAGAGTTATTCAACATTGTGTGTTGAACAGGTGCAAATCCAAATGTGTTTGTCTCCATGATAACGTGATGGGGATGTGGTGTAGTCATCAATCACACCTGGAAATAATCCAGATGTGGATTGATTTACTACGAAAAAAATAAAAGAGAGAGGGAAGTGCAATTTTCTTCTGTGTGCGTGTCTGTGTTGTGTCATGTGAGGGTTGTACAGATAAACTGACGGTGCAGAACAACGGGAACGATCAAACAAATCCTCATGGAGAACAAAACATCTAGTTGAGGTCTAATAATCCTCCTGACGGAGTTTACACGTCCTGACTCCCGACCAGGTTAGGTTCACGGAGTGTGTTGCCATACAGTAGTAACTGACTCCGAGTTTCAGTTACCTCTCTTTGTGAAACGGCCTGGGGTTACTCCTCTTTACCTGGTTTGAGTTAACCTCCCTTTCTGAAACGGAAAACCCAGAGTTTTCACTAAACCTGCTTTGTGAAACGGACGTCTGTCTTACAAGTCAGACAACACATCATAACTGATGAAGAGGAAAGAGAAAAAACATAAAAAACATATATATATGTATAGAAGTTCTTGTACACTGAAGGTGTGTGTGTATTTCCATGCAGCATTATGTTTATAACCAGGTCTAGGTAGCAGCCCCAGCACATACTAAGTGTCCCTGCTTGTCACTGCATCTTTTACTCCTATCTTATCTTACCCTGACTCTCACTCAGAATTGGTGCACACACACACACACACACACACACACACACACACACACACACACACACACACACACACACACACACACACACACACACACACACACCTGCCCGCACACATGCACAGATAATCCTCTTCCAATCACCACTGCTAGAATGGAGGTAAAGGTTAAGGACAGTCGAAAGCAGCTGTTGTTTTTGGTCTCACCCCTCAAATGGGTGTGTGCGGTTACTATTATAAAACCCATACCTGTCTCCTCTCATCCATTCTCACCTCCTACTCTTTTCTATTTATCTCCCTTCCTCTTCTGTTGCTTTCACTTGTACTCTCTTTATCTCTCTCTCTTCTGTCACCCTTCCTGCCACTCTTGTCTTCAGTCTGCTCTCTGTAGCCGACCTCACCCTCTGCTCTGTGTTACCCTTTCTAACTCGCTTTTCAAATAAAATTGTCCTTTTTTTCTTTTCTTTGTCTCATTTCTATTGAGGGTTGCGATGGATCTGGTGTGCTCCTTTTTCAGGCTATATTTATAGACTATTCATTAAAGGGGACATATTATGGAAATATCACTTTTTGACGGCTCCTCAACACATATTTGGGTGTTTGTCTTGCCTTCCAAAATGTGAGAATTTACAAAACAATCTGTAATTTGCAGGCTCCCTGTATTGAAATCCATGTGGTTTTATGAGATGTCTTCCAGTGATGTAATTAGTTTTTGAATTTACATAACTCCACCCCGGGGTGGGGCGGGGCGAGCAGTGGTTGAATTGCATTTTAAGGGACCAGCCGTTCTGAACAGGGCTGTTTTGAGCGGATGAAAAGAGCCATGATGTTTGACGCAGGTCACAGACATATCTTTAAGGCACCTGGGAACTATTTTAATTTGTGGAAAAAGGAGCATAACATGTCTCCTTTAAAGGTATGCTGAATTATCTATGAAAGGTTCCTATGACAACTATTACCAACTATTATATGTCTTTGATACAAAAAAAGATGTGAATATTGTTAGGAAAGTTGGGGGACTATGACCTACACACTAGTATGAATGTTAATTCAGAAATCAGACTAGAAATATATTTTCCTTGTGAACTGAGTCCTTTAAATGTGGTCAGGCAAGCTCTAAGCAGCCTCTGTCAGGTCATGCTACCATAAAGGCCTGATTGATGGAGTGCTGCTTAGATGTTTGTCTTTCCAGCAGGTTTTCCAATCTCTCCTAGGACCCTCTTTCTGTGATGGTTGGTCCTCTTTACCTTTGTGACTCTTCATAGAGTTCGTAGTTTCATTTAATTTGGACTGATCTATGCAACTGTGGCTTTCATTGTCATGACACTATTGTTGCGTCCGTCAACAGACAGATTATTAACCTGCCACAGTTCTCAAAACCACCTTTGCGGTGGCTGCAGAAAGTGGATGTGTCCGAATACTTTGTGAAGCTGAGCAGGAATAGATGGGTCTTACTTTAGGGTTTAGAAAAAAAGAGTGAAGTCCGCACACTGTATAAAGCTCCTCAAGTGTTTATTGTGGATCAACGTTTCGATCACAATGGATCTTCGTCAGGATAAGAGACGCCGTCTTACTTTAGGGTTTCCATCAGAGTATTCCAAGTCGAAGCTGATCTTCCTCTGGACCAAAGCACTAGGGAATTCCAAATCCTGAGACTCGGGTTGATGAGCTTGATCACCCCATCCTCAGTAATGCTGTTAGAGCAGGAGCAGCCACCACCACAACCACGCCATTGCAGATATGGATAAAGTATGGCTCTGTCAGTGTCCCCTTGGCCGCCATTTAGAACTGCGTGCACACATTTTCAAGGACTTGACCCTTCACAGACCTAACTCTTCACTCTAATGTACAGGATGTATGATTTCACTGAATGACTTCTCTGTGCTGCTGACTTTTTCTGCTGTCATTCTGCTTCTCTTCATAGCTGTATTTAAGAGTATATACTGTATGCTTTATTCAACTCTGGTTCTGGTTCATTCTCCTTCACATTGCTCAAACATTAATGTAGGCAATTCTCCAGCAAATCCATTTAATGCCAGAAAAATCTAGTCAACTTTAAATTAAGATTCCTTTATTTGTCCCACAGTGGGGAAATTTCTAAAACACAGCTCAAAGAAACAATTGATGAGATGTCTTAACAGTGACAAAATATGACTTTGATATACAGTACTCACCACAGGTTGCACAGTTTCATAATGTTGTTAAAGTGTCACGTCACAGAAACAATTTCTTGATCAATGTCTTATTTTAATTTATTTTGATTCAGAGAAAACAAAACAGACTCCATACCGAGTCAGTGTCATTTGTTACTGTATGTAAACTAACAGACAAAAACAGAAAAACAAGAAAAATATATGTACAGTACATGTAGTATTTGTATAAAAGGAATTGATAAAAACACATTGTGCAATACCAGTGACAAACATTAAACATAAAGACATGACATAGCACAAGACAGGAAGGACATGAGACAGCTCAACACAGGAAAGACCAACACAGCAGTCAAAAAAGTATATGGATTGAGATAAATTGTGACAAGGAGCAAAACAAGAAAAGAAGAGAAAAAATAAGTAAATGAATGAGAAAATTAAAAATAAACATCAGCAGCCAATAAGTCAATCAATTTTTCCCTTTGAATTTTCCCGATTAATAATATATTAAAATAATAATAAATAAATAATAATAACAACAACAATAATAATAATAATATACAGGTAGAAATAAACTAAGTAAGATAATAATAGAAGAAAGTAAGGGGAGGAAAAGGGAAAAAACTTTCAAGAGTTGGCAAACAGAGTGACAGCTTCACGGTTACAACAGTTTTAACCATAAAGAGCAGTAAGAAGAACCCAAACATGTTAAAGCAAAGTCCTGGCATTCCAAATGAAATTCAATCACCTCATCTAATGAAGCATGTACAGAAATGTGCATGTGCATAAATGCAAAAATCTGTAATTAGACCCATCCACTGGGACAAGCTGTGAGGCACTAGTTGAAACAAATTGGAAACTGTACTATAAATAATATTCCCAGAGTTTCATATGCAAGAAGAGTTCCACACTGTCATGCAGAATTAAAATTGACCTGAAACTCAGAGGCAGTTAATATTTCGCTTAATTTTCATTGTGCAAGTGTTTTTGTTTTGTTTGTTTATTTTATCTAATATATTAATTCAAATATCTTATGTACTGTAACTGGAATCATCTAATAGGACATTTTATTTGTAAGCAATTTCAACAAAATATTGTACAAACCTCAAGGCCTACTCTTACTCTTCCTTCCTCGCTCTACTAACTCCAGCTCCCTCTTGCTTTCCCTCTCAGTCGATTCTTCCGCCAGCCAAACAGGCAACTCGGTTGCTAATGCTAGGAAACGCTTCACGTTGCAGGGACTTTCAAACAGGAGGTCTCTTCCAGCAGGTAACAGTATGACGTTGGCACGTCATCTCCTCACTTGTGCCTTCATTAATGGCATCTGTGTCGGCACCGTCATCCTCATTTGTCTGTTTTATTTTTGTCGTTATCTGTTACTCTTCATCATAACAACAATCATCATCATCCTCAGTCTTGGTCCTTTCTTCTCCTGTCTCACACACTTTTTCCTTCAAATGTTATATAAATTTTTGTGTCGGTGTGTTTCTGGCTGTTGGCTGGATCTCTCTGAATTCCAGCACCCGCGGTCGGTGTTTCAGCATAATAAAGGCCACATCTCCCTCTAGCCTCCTTTCTCTGCTTTTTATCTGTTCATGTCAGTATCATCTGTATCTGCCCACACAACAACAAGGAAATGGTGATTTCAGAGAGAGGGGCAGGGTGCTGGTGAAGACAGATAGACAGCAGGTGATAAACAGAGAGACAGGCAAGACGAAATTCTGTGTGGCAGTGCTGCGCTAAATGCCACCCCTTAATATTCAAGCCCTCTTGACATTTGGAAGCATATTAACATTTTTGGAGGAGGGTGAACCTTTCTAGGTTCTGTTTTCCATGTCGCAGCAGTGTGGCCAGTCTTCAAGCCACACATGCCCTTAATGAGACTGATGAGTGAGGTGGGAGTCAGGTAATGGAAGGCAGTCGACTAGTCAAGCAAAAACATCCAGAGAACCCACAGAAATCTAACAACCTCTGTGAACAAAACAAGTGAAGCTGAAATGTTGAAATTTGTTCCTTGGAGCCTCTACCTGTAAAAATGGTAGGTTGCATCAGTAACAGAAGCTTTTATTGACCCGAACAGACAGAACAGGGCTGTGTCCACAAGTCACTCTCTTGTTCACTCACTCACTCATACTGTATTTCCCTATACAATGGATACTCAATAGTTTACTCAGTAGTGGGCAGTAAATTGAGTTTTTAGACACCTGTGTATTGTTGCGTGATCACTCACAGTTGTTGAGTCGCTGTGCTTTTTTTTTTTTGCAGCTGTAAAGCGCAGTGAATTGCAGTGTGGGATTGTCAGCAGAAAGTAGTATTGATTTAGAGGACACTTCTATATTTGTTCCATTGTGGGATTTTTGGTGGAATTAAATACTGGATAAAGTCACACACTAAGATAGAAAATAGTGAATACAGTGCGCTTATCAACATGGAGTGATTTCAGACATTGGTCACTCTTCCTGCATTTTAAATGTATTTTTATAATGTGCTTCCATGGTTTCTGATCTGCTCCCTTTACTGACTCAGTGTCAGCTGGGATTGGCTCCAGCGACCCCACCAACCCTATTTAAATCAGGATAGACTCAGGGTAGAAAAGTTGAGTCTTTGGTGACGAGGCCCCATGTGAAATTGATGAGGACACTAATGTGAAGCTGCTGATGAAGAAGTGGAGGAGCATCGCAGCGCTGCATCTGAAATGACAACAGACAGACGAGAGAGAAGAGATTTTAAAGTTTGATGACAGTGATGTGATTGGCCGGTCAGAATTGGCAAAATATGATAGGATGGCCAAAAACATATCAAAGTAATAATGGTACTAGGAGAGCCTTCCTGATTTGATTTGTGCAAGCTTCATAGGATTACCTGTAAAGGATGGATGGATTGACATAGTATGTGGTTCAGTTAAGGGGTCTCCTGACATTGTTCAACGTTACTGTCCAGTCTTGTTAGCATATGACCAAGGCATTACATAAAATGGGAACACGTCCCTACAGGCATGGGTTCGTAGACATGGTGGAAAAGCAGTGCAGTGGAGGCTGTTACAGAAGCAGATTGTGGTTTTTAAATTCATGGCATCCTAGCAACTACTGGACTCCTTGCTATGCAGGAAGCAGGTGGATTTGTGGGAAATGTGGTCCTCACAGCTGATTTATTTTCAAACCTGCCTCCTCCTGGTCTAAATACCTCTTTATCATCTCAAAACAATTTCCTTTTTTGTTCTTATGGAATTAATTCTTGACACCACCATCTATCAGTGTTATTGTGGCTGTGATAGTCAATAACCAGAAGATACAGAACTGTATATTGCTCCTGCCCAAACTTTAAGTAACCCTCATAAAAAATTTAGTTCGCATACTAAAAGTACAACAGCCACACACACACACACACAGTCATACAAAATGCACACGCAGTCCTGAGCACAACCCTGAGCGATGAATGTGCAGCCCGCTGTATGCGATGGAAATCAATGGTGAATCGATGGCAGGTGTCCTCCAGCTGAATAGACTCATCATTAACAGGAGTGCTTTCTGCAGCTTCCAGTGCTTCGTTGCTTTGTAGGTCCACTCAATAAGTTCAACATGTCAGATCACTGAAGAATGGACTGAGATCAAAGGCCTCTCTGTCTGCGCTGTCCTGTGACTTACAGGGTCTCTGGACCTCTGACATCAGCTGTTTTATAACACTTTATCACATAATTCCAACTCACCGGTTAAGAGGAGTTGTGGATCAACAGCACCTAACCTTCTTTGTTGTCATTGAAGGCCAGTATTCAGTACAACTTATCTTTTAAAATGAATCGAATGCTGTATTGTATAATGTGACATGAATCTCCATACTAAAAAAGAGAATAATTTATTCAATTTGGGATGGCTCACAGCTCGCTGTGTACAGCCTTGTACTTTCTCAATCCTTTGACGTTATTGACTTACACAGACAGTGACCTCTGAAACTCTTTTTCTCTACTTTTGTGCCATAGTCTTATTTTTCTACTGCAATTGGAAAAAGTCTACCTGCCATAAAACAACCTGTTAACACCTGACCAAAGTTTACTACTTAGTTGTCATGGAGTTTAAAATCATTACATATTTGTTAGTTTGTGTTTTTTTTCACATTTCATGTATCTGTGGCTTCCTCTTTCAATTTGCTTGAACTGCTATTATATTTAATACATTTTATTTGCTCAGTTGATAAATTATTGCATAAGTGACTGATGTGAGAATCATCTTTATTAAGAGGTTAAAATTAGTGTTTTGTGATGTGCCAAGAAATTGTAGAATATTAAATCAATAACCTCTCTCCCTTCTTTTATGCTATTCTTGTTGTCAACCTGTTCATTTATTTTAATTTTCTTAAATCCCTCGATCTATCCTCTACCACTTCTTTTTTTTTTTCTCCCTTTCCCTCCTGTTCTTCCATGTTGCTCTTCCCGTCTCTGGATGCTTGCCTCCTGCCATGGCTCCTCCCGCTTCCTCACCCCTCTCCCCCCTGTAGAACCTGCTGCTAAGGAGGCAGAGGTGCCCCGCCGCTTCTCGCTCACCTCCTCTCTCGCCTCCTCCGCTTCCTCTTCCTCCTTTGCGACGCGACGCACTAAAGGTACCCAATCAGCTGCTTCCACATTTTCTTTCTTCCTCTTCTGTTCACATTCAGTCTTTACAGTCACACACACAAACTACACACATTTGCGCGGCGCAGCAGGAGAAGGTGTAATTATTAGACTGCATTGCTTAGGCAAAATCAGTGACTCTGATGAATGAAGAGGTGGGTAGATTTAGACCTTATCCCAGACTATTATAATGCAAAGGAAATTCAATACAAACAAAATTATCATGGGCTGAGTCAAACTGGAATTGAATTTCATGTTTTCCCCCTGCTGCTCTGTACACATCTCTTTAAATTACATGCTCTGCACTCTCTCTAAGAACATAATCTGTATCCAAAAGGGAAAAATACAATGTCTGTACTGTTGTTTCTCTGGTAACAAAGACCAACTATTGTATTTAAATGCAACTATCCTACAATGACAGCACATCAAGTTTACAACATTCAGTATATCCCACAGTTCCCAAATCAACACAATGGTTCATCAAGCTTACTGCTTCCACTACAAGTCAGTGTTATTGTGCTGGATAAATAACATGTACGTATATCTTCGAAGACAATAGGTTACAGGTATGGCAGGTATGCACTGCACTATAGTGCGTAAACTAGGTAGCTATAAGATGCTCAGCTGAAACACTTTATGAACTTAGCCGGCAAATGACAACATCAGCCAGTTTAAATGCTAAATGATGTTGTCCTTATTCTTAAATGCCACAGCTAATAAAAGGCAGTGTTTCCATGGATTGAAAGCTGAAAGCATGTTGCTCAATGTTCGTGTAGGCCTGCAGATCAAACAGTGACTCTACTACTAAGATGGAACCCTAAAGGAGGATTTCTGATATATATGCAATGCCCCTTTTTTATTCCTCAAACAGAAAAAGATAATATCCTCATGCAGTTTATATTGGTAAGATGTATGAAGTTACCTACAGCAGAATGAATGCTATGAAATAAAGTTAGCTAGAAACAAAAGTGAATCTTTGGAATGGGAGTGAAAAAGAAGCATTTTTCTTATAACCTTTTCCTCGCTTACTGCCGGCTTCCAATTTATGAGATGCATATAGGTAAAGGCGAACCTTTACCAAGAATCAAAATAATGTTAAGGGGGGAAAAAAGCTGCAAATGACTAGACGTACATATTATTTTTAAAAAGCGTCAGGAAATAAGAATTTTGATAAGCTGACATTTGGAGCGCAGGGTGACATTCAAAGTGGCAGTAGAAGTGCAATTTACTGTAGGAATACAGATGAGAAGTTAATTTTCAACCAGGCAGAAGCATGCGAGGAATTAATAACACCAGAAGAGAGCAACTGAAGTTTTCCCTTGAACTCTCTCTGCTCAGTCTGTTGTATTTCTCTTTCCCACATGCAGCTCAAACTGTTTCAATATCGTCGGACTGTTCGCAGTGTGCGGGTCACCTTTGTTTGGTGCTCAGTATAGTCGGGAATGTCATTTTAGCTTTTAGATTTTAAATGATTGTCAATCTTATAACTAAAAAAATATGCATACTCTGATAATGTAATTTAATGTTGGTTTCATGCAGATTTACATAGGCAGTCCTGGTGAAAGTTGTACTGAGCTATCTCAATGTTTTCTTTTTTCTTCTTTTTTTGTAGTATGGGTTTTGTTTTTGCAGATTTGGCCATAATTACTAACATAAATTAAGACATATTCTCCAAGTTAACAGATCTTTTACACGTGAGACATTTTGACATATCACACCAGGGAAAAAAAGGTGTAAATTCTAAAATTGGCTGACTTCCACTGAAATCATTTAATTCCAAATGTGTGATAACGTTCAAGCTGTCACAATTACTGGGACGAAGAGAAAATAGTTAAACACTTGGAGGATATATAAGTGTACTATATTTTACATTCTTAAAAAAAAAACCTGTGTTGTGTATACAAATCAAATTAGTTCTTTAGAGATCTGAAGACATTTTTAGTTGTCTTGGAAAACAGCCAGCAAATTGTTTTTTTAAACACTAGATCTTGTGTTTTTCACTTTTGGCACTCACAGACATTATGAGGCTATCCAGGCAGCATTAAAATCGTCAAGCCTCGCAGGTAGCTGAACTGCAAAAAAAAGTTTCACCATTGATGATCACTGAATCTCCTGTGATGTCGATGTTTCTGTGAGCATTGTGGCTCTTTTCTTGCTCGTGTGAAATATAACCTTAACAAATATTTACATAGTCCGCAGTCCACACCTAAAGAAAGCCTCTACTTGGGAAGATGGAAGCTCAGTGTTTGATGTTTCATCTCTAAAGTGGCTTTAAAAGGAAAGTGTTAGGATAATGCTGTGTCAGTGTTCAACAGTTACACACCTCTACACAAGTAAACCACAAAAGAAAATCTGTTTTGTTGGTGACCATGCAAACACACGCAACTGGTGTTATCGTGTCTAATTAAGTCTGTGGTTGTATTATTTTTCCTGACCAGGCCCCCTCTCTGCTAGCATTAAGAGCAAGAGACATGAGATAAAGAGTGATCCCACTCCATTTGGTTATGAAGGTACCTGCAAAGTTACGTTATGTACAGTGGCTTCAGAAAGCATTCAGGTGCCTTTTTTGCACACTTTATTGTGATTTAGAAGTGTCCATCAGTTGTCACTCAGTTACGCACAACCTGAAGACGACAGTTTACTGTAGATGCTTTGCAGCCAATCTGACAGAACTTGAGAGGATCTATTCAGGAGAATAGGATAAACGGCCTAAATCCAGATAAGCAAAGCTTTTTGAGATTTACGTAAAAGGAATCAAAGCTCTAATTGTTTCCAAAGAAGCTTTTACACTGTACTGACACAGGTTAGAATACTTTTGTAAATGACAGATTGTAGATTTTTCATTTTTAACAAGTTGGAAAAAACAATGTGCAAACATGTTATCCCTTTGTCATTACTGAGTGTAGACTGATTGCCAAAAACACCATTTGTGTGTTTACTGTATAACACAATAAAAGAGTCCAAAAAAGAAATTGGAAACTTTCAAAAGCAACTGTACATAATGTGGAGGCTCTGAGCATGCTGGGCCTTCTAATCTGTCATGTGGTTAATTAGGTGGAAGTTATTTTTGTGAGTTCTTTTGCACCTTGTTGATTGTGCTTGTTCACTTTCTGTTTTTCCATCTCTTGACTGCTGTGTTGAAACGTGTCATGATTTTTAATACAACATTTCAAAATGCATGTGAATCAGATAAGGTATTGTGGTGTTTGTGTGTGTGTAGTTTAAGTTTATTCTCTGTAATTTGGTGTACGGAGGGGTTTGTTGGGGTTGACGTTTTGGCTTGACTTAATTTTCTGCATGAGTAGAAGAGCACTGCTTCTTTTATTTATCAAAACGTCCCATTTAAAATTTTGGTTGGGGTTGATATCGAGTGGTCGTCATGATGAAAAGCATGGTATGAAGCATTTGGCTTTCCTCCAGATACTTTGCGTGGTGCTATGGCTGCAGTTGGGAAACGTCAGAGTATGACTAGCAGCACTGCTACGGCTGCTGGAGGCACTACAGTTGTCCCTAGATCCACCTCCCAACCAGGTAACTGCAGAGGAAGACTTGTGACTAACAGTGATACTTGGTTTCAGTTGTAAATGTTGATATGTTGATAAAACGTTGTTGTTGTTTTTTGTTGTTTTTTGTTTTGGGGGGCGGGGTTTTGGGTGGTGGTGGTGGTTTGGGAACAGTCTTTTCATTAGTTGTGTTCTATTCTACTGGATCTACTGATCTGTAACTTCATTTTCATTCTGCAGCACATTCAGGCCCACCTGCATCTCTGCCATCTTCCAACCACCAAATGTTCAAAATAACCTATACTGTCAATCAGTCATCAATAACTCTTGATACATAAATAACCATATAACTGTCACAGCGTGGTGACTTGCTGAACCTGGGCTATCAGGGGGCTATGTTGTCAACAGCACCTGATGGGGTCTCCCAAACCAAACTGGCCTCAGATGAGAGTTCAAACCAAGAGACACCCAGTTATGATGTACGCTAGGTGGTAAGGCAGGGACCTGGCTCAGGAGCTCCAGGGACCGAAGTTCTCCTTGGAGGACATAGGACAATCACCTCTATGCAGCTGCAATAAAAGCTCATGCACTGAGCAGCACTGCAACGTTGTGGGCTTCCTTCAAGTCCATGTAGACTTTATAGTCCTCTTATTTGAAAGAAGAATGGTTCATTGAGGCACTTGGTACCAGAACATCCTTTTTTTTTGGCTTTTCATGCCTTTATTGTGCCTGAGAGTGTGACAGGAAATGGGAGGCAGAGATGGGGGGAATGACATGCAGGATAGGGCCTTCCGACACGGGATTCGAACCGGGGCCACCTGCAGTAAGGACTAATAGCCTCAACACACTGAGCTAAACACCGCCCCAGGTACCAGAACATCTTGCACCTAATGATGGTCAGCGGTGGGATCATCACTAGGGGAGGCTGTTCAACAGGCCTAAAAAAACTAATATGTTTAGACGGTAGCCTGAATGACTGAGAACCCTACCATTGAGATATTCAGTTCATGTTCAGAGACCCCATTTGTAGTTGGAAGTTTCTAGGGGCCTGTAATGATGACACCCATTGGTGTTTCCAGCATGGGAGTGTTGAGTGGATGTGGCCACAAAGAGAAAACTATTGAACTCTGTCTTAGTCACAGGCAGATCCTCTGAATAATGATCAAAAACACCCACAGCAGCTGAGAATGAATGAGAAGAAAAACACTGGACCATTGTGAAGTGTCTTTCTAAGCCACTGATCTCAATCTAACTGAAAAAAACCCCTAGATTTCTGATTTAGAAAAGGAGTCCTATGTGCTTCCTGTCTTCGACCCATACCAGCCCAGAAGTCTTTAAGTCTAATTAGAGCTACAGAAAGTGCTTGATTGAAGTAACTGCTTCAAAAGGTGGTGTCACAAAATATACCAACGTCCCAATAGTTTTGTCCTTTCATTTGTTGTAATATTTCAAATGATTTCTTGTATCAGAAAATGTGTCTTTTTTTTTGTTCAAATGGGATTGAGAAAAGTGGAAGCCAATTGCAATTTAGTCAGTGATTTTTTCTTTTTTAAATGGAGGGGCACCAGAAAACCACATCTGAAGTATTAAAAATCTAAGGTTAGGGTTTGGGTTAATAAAAGTAAAAACTAATTTGAAAACTTTGAAAAACAATTTACCAGGCTTGCTGATTCTGTTCATCCTCTGAGCTCTGTCACATTTTATTCTAACCTTTGGATCTCCAGAGGTCACAGGTCAGGAAAACAAGGGTGTGTCAAACATGAATAAATTAGTAATGCTGTTGTTGCTAGTTTATTTTAATTATACAATATAAATACCAAAGGTTCATACATTATATATGACATTTATGGTATTTCATACAATATAATTTATTCATTAGAGTATGATCTGTTGCAAGACTTTGGGCTGTTTTACTACCAGGGGAGCTTAGATGGACCTGTCCTTTCCATAGTCATTAGGTTTTCTATGGTTTGCTTGACCACATCTCATTCCGCATGTGGCTTAAGGTTTGATTCCCGCAAACAGACCCATCAAACCATGATGATGATGACCAGAAGACTAATCGCTTAGCTGCACAGCAACATTGACCTCCTATCAGTGCAGCTCCATCACCTGCCAACTGGAATAATATCCTCTGTGTTTTTCACTACATTTCAGTGGTTAATAATTTGCATTAATTCTCCTCAGGCTGGACACAGAAGCGCCTGCCCTCCATGGACACAGAGGACTTTGAGACGATCCCCTCCAGTGCAGAGGAATCCTCCAACTCTTCGGAAGAGGAAGGCAACAATAAAAATGTAGGTAACACTAAAGATTGCATCTCATCTTATCTTGGCTAGAAAATATTTTTAAAAAGTTCAATCAGGACCTCCCCTGGAGCTTTACTGGGCCTACTTTCTAAAATATATTTATCAATGAAACTGAGCCAAAACCAAAAGCAGCAAGTAATTTTCTCCTGATTGAAAATAAGACACAATTTCAGTATCACTCAACATTTCCCAGCTTTGGTCAGAGTGAAAAATATAGCTTGACCAAACCCATCGCAGTCCCGCTGGGTCACATCAGCTCTCAGCATAAATCATTGAATTCTGTGATCTCTCACCATCCCTCGACAGCTTTCCTCTCATCCTTTGTTTCCTCGTCTTTCATTCTTCACTTCCTCCAATTTTCTACTAAATCCAGTTTAAAGAGGACCCCACCACCGCTTAATTATTTCCCATGGACGTACATGTCTCGTTAGCAGTGGGCGCTGACGACTTGACATTTAAGAAATGAGGGAGGAGAAAGGAAAGAGGGGGAGGATTATAGCTGTACAGGTCTACTGGGTATGGCAGGTTTTCCAGATTCATTATAATCAGTTTGATATACAGTAGACAGGCACACATGCAGCACACACACTGAGCATATTAGTGGCGCTCATTTGCACAACCTCTTTCAAGGAAATGTCACTTTAGCAACATGTGATAGATGGTAATTTCAGAACTTTGTGATAATCAGCAAAAAGAAGACACTGTTCCCCACCAGAGAATCTGAATTAGAGAGACCACAAATAACAACGAAAACACAGTTTTCTGTGAAGACACAGTCACCTCGACTGTACAATAACATTTCACAGTCCAGAATTGTCAAACAGTTTTGTAGTCAGCCAGTTGAATACAAATCCATTTAAATGCTTTGCAACTTGTATTAATCAAGTGGACACAAATTAGTGTCCACTTGATTTTTTTTTACTTTTTTACTTTTTTTTTCAAAATATGTTGGTTTCAAGATTTGACATAACAAAAGGCCTAAAAGCTTTGTGGTTTTGAAGTCATGATACTTTGGATAATAGTGATGTAATTAAAATGACAGGTTATCATGAAATATTACTGAATGAAACTGTTTATCAAGGTGATACAAGGCATTGCTACTGCAGACACTGATGTGATGTGACCTGCTACAACAGATAATTCAATCAGCTAGATACAAACAGTTGAGTCCATACACAGAGATACATTTGTTCCTGGCATATTAACCAATCGTCGCTTTAGTTTTTGGGGAGGTTACTTCTTTAATATTAGTAAGCATCACCCTATAAAGTGATGGTCAGGTGAAACTGCCTGAAACGAGCCTGGAACCATGTCCTGAATGGAATATGGCTGGCTGAATTCAGAGTTTGACTCAGTCATTACTTTCTGCAGGGTGACAGCAGTCGATTTCGGGTGCAGCTGACTTATGAGTCTCGAGATGCACAGGACCTCTCTCTGGAAACAGGTGACCTGGTCCAGTTTCTGGAGGAAGCAGAGAACGGACACTGGTGAGTTCCAGCTGCCACCAGTGCAGGACAGTGGAAAATCAGTCAGCTTCAACTGGCCCACAGCTTGTTTCCTTGTATTGTTGTTTGAAATATCTAGCTAGGTGGTTCCCTATATCCCTGAATTGAGGTGTGAAAACACAATCTTAACAGCACCGTTCCCAGGCAGGAGCAAAAGTCTCACAAATGAGACAAAAAAAGGAACTGACATTGCTTTTTTTTAAGTTAGGGCACTTGTGTTGAGCATCTCCTTCACTCTTTGTGCCTACTATTGAAGCAATTCTCCATAGCAACAAAAAGACCACACTTTGCCTATATTATTGTGTTTTATGCTTAAGAGTCGTTCCTTGATGCCCTGCATTTCTTTGTTCAAAAAGAAACAGTTATTACAATTTGACTTCTTAATATCTGCATACCTGATTCCTATGATTTGTTTATTTATTCATCATATATCCCCATTAGCCACTGTAGTACAGCAATGGCTACGCCTCCTGCAGTTCATATAATTCATACTTCATTGTATAAAAAACAAATACAACAAGATACATCTACAATATTCTTACCCCAATAAGATGAATACCCCTATGACACACAACAACAAACACAAAACCCAGACAAATTATTTAATGAAAGTTTTCCGCAGTTCAATCTAATAACATATAAAAGTGCCCCAACATAGCAGATGCATCCATTTACATTTCAGAACTTAACATAACAGAAACAAGTATTTCAAAATACTATCCTCTGAATCATTGTATAATCTTACCATTCTTTCAGTGTTGTGCTATTTTCTAATGCAATGGGGTTGTGAATTCCAAGCCACCATTGCTATATCTTGTTTGAAAATAGAATTGTTACAAATCTTTGCATCTTTGCAAGCCTGCATCTTAGCTTCGAGAAATCTTAGCATTTTTTTAGTTTTTTGTCACTAGACCCCAATCACAGACTCTTAGGAACCAATGCGTTGTAAATGGAAATAGTGGAAGTGAATCCCTGATGGAACAGAGGAAAAAATATCCTCACCTGAGAAAGATTTCTGATCAGCACTAGAGTAAATGATGAAGTGACTCTCACCGAGCCTACTAAAAACACTTATGTCCGTAATGTTTACTCTGTTTGGGCACATCACTGCAGTAGTATAGCCAGTTGCCTGTGCAGACATTTTTCTTTCATACTCGTCAGTCAGCATTTGAATGGCACAGTACTGTCGCAAAGCATCCTGTAATGGCCACATCTCCGAGCAGGAACTTCCTCTAACGGCTACTTCCCTGGAAGGGAGGCCTGTCTATCAAATAAATAATAATCATGGTAAAGGTCAGAAATAAGAAGTAAACATGTGAATTCATGCTGCATAAAGCACTTTTCTGAGGTGCTACATGTATAACAGTATAACATTTATAACAGTTGAGGCAAGATGATATAAACCCGTGCCATTTTGGAGGGTGTCATCATTATGCATATTTTCAAGCCAAGATGCTTTCCTGTGCAGCTACATACTTGTAAGTCACTTTGGATGAAAGCTGCTGGAGGAAATGTCAATGCCAGTAGATGATTCAACTCGGTACCACACATCCACTTTTAAAGGGGTTGTTTGGAAGCTTTATCTACAGCTGAATGTGATTTCTTGCTTGGAGCAGGTGGTGGCGGTTGCTTGCCAAGGTATTCAGATATTCTTGTGTTTACAATTGTCGATCCATCTACAGGATAGACTGGAACCTAAGATCATCTAAATTTCATGTGATCTAAAATTCTCATCTAAAATTTTCCTCACCTTGCATCTTTGAGTGTGCTGTAAAGAGGTCATCACTATGCACAGCACTGCATACTGGTCAATCACTCCTGGCAAAATAGCCCTCTTTTGTAATTGTCATAGTTTGAAAATTTTCCAACCAGTCCTTAGTGGAAGAGGGTGACTGGGGGATGAGCTATTATTCCATCAGAAAGTACAGAGCTCACATTTTTAAAGTTGCACCTGCTGCAGTAATCAGTGACTCACTGGCATTCATCATCAACTGTATCAACCACCTGCTGCTTTGTTATGGCCATTTTCTACTATGGGACAACTCAGTGGACCATAATGGTGTCAGTGTTGTACCTGCTCAAATGGCCCTCCTTACTCTGTGAGCTACCTGCTGCTCTGCTATTTAGAATATGCTAATTGTTCAACTGTCAACTCACTGCTAAATTGTGTCATTGGGTCCTTTAATTCATGCACTAAATGACACTAAAATGATGTCGTAGATTGAATAAGTTTCCCTAATGTTCGCTCTGCTCCCCCAGACAAAGCACTGCTTTTTTGAAGCATGACTGAACCCTCACTGAACAAAAGTTGTGTGTGTCTGGGTCTATTTATTCTCACTTTAATGATGCAATGGTGATTTACTGTTAATTATTTTTGTTGTGGTTTTTAGTGTCGCTGATGATAGAGTAGAGGAAGCTGGATGAAATCTCTTACCCCTTGTTTTACTGCTAAATCCCACCATTTTGCTTGGATGGCATATCCTATGTTGTTGCACTCCCAATATTTTCTGGTTTTGGTTGTGTAATTCATATCTTCACTCAGTTAAAGCTATCTGTACCTTACATGGAGGCATATGTTCGAAGTTCATTTGCATATTTATAGACTATCCTGATGGTGGCAGGCTGTCATATTTTTGCCTCCTGTCCTTGTCCTTGATGTTTTGTAAACACACTGTCCACCTGTTTAACCACTACTGAGTCACTGTACAGACTTATACCTGATGTGAAGCATTCGCATCAGATCTTTATGCAACTTGAGCTGTGGAAGAGGGAGTTAAAGCAAATCAGACTTTCATCGGGGTCTGAGCAGTAGAGTGGGGTTATCTGGCAGAACCTCACCAACCTGCACCTGCTAATATGTTGCTCAAAGCTCAAAGAACAACATACTTTACAATGGCAAATTTAGAAAATATGAAAAGAATGGTCAAGCATAAGAGCTCAATGTTAAATTTGTATAGCAGGTGATGACGTAAACCCAGTCCGTTTCCACATGTAATTAATTAAGTAGGTCCCTCAATAATTGGTGGCGGGCCAGGCCTCTGCTGAAATCCAGGCGCTTGGGGCGTACAGCTCTGGATGAGCAATTCAGCCAGAGGAAACCTATGTACAGACTGAGTGGATTCAGGTCAGTCATTTATTCAGACAATGTAACACAAAAGTTCATGAGATTGTGGGACGATTCAACAATAACAGGTAAACAAACCCAGTCTGGGCAGCAATGAATCTAAAATCCAGCAACACAGGCAACAAAGTCAAAGAGGCAAGTAAAAAGAACCAAGGTCTCAAACACACTAGGAACAGAAACTCAGTGATCCTGAGAGCTCACAACACTTTAACATCACGATTTCATCACAATAACATAATCAATTTGACAATAAAAGAGACACATGCGAGTAAATAAACACAGAGCACATACAACACAACATAGCTGTGTTCCATTGGATAGAGTGGAGGATGTTGATGAAGGTGTAATGGTCCACGCTCATGTAACATCTGTGGCCCTTTGCGTCATTGTATATCAGAAATAAGGCCACAAACAGATACTTGAAAAGTGACAACTTGTTATTCTGTCTTTTTAACTTCAAAGGGCACAAAAAAAGTTCAACTTAATGTAGGTGTTGTGCGTGATGCTCATCTCTATTTCATGTGTGTTCCCCAGTGTTTGCATGAGTGTGTTCAATTTAAATTAGTGCTGCTACTGCCTCACGCTGGCACAGACATTATGCTGGATTATTTTAGATTGAAATCAGTATTGATGACATTATGTAAGTTGTGCTTAAGGAAAGCCTTTCAACTTCTTCAGCTATCTCTAATCACGCCCATGCCATTGCTTCCACGGTTAAAAGTCAATCTTGACTTTGGTCCACAATAATCAGCCAAGCCTGAGAAGGGAAATGAGACCAGTGGAACAGCTGCTCCTCTGCCGCTCCGTTCTCTCTCCACAAGGATTAAAGGCTCAGAGTGGCTCGTGTGGAATACATTTTTTATTTTACTCTAACATTACCCTGATAAACCAAACGTGTGACTAATGGCCTATTGCAAAATCAAGGGAGGCGGCTGAAAATAAAATGACTTCAGATGAATAATAAATCACTGCTTCATTTCCCACATCATCACCATCTATCCTTTTGCCTCGCCAGAAAAACAGTGGCCACTGCCCTCGCAGAGAAACATTCTGAGGAAACCACCACTGAGTGTTTTCATCTCATGCGAGTTCTCTGCATTTGGAAGTGACTAATACTCCGTTAGATAAAAGTTTGACTGGCTTTGAATATTCTCATTTTTTCATCAGCTCATGCATATTTCAGCTCTTAAAAAAAGTCTCCTGTCAACTGCATCTATGGGTTTTTGCTGCCAAAAAGTCTCACTCACACTTGAGGAAAATGAAGAATTCATAAGCCCTCTCTTTTTTCTTTGGATCAAAGTGTATGTGAAACCGTATGGAGCTTCCCAGCATGTCACTGGTGAAGCGTCTGCTGTTGTATATGTCATATACGCCTCCATGTATGCTGTACACATCTGCAACATGTGAGTCTTTATGTGTATGCCTTTGTGGTGTTTGGATCTACTTCTGGGACTTGCGTGTGTGTGTTTATGTTTACATGCTGTAAATAGTCACTTTTTCCCCATCACAGGCATTAATTTGCTTTCTGACTTAGTGAGTGTCTTGCACCTTTCCTGATTTAGGCTTTCATTTCACACCCACAACACACACACTGTATGTGTCCCGCTCCCTCTTGGCAACGTGTGGTATATTTATGTAATGGCTGAGAACACTCCAGCACATCCTTAACCACATCGTATCAACACTAAGTCACAGTAGGAGCAGAATAAAGAAGGAATCACTTAGCTCCGGTGTGAAATGTCTGGCAGCAACTTCTTACATCTTGGAAGTCAGTGTTTCAGAAAGTGTTCTGGTGGCTCAGTTGGAGCAGGAGGCAAGTTGCAGTTTGGGTTTGGGAGTCATGACTGATCAGACAGAGCTGGAAAGAAGCATTCCACTTTGGGCCAGTTGCAGTTGCTGCTGACAACGTGAGGAAATAAAGCAATACTAAAAGAAATCTGATTATTCGTGTTCCCTCTGAAGATGTCCTGACCTTCTGTGTCAGCGAGCAGCCTGAGCTGCTTCTTTAAACACACAGCTGTGATTATGTCAACATTTTATCATGTTAAATGTAAATCTGTGAAATTAAATTGAACTAGTAGCTTTGTGCTAGCAATAATATAAAATAACTCCTCCAAACTTTTTACAATAGTAGTGATGGCAATTGGCAGTTAATCAATACTGCACTTTATTTCAGCCTATATAATGATAAATTAGGAGCCTGTATAATAGAGTAGTGTGCGGATAACAAACAAGTGATTCTAGTTGACAAAATAATCAGAATCTCATCTTCAAAGAGAGAAATCACAGTGGATGAGTTTATGTCTTCGTCATGTGTTGACTTGTATTCCGTCTAGTTACTGCAGCTTCCTCAGACCAACACACAATAGCAACAATGTGGGCGCTGCAATGGCCAAAAAGTAACTTTAGATGTGGAGAGGGGATATGAAAAAGGAGACAGGCTTATTTCTGTCGTTGTCTTTGATACTCTCAGCTCCGTGTCCATCTGACAGCGCTGTCAGCACCACAGCAGACGAGAAGCTCCATGGTGTGTGTGGATTATATAACTGCGCTATGACCATGATACCAAGTTTTACTCCATATGACTGTGAGGAAATTTTCACATCTCAGATGATGAAGAATAATTAAACAATGGATTTCTATTGAAAGTGTATATATATACAATATATTGGTGAATAGTGGAGGGTGGCTCATCTGCAGCTCAGCTGGAGTGAAAGAATACTTCATATATTCAGTTTATTTTTGACCTATTTTAATGCAGTGTGTGCTGTTTACATTAAAATTGTTTGCTTTGGGGAAATGGGAAGGAAACACTGCCGACCGTCTCACTGACAAATCATTCATATGAAGTCAGTCACATAGGTCTAGTGTTTCTTCTTCACTGCAGGCCGAGCAGTCACATCAGGACGATATTAAGTATAAATAAGAGCAATTACTTTTTATTAATTTTTGTGTTTTATTCCAGTTCCAAGCCATCAGCCCCTAGCTTAGTTAAATTGGTTATTATGTGAGAAATACTCCCTTCACTTTTCAAGACAGTGGTGGCACATTCAACACACCATTTAGCTTTGCAGCTTTGTGTTTGTACCGTCAACATACTTTTGAAGCTGCGCTGTTTCTATGGAGACATCATGCGGCGAGCAGTAAAATTGGCGTAAACCACGAGTGGCGTTCATTCTCACCAGTGTGAACACCAAAAAAAATCAATGTGGTCACTGAATGCTGTTCATGCACAACACTGATGTTCGGTGTGTACTTGCTGTGCAGGAATCTAGGAAATAAAGAACCTAACTGTGAAATGAAGTGTAACTTGTCTTTAACTTTTGACCTGTGATTAAGTGGAGACCCTCCCCTGCACTGTGTCTCATGTTCCAGGCTGGTCAAGAACATTTTAACACAGGAGACAGGGCTGGTTCCATCCAGTGCACTGCAGGCCGCCCCTGATGGAGGTCACTCATTCAGTAACACACTGATATTTCTGACTAACCCACTGGTCGCTTTGCTCTAGCACGCTCACCCACTCCTCCTCCCCACTCCTTTACTCCAACGGCTATTGCTCCCTCACTCTCTGACTTGGCTGCTGGGCTGTGTGCCATGGGACTGGGTGGAGAGGGAGAGAGGGACCGTTGAGTCGAGTGCAGGCTGGGTGGAATGATGGAGCGGATGAGGGTGGAGGAGCTTTGGCCTGTTGAGCTAAATATTCAGAGCATGACATAAATGACTGTAGCTCACACCCTTTAAGACACTCTCTGTCAATTCATATACGGTGTATATATATTGTATATTGCATATATTTATATTTTTCTTCATTTGAAGCTGAATGAGTCAGTCGATACGAGTTTCTCTATGGAGAAACAAAGCAGGAGGAATTGTCACAGTCATCCAGGGCTTCAGAAGGAAAAACTCAGTATAGACTTTTGTGGAGCGAGCCACACATAAACATTATGATTTGAGGAAAGCTGATAAAAATTCAGCAATTATCTCAGTTTGAGGTTCAAGGCCCATTCTGGATAAAACTGTCAACATGACACTGTTTTCTTCCCCATTGCAACAATAACTGATTTGTAGCTCTAACTTTTGCATGAAAAAGAAAAGATATATTCACAGTCAAGCTACAGCATACCAAAAAAAAACAAAAAAACACCTCCTTTCTGAAAACAATGTGAAAATTTGGCCATGACATTAGTTAGAGATCAATATAACACCTTGATTAGCTTGAGCACAGTCATTCAACCACTGAGAAGATGCATTCGAACGTCAACACCAACATGATTAACTCACCTTTTACCTTTTACTGTTTCCACTAAATGCGTATGAACAGAAAACAAGGTTCGCTGTTCATTGTGAGTCGTAGCAGTAGCAAAATATAGCGTTGGCACATGGTGTTAAAGAAATAAAAAAACCCAGATAGATTTCACAGTGGGTAAAAATAGCTCCTCTCTCTCACAACTTTTTCTTTGGATCCATTTCAAACAACTGGGAGCTCCATATACACACGTCAGTCTTGACTCTGCATGGAAATTGCTCACAATCCATCTCTCCACCGTCTTTTCCCTAATGCTGCCTTGGCTTGTACCTCAAGTGCTTGTCGTGGCCTTGCTTGTTTTGTTGTGACACCATCACCAGTTGCCATGCTTTTCTCTTCCTTTCATCTCCTTTTTCCTCTGGCTCTGTGTTGTGCTTTAATTATTTTCTTTGAAAACTTGACTTTTTCTATCACTCAAACGGTGAATAATCACAAACCCTTTTCATTCTATAATCATTATTTTAGTCATTTTTGAGGAACCAACAGCAGCAATAGTCAGTACACCCTTCATTACTTAGATTCAATTTTCATGAAATGCAAACAGTATATACATGAATTAATAAATAAACAGATGTAGCAATAGAGAAAGTAGCTTTCATCCTCCATACAGTGCAGCCAGAGGACATTATAATCATACCAAAAGAGAGAAAGCTGGGTTAAAATCAGAATTGTACTGTAATATTTAAACTTTAATAATCAAAAAACAACAATTGTAAGTTGGTGTGGTTTTTCACTGGGGAGTTTGTCTGTTACGATTTATTGGTACTGTGCATCCCACTTCTTGAACACTGTGTTTGAATGCCACAGTTTGTCCATGTTCCCACATGCTGCTGCTGCTGCTGCTATTTCTAATAAGACTTGAGATTGTATTTTAAGTTCACACAACTCTTTTTTGTTGTTTTTCAGATATCTTCACGGATCTGTGTACAGCAGCGCTCTGTGACGCGAATGAAACCAGTGCGTGAGGAAGTGCATCACAGGACGGCAGATGAACACAGCTGACTATTGTAGCCCGTTGTGTTGGACTACAAGCATTTAAGTGGATCGCACACATGACTGACAACTTTAACAATAGTTTTACAACTGCAATTTCCTAATATGGATTTTAGATATCAGCAACTATTAGTTTTCTACTTGTGGTTCTTCATTTGGATTACAATTATGGCCTGTTGATGTTTTTAAACCACAGCTCTTTATGTCTTACTCATTGAAGCTTCTCACCGAGGCCTCTGACAAAAAGCTGGAGCCGTAACATGCCTGAATGCCACCATGGGAAAGCCATAAGACTTTTAACTCAACCAGCTGTCAGTAACTGAGGACCGATGGATGTGGACACTGAATTTTACATCCAAATGTGTTTTTAATGCAGATGAATTCATCTTATGAACTACATTTACATTTACAGAGCAGTTGGGCTGGACACCTCAAGTCAAGTCCTATTTATGACTTGTACTGTATGACAGGAAAAGTGGCATTTTGGGTGCTGGTTGTGAGCGTATTGTTATGCTCATACACTGCACTTAAGCAAAAATCTTAGGCTGGGGCCACACTGCATACCTCACTGTGCCTGACCACACCCATGTTAACAGGTTAGAGCAGCCACACACACAGTGTGCTTCTACAGACAGGCAAAATATGTTTTGGTAGTCATATTGACATCAAATACATTATACAGGTCAGGAACCTTATATTAAGTCAACACACCTTTCACTGCAGTTTCAGTGCCATCCTACAGTGCATTGTTTAAGCCATTTTAGCAATTTCATGTTCTAAAAAGGGAAAATGGACCTGTGTATGTGTAATATAATCACAGCAAAAATGCAATGTGGACTATAGTTACAGTCTCTCTCTGTGTCAACTAAATAAACTGTGCAGTACATTTATAAAGAACAGAAAGCAAATACTCTGTTACTGATGGCCTTTACCAAAGACAAACCCAGTCTTTAAAGGTATGAAGGGTCACACAAATGGGGTGAGCAGTGTGGCCCAGAGGAACCTAGAATCTGTCTTGCTTGCCTTTCTTTGCCCTACCATTATGTTACATCAGTTTTATTATCTCAGCGTGTTCTTTCTCACGCTCTGTAGACTTGAAAATTATCTCTTTAAATTGCTCTAAGAGGTCCAATGATATTTTCTTTTCATATATAAAGTTATAACCCAGATGTTCTTCTCTGTGCACTAAAGGACGGGGAAAACATATGGTTTACTCTATGTATAAAGTATTGTATTATATCATGTTTGTTTATTTGTTTTTACTCACTTGGGGGCAGAAACTGCCTCCTAGAGTTGATATGGCTAAGCAGCAAACATTTACATATTTAGACATCAAGCTGACATGGAGTTACACTGGAATTCATTTGTATATCTAATAACCTGACAAATGTAAGGCACATGTTACCTCTCTGTCTTTGCCTTCACCAGCTTTTGAGAAATATAACAGGCTATACATTCTATGTAGAGACAGAAAATCACTTCATTCATTAATGTTGTTTGTCTGCCCTAAACAAACAAGGTGCTGTGAAGCTTGTGTAGAGCTCGCCTAATAACACTGAAGAGAGATACAAGACTAAAACGACAGAAAATAAGACCAGGTCCAAACTGTGGCTGGTCCATGTCTGGTCAATGTGCAAAGAAAAGGATATTGTTGACAACTGCTGTAAACATCTTTAGTGTAAAGTAGCTAAGCCTGCTGGAAAAGTTGCTAAATGTTTCTTAATGATGTAATGCATGAATTTGCATAATTCATGATATCATTGCTTTATATTTGCATTCTGCCTAGTTGCAGCCCGTTATCAGTGCTCAATCTCTGTGGTCAAAGAAACAGTATTTTACAGCCCAACTCCCAGAAAAGCTGTTTTTCTGTTTCTATGTGACCCAATGGAACAAATGTAAAATTGTGACTGGAACACAACCCATTAAGATTTTACTGCTTAATCAGCAGTCACTTCCAAATGATTTTCTTTTTAAAACTGTTTGTCTGAAAAGTTTGATAAGAGAAACTCATTTTCAACAACAACATTTGGGTGGCACATGTCTGATAATCCATAAATAAAATAAAATCCTGCTGTTGCACACTTAGAAAGTGCCATGTCAGGCATGCAACAATTGAGGAAATCACATTTAAAAGAATTTCCTTGTTTGGCTAATGACAGCTAAATTACTTTGCACTGGAAAATCCATGTGAAAAGTAAATCAATCATGTGTTTTCCAGTTTATTCTTTATGGATGGAGAATAGCAGACGGAAGAACCCAAATGGTTTTTGATGCAAATTAAGCATTACTGAAGCACATCTCCTCCTCTTTAGATGGATGAGGTGCTGGTGTAAATCATGTTGTAGGAAACAGATTTATCTCTCTGACATGTTGTGCTACTTGGACTCATCTCTGCATAATGGGATTTTCACTAGCACACTTTTTGAGAACATAAGTTGTGAGAAAGGTCAGGGAATTGTTGGGCTATATCCTGCAAGTGATTTTTCAGGAAAACGCTGTTTTGCAAGCACCCGAGTTGTTTCCTAACATCAACTGCACGTCCTTCACCTATTCACAGAGGAAGGTAGCACTGCACAATGAATGGTAAATGTAAGTAAACATCAGTGTTTATTTACAGCAGCAGTGCATTCTAGTATTTCATATATTTTTTGTAAAGATCCATTTTCTGTATGATTGCTGTATTGTTATACATTATTCTCCCCTCTGTAGCTTTTTAGCATTGTATTGCACTTCTACTGACAAATGGAATTCAAAGAGAAATCCAACACAGCACCATGTATTTACATACATTGTCACGTCATGTCACAGGAAGGAGCCCAAATAGTTCATATTTGTGCCTGTTTAGACAGCGGCTCCTTCGATTCACAATGAGTCTGTAACTTATTAGGAATTGAGGGGGAAGAAACCAAAAGGATATTTTAAGGTTCAATATTATCCCTGATAACAGACTAAGAAAGCTGCATTAATGATTGCCTGGATGATGGAGATGGTGGATGTGTGTGAGTGAGTGAGTGAATGATTGGATGACAAGGTAGACTGGTGGTGATGGATGTAACGATGGTTGGTTACTGGATGTTTGGATGGATGGATGGATGGATGGATAGATAGATGGTCAGATGGACTGACGGACACAGAAATTTGGACACTGACTGGATTACCATCTGTAACAGAGGGTAGAACTGTATTAAAGGTCATATGTCTGTTTGTAAAGAAAAACATTATTGAATATGCTGTATATTATGTTCATCCTGTTAAATGAAATATATTGTATCTTTGAAAAGAAAATATTTAGTACTGCATCCTGCTGCAATCTAATTGCCACTTAACAAAACCATAGAATGTATCATGTCTATATTGTATCTGTCATTGTACATATTGCTTCATTGTGATAATATGCATTTACACTATGAACTTTGTCACTGGTTTTTTTTCATATTGGGAACTTGTCTTTTATCATGAGCGGCCCTCCGATCACCACCAAACACTCATACACACAATGCACACACAAGACTAGAAATGATACACAGAGCTGGCAGATGTAGTACAGTACTTATAATAATTACCACATTTCCACAGGTCACATTACTTCCTGTTGAAAAACGTAATGTTAGTACCAAAGCACAGACAGATACATAAAGGCCAATAACGTGGCAAATGAATCAGGTAAAATGATGCGGCTATTTTCAGAAAAGCAAAACAAAGTTTCTGAAGGGTAAATGTTTTTGTGGTTTGTACTGGAGGAGCAGCACCTCTTGCCTTGCCATAAAGTAATTTCATTTCGCACCAAATTTTTTACAAGAGCTGAAGCTGCCAGTCTTCAGGTTTTCTTTGTTTTTTGTTGTTGTTTTTTGCACAAAATGAAATTTGCCACAATTGCATTTGCTTCCTGGACACAAGCAGTCACCTTTACTTTTTCAGAGACAAAATCACAGGTGATCAGTGTAAGAATCATCTAAACTTGTTTGTCACTTGCAAACATCTGTAACAGTCTACAAATGACTTCCTATTTCAGCTTTGACCACTAAACCATAGCTGTATATTGAAACAAATGTTAACACTGAGGAGTGCACTCCGAGAAATATCATCTGATAAACAGGTAGTTGGCCATTTAAGCTGCGTTTGCTGTACGAACACTAGTGGTTGGTGAGCTAGACAGAATATTAATGTGTTTTGGCAGTGGGTTGGTTGATAATCCTAAAGTATTGCCTAGTATTGACAGCATGACAAACAGGCGCATGACGTCCGTCCAACTACCAATTCTCCTACCATAGATTTCTTTATTTTTGCGTCCATTAGTTCGACCTCCCATTTCTCCGACTTAAGTAGCCCTAATCCTTAACCTTACCCTAAACCTAACCTTAACACTGTGGAATGGGTAGTCGGAGAAATGAGCCGTCTGACTTTTGGGCAGTCGGACTGATGTATGCTCCCCATGACAAACTTGAGCAACTTTAGGGTGGCGATGATGGTGCCCATTTGTTGATGCTAGTTAACCCTAGCTATTTCTAAACTAACATAATGTAGCTGTGTTGGGGCAGTAAAAGAGTGTTAAGGCAGAGCATGGGTAAAATTTTGCGTTGCCCACGGGCTGTAAGCAACCTACATAGACAGTCTGAGAAGTTACGTTACGATACTAAAAGACATTGGCCATAGAAAAGTAGTTAATTAAATTTCATTAATGTAAATTGCTTCACATTTTACATAGAATGTGTCATTTCAAGGATAATTCAAGGGTATAAATCACTGATATACACATATTAGGGCTCAGTCCCCGGGCTCTATACATCTTTATGACAAGGAAGTACAACATTAGGGAAACAATGGATCATGGTTTCTCAAACTCAGAGCTGGGAACCATTCCAAGGCCTTGCAGCATTGGTCTGTTGACCCTGCTTGAACACTATTATTGTGAAAATGTCATCTCTTTGCAACACAAGCCACATCTATTTGCTGCTTGAATTTTTTTATTTATTTATTTTTTTTTTAGAAAATCCAGCTAAAATCATTAGCATTCATGTGGCTGCGGCAAACTAATCTTCCCTTTACTGGCATTCAAGTGGAAATCTTTTCCTGTCGTCAAGCGTGCAATCACACAACAATTTCTTTACATTATCCTTCACTTTCTCTCACATTTCTCTCTTGTAGCAACATCATATAACACAAGCACAACAGCCTGACTGACTTTTCCAACACCTTGCTGTGTTCTCTATCTCCCAGACAAGAGCTGAGAATGATGGATGTTCAAACAAGATGTTATTTAAGTCTGTGCCAGCAGGCAGTGAATTCATGTGCTGTTTGAGAAGAATCCTGTACCTTGCATGCTGGTGCAGCTTGTTTTGTTATAAGATTGTACTAAAATTAAACATAATTATTGGGTAGTGAAAAGGAAAGAAATAATAAGGGAACTGGTAAAAGCTGTTGTCTGTCGGCCTGGTGTTGTTGCAGACATGACTATCAAGGTGATAAGTGTAAGTGTAAGGTTGAAGTGTGTGATGAAATACAGGCATCATGAAAAGCCCTGGTGTATATTTGTTACTTTGTCAGTGATCAGTGGCTCCTCGGGTGTGTTGGAACAGCACCTCCGCACATCATTACCATTCCAGCCAGGCCTCTGCTCCTCTCTTCAAGGAGAATTGAAAACACTATTCATGTTAACTTAAAGCAGAATGCATTGGCTTTCCTCTGCACCCCCATAAAATCATATTTTGAAGAGAGGAGGTGTGTTGTTAGTCTTAATGCTTTTAAATGCAGATGGTCTGTCTGGGCTCAGACACTGTCATAGAGATGAGTTAGGTCACTGTTTGCATCAGGATGCTTACAGCGGCTTGTTTGGGCTGCCTGCTGAAAATGATGTCCTGCAAAATACATAATCAAGATAGATTTGTTTTGGACATACGGTACCTGCAAACTGCTAACAACCAAAAAGCAATCAAACATGTTTCATTTGTTGTTGTTTTTTAAGGCTCGGCCCCAGGGATGGCAAAGTCTGTCAGTTTAGTGACTTTAGTTTGACTGAAACATCTCAACATACTGCACAAACTAAGATGAAACTTTAGTGTAAATCTTTGACTTCCTACCAACAGTTTGACTTTTTTTTTTTTTTACTAAAATATAAACAGTCATGGATTGGCATGGCGGTGCGGATATTTCCATCTCCTGTAGGATTAATTGTAATTTTGGTGAAACCCTGACTTTTCTTCTAGTGTCATTTACCTGTCAAAAAAATGCCTCGTTCAAATGTCCTTTCGCCACAGCATGTTGAAAACCCATGTACATTTTGCACACATGTGCAACATTTAGTCAATTCCTTGTTCAAACCTCCAAAATAGTGATTTAATTTGTGTACAGATTAATCATAATAATAATAAACATTACAATTCCAATAGGTTCAGTGCACCAGTCAGTAGAGGGCCATAATTAGTTAAATCATCATGGGGTACATCTTCATAGGTGATGTATATAATTCAGCATTTGAAAAACTAGCGCCAGTGCAAACATTTAAACAAACATTTCATTATTTTGTTCGTTAAAAAATAGTACACACGCACAGCTACTCACTCCATTAGTTTCCCGATACTACCCGTCACGGAGCAACCTCCGAACTGCGAGTGCACTGAATAGAATCTACTGCAGGGAATATACTCCATGACTTCCTCACACAACCTCACATAAAAAATAAATAAATAAAATAAATCCCTTCATCTCCTTTTATTGTTTTTTTCCAATATATTCCCCTGCCTGCAACATTAATACTTGTATTCAGATACATTTCTCAGCAGTGAGGTTCTGGGTTTGATTCCCTGGGGCCTTTCTGGGTGGAGTTTGCATGTTCTTCCCCCCCGACTGCGTGCGTTCTCTAGAGGTTCTCCGGCTTTCTCCCACAGTCTAAAAACATGTGCAATAGGTTGATTGGCAACTCTAAATTGCCTGTAGTGTGTGAATGAGAGTGCATGTGCCTTGATGTGCCTGGACCCAGGATATACCCCACCCTTGCCTTATGTCAGCTGGGATTTGCTTTTGTAAACCTGAATGGATAGGCGGTATAGACAGTAGACTGATGGATGTCATATGTGAGCATCTTTAAATCATATAGACAATTAGTAGCCAGATTTAAGCTAAGCTTATAAAAGTTTGATTGGTCTTGTCCATATAGTCCTTGAGTAAATTTCAGAAATGCAAAACTGCTGACACACTCTGCTACCTGAATGTCCACTTTGACAACACAACGAGGTGAAGGTTGTATGTTGGATTAGGATGGGCAGACACTATTTCCTAAGAATGCCGAGATCCTTCAACGTGTGCAGCAGGATGTCTGAAATCTTCTAGCAGTCAGCTGGAGCCGGTGCACTGTACTTGACTGTAGTCTGCTGGGGGAGCACTGAGCAGCATCAAAGCCGGCGACACCAACACACTGAATAAACTGATCAAGAAGGCCGACTCTGTAATTGGCCGCAAACCAGACACCTTTGAAGTAGTGGCGAAGAGGAGGATGCTGAACTATTATCCATTATGGATAATCCTCAACACTCACTCCACCACCTACTGGACAAGCAACATAGCATTTTTCTAACAGACTGGCTCAGTCTGCTGTCTCAAGGACAGAGGCTTGAAAAAAAAAGCTCTTTGCAACTCTGCACTAAAGAACTTAAATGTTTCTTTCTTTCTGAAGTATTTTGATTATTTCAATTTGTAAAAATGGATGTGAGGAAGTATAATAAAGAATAAGTATTTCAAAGGTGCAGCAATGATCTGACAAATACATATTGTCCCAGTGGAGCTATAAGACTTTAGTAATAACTATATTATTGTACTGGCTCATTGGTTGTCCTTTAACAGTAATAGTATGAGAAAACTGACTCTGATAGGGTTACTGCAATCAGCACTTCATTTCCCATGCTATGTGGTGCAGATTTTACTATGGTATTTCCCAGAATACCGTGTGTGGTCACAATGCCCAAATTGTCTTACACCCCTCCACTTCAGAATGGTTACCCATTGTGTCCAATTGAACCAGTTACCACACATATTTGCACCTTTTGGCCACTACAGCAAGTACAGCTGAGCTGAGGGTGCAGACACACCACAGGATGAAAATGGAAAAGGAAGAAAATAAGTGACAACACACAGATGGTGATAAATTCTATGTACATTTGCCTTGATTATAGGTTTTATACTTCATGTAGCCTAGGAGATCTCCTCAGACAGATCAAAAGTCAACCTTCAGATGGAAACTTTTAGTACCCTTGCAGGCGTTAAGTGTCTTCCTTTGTTGGACAGTTAATCGCTGCTTTCACCTGCGTGGACTGATCCACTGATTGTATACCTTATACAGAGGTCACAGCACTGTCTGCTGCCTCCTCTGCAGACTGATGCTGAAACTTTCACTCCAGTTACATACAGTATATTCATCACATACAGTATAATCTTTACAGTGTTACAGTCATTTGGAACATTATTCAGTTTATATTCCAAATATACAGACGTTACAAATATACTTTGTTGAGATGAATCGAAGAAACCTAACTCTAAAAATAACCCTGTTAAAGCATCAGCCCGCACAGCTTCTCTTACCGCATATCAGGCATAATGCTATGGTAAGATATAAGATGTAAAGTGGCAGCTGTGCCCAGTACGCTGCATGAGAACTGACACAGATATACAGTAGGTTGGACAGACATAAGGCTGCAGAGCATTGCATAGGATACAATAAACTGGCGCATCCCATGAATCAACTGCATCTAGACAAGATGCCCTTGGGAGATAACTCTTGAAGGTCCAGCTGTTATGGATGAATAAACATTTGTGAGAGTTATGAAAAACCGGCTGCTTTGTGCTTTGTGTAGAAGAATATAAATAAGGAATATGACTGTATCTTCAAAGTGCCTGTATTGTTGTAGTATTGCATGGAAAAAATCTAAATCTGTACAGTTTTAGACAGTGCAATCTTTGTGGATCATTAAGGCTCCATGCTTTTCAAAAATGTGTATGCATAGACAACCAGTAGTATTGTAAGCATCATTTATCACCCACCACTGTGATGTGCATGTGGGATTTAACAAAAAAGTGCATTAAATCAGCCTGTGACTGAAACAGATTTTTCACAGGGGGCAGAAGAATGTGGGTATAATTATTCATTTGTTAATTAGCTGTTGACATTGTTGTGATAATTCTATTTTTACTTCACTGTCTGGTATCATCTCCTTTCTTTAACAGACATCTATGAATAGAAGCCAACTTCTGGTAAGCATTAGCCTTTACTCTCTCTCTTCACTCTGAAGGAGACATTTGCACTGATGATAACACTTCTAGTTCGTCAGTAACATGGAATATCTTGAATATTCTCTCTTTGAATTCTGTGAAACATGAGCAACTTTCCACACCTACAAGTTTTCCAGCTGATGCAGATGCAACAGGGACCAGACGGAGGTGAGTAAAATACATTTTCCATAAATGAACTATCATACTTCATGGCATACAAAATTTACACATAAATACATCTGGCACAAAAAAATGATGAAAGACTTTTATCTGGTTAGATTTATATCTGCACAGCAGCCTGCTCACATTTCAAGATCATGTGGCCTGCCACTACCTTTGTGTCTATTCATATCTGTGCGTGTTTGGTGACTGAGCATCAAAGAGCAGAGGACTGAGCTGGAAATATAAAGGTGTGAGGGAGTGAAGAGAGGACAGACCTGGATAGAGGGAAGATATGGTCTTGACAAAGCTTTGTTCCACACAGTCAACCTCCTGAGGGCTGAATTCAGAGAGACAGACAGAGATTGTGTCTGCATGTGTCAATAAGATGACTGGGGGAGCCGTCCAACAGCCCCAGGAATATGACATGCATACTAAGAATTTCACAACAAAAATGCAATGTTGAAGAAGAAAAGCACAGGAATGGTTGGAGGAGAATGCCTTCACTACCCTGCAGACCACATGCTGCTTCCCAAAGTACCACTTTTTGAGCATGTTTTTTTTCTTCTTCTTTTTAACTTTGAGTCTGCCTGGTTGCATCATTGTATATTTCTCTAAATATCTTTGTGTGTGTTTGTGCAATATGGCAGTTTGTTCTATTTCTTTTGATGATGCCTTCACAAGCACAGAAAGATCAGGTCTGTTCTCCAAACTTCAGCCAGTTGTTGCATCATCATAAGGTTGGATTGAGTATGAATATGAAATTAGATGTTGAGTTATTTTGATTCTGCCTTGCTTGTTTAATGGAACATGTTTGTGGTTGAAACAGGATTTTCATGGACATCACCTTGACCTCACATGTGACAGCGCCTTACAAAAAAGCAAAGCCTATACTTCCTGCAACAAGTGAAGATGGTCTGCCTTCCTCCTGCTATACTAGAAACAATAATGAAAGCATCTTGACTGGTCTGACTCCATCACTGTCAAGTAACTTTACACGTTAGACTCAGACCTTACAACAGCGGAAAAAAACAGTACAACAGGCACAGTGCTCTCAGCATTGTGACAATCACCTCCCTCAGTCTCATCACACCCCCCCTCCTGCCATCCGGCAGTAGGTACAGAAGCTTCAGGGCCTCATCAACCAGGCTTTGCAACAGCTTGTTCCCTCAAGCTGTGAAGATCCACAACAGCTTGCACACCTAGGCCAATGCAATCCTCCCCATAGACAGTACCATAGGCCTGCATCCACCACATGCACACTAATGACTGTTTGCATCATTTTAACCCTCTGTACTTTATAATCCACTGCACTATGCGCAGAATAAGCTACCAGTCTTTTGTTTACAGTTATGTTTACAACAAACATCTTGTTGCACCTTATTTACAACTGAAGCAATGAGCCAAGCTGTTGTAAGAGTGTTTGTCATGGGCCCTATAGGGGTGTTGTGTGGTACTTGTGTATGTCTTCTAATTTTTAATTCACTTAGGACTATTTGCTTTTGTTTGTTTTTTTGTACTTTGTACATCTTTCCACAGATAAGTTTTGTCGTGTTGCACTATGATCTTTGAGGAACACTTACAGTACTCTATAAAACAGTGTATTGCACACATATTATGAAAACAACATTTAAGTTGATCTCCAATTAAGAAATGCACATGGCCAATGCAAGGTTCAGGAATGCACAATCCAATTTTCTTTATCGATATCGGTGCTGATAGTGGATCAGACATCATCAGACATAAAATAGCATATTAAAATGAAGTAGGCCTAGGCTATAATTCCTTTCTAACCGTCATTATTTAAAAATGTAAAAAAGTTGTGTTGTGCCACAAGTGCATGTTGTAATGATATGGGTGGGTTTCATTTATATGTATGAACCTAGAGATTAAAACTGGTGGCTGGCTGTGCAAGACTGAATTCCACTGTATGTGTGTGTGCTGAACACACCTTTGTTTCACAATCCTGCGGAAACAGAGGAGCAGTTCACAAGGCCCCAGGCCTTTTTCTTTAGAAACCATGCTTTACTCTGTCAAACAAAACTCTCTCAGAAATGTGCTCTTTATCTCCTCTTTAGTCTGGGAGGTGAACTCCAAGCATCTCACGCATAATTATTATTGTTAGGCTAAGTTTACAGCTATGTCTGGGAAGCAGTTCAGTCAACTAGCCAACATAAATGTCACAGGGTTTGTTGTTTAGTGTCATGACCAGCGAGAAAATCATTCTTTGTAGGCATATGTGTTTTTACAATCATTGTCTAACACATTCTGCTGTTGGGACTTAGTTCCACACACGCATTACAGAAATGTGTTAATGCGAGGTAAACTTTCTGTGAGCTAACCAAGAAACATAACTATTATGATGAATTTTGAAATTGAATTTCAGAGGCTGTCACACATGGCTTGCTCTGGAATACTGTGAATTACTGTTTATTTAGCATGCACAGGAAGGCATTATCTGCAGAGGAAATGCCAGACCTCTTTTGGAAAGCCTTGATTCAGCCTGACCTCTATAATGAAGAAAATGCCCCTTTCCCAATGATAGAACATCTTACAGGTTTTACAGGTTGATCATAGTTCCTGAAATTGAACAGCAGGTCTAAACCCAGGATGTGTACATCTTTGTTGTTTTCATTTACTCCCTGTGAACCATGTCAAGTTAGCCCATTCAGGCCAGATAGTGTTGTTAGCCTAGGCTGCCATAGACTCAAAGAAGGTTGTTACATACATGAGCCACTTTTGGTAAATGTTGCTGTTATGTCATGTTGAACAAATAAGAGAAGCAGCAGAATAAAACGCATAATTTGTTTTTCTTATAACAGACTAAATGTCTTAATATACACATCGTTCATAAAGTGAAGTGAATGAAGGTTAAAATATTCAGCTTGGTCAATGCTTAGACTTTTTAAATTGATTAATTCATTTATTCTCAATAATCCGACAGTGGTAAAAATATTTCGGACAGTACCTGAACGTCTCAAGTCTGCAAAGCGTCTGGCAATGAGCATCGAGATTTGAATGAATGGACCAATCAGAGTCCTCGCCGGACGGAAGCCGCTGATTTCTGTCACTCTCGACCAATCAGCGCGCGACTCCTTGTTTTCCTTGCTTTTTGAATTGAGCAGTAACAGCAGGCTGACACCGTCCTCGGTACTATTATGAAGTTGTTAGCTATCATCAAACTAAAGCTGAAACATTTTGAGAATCTGGACTGTTTTCACGCATAAAGGGAAACATGCATTGACACCCGACTGGAGATTTAACGGAGACATGTTACATGTTTTTTGAAGAGTTTGGACCGAAGAGGAACAACCGGGAATTCTTCATTGTGTTGTTAACTTACTAGCTCGGTAGCTAGCTAAGTTAGCAGGCATAGACCTTATTGAGACTGTAACTGGTTCAGCAGCCAGTATCACCCCTCGGTAGCTCTAATCTCTCTTGTTCTGTTTTTTTGTTTTCATTTCTTCAGTGCTAGCCACCAAAACAGTCGGTAAGTTTGGTTTACTTCGAGTTTCCCTTTCTCTCAACACGGCAAACGGGTAACGTTAACTTAGATAAGCTCCGCTAATGTTAGATACAGGGAGCCTTGTGTCATGGTGAAAAGTAGCTAACGTTAAGTGGCCTAGTGTGTGAACAGGTCAAGGTAAGTCTCGTGTTGCCCTCATAATTTGGCGTTTAACATAAAATTAACCAAAGGCGAACATAACATTACAGAAAAGCAACCGTAATTTATAACCTTATGTCGCCTAACTCAGTTAACTTGTGTTGGCTGGGATTGAGGCGCATTCATTGCTTCTTTGACCTTCTTTATGTGTAGTTTATGTCCTCTGTTTTACACATAACTGTTAGAAATGTCTGTGCTTGTCAGCATTGGAAATGTTTGTGCATAACGCAACCAGTGTGCAATAACAACCAATTGTCATCCAGTGATAGAGGCTGTTTTATGTAAGCAGCCTAGCAAATGAAAGTTTCAGTGTAAATTTATCCACCTTGCCTAGTTTTACCAAAGTTATTACAGCGCACAAATATGCTGCTTTTCTTTCCAGCTGAATTTAAGCCAGGCTTAGGCAGTATTTGTGTTTGAAGTCATGCCAAGTGTTGTCTCTTGCCTTAAGTTTGACAGTTGTCACCCTTCTCCCTTTCTTCCTTGTTGCTTTACTTTCTCCCTCCTCTCTGCCTCACTGTGTTCTCCCACTGTGTCGCTTGCTGTTCATTCCCTGTAACTTTTGATAGTTTGGACAGTTTGGTGCCTCCTTCAGTTCCTGCCATGGCTGACAGCAGCATAGTGACTTTAGGGACGGCTCGGAGTCTGTTGGTGGATTCTTCGGTGTATGATTCAAGGATTGCTGAGACCACCAAGGACCATGTATTTCTGGGCATGGCATGTGAAGATGGGGAAGGTCAGTCTGCAGAGGTCATTGTTTTATAGTCTGTCCTTTCCTCTCATTTTTCTTCTCTCTAATCTCTACATCCCTATGCTGCTGATATTGATTTAAAAACTGCATATGCACACCATGTGTGACCTTCAGTTTCACTGTAGGAAACACCCACTAGAGTGTAAATCTGGATTTTCCTGTGTTCAAGCCAAACAGCTATGTCATCAGAATGACAAAATCATTCATTCTAGACCTTCTTAAATGCCCCGGAGACACAAACTGAGACAACAAGACTAGGGCCCAACCCAGTATATACTGTGTAAATGCCCATAATCATTATGCCAAGTTATGTTTGGTTTAGTAATCTCTGTGCTCACACAAACACACAGTATTTTAATATAGCTGAATTCCCCTCCTTCGTGTTTTTTGGTTTCTAGTGGAAGACTATAAGTTAACCAGTTGAGTGGTGCTATCCATGTGGTTATTGAAACAGATAATGAATCTTTTAACCTCTTGTTTTGTTGCATATGTGCCTCACAAGGTCCATCCATATAGGCTACTGGGTCTACAGCAAAGCCTTTTTAATTGTATAAAACCCAATATCTACATAGCTTATTTTGTCTCTTTGCCCTTAATCAATGATGCTGGAAGTGCATTATCAGAAATTGGCCATTTAATTAGAGCTAATCTGTTTTGCTACCAAGTACTAACCTATCACATATGTTGACCAATCACATAATCTGACCATTTGAGGGCCACTTTTAGTCAAAATATTTGTGTGTATGTGATTAACTCCTGATAATCCCCATGAAGTTGTAGATGTACCTGATCCATCCATGAAAAATACATCAATGCTTTATTGTGATGAAAGTTGTTAGAAAAAGGGGGTTAACCTTAACAGTGAATCCAGTTGAATTGTGAAACAGCTGTTTTTACAGCGAGGCCGACCAGTGGCATTCATGTCATGCCTGAGTCTTTGTCAGTTTTTCTCCCCTAAAAAGTTATCTCTGGAAATATTTAATGCAACGCTATCAGCTCTTTGTCCACAATACAATGCAGGTAGGAAGAGGGGGAAAAAAAAACAATACTTTACTTTAGTTACCAATTTGGGGTTCTCTCCTCCTCTCATGCTCACTATCATTATTATATCACCCTTTTAAAACCCACCATTGGGTCATGTCTACTGACAGGTACCCCGGGTTGTCAGTCAGAATGAGAAAACTTGCATCACCTTCCAGAAGTGACCTGCTCCTTCTCCCTTTTTTTTTTTTTTTTACCCATTGTTCATTCTGTCACCGTTTCTTTCTCAGACATGCTGCCAAAAGTGGAGACGAGGGTTGTTCTTGTGGGAGAAGCGTGCCGAAATGGAGCCCTGGTCAAAGCACTACAGGTACATCATTCCTCTCTTAACCCCCAGGTACAATGTGGTCCACTGGTTTCTATTAAGGTGGCAGGCTTCCACAATCTGAGTCAATGTCACTACTTTTCTCGATTTGATAAGTAGGACATGAAAAGTCTGCTCTGCTGGGCAATACTTTGGGGTTATAACTTTCAGTGTATGAGAACTTTGTGCCAATGTTTCGCTGATGAATTTGAAGGAATTGCCTTGTAATTTGAGTATTCATGGTTTCCCAGATTATCCCATGTGGGAAATGCATTTGAATTAGGCTGAAATGGGACATTAAAATCCCTCAGTGATGTCTGTTGATGACTAATGAAAGTACAAATAATTATGATGGTAAAAAGATGCATGCTTGTAATGAAATGTATTTATTTTATTTAGTCACGCAGGCATTATTCGCAAAGATGAATGCCACTGACTGGCTGGTGTGCTGTATTTTAAGTGAATAAATACATCTGTTGAATGGTGCGTGCGCCCATACCGTTTGTGGTTTGGCATTGTTTCATTCTTTTAAATTGACAGACAGGTTTTCTGGTTTTCTTGTCATTGTTAAAGTAAAAAAAAAAATCAGTGTTGTAAAAAAAAACATGGTCAAGTCAGCTCTTGTGTCGTTTCATAGATTGAACCTTAACCAAGAACATATTTGTATAATAATTGAAGGCGTGAAGATGATCATTTAAAGCCCCAATTAATCTGAATTGTTTCCCAATTAATTGGTACTCAGTGGTATTAATGACATAACAACAGAGTATAAGGCTTCTTAATATCTCCATTTCACTGATAGGACTTTTTCAGGCCCCATTTGCAGGAGATTTGGTTCAGTTGTCATGTTGTTGCTTTTTTATATATCTATGGTGTATTAATCACTCAGTCAGCTTACATTTTGGCACTAGTTTAGAGCTTTATTTGTTACTTTAGTTACATTGTAAAATTGCATGTTAAGATAAGAAGTGAGTGCACACACTGTTTCTAATTGCTTTCTCTTTCAAATACACCTGCTACTGTGTGGAGGCGTCGTAACACAGAGGGGCTCGAGGTGTAATATTTGGCAGACTGCAGAGCTTTCACAACCTAAAGTATTTAAGTGTAGCTTATGCATAAACGAGTACTTGTGATGTCTTTTTAAACAGCTTCTGGCTGCGGCTTGTGTGTCATTACATCCCAGTTATTCTCCCCTTCTTGAGGATCATTTCAGCAAAGATTGTAAGCTCGCTGCCAACCTCAGCAGAGCTATTGCTATAGCTATAGGGCTATTGCTGAATTGTTTACATATGTTTCATGTCTTTTTGATTGTTAAGCAGTTGCGGGTGCCATATTGATAGTGTCAAAGTATCAAAGTTAGACAGGTGGACTGGAGTTGCCTTGGATCAAACCACCCTTTCACACTTGTTAAATGCAAGTCTCACTGCTCGTTTTAGTTGAGCATTGGTTGACATTACATTTTAGCAGTAGATTTAAATGAGCTCACCACTGTGTGTCACTTCTTCATTGAACTAATGGTGGATGGACTGAAGCAGTCACTGAGGGATTTTGGTGATAAATGGTTTTTAATGGGATTGCCATCTCACCGTCTCAGTGGTAACCTAGATTAAAATGTATGTATTTTTCCTGCTTTTTTGTGGGTAGCGGAACATTGGTAGGTAACTTCGGAGCTCAGTACGGAACCAATAAAATCCAAAATTGATGCTAGATTTCCATTTAACAAAGCATAAAGCCAACCGCTTTCCCACCATAACTCTGAGTCAAAATGTCGATAGTTTTTCAAGACGTTTTTTATGTGTCCATCATTGTGTGTTTGTGTCTGCCCATAGTAAGCAGCATCTAATTTGTGTCTTTGAGGAGCACCATGTGAAGGTGATTTGGAGGTGTGGCAGCAGACTAAGTGCTGCTAGAACGACTTCCTTGCCAGGTCTCCTGAGCCCTGTCACTTCTGAAAGCTTCCTGCTTAAATCATCTATTTCTCCCTGCCAATCTGCAGCGCAGCCACATCCAAAGACATCTGCCGACAGCTCCATCAGAGCACTCCCGATTGTCTGCCTGACCGCCCACCGGCATTGCTCACTCAACCCACAGAAAAAAGCCCCCAACCCACCCACCATTTCTTCCCGTCCCCTTCCTTTTTTGTCCTGTTCTTTTCCTCCTCTCCTCCTTCCCGACGGCTTTGAACTTTTATATTAATTTTTAACGGAAACTTCTTCTCCTCCCCAGCCTACCCCCTCTGGAGCCTGATAGTTGTTTGAAGTCACTGTCTTTAGACTTTGCAAGGACACAGTCCCCACCCATCTCGTCCTCATCTCCTCCTTCCTTCATCCCCAAACCCAGCCACTCTCCTTCTGTCTTCATGTGAGATTGTTTTGTGTGGATTTGTCTATCCATTCTCTTTTTCTTCGTCTTTCTTTCTTATTCTCTCTCTTTCTCACACCGCCTTTTGTTCTGCCATCCATCTTTCAAATGTCAGTGTTTAACATCCACTTCCTGCTGGTTGGTTTTTACAGGCCATCAGAGTAATGGAGGTACCAGTGGTAAAGATAAGAGAAGGCGAGGCGAGTGCCGAGGAGAAAATGATGATAAAATCTATAGTCAATATGGTACAGTACAGTGTCTGCCTCTCTGTTTGACTGTCTGACACTTTGATGGGAACTTTGCGATGTGCTGCATGAGTCTTAATTCACAATGGACACTTTCTTAATCATTATGCATGTCCAACTCACTGATGGTGGATTGATTTTTGTGTGTGGTGAAAATCCAAATATATAATTGATGTGTTGCTTGAAATCTGGATCACTCTTTAACAGAATTGCACTCAAATGTCAATGCAACTTTCTGGAGTAATATTAAAAGTCACATATTCTATTTAGCATTATGGCATTTAAAAATGGCCAATTTCAAGATGTCAATACAAAGGTTAGAGTTTCAAGGAGTCTCATGAAAAGTAATTTTCCCACAAAACATTTAGTTGGAGAGAACTTGAAGTGTGATACCATGCAACTAAAAAGCTTTGATATTTGAGTGCATAATTTCTTCACTGAAAATGGTGAAATGTGTGAAATATGTAAGCTTTCCTTCTTTCTCAGAGTGAGATGAGAAGCTCAATAACAATCTAATGTCTTCTTTGAGCTGGAGTCAGGATGTGACTAGCTTCACCTGGAAACACAGGGAGCAGTTGAAACAAATAGTCGTGCTTATTATGTGGGTCAAAAATATACCACTGCATACAACACCTTAAAGTTTAATAATCTACGCTTTAGATTCCTCTTGTTTAATCACAGTTTTCTTCACCAAAAATAAGGTTGACAATTAAAATGTTATTTTTTAACGGTTGTGTGCTAATTTGGACCAGACTGCTTTTGGTGTGGATAATTACCCTTCGCGAATTCCTCCCACAATTGGCTATTGCCCAATCCTAGGTTAGCAACCGTAACTATAGGCCTGGCAAGCTCCTGACAGTGAGTGATTATGTTTGCTAGGACGAAAAACATTTGTTTGTAGAGAAGATGTTGCTGCTGCTGCTGCTGCTGCTGCTACTACAGTGGTGGCGGCACCAATATAGAGATGCTCAGATATGACCTGACTTTTTTTCGACTTGTGTGTAAGTGTAAATATGGGGATAACCATACGTTCACCTCCGACATGACAGCTGTACTTTTAGGGCTTTTACCTGGGTTTTTAGGCGAGGGATCCGTTTGACAACCTGTGAGATGACGTAAGTCAACAAGTTAACCAACTGCTGCTCTGTACATTGTCCAGTCGTGGTTGAACATATGTTTTTGCTCCGGCGCGAAATTTGCTGATATTTCCTTTGAAATCGGTCAAATTGCCAGGAGCATGGCTTTCCCAATAAGTGGAAGGGTCAATTCTTTCCCAGTGGAATTTTGTGAATCCCTGACATTGCATCTTACGCTACCTGCATGTTAAAGGTTCCCTTGTCCAATGAAATATTTCAACATTGACTATATGGATTGATGCTCAACATCACAGTACCTCAAGAATCGATTTATACTTGCAAATGAGCTGCATATATGGTGTGTGTGTATTTTTTTTCTTCTTTAAATCGACCCAGACAAGCTGTTCCCCATACATCAGGTGTTTAACATTAAGCTGCGGTATACACATCCTGACTCCAGCGCTGTGTTTAAGACACAGATCTGTTCATTATTTCAGTGAACTCCCCAAGATATTAAACTACTCCTGTAACACATGTTGATCCTAACAGTTCGATAACACACGTGGTCTCTAACACTGCATATATGTGTGTGTGTCACTCTGCTGATGCCTCAGTGCTGCTTCTGCCACAATACTGCCTTTGTCCTGTGAGGTTTGTTTTATGTGGAGGTTTACAGGTAGCCTGACTAATTTATCCTCCTATGAAGTACCAGTCCTGCCCATATGGAATCCAACACCTAGTTGGTGATTTAATTTTTGCTTTTGGTTTCAAAGCCATTGATCCAGACAAATCCTCCTCAGATTCACAGAACACATTTTCTCATCTGAGAAGGCAGAACTGATTGTTTTCATGCTGCACCGAGTAAAAAGACAGAATAATGATGGTGTCTACTGTATGTGGAAGAATGAATGATTGTGTACTGCACAAAAAACAACTCTTCAACTATTCCTCTTGGTGGATTGAAGATGTCTGCAGTTACAGTATTGACCTTGACGCCTTGACTCAAAGAAAATATTCCACAGTATAACAATGAAAATCCTCACAATAATGGTTTGGGAACATTTGACTGATAGCGATTGTTTAACTTTAATCATGCAGTGACCGATTGGTGAACATAGTTGATAGTTAAGCAGCCACAGAAGTTGTTTTAGACCAAAAGTGGAGCCAAGATGAGAGTGAATTGCTTTTACATTCACCAGCATACTGACCTAGTAAGGCCAAAATGTTTCAAACTGAATTTCTGGCTGCTGTTGAGTTCCCCCTTCGAGGGGATGCCTGAAGCAGCTTTGAAAATTAAAAATTAATTTGTGAGTTCAGATCGGGAAGTTTGACAATAACACAAACGTACATTGTGTGCTTTGGTTGTTTCGTGACAGTTAAAAAATAAGCTAGTGTTGTCCTTGACGTTTTTAGTTTTTTCCTCTATGTAGTTTTTACCAATTAATGAGAAATTCTACTAATAAATAACCAACACGTCCAACAGCCTCACTAACGAGGGTAATGTGTCTTTCTGATAGTTTTCAGGTTCTTGTACACAATTTGATTACTTCATACTGTGATTCTTCCTCTTCAGGACATCAACACCCCTTGCATAATGACGGACAACGTTCAGGAGTTCGGCGATGAGGAGAACACTGACTTTGAGACAGTGTTTGTCCTCGCAGACTTTGATTGTCCCGAATACAGCTACCTCTACAAACGTGACAGCCGCATTGTTGGGCCTCCTGTCGTACTGCACTGTGCTGCGAAGGAAGAAGTAAGGAATTGTTTGTTTTTAGTAAAGATTCATGGCTGTATATTCTGTCTTACGTCAGGGTTAAAGAAATGATCCAGTACATATCGCAAATATCTCTATAGGTTCATGAGCTGTCCATTCTGTGTTTGCACTGGGTGTTTGTACACAGCCCTGACTGTGTAAATGGGGAAACTAAGGATCCTTGGACTAAACAACAAATTCTTACACCAGTTGTTGTTCTCTAACCTCTGCCTCTTTTGCTAATACTAGCTACTCCCCGCCTGATCAGTGTTCTCACCCACAAGGTTCAGACCTAAACTATAATAAACATAACATAGGAGATTGCCAACTTGGAATATCAATACTTTACCTGCTACAACAGACATTATTTCCCCTTTTTGCCTTTAAATGTGCTCCTCTGTGGAATTACACCACCGACTGGTCAGACAGGTGATTGGGACTGCAAGGACAAATCGCAGCAGGCTGGTTGCCTCTAGTTTATTGACCAGCCATCTCTGTGTACCTGTCTAACTGACTCAATCGATCCAAATGAAAAGTTCACTCAGTTTATTTGTTTTTGGAAGTATGTTGTTTGTTTGCTGTGTGGGAAAGGAGAGCCTTCTAGAGAGAGGCCTGAAATTAACCTTCATTTAAAGATGCATAAAATGCAAATAATATAAAATAAATGCAGTGATCTTCTGCTGAAATGTTGTTGTTGAAATACAGAATGACTTGAAAATATTGAAATGCTGTTCTGTACTGACTTTGTTTATTGCACTGATTTTTTTTCTTTTCCCTTCCCCTTCCCACAGCCTCTGCAGTTTTCATGCCGTCCTCTCTTCTCCACCACCATGCTTAACCTGTCGCTGTGTTTCACTGGCTTCAGGAACAAAGAGGAAATGGTGAGGTTATGAATTTACTGTTATGCATGAAAGTAATGGCAAAAAACAAGGCGTATCTCCAAAATCAGGCAGGTGCAAAGTCACATACTCATTTTAATGTAACAATTGCCGATGAGAACCGTGTCAAAAAGGGGAAAAGGAAGAAAAAAGAAACAATCGATCCCGGACTTCATGATTGATTACCATGGCAACAAACGAAACTTCGATACAGTTACCGTTATTTTAGGTACACCTATACAGTTTATCAGCCTTTTGATAAATGGTGTCTTCATGAAGATGACAGTGCAGTGCTATTGACTTATACTGTACTGATTATATAATACTTTGCCTACACCAATGCCTGCTGTATTCCATGGTGGCATAAAGCTGCAGTCATGATGCTTTCTGCATGCACAAGTTAGTTCAGTGCAGTTCATGTTGCTGCTGCCTTTCACTGTATAATGTTCCACTTTAACATAATACCTTATATGCGTACATTGTTTTTAGGAATCCTGCATCATCCATGTTTACATCATCAGATCAGATACCATAATAATGTCAAAGTATACAGTAACTAATTATAAATCTGTTGGGATATTTTAATAGAATTAGAAAAAAACATTGTCGCAACAAAATGTAAGTCATGTTTCATCTTGGTATTTAGTTTCTTTCTTTCTACTAACTTTGTTATTCTTATTGTCCATGTAGAAAAACTTAGTGAATCTCGTTCATCACATGGGTGGGACCATCCGGAAAGACTTCAGCACCAAAGTCACTCATCTCATCGCCTACTCCACTCATGGGGAGAAATACAGGGTGTGTTTACTTGCCTACTTGCTTGCTTTGTTTACTCCGAATGTGCACGCTTTCTACTTTCTACTCTGTGTTAGTATAACATTAATTGCATGGTGCATTAGAGCTCAGAAACAATGCTAAATGTATATCTATATTAACACCCTTTTGTCCGTGGACCAAAAAAGAAAGCATATTTTAACATAACATACAAAAGATGATATTCTTTTGTGTTAAACTTTTGACAGTGGGAGCACTTAAGCCATTTTAACTGTCACAGAGTGGCAAAACAAAAGAAGAGAAAATGTTTTTCTCCTATAGAGTTTCTCTCAAAGGCATTCATTGCTGGTGTGCAAAAAACAGCAACGCCCAAAATCTTGCCAAACCATCAAGAATAGCTCTAACACAGAGACACATACAGGAAATGGAACGGAGATCAATGTGAGCAAGAAATGAAGGAATCAACATAAACAAAATTACACCTGAAACTTTCTCAACTCAAAATACATCGGAACAATGGGGAAGAAACACTTTGTCATGTTCGGAGAGTCGCAATTATAAACCCAGTGATTTGTTTTATTTTTATTGTATACCTCAGCTCCTCTTTCTCTCCTCTGCTTGAATAAAGTGAAAGAGCAGGGAATGATCAGCAGTTCCTCTCTTATCTTGAATCCTAGTGTTTGATGTCAGAAAAAGCTAAACTGAGTTGAGCGCATGGCCTCTTCCATAGGGATACACAGAGATATACAGATAGATGGATGGATGAAGAGATTAATATGATTTTAGTTTACTTCTCTTCATCCGCTCAGTCGCTGCATTCACTGTTTTTCACCTCAACCCCCCCAAGCCCTTTCCATTTTTACCTTCAATTTTTTTCATCTCGCCACCTTCGTCTTTTTCATCAAAGTCTTGTGGTGAATGCACAACAAAACAAAATGCAGTAGGAACTTGTTGGCTTTGTGTCATGCGGTCAAGGCTCTTTTCTGTTTGAAAGTGGGATGCTAACTTCAGAAAAAAATGTGTTTTGAACCACTGAGCATCTCGTACTTGCGTCTGAAGTGAAAACTGTTATTCTGAGTGACAAGTCGTTCAGGAGTAATGAAAACAGCCGGAGGTGGTTGTTGTACTGTGAGCACTTACGATGAAACAATTTGAAGGTCTTATAGTTATAAATTTGTGCCGAGATCAAAGTCATGCCCCTTTTTTGTGTTATTAGGTCTCCCTCAGTATACCATCTCTTGGTTGCATATTATTCACTGCGTTTTTTTGTCCTCCCTTCTCCACTGTCCTTTATTGTGCATCATCTCTCAGCTGGCAGTGTGTCTGGGGACGCCAATCCTCACTCCATCCTGGATCCTGAAGGCGTGGGAGAAAAGAGACGATGTGTAAGTTGAAAATTCTTGAAAGGACGAAACCTTGAGCTGTTGAAACTGGAAACTTTAGTATGCAAATGAAAATGTGTGTGTGAATGTGAATAGTCAGCCAGGCGAAGGTATTCTGATGTTCAGGTCCGAAAGAAATGCTCTCTCTGCTTTTTGATGAAACATTTAGGCAGCAGCATCTCACTCATAACCTGCTGCTGCTTGTCATTGTAGTTAATGTCAAAGGCTATTACAGAAACCTCCCTCTGTTGTCTTCTTTGTGTACAAACCAGTGTCTGTTTTGAGGTAAATATTTCTCAAGAGGGAAGAAACATAACTCTGTGATGCAGCTGTGAAAGTTTTTCTTCTAACTTCAGCAGAGTGACACGTCTTCTCTTTAGGCGATGATATCAGGTCAATTTCAGGGTTTGAACTTCTGAGTAACACCTTTATTCATGTGTAATAAGATGCTTTGGGAAAATAAGGTGTTTTAATTTAGTAGGCTTAACTTGATTACACAAGTAGTTAACAAAGCATATATCTTCTCACTCTTATAACAATAATATAGGGTCAGACTTTGAATCAGTAGACACCCAGAGTGAAAGGATTCAGAGTTCAAAAACCTTAATAGGGACATCCATCACAAAATGTACCATTCAACCATTTGTCACATTTTTAATCATTTATTTGAAAAGCTGAATTCTGACAGTGTTTAGAAACGTTTTCGGTATTTTCAAGGTTGCGAACTTGGCCAAATTAGTATAACTTTTCTTACAAAGGCCACTGTGAACTCTGAATAAAAAGGTGGAATGGAGAACTCTTGTTGGATAAAAATAGATGTCCAAGGTCTCACCACCAAGCAGAGGAGCCATTCAGCAGGAGCCAGGGTCCGCTGACAGACACAAAACTAAGAAATACTATGTTGGTCATTGTCTGTTCGTTGTTCTCTTTCATCTTCAATCATAAACCATAATAACCAAGTTAAAACATTGTTAGAGCATATGACAAACATTGTCAAAACCTATATGACATTCACTGGAATCTCCCAAGCTTTAATTTATGACTTTGTAGAGGCCCCTTTGAGTTTTCTTTGAGTATTTGTGCAGTTTATCTTATTCCTCCTGACAGAACATGTCAAACACTGAATGAGAAGCGTCTAAATCACCATCTTCAGGCCCTCACACTGATGTTCTATATGATTTAGGTCTGAGCTTTGACCGGGACATTAATTAATGGTCAGACAAAAGGCTTTTCCCAAAGCTACTCAGGTGTAGTTGTGATTGAGCTCATTCTCATGCCGAAAGGTGGAAGTCAGATCCACCCTCTGCTTTTTTCGACACGTCTTTTTACTCCTTCCATCTAGCTGCTATACCTGACAGACGTAGTGCTGCTGCAATGCTATTGATTTGATCTTTCAATCAAGTTTTCACTTTGTCAGTGAGGATAATTGAGTGTAGAATGATGGACAAGGAAAAATATAAACACAACAAATTCAGCTCAAATTGAGGGGACTGAATACTTTCTGAAGCATGTGTCTATGTGTGTAAGTGAATTTTTAGGATTACTTTTTGAATTGAAGTATACTATTACTTTCAGTTTTCTTTACTGCATCTAAATGAGTTGTATACTTACAACAAACCTAGACTTTCATCAACATGTTTTACTGTGTTAGGAAAAGATTGTGTTGAACAGAAACCCATAAGCAGAATTGGTTTGGCATCACCTTGTTTCTCCCTCCATTTGTTCAGGTATTTCCATGCAGGAGAAGAGGAATTTCGAACAGAATTTAAAGTGCCTCCTTTCCAGGACTGCATCCTCAGTTTTCTGGGTTTTTCAGAGGAAGAGAAGGCCAACATGGAGGAGAGGACGCTTAAACATGGTTAGTCCTGCAGCAGTCGGCTTATTATCTCTGCTGCTGTGTATACACACACTGTATGGCATCTGATTGTGCATTCATTTCCCTGGAAAATATATATCAGCATGCTTTGACTTAAGGTTGTCACTGAAAAAGATCATTTTTAATGTATCAATCTAATTGCTATTTTATTACATATTAAATGTGCTGTATGTATACATATCTTTTGGAGGATCATCCCCCTGTTCTCTTTATATCTAAGGTGGCAGCTATCGTGAGGTTGGAGATGAGAGCTGTACACATATGGTGGTGGAGGAGAACTCTATTAAGGAGCTGCCATTTTCTCCCTCCAAGAAACTCTTTGTGGTCAAACAGGAGGTTTGTCTTGAGATTTTTACTTGGCATCAATGCTGATATGAAGAATAGCAACTCAAATATTTACCGTTGCATATAATTTAAAATGCAATTTGATGCCCTTTTAAAGTTGGTATGGGTACCTTGGAAGATTGACTGCAACAAAGATAAGTCTTCTTTGAGACATATAACCGCTTAATTGCTCCATACCACATGCAACATATACAACAAAGAAAAATTCTAGTCATTTTCAGCTCTGTTTCTAAAGACAAACATATTTTAGTTGCGTCTGTGATACTGGGCCAGTGCTATTTTGACATAAGAAAATAATTGGAAGACACTTCCTTTACAAGATGACACATCAACAGTGGGGAGAAGAGGAAAATAATGGATACTCTCAGTTGTTTCCTCTTAAACAGAATGACAAATAATTGTCTGATAAGAATTTACTTTTAGGTTAAACCTCAATTGATGCACTCCCTGTTCTCCCCCTCTCGACTTGTGTTATCAGAGAGGCTTATTAATAATAGATTTCCGCTTCCAGCATATGAATAATTTCAACAACGTGGAGTGGTAGTTAAACTATAGTTGTACAAATCAATGCAGCCTTTATTTCACTCTGCTAGTTTTTTCTCTGAATAAAATGTGTGTCATTTTAGTATCACAAATAACCTCTGCCCTAACCCAGGACTCAGTGAAAACACCTTTTTCTTTTCTGTGGTAGTGGTTCTGGGGAAGCATACAGATGGATGCTCGGGCAGGAGAGTCCATGTACCTCTACGAGAAGGTGAGTGTTCAACGTTCTTGTACGTGTATTGATTCAAACCATATTCCCTTGGGCCTAGCTGAGGGATACTATGGACTTTCAATAGAAAAAAACAACAACAGAAAAATGGCAAGTCATGTTTTCACTTTGTCAGTGAGGATAATTGAGTAGAACGACAGACAACAACATAACAAGTGCTGCACAAATTGAGGGGTCTGAATACTTTCTGAAGCCACTGTGTGTGTGTGTGTGTGTATATACTGTATAATTGCCTCAGAATGCCCCTAGCATGGTTATCATATCGGTCTCAATTAGTTAGTGCTAGCATTTGATCATTTTGTAAATGCTTACAATTACCTTTTGATTCAAGTGCACACTGTAATTTACTTTCAATTTTCTTTACTTCATTTGATGCAAATAAATCAAATTATGTGCACAGTACCTTATAAAGCCACTGAATTACTCATGTCCTTCAATTATTTTTCACACAAATCTTTTTATCACACATACTAGGACTTTCCGCATTTATGTCTCTCCATGTTTTAGTATGTATCAGTTTGACCTTTGTGCCTTTTTTTTTTTTTTACTTTAACCTTTAAAGTAAATGAATGAGATTTTTTTCCCCATGATTGTGGCTTTTGTAACTGTACTGTCTGTGCTGCCTGTGCAATACCTATGTCTATTGAAAAGATTCAGGGAAACAAACAATCGTGCAAAATAGTGTAAAACAACACAAATTGTCAGCATGCAGATTTGACCAGATTTGTGTTGAGATATCATCAAGTAAATCTGAGGCACTCCAACCCTGTGTACGACCAGTATGAGTCCTGCTATGACTCATGTCTTCATACTAGCCAATCAAAGTACAACATGAAGTGATGCAAAATACCCCTGCATGTTGTCATACATGGCATCTCTGAATCAATTTTGACATAGGAAACAAATCAAGATGATGAATGAAAAAGAAAATGCAAGTTTGAGTGAATGTCACAGACCTGCATGAATCATGAAACATGAGAGTAGCAGAGATGGATGACATGAGGCGACATGTGTCTGCCCTTGGATACATTTTTCTGTTTACATTGTAGTGGTCCAAATTACCACGAATACATTGCACAATCTGGCAGTCCGACAGAGATGGAGCCCAGGATTTTATTAGAGCCGCATCGCACAGTGTGGGGTCCAATATAGTTAATCCACTATTGTAGTTGCACAATCAGAGGCACCTTCAGGGAGCCTCCCAGTCTGGATCTGTATGAAGTAACCACTCCCTTTAAAGCTAAGTTTGACATTTTGGGATGGTTGCCATCTGTTACACTGCACGATTGAGCTCAAGATCCAGTATTGCCAGAACAACAATACACAATCAGGGATGAAGATTTCTATGAAAGACAAAGTTGGGTAGTGACACCTCTTTTGACTTGCCTTCATCTGTTACTTATCAGCAGATAATTGAATTAATTGCAAAGTGTTTTTCTTTTTCCCCCTCACATTTTCCCACATATATGCAACTTTCCTCCTTTTTTCTTTTCACTTTCATTTTTCTTGTCTTCATACATTTTTCTTTTTGTATGTTAAATACTCTAGAATGACAGTCCAGCCATGAAGAAGGCAGTGTCTCTCCTGTCCCTGACAACACCCAACAGTAACCGAAAGCGCCGGCGTCTGCGGGACACGCTGGCTCAGCTCACCAAGGAGACTGAGATCTCCCCCTTCCCTCCACCACGTAAAAGGCCTTCAGCAGAGCACTCCCTGTCCATGGGTTCCCTGCTAGACATCTCTAACACTCCTGAGACATGCAAGGCCTTGGCAGGTAAGAGATAAATGCTGAGAGAACTGGAAGACACCAGTTTGATATAACTGTGAAACCACAGTCCTTCTCTGCTCAGTGGGAAACCATTTCTGAGATGTATGGATGCAAAAATGCAATGCCTTAAAAAGATATACTCTCTTGCTTATGAGACAAAATGAACAAGATTAACCCCTCTTTATCCTCAAAGACAGAGTAAGAAACGGTTCAGAAAGCAAAGGAGACGAGGTAGTGACCACGGATAGGCTGATCAGAAGAAGAAGCAAAAGCAGGAAATGCAGAGTTAGATCAGACAGGGGAGAGAGGAGGAAAAGGTCCTACCCGAGTACAGGTAACCTTGAAGAGCCAGAGGAGCAGCAGCAGCACCCAGAAACTTCTACAGGTCAGGTTTTGCTTCAAGAGTATAGTTGAATTTATATGTTTCAGATATCAGGCCAGTAAAGTAATGGCTGGAGAGATGAAAGCTGTGGTACTGACAAAAAGAAACACACCCATCAGTTTTTCCAGGAGAGCTTCGAGTGTTGGATTATATGCAAGCAGAAATGTTTTATTCAGGGTTGCTGAATTGGTAAAATTAAAAATGTGTGAGATGTGATGGTAGTTGGCATACATACTGGCAGATTATCTAACTTTAGCCTTGTTGTGCAAATCAGATGTAGACTTGTGAAGAGACTCATGTTTGATTGCTCATGTATAAAAGGGAAAGTCACGATCCAAATATATTTAAGGACTAGAGACAAATTACATGGCAATGTAATAACGCTTAATTGTCAAAGAAATAGATCTTCAAAAATACAAATTATTCATTCATATATTTTTTTGTCTTGTTAAACAGCAGATAGATCAATCTAGTTGAATCTAGTCGATTCAACCAAATATCACCATAATATCTTTAAAAAGCAGTAGATGGGCACCTTCCTGTGTCTGCCTGTGCTTCAATGCAGTATTAAAAACTGTCTGTCTTCCTCACTGCTGGTTTTGTTACTCCAGAGAGTTCGAAGCCGTCCAGGAGTTCGACTCCAGTTGTGGCCAAGCAGTCAGCCAGGTGGCAAGTCTCCAAGGAGCTCTACCAGACTGAGAGCAACTATGTGGACATTTTAAGCACCATCCTACAGGTAGGTTTGTGTGTGTCTGTGTGTGCGCAGTCTGAACACTACCTAACGGGTTCGCCTGTCGGTCGCCCCTGACATCACTTTCAGGCTAAGCTACAACCATTAAAGGTGTGTGCGTGCTTGCTCTTACTTGGCCTGTCTTATCAGTTGGTCCCAGCAGACTCAGACAGCTGACCAGTGAGGGAGAAAATGACCTGCCGGACCATTTCTCTTTCTCCCTCCCCTTCAAAATCTTTCCCTCTTTTTGCTGCTTTTCTATACTATCTTTGTTAGGCTTCCTCCATACTGTTGTTGCTTCCTTTTCGTTCACCCTGTCTCTCTTTTTCTATCTTGAGCAACTTCTCTTTGCCATCTGCCTCTCTTGTAATCTGTCTTCTCCGTTGTATCCGACTGGGTTTTAACTGTTCCATGTCCTCATGATAACTTGTGTGTTAAGCTCCTTGGTGTTCTCTGTATTGAATCAAATACCAAACCTACCACACGCTGCGAAAATCATCTAAATAATTATGCAGTAGCTTCCCTTTGCCATTAAAGAAAGGAAAACAACTGAGTCCAACCCTATAATCATCACTGTATGCTAGTCTATAGTCATCACTGTTAGCACTTTGAGATTACTTTATGAAAAGTGCTTTACAAGTAAAATATATTATTACTATATGCAAGTTGTTACTGTGTGGAGTTGTACTTCAATTGATTACTGCCCGTTTCATAAGCAGTCCTTGTTCCCTTTTGATGAAAAATAAGAGCCACAAAAACTCTCAAAATATTATACAGGCTATGGGAAATTGTCAGAATATGATGTAAGATTTCCCTGTCTTTGTGAATATGTCACCAATATAACTTTTTCCAAAATTGTTTCTTAAAGCATTAAGTCAGCGATCAGGTCGTTTTGGCTAATGCTGCGTTCCAGGCAGGCTTTTGAAACCGCTTCAAGTCACGACTTACGACTTTGTAGCGTTCCAGGCAACCCGTAACTTGTGTTTTTCCGACCTGTTGCCTGTGAAAGTTCACTAAAATGGCCACTCGTAACTTCCAACCTGTGAACTCGTACCAGATCGAACTGGTATGACTTCATGGGTCGGAAAAACACGAGTTACGGGTTGCCTTGAACGCACCATGAGTTAGCAGCCCCCGCCCTCGTCATGGATCTATTGGTCCTCGTCCCTACGTCACCACATTCACGCGCATCCCTTGGCTGCACACACAGCCCTTCATGCTGTTCTCTCTCCTCATTGGATAACACTTGTATCCCACGAGGAAAGTTTTCTCCTCGGTTTACAGCAGAGCAGAGTGACTGAGAGACTCGTGTTTCGGCTGAAACACTCTATGTAAGTGATTGCTGATGGTAAATAGGACTATTTAGGACTTATATTAACAAAAACATTCCGCTGACTTATGCTTTAAGTAATCCTGGAAAACCTAATGCTTTCCACAGTGTGTGGTAGTGTTTCATTTATTTGTTTACATATTCATGCAGATGGTGATATTAACTAAAAACTATTGACTGAATTGAATAAAAACTGACCAAGATGGAGGAAGGAGGAGGAAGACCTAAGTGTTATGATTATTTAAAAAAGGGGTAAAGACAGCAAGATATGATCTGAGAAGACCAAATCAGGGTTAGACCGATCCCTAAAATGCCAAACCAAGCAGATCCAGGAAGCAGATCGTATTTGTAGAGCAAGTAAATCAGCCCGCCATAATGTCCCATCCTGCCTTAAACCAATTTTCTTTTCCACTTGATGGAGTATGGCATGTCCTATATATTGATACAAGCCCTAGATGCAGGGCAGGACAGCAGGACTTTTTTTCAAGTTTGATATATGATGTATATTTGTGTTTATTTCTCTCTATCTGTTTTAATGTATAGCTTTTCAAACATCCACTGGAGAAAGAGGGACAGGTAGGCGGACCCATCCTAGCCCCAGAAGAAATGAAAACGATATTTGGCAGCATCCCAGACATCTACGATGTTCACACCAGAATAAAGGTAGGAATTAAAAATGTCAAAATTGTTGTGATGGTGTAATTATTGAATTGGTGTCACTGAACTATTATTTTCTATTTGTGGTGGTTTGTTATCAGCATGACCTTGAGGAGCTCCTGACAGACTGGTCAGAGGATAGAAGTGTGGGCGACATCATTCTTAACTATGTGAGTTCACACAAAGAAGTATTAAATGAAAGTATTAATATGCAAATGTCATCTTTTTGTATTGTGCACTGTGTCTGCTGGTCTCCCTATATGTCTGACCATCTGACCAGTTCATATCTTCTTTTTCTAGTCAAGAGAGCTGGTGAAGGCCTACCCACCCTTTGTCAACTTTTTTGAAATGAGCAAGGAGACCATCGTTCGGTGTGAGAAACAAAAGCCACGCTTTCATGCGTTTCTCAAGGTATGACCTTTGTCTTTCGACTGCATGTGTGTTTGCTTGACTGGTGGATTTCACACACGGATAAAAAAAAATATAAGAGACTGGCAAGAGGTGACAAAGAAGAAAAAAGACGGGTAAAGTCTTTGATGTGTGACGATACTTCAGAGAGACATCACAAATTACTGCATACATTACAGTCTGTGGTTAATGTACGCTATCTCTATGACACAGTTGAGACCAGTGGTCAATAATATATTTTTACACATGAATTATAGGTGCCTCTTAAAACACCCAAAGTCATCTTACAAGGCAGAGTTGAAACAATCAAAAATAGAGAATCACTGTTACAGATGTCAGATGAGAGGCAGTTCCAGATACGGAGGGCAGATTGACTGAAGGCTCGAGCCCCCATGGTGGTCAAGTGGATGGAAGATGACCTGATAGTGCGGGTGGCTGTTTGATGTGCAGGAGACAGAGAAAAAAGGTTATGGATTTACAGAATATACGGTCAAGAGGAAGTAGATAGATGATGAACAGAAGGGCCCCCAGGAGAGGACCTTGAGGAACAATGGGAGTGACTGGAAATGTCTGGGGTTCTCAAGTTTTGGGGTGGATGAACTTATTGCAGCCTGGGACATACTGTAGGATTGGTTCCCAGTCTCTTTTGGTTGTAGTCCCTTAAAATGAAGCAAAAGTCTAATTATCATTTCACATTACATTTCTGGAAGCCAACTTAAGTAGTATTTTGTGTTGCTTCTACAGTTAAATAAGTTTGTAATGTTAAAGTGAATGGAAATGGAAATCTAATACTGCCCTAAGTGTGTATTCATGTATTCACTGTAACAAAGTTACAGTAGTGCAAATAGATGTTTACTCAGATTGTATTACATTAGTAATATGGTTTCTTGTGTACATGCAAACTTTATAATACATTTAGCAGAATGCAGGTTGGGAGGCTCAGTTGCGCTCACAAGAAATGACAAAGTATCTTTTTTTTTTTTAGATACATTTGATTAAAATATGTTTATATTAAGTATCATAACTTAAGAGGCAACAACCAGGGATGTGATTTTTCCGGAAATCCGGACTTTTCGACATGAAAATGCGACCCTCGTGAATCATGCAAATCCATTTATAGAATATCTTTTCAAAAACAGCTTTTAAATTCAAATACACCTATACCTATGGACAAGTAGCCTTAGCAGTTAGCAGTTTTTCTGTGAACAATATAAATGTGAAATAAACGAACAAAGCTCATTTCCCATTTACTGTGGGTGTTTCATTTAAAGGTATAAAGTGATGAAGTGTGCTTGTTGTGCAAACTTTTGCTTTCGCGTTCAGTGTCAGTAGGTTGTACACAAACACATCACACTAATGCTTTGAATTTACAGATCAACCAGGCCAAGCCAGAGTGTGGCAGGCAGACGCTGGTGGAGCTGCTCATCAGACCTGTGCAGAGGCTGCCTAGTGTGGCCCTGCTTCTCAACGGTAATACACAAACACATTGTCACAACCTTTTAAGAAAGAAAGATTTTTGCGCTAATTACATCCTACTTTGTCCTTTTCTCATCATTCTATTTTCATTCCCGCCTCCTATCACCTGTTGAGTCCTCTCTTTTAACTTCGTCTGTGCTCTTTTCTACTCACATAATTTTCATCACTTTTGTTCTGTCTTCCTCTTTCTTTCACCATTACAGACATTAAGAAGCACACAGCAGACGACAACCCCGACAAGATAACACTGGAGAAAGCAATTGATTCTCTGAAAGAAGTCATGACGTGAGTGACCCTTACCCCTTCTTTTGTGATGATCAGACAGCTAGTATTGTTCAATAATACTTTTTATCTTACATCTGGTACGTGAATGTTCTCCAAAGCATTGACCAATAATTGACCATTGTTGAGCTTAGAATTAACTATATAGATTTTTGGGGGGCTTGACATATATGCAGAGTCACAGCTGTACACCAGCTTAAGGTATTCATGTGATTATGCAGTCAGCCTTTTATCAAGTCTGAACATTGCAATTCATAAAATTATGCAGATAAAGGAAAATGGCTTCAGTAAATGTTTAGTTCCAACAGCAGAAATAAAACTAATAGCCAATAATTCATGATTTCAAGAATCCATCAGATGTCTTAGTTGTTTGTAACCCACTGTGTTACTTTCATGTTCCCTCCATCACTGCTCCTCTCTTTTCCTCAGTCACATCAACGAGGACAAGAGGAAGACTGAGGGCCAGAAGCAGATCTTTGATGTTGTTTATGAAGTTGATGGCTGTCCTGTAAGTTTGAGGATTTCGACTCTTTCCATTCATGCAGTAGTATAGACCAAGTATGGTTTATTTATTGTTGTTAGTCAATGTGCCATAAGGAACTGAAATGATGCTCTGCAGATTGTTAATTTAAACCCACATTCAATTCATAGTGGGAGATCTATAAAGAGCTTGATTGAAGTCTATAGTTTAGAAAAGCACAAATCTGTGTATTTAATATCCTACAATTTATGCTGTAATCATCAACACAAAATCAGGAAGGGTTATAGATCGAGGATATACCGCAAAATTCGGTGTATAAGTTGCACTTTTTTTTCCTTTTTTTTCATTTAAAAAGTTGGGTGCGACTTACACATCGGTGCGACCTATAGACCAAGGTAAATGTCAACCCGGTTTAAAACTGGTATTAACATGCGTTCTCAGTGATCAGACTGCAGTCAGATAGAGCTGGACCACTTGAAAGATGGGCCAAACCACCTCCCAGAGGGGGTCGGGGTTGCATTGTGACCACATGTGTGTGAACACAGGTGTAAGGGGTAATGCGTCCTTTATCCGCATACGACCACACGGGCAGAATGGCGTTTCTGATGACGGTAATTAACAAGACTCATTTGAGCCCACCATAGTCTCCGACATAAAATAATACACTGCCCGTCCAAAAAAAAGTCACTGCCTGGATTTAACTAAGCTAATGGGTAACAGCCTCCCATTGGATAATTACTGCACGGATGATGATTATGTTTCAACAACCTATTTAACCCTTGCTGATGCAGTCTTTTTTCTTACACAACCATGTTGGAAGACACAGCCTGTGGTTGTGGAAAAGATGTTAATCTATTTCAGAACGGTCAAATTATTGGAATTAAGCAAATAGAGATTGCTGAGATTACTAAAATCGGTTAAGAACTGTCCAACTCATTATTAAAAACTAGAAGGATAGTGGGGAAACATCTTCTTCAAGGAAGAAATGTGGTTCAATGTGACCACAGAGTCCAGACCTTAATTCCATTGAGAATATTTGGAAAATGAATGCAGCTCTGGATGGAAATAAATGTTGTGACATTAGAGAAGCGCATCTAAATTATGCCATAGCAATTGCATGACATAATCAAAGCTAAAGGCAGTCCAACGAAATATTAGAGTAGTGGCAGTGTATTATTGTTATGGGTTGTTTTTTTAAACCACCGTCTCTCATCTCTATCAGTCAGCCCCTCCTCCTGCTGGGCTCGGTCTGTCTTTCTCTCGAGCAGGCTCTCGCAGGCACACACACGTGCACATGGAACACATAAAGATTTTCAAAATCTTATCCGATTTTTTATCTGTGAGAGACCCCACACATGAAGATAAAAAATCTGTCATTGAACAGTTTTGATCGTATTGTGTGTGGTGTGCTGCGATATTCCAAACACAACACACCACACACATGACGATTTTTCAGAATCTTCACCCCCCCGGTCAGAAAACTCAGAAAGAGATCCGTATTGCTGTAGATAATCTTTCTATCTCTGGACTGGACACTGAATGAGAGCGACGTATTTTTTTTTTTTTAATGAAAGCAGGACACTTCAGCCTTTACAGCGATCCCACCTGTGTGTCTGTGGCTCCGGACACCGAGCAGAAGCGGCGCTGTCACATGACGCGCTGTGGAGGCGGTCACGTTGCTATTGTTGTTAGCCACTGTAGCCGGCTACGAGCGCTACCGTCTTTGCTCTCGGCTATCAGGAAATCTCCCGTGTGCGTGAATGTCTGTGTGAACCTCATGTAAAGCCAGGGCTGCACCGCGGCTCTGTGTGGTTGCCGTGTTGTGTGGAGAAGTGGCTCGCTCGCCGCTACCAGCATGCAGAGCTCGCTGAGCAGAGCTTGGTGAGCAGAGCCCGGTGAGCAGGCGCTGCTTCTCCTCCGCACAACACCGGCTTTCCACACACAAGATGACTTTGCATTAAAACGGCCACGAAAGTCGGGGCCGATTATCGTAAATATTGAACATGTTTAATATTTACGATTGTCGGCTCAGAACGCTTTCCGAGCCGATTGTCGGGGGAATGTTGACTCTTAAAGCGATATTCCGGCGTAAGTGAAAGCCATGGTCAAACACACCCGTAACACCGAGTCAGACCCCCCCTCGAGAGATCAATTTCCCCGACCACTATATTCACGAGTTCCACCAACTTCAGAAAAGACCGCACTATCGCCACACACACGGCGCTCTGCGGATCCACTGTAAAAAACCGCAAAACGCCACTTTTAGCCACAAATAATGCTCAGAACTGCACCAAAGTTCATCAATAGTACATTACAGGGTCCCAGCACGTAGGACGAGCCGTCAAACATCCGCTAGCTTTACCTGCTTTCTTTAGCTCCGCTGCACTCGGTGATCCCCTCGTCGGGGCTTCTCCACCAGCAAGCGGCTCCAGGAGGAGAAGTAGGTGAGTTGTGTCTGCTGAAGAAAACAGGTAAAGCTAGCGGATGTTTGACGGCTCGTCCTACGTGCTGGGACCCTGTAATGTACTATTGATGAACTTTGGTGCAGTTTTGAGCATTATTTGTGGCTAAAAGTGGCGTTTTGCGGTTTTTTACAGTGGATCCGCAGAGCGCCGTGTGTGTGGCGATAGTGCGGTCTTTTCTGAAGTTGGTGGAACTCGTGAATATAGCGGTCGGGGAAATTGATCTCTCGAGGGGGGGTCTGACTCGGTGTTACGGTGTGTTTGACCATGGCTTTCACTTACGCCGGAATATCGCTTTAACACACCACACACTACAAGAGAATCTTATAAGATAATCTTAAGACCTTAAGATAATCGGCCGACTTTTGTCTTTGGTCGGAAGGGGGAAAATCGGGGCAAAATCAGCCCGATTATCTTTATGTGTGTGGCAGGCTTAACGCTGCACTATATCGCACTAAATGTACAGTGTTTAATTACCCCGCGAGAGCTACACCGCAGCACAGAAACACGTGGAACCTGTATAATGTTTTTATTACCAAATAGCAATAGAAAATCTTGTTTTCCCAGTTTGAGGCCCTCAAAAATAGACTGCTGCTTATATAACAGTGCAACTTATATTCCGAATTTTACAGTAAATCAATCAATCAAGCTTTGAAATCCAAGGCTTCCATCCAAAATTTAGGGACTTCAAACCAGATAGCTTTTGATAGATGTGATTGAACCTTGCATAACATTCAGAAGGAATGTTGTACCAATCAGCCTCACAGAATTACATTTGCTATGTCATATTCTTGGGATTTCTTTGCTTAATTAAGGTCTCTTAATGGACCACTCGAAAAGGTCAATTTTCTTTTGAATAATTCTGTAGTAAATTTACGTCCATGTTTAGGGTCACTGTCCTTCTGCATCATCCAGCTTCTACTGAGTTTGAGCAGGTGGACAGTCAGACGCCCTGACATTATCCTCTTAGATACCTTGATAACCTTGAGAATTAATTTCCCCCACTATGATGTAGAGCAGTCCAGGCCCAGAGGCGAATTTGCGTGCGGTAGACTCATGAACAAAGATGTTAAGCACATCTGCCAATTCCTCTTAGCTTTTAGCTGTGACTCTGAATTTCTCTTTTTCACTTATTGAGGATTCCTGGGTTGTATTTGGGTGTATTGAGCGTTCATTACTATGTCTGTAGCGCTACACCTTCATTTTGTTTTTGTTGACATTTACTAACTCCAGACTCATGTTCTGTTTCCAAGCTACACTGTGAATGCTTGTTATGTTATTTTCCATGTAGACAAGAATAGTACAATACATTAGGGCTTGTACTGTTTTGTACATAATTTTAGTAAACAGGATAGTCAATTAGGAGAGAAAATGTTACAACAATGGAATGAGAGAAAGGTATTGAGTTCAATTTGACTAGTAAGGATTCAATATGGGTCTTTTGTTTCCTCTGCAGGCCAACTTGCTCTCATCCCATCGCAGTCTGGTTCACCGAGTAGAGACAATCGCCCTAGGAGACCAACCATGTGACCGTGGAGAACATGTCACTCTCTTCCTCTTCAACGACTGCCTTGAGGTGTGAATGCACACAAATACCAACACAGTATAAAACATATCCATGACTTACTAGTTTCATTTGTTAACCTAACTGTTAATCACGCATAACATATTTCTGTTAAATGCTTCAAAGAAAGTTCAAAATTCATAAACTCAGGTTGTTAATATATTGATCCTCTTCTTGATCTTATCATTGATTTTTGAAAATTCAATTTAGCAACGGATTGTGTGTTTTAAATGAGTCTCATTATATTCTTAAACACACGCTGAGGTCCTTGTGCTCATTCACTGGTGAGGAGGAAAGGACCCTTTGGCAGGGTTACAAGATGAAATGGTGATCAATTCACGCTTGTGCAGTCTATCATTGCTGACACAGTCCGTCTGTTAATTAGCAAAAGGGCAGCATAAGAACAGGGCAGACAGTCATGAAAAAGACAAGGTGGGTGGTGGCGTTTGGTGCCGTCAGCAACCCCTCCTAATGAGTGTGTGTGTGTGGGGGGGTCAGCCTAACACATGGATTTCCAGCAGTTTGACATGTAGTCCTCTATGTATATTGAGTGAATGTTGTGTTAGAGTGGGTAGTCTCATTATTCCTCTCCATCATCACTAGTCATTGATTAACACCTGTGTTCATACAATCACGCTCACCCTCTTCACTTACAGAATAACAATGACCTGTTATGTACTGTCCTATTTTATCCTCTCCCCCATTTCTTGATCTTCCTCTTTTCCTCCTTCCTCTTTCATCTCTCTCAGCTCCTAATTAATGTGACATTAATGAGTTGCATCGTTTACCTCTATGAATGCCTCATTGATTTATTGCTAAGTAAATGCTAGCAGCTACACCTCCACACAGCCAAACTGCCAAATTTCTAAAATACAAGGACACGCATATAAGCACTGGATGTTATCTGAATGATGCCTTTCTATTCATTTATTCCCATAGCCGCTGTTTCATTTTGTTTATATTTTTGTGTATCTCCAGATTGCAAGGAAACGACACAAAGTGATCAATACATTTAAGAGTCCACTGGGACAGACGAGACCGCCGCCGCCACTCAAACATATTGCACTGATGCCGCTGTCCCAGATCCGAAGAGTGCTGGACTTGCAGGACACAGAGGGTAACAACATGCACACCCACTCCAAATGAAGTCATCGGTCATAACAACATTAACTTGTCTTGTGGGGGTGTTTTATTGTCAAAAATATACATTTCTAGTTTATGTAAGAAAGTGAATACAGTTCTCAACTCTCAGGCAATTATCATTCCTCAAACTGTTTTTATAGAATATTGCCTCTTTTTGTTTCCCTCCAGTGCAGCTCAGTGTAAACAGTAACCTTAAAGGAGCATTCCGGTCATTTTTTATCAGGTGTCCTGATGGTCACCCAGTGTTGGGGGGAGCGAAAAACGCAACTAAAATTGATGCAGGCAAACGGGAGTTACACCATGGCTAGACGGCGCTAAGGATAGTGACAACGCTAACCTATTGGGGCAATTTTTTCAACCACAACAAACACTCAAAAAACAATCAAATATCTATGATACATGACTCAAATCCTTATGACACACCACTGAACTCATAGTGTACAGTATAAACTTCGTGTTTTTGCATGTAATCACTCACCTCAGATAGCCGAACTCTGAAACATCCTGGAAAGACATTACTATCCAATTGCAGAGCACTTGCTCTCCCCGCCACAGAAACAAACACTTTTTCCTTATTGTGATGATTTATTTACAAAAACAAACGGTCAGAGATATTTTGGACATTACCACTACACTGCTCAACCGTTTATTTTTGTTTAGTTTGTTTTAATCTTTGCATCTGCAAATTCTCAGACTGAAATATTAAGGTCACACACAACTTATATCCTCAGTCCTCTTAGTCTTATCTTTGAATTATATTAATAAAAATAATAAAATATTACCTGTTCAACCCCCATCATGATCAGTGGCACTCTTATCAGCTAGGCTTGACACAAACCTGCTGTCCTATTTTTGTAGATACCAGTTCTCTCTGCTGTTTGTTTGTTTCATATTTACTGTCTGCCTAAAAATACTGTCCTCTGGCCAGATAAAGAATAATGCTGCTGTCCCAACATTTATGAAAACATAGATGGACCATTGGTGAAAGTGTGAAGTGCAAAGTTTTCTGTATTCTTTATCATCCTCCCCTTTAGTTTCATGTGAGAACACATTGTTCTAAGACAAATGGAGTCTTTTTCGTGGAGAACAGGGATGGTTGATGTTTAAGTAGTTTGGGTAAAGCACTGAAGTTGATTTGTCTTTTGTTCTTTCCATCTGTTTCTCTTCCCTTTTTCCCCATCCAACTACCTCCCTCAATCATCCTTGTGCTTTTTTCTTTTGTCTCATTGCCTTCATCTCAATCTCTTCACCGGCTTACTCTCCCTCCTCCCTTCTTTTTGTCGCTCTTCATTTTCTTCTCTCTCACTCTATCACTGTCTGTCTTTCTTGCTCTTCCCACTTCCTCCCATCAGAGTGTGTGAATGCATTCGCCTTGGTGGTCCGTCCCCCGACGGAACAGGAGAACTTGTTGTTCAGCTTCCAACTGGCCGGAGAGGAGACGGTTAAAAGCGCCTGGCTGCGAACACTTTGCCGCCATGTTGCCAACACCATCTGCAGGGCTGATGCGGTGAGAAGCCACACACTCACTCACACACAAAGAAAACAATGTAGGTAGTCTGACAGATCGGTCGGCAGGGAAGTAAGCTGTGATGGCTCACCTTCACCTTACACTGGAAGATCAAAGTTTTCTTTTCTCCGTAGACTATTTCTCCCATCAGTCTCAGTGCCATCATCAAACCACAAACATGGTAGTAATTATCAGTGCTGTGAGCTACTGCCATAGCCTTGTCTCATCTTGCACTCTTCCACTCACACATGCCTTCAGATAACAGCATGACAGCTATACATTCTACAGTCTATTTCTGTGTTTAGTATGCATTAGATATAGAAAGACGAATAAGAAATAGAGAAAACATGCTTTCAATGAATACATTAGCCTCTCAGCAGTATGAACTGCTAGTTTGACAAACTAACTACAAATTGTATCCCATGTTAAAAACATGGATTTAGATATTTTTAAAGACCCAGTAATTTCATCTTGCGTACCATCACTCAAACTGTGATGAATTAGCACATATTTGGTGCTCTAATGAGTGTTTCTGGCAGGAGCAAGTGTATTATGTCAAATTAAACTAGTGCGGATGTTCATGGTGATCAAAGTTGATGTCACACAGTGTGGCTGACTGAAGCACTTTTTAATCATTTTTGGGCCACACCTGGCTCTATAACACTGAGAAACTTATCGAGCCAACTGGAAGATGCGGGGTTGAGGCCATTTGCTGTATTTAGCGGAGCAAGCAGCAGGGGGTGATGTAGGCCTCTGGTCCGTCCGCCTCACAGCTGCATTCCTAATGCTGTTTTCACTGGGTCAGCGCTGCAATGTGAATACCAACGAGATGGAGCCCTGCTTGTTAAAAAGAACTGCAGAAATGAGGGGGAGAGAGAAATAAAGACTGTGTGAATGTTACTTTTCAACCCCTCTTACAACTGTTTTGACGGGGAAGCATAAAGTAATTATTGTCATTGATTACATGGATTATATACTTAAAATGATAATTTATTATGTTGAGTTTGAGACTGTGTCTGTTTTGCAACCAGGAGGACATGATTCAGTGTACAGACCCAGACTCACTACAGGTCAGCACCAAGGATATGGACAGCACCCTGAGCAAAGCTTCCAGGGCCATTAAGAAGACCTCTAAAAAGGTAAAGGCAGAACAACCCATTTCTCATGATTAACCTTCCCCACTCTTCCAAGGGTCGGTCATTATATCATATACTGTATATGGTGAGCAGCCAAGTATTGTTCAGGGTAGTGCAGCTCCCTGAATTGTCACTATTCCAACCAGTGGTGGAGAAAACCTCAAGTCAACTAAATTCTATCGGTTCAAGCATTACATCCATTTTATTTTAATGATATTTTTTAGTAGCTTGGTCATTTAACACAGAGAAATTCAGAGTTACTATGACTAAAAAGCTCTGAACTTTAAAAATCCAGTGTTTTGTCAACAACAAAGCTGACTGTTGAAAACAGATAGGGCTGATTGATTTGGAAGTGTGTGATGCAGAATTAGTATTTTTGCTAAAGAATCTTCAGAACAAGTAGATGAGTGTTTGACACTGTCAAAACAGCGACTGTTTATCTGACTTATAACTCTATGCGGAAGAATTGGAGGAAACAATAATTGAATACGGTGAATTTAAGAGGTTATGGTGCAGGATGCTTTGCCAATTACAATTTTCCCTTTTCTTAGTTTCACTTCCCAGCTGCTGTCATGTGGGCCAATAACTTGGTGGAAGTTAAGCTGGCAGGGATATCTATAGCTTAACGCTGCCTTCTAAGGTTTCAAATGCTTCAGTGCTGCTGCATCAGTGGTCCCAATGTTTTTTCTGCTTGTCATCTTTTGTCTCTCTTCCACTATCCTACTTTCTATAAATCTGATGATGAAACAAAAACGTATGCAATTACTTTAATTAACAATAATCTAATCTCAGCCCACGCTTTATAAACTGATAAATTAGATTTACCTGATGAAGAAATGGGGAACATATTTAATTGGATTGACTAATGATACATTCCAGTTGTTAATAATAGTCAGAGTTTTTTTTTTCAGATTTTCTAGTGTCGACATATGTTTACCAATAATTAACAAGTCTCAACAGTTTTCTGATGTTACTGCTGCAGTTTGCTGCCTTCTCTCCTAGCAACCGTTGAGTGAAATATGAAGTTATCAAAGTAAATGACATGAATGAGCAAGAAACAAAGGATAGATGTAAGTGTTAGTCAATCCTGTAAACTACAAAAGGTCCAAACTGGGTGTGATTACTCATGTCACAATTGTGCCTTACTGTGACATATGTCAAGTCATCTCAATATAACTGTAATCTGTAAACTGTAATAACTCAGTTTTCACAGTTTAGACAGTTGACATGTGTAGTAGGATTGTACAGGTGGATGATCAATTCATTTCTCAGGGGGAGTAACCCGTTGAAACCGTTTCAGAAATCGGCCGTCTACCGAGCCAATCAGCGTCGCCGCTGTGGATTGACACAGCACGTTGGCCAATCAGGGCCTGAAAACATCACTACATGGACTGGACTCACCTACAACAAACATGGCGGAGCGTCAAACAGCGGCGTAAAAACAGCAGTAAGGGAAGTTCTAAATGAAATACCATCAATTACAGAACTTAAACAAGAGCAAGAGTCGGCGCTTGTTGAGTTTCTTGGAGGAAAAGACGTTATCGCTGTTCTTCTTCGGTCCGTGATTGGCCAACGTGCTGTGTCAATCACAGCACGTTGGCCAATCAGGGACTGATTGGCTCGGTAGGCGGAGTGTTTCGGCGAAACGGTTACAACGGAGATGAGGCCAGACTCCCCCTGTGAAATGAATTGAATGCATTTCCGGGGGAGGCTGGTTTACGAGGCTAGGATTGTACAGGTGGATGATGATATCAGTAATATCAGCCTGTTACTTTTTAGATGTTGGGATTATTTTTTACTTGGCTCATTGTAGTAAAAGTAATATGCAATAACTTATTTTATGTATGAAACCAACATGTTTTTTAATTTAAAGATTTTCCTGCTAATATTTTCATGTGCATGATCACATGAAACTGATGTTGGCAGCATTCACGCACACACTCTCCTCCCTAATTTTTGTGAGGGACCGGTTGTAGGAGTGACACTGTGATTTAATAGGAGGCCATCGACAGGCAGGACACTTCATTTAGCTTCGTTTCTCAAGGAGAGAGATGTTTTTTGTAATGACAGTTTTGTTTTTTACATTGGAAGAAAATCTTTTTCTCATCTTACCATCGTCGAGCATGGTTGAAACAGATTCAGAGAGACCATCAAGGACACACTCACTTTTTTTACTTTCTTAATCTTGACCTAATAATTTTAAATGACTACTCTTTGTCGATGAAAGCGTTTACATCTGTTGATCTAACTTTATAATACCTTGTGCCGATGGTTCTCTTCCAAAAATAGGTAAAAGGTTGGAATTGATGGGTGCTCAGTGCAAACCAACAAAAAGACTGCTGAACAAAACAGAAACCCAACAATTACTGACACATTATCTGTGTATGAATGTTCTAGGTCACCAGGGCGTTTTCTTTCACCAAGACCCCAAAGCGAGTGATCCAGAGGGCGTTCATGGCCAACAATACTCCTGATGAGAAAACCGCGAGGCTGAGTTACGAAAACCGCGTCGGCAGCAGCTCCACACTGGCAGTAAGTTTGTTTATTTGCTCAAACAAATCAGCAGTCTGTAACCGAGTGAACAATATGACATATCTTTCTTTTACACCTCGTGAATAACATGAAAAGAAAATAGGAAAATATTGTTTATGATTGAAAGAGCAATGTGTGCAATATAAAGCAATTAATACCTTGTGGCCATTGGCTGTCTCTCTGCCTATCTATCTGTCCATATCTCCTAATCCCCTCACTATTCTCTCCATCTCTTTATCCTCTTGGCTGAGAAAGGCAATTGATCTCTTGATCTGTCCATGATAGATCAGCCTTCAGTCTTCAGTTGCTGTCTGTCGCTTTGATCTAACTTGATTAAAAAGCAGGAAAAGCGATGCGTGTCCTTAAATGTGCTGGGACCCTTTTCTACTCTTGTTAAAGCTGTTATTTTGGAATTGCATCCTTATTGCTCTACGCTTTTCCTTCTATGGCCAATGTTTAAATGAGTAACTTTATAATACTGTATTTTCATGATGTACTGTAAGTACGGTAGGTGTGAAGTAGAGCGAAAAAACCCCACCACATACAATATTCCATTATATTTTCACCCTAACCTATCTAACTACACTACCTTGTAGGGCTGAACGATTTGGGAAATTAATCTAATTGCGATTTTTTGGACCAATATTGCGATTTAATATGCGATTATTTTCCTTATTCAACAGACAGAAACAATACCAACACAATGATTCATTAAACATTGGTTGGTCTTTTCTTGAAGCTTTTTTTTTTTTTTTAACAGGCTTGTTGCATACAGTATGTATTATCATGACAACATAAGACAGACGTTCATGGAGAGGAGAACTTTGATATTGAACTTTATATTGCGACCGGATTAAATGATCGGGCCACATCAACGCGTGCCTCTCTCTGCCTGTGCCTCTGCCAATGAGAAACAGCGCTATGCGGAGATGAATGAACGGAAGACATGCGGCGGTGGTGTGTTTGGGATTTAGGAACCGCGGCCGTCACTCCTAAATGAATGTAGAGGAAACACTGACTGGACTCTTCAGTTAGTGTTCCGTGTCGGCGGCTGTTTGACTCGTTCAACTCACTGGTCATCGGCGTTTCAGCCACACAGCGATCATAGCAGTGTTTGACAGAACAGCTGATCTACAGGTCGGTGGTGTCGCCACGTGTTCGTCACACAGCACCTCACGCTGTGCACATCTTTTTTTTTTTTTTTTTTTAACAGAGTAGTTGGACACAATGAAATACTGCTCCTCTCTAACATTAGTTTCCGTCGTGCTATGTTCAGCCAAGCCTGACGACAGTAACAGTGTGGCGATGTTGCCTGTTTTCACCGACAACTCCACTCTCAGTTGCGTGACACGTGACCAGAGCATAATCGCAGCCCATGCGATTTCGAAATCGCGTTTTATCAAATCGCAATTTAATTGCAAATGCAATTAATCGTTCAGCCCTACTACCTTGTCCCCAATGTGAATAGGATGTAAATGAAACATGCTGCTAAATAATTATGGATGGATATTTATTACCGTACTTTCCGGACTACTACTTTTTTCCCTGCCCCGGTGTCCCAGCTCTCGTCTCTGCACACCGCACACAAATGCGCTCCATAACCCGTAATCTTTTGTTTATGACGGTTAAGACTACACACATGCTGGAACATTGTATATGTCATGTAACGTTATCCGGTCGCTCCATTTATTGATTTTTCGCCGGCTTCGTTGTCAACAAATGCACATGGGCAAGAGGAGCGTAACCAAAACAGCGGAAAAGTGAGCAGACTTGCACAGACACTAAAAATCTCATGTTACAACATGAAAACCTGCGGCTTATATCAAGTGTGGTCTATATATGTATTTCCTTTTAAAATTTAGCTGGCACAGCTTATACTCAGGTGTGCTCTATAGTCCGGAATGTATGGTATAAAAAAATGTCCAAGAGACACATGCAGTGCCATATAACCACCACAACAACCCAAGTTTGAATCTGGCCAGGGAACCTTGTTGCATGGGGGAAAAAAAAATCTGGGTGAGACAGAGGAAGCCAGACGCATTAAATAGTTTAAGTGCTCTAAATTATGTGCATTTTCTCTTCAATTTTTTTTAAATCACCAATTTCCTCTGACATTTAACCACAGATAAATGCTGACATGTCCTGGAGCTCAATTTGTATCTGTGCACTGACACGAGAGTCTGCATGACAGACTGTGCCTGCAGACAGACTTACACAAACATGTTGCGTACACTGATGTGTTGACATAAGTAGTATAAACACAACTGTATGCATGCTGTTGCCCACATCCAGTGTAACCAACCCCGTCATCACCTGCTTGCATACAAATACCACAGTCTGTCATTTTCCTGGTCTAAAAGCTGGTGAAGCAAAGTAGAGCCATTCACAGCTAGGTTATCATAACCTTCTTTTCAGTAGAGCAGGTTGAGATCCTACGCTTTAATAACAGAGATCCAAGAATTTCCAGCAAGAGCAAGTACTTGATGACAGTAGCAACAATAAACCCATACCTCTCAGGTTAAGGGCAGAAAGACTTCTGTATTAGTTTTAGTTACCAACTGAGGGTAAATGTAAGAAAATATAATGCCTATACAGTATAGTAATAGAACTAAGGACATGATTGTCATTGATTTTAAATATGTCCCCCACATGCAACAATGTTCTTGGCCAGTTTGAGCTCAACAAGTGGTGTCATCCTCTTTGTTAGTCTGTAGGTTAAAGCCCTCAGGTAATCCTTAATAGACATACAGTAAGTCTATGTGTGTGTGTGTGTGTGTGTGTAAACCTAGAAGACCTCCTCTTTTTTTCCCCATTTAATACAGATAGAGCAGCACCTGTTTTTGGATTTGCTGATACAAACTGGACCAATAATGGTCACAGCATGAATTGCATCTTATTTTGGAAGGAAAGCGTTGTTTTTTTCTGCCTCCTTTTAATTTATTCTGTCCCTTTTGAAACAATGGGTCGATGGTTCAGACGGTGGTGAGCCGAATCCCATAATCTATCGGTTTTGCCAGTTAAAATGAAGACCGTCTCGGGATTTGTTCCAAAAGTGTATTCCAGTTTGGATCTGGATCCAAGATGGTCAAATACCCAAATTCATTGTGCTTTACAAATCCCTTTATTGAATATTTAATTCACATTTTTAGTTTAATTAGACTCTTTAGCATTTTTTTCTGGCACCACAGAAAGAAGGAAAAACCAACTGACATCCAGTAACAGTCGAATGTTGGACATTAAACCTATGTTTAGCAGTGTAAGCATGTCGAGGTATAATTTTAATTTCCACGTACAAATGTCTCAACCTTACTCTAAACAACTAAAATTCATTCTCCCCTACTTTCGACTTCTATACTCTTTCAGATAGAAATATATGTTTGTCTTTGGTTTTAGCCTCTGAGGATGTTTTTTGTCTCAGCAACGCTGCATATTCTCTGACCCTGTTCCGACCTGGTGTTAACATCTGTCCTGGGTCAATGTAAATGAACAGCTCTAAAGCCAGATCCTGGCCACACAGAAGGGCGAACTACTCAACTATCACCCTCTGCCACGGTGTGATTAGACCCAACATAGTTTCATTGTGTTCTGAAAATATTTATATACAACAATGTTGTGGCATATTTCACCTTAATCAAAAAAAATGTTTTCATTCATGATGTGTAAATTCCTGATCCATATGTGTCTCCCTTCTATTACATACTCTAGATGTCTCGCTCTACCTCTACATTCAGTTTGAGTGATTCAGCCAAGAGCAGTGCTGTGGTGCAGCGCTCCAACTCTCTTGATCACCCTCCTGTTAGAGCCAGAGTCCCTGTCTGTATCCGTACCCCCTGCAGCCCAGCTCCCGACTCTGCCCGTTACCCTGGTCCCAGTACTGCCCCTGAGCTCACCCAAAGTCCCCGTCCAAAGTCCATCCTTCACGCTCCATTGTTGATCCAACCAGCACAATCTCATTCGAGTCCTTCCCCTTCCAAGCAGTCCATCCCTTCGACCCTTTCAATCCATCCCACCTCCACTTCCAATCCAGCCATCCGAAACTCTGCTCAGCCCCACTTGAAAACTTCCCAACCTAAATCTAGTCAGCATGTGTCCAGGTACCTGCCCTCTGCAGGGTTCCAACTAAGGTCCGTGGCCCCTCAGCCCCATAATGTCAAAGGCAGGACCTTTTCTGAGTCATGCAGGGATCCCCAAGTCCCCATGGACCCACACAATGCTGCCCTGACAGGTCATCGCAGGGAGACTCTGCTCTAAACCATCGCTAAACCCAATTCTGGAGCCTGATGTGAGCAAACATTATTGTTGTCCAGTCCCAACCAGGGGTGCAACAATGCCATTGTAATTTCAAATGTATCCTGTATTTTCTGCTCTTACCATCCATATATCACTGGTGCCTTTCTTGTCCCAAATCAACTCCTTAGAAGCTGAGACTCTGACTGATAATGGTTGATCAGATTAATGAGGGCTTGATCTACAGCTGAACTCTAAACTCAATGATTAGATAGAGGCGGGTTAAAAAGCTTTTGCCCTCTTGAGATGGGCATAAGTGCAAAGAGCAGAGATTTTAAGGGTTGATTTGGAATAGTTCTGTTCCTCAGAATAACCCAAGTTACTAACTGGTGGTGGCTGGAAATATTCACTAGGTGGCTGCTATTAATGGTGGGCTGTATGCAAAAGGGTGTGATAGAGCTGGGACATAAAAGAGCTGTGTCCAAGTGTTTTCCCTAAACTGAAAAGGCTCATTCAAAGGCATGCTATCACATATGAGATGTTTAATTTCAAATTATAGTTTAGGAGGCCTACAGGCAGATCCATGAACGTTTTGAGGTGCTTGGGCTCCTAATCACTCAAATTAACAGATGGTAATAGGTTGCAGTTGATTTGAGAGACCTTTGTTTCAATTTAGGCAGTTCCCATAGAAAGAACTTGAATGACTAATTCCAAAAAATATAAACAGTAAAATGTCAGGGCATGCCTTTAGTTTTGGACGCAATGCTCTTTGTGTGTTTCAGCTAGTTTACATAAAGCCAGCTCTTTAGAATTGAAATGTCAATGTATTCATGGAAGCCAGGCTGACTTCTCATCTGAGCTTTAATGTCTGATGGCAGGTCACCTGTCATACATTTTCCCTGAGTTTATTATGTCCCATATTCATCTCAGCCATTTAACTACTTCCCAGTAACATGAGCACAGGTCTACCTGTCACCTGAAAGGCATTCATGCTGAAAAGATGGGGTTTGACATAATAGAATGTAGGCCCATCACAGTTATTACATAATTGCCTGATTGCAAATATTTGAGCTGGCCGCAATTATTTTGCACAATAATTAAAATTGTTTCCATTCATCTGTATAAAAACAGCTGGATGAAAAAACTAACAGTAATGTCATATTTCCATCACTATTCCCTCGTTGTTTTCCACCGTTTGAGGTTTGAATGGTGCTCTTTGAATGACATCATCACATTGCAACATCTTCTTCTGCTATGGTTTAATGACACATAAGTGAAGCACCACAAACTGTTTATCTCGAGGCACTTAATTTCTAGTAATCGTTTACCACATTTCAATGAGCATCTGTCCTGTGACAACCCTAATAGATTGTCAGTGTTATCTGTTTGGAGATGAATAAATCATTCAACAATGAAGTGCACACAAGCCTGTTCATCGGGGCCTGCCTGTGAGCACAGAATTTTGATTATTACCAAATTTACTCCCAGTTTGTAGATAATCTAAAGCTTCATGTTCATAGACGAAACATACTCAGGTTTGTTACTGAAGTAATCAGTTGCATTTCTACTTTAATCCATATTTATCTTTCAACCATTTATAGTTCATTGCTAATGAGGCAATTTTTTTCTTATCATTCCTGTAAATAGAGTGCAGTGTAACTGCAATATACCCCACACTCAAAGCGTCTGCACCCTCCTGGTATGTGTGTACACTGCTTTCCCCCTCCAGACTGTCGTAGGCTATTAAGTGATGCTTATCTCCCTGTTTGATGTACACTACACTCACTAGAAACAGGGACAGGTTGTTGACATGTTTTCATGCATACTTGCACAAAACAAGTGTTCATTAGCATTCGAACTTGGTTGTGGCAAGTTAAGTGTGATAAGGATGACCTCACCATCCTCCTCAGTGAAAGCAGCCTGCTAATCTTTTGATTCATTCAAACCTCATTCTCTCATTTCTGAAGCCCCCTAGCACCACTTACTCACATGTAATCAAGGGCACTGTTCATCTGCTGACAAACACTGAGGGAAGGAGAAAGACAGTGCCTCCGCTGAAATGTACATAGAGAGTTGTGTGTGTTTTGTAAAAGCGGGTTGAAAAGTTACTGGTGTGCGATTTGTGTTGGCAAAGGTAGCTTGTCTTGATTACTTCAGTGCCAATGTTTGCCTTGAAAGGAAGAGAGGTGCAAGCAACACAATTTGCCTTTGTGCTTTCAGTAATTAAATGAAGCCCATAAACCAACCAACCTTGTCCTTAATACATCCATGCTTCCAACTCATGCACACTCCTAACTGCAAGCTAGATGGCTCACAGGTCAGTCCTGTTGCACAGGCATCTGAAAGTGCACACTGAATAGGAGATGGGATGCTGGTTTGAATTGAGTTGAATGGCTGAATGAATGGCTGCTAAACAAACTCCCACGTGTGCAGTTGTACTCGTTCCAAATAATAATACTTTGTCCTCTTACTAACTGCTACTTTGGTGCCGTTCAAGGTTATTATTTTTGTTTTTTCCATTGTATTTTCTCTATTTGGCTCAATTTGAGTTTGAAAGTACACTTGCCAACACAATTTCTCATGTCTCAGCATGGCAGCATTGCTTCAACTAACTGGGATAGCAAACATGAGCAGTCAGAGAGGTTTGACTCCTTTATCCAAATCATTATAGGTAGTCTCATCTACACATTAGTTCCATCATGTTGCAAGTTGCCTTTGTCCTATTTGTTCCTCAACTAGGGCAGAACAGTTGCTGGCCAAACAGGAGCTACTTCAAACTTTTATTGTTACATTATAACAACTATACTGAAGTCACCCATTTGTGTGACGACACTCAGTTGCCATTTCATTTAACTGAGAATTGCTGCAGAATGAGTTATTAGTGGTGATGTAGAGTTCTTGAGCCAGGCTAACTCTGAGCTCTTCACCAGGAGCGGCAGCCCAGGCTCTCTTACAATGTTCCCTAGGCAACCTGGGTTGCATGCAAATTAATCCAACCAATACACACGCTAAAGGTAGGGTTGGAGATTCTGGAAAAACAGTTCTAGCAGGCCACATTTTGAAAACACTTACATCAAAACAAACAACAGAACATGTTTCTGAACATGATTACCAACCATAACTTTAATTCACAGTTGTTTGAACTGGAAATTTTGAAATGGTGACAGCCACAGCGTGCACCGTCTACAACAGTCAAGGCAGGAAGTGGGTGTGCAAACTGATGGATATTTCCAATTGATAGTGTTTAAGTTGCCATTTCTGATTATCTGACTGCTCATGTTTCTTGGCAAATCAATGCTTTGTTATATCAAGTTATCTCTGGATCATTATTAATAACTTTGAACGGCGCATTATCATTAACCGGGAAAAGAGAAAGGCAAAAAACAAAAAGGTTTTGATTAACTTTACTGATCTTTTAAAATCACAAGGTGTTGACATTTTATCTTGGGTTTACTCCTATTTACTTTATGCTTATGTTTCATGTTTCTTTTTACTTACTGTCTTTTCTCTTCACAGGCACACCATTCCCCCTCCATGGTCAATCTACCTTCCATGTTTGAGAGGAAGTACCACACATTCAGTCGTTCAACCACCCACCTCTTCTGAGACCTTGCTACTAGGGAGCGCTTGGGGGATAATCCGATTTCTTCACTTCCTTTGCCTTGACTGATGTTAACGGCAAGATCTGAATGGACGGGTCCAAGCGTGCAAAGTATGGCAAAGTAGGATTTGTCTATGCTGGACCATTTGACACTTTTCCAATCCAAGGAAATTGCATTTAGCTGAGAAATGGACATCAGCCTCGTACATGGCAGTATGAGAAATGTCCAGCGAAACGGCTCATGGTGCTCCCCAGCTAGACATTTTTCAAGTAGTCGGGTTACAACAATAAACTAGTTGTTTGTCAACCTGAAGCCTGCTATGTGATGCATTCAGTTAAAATTTGTTTGTGTGTGAGTAATGTGTGACTGAGAACTCAGAAGTTAGTCAGAAGGCAGTTTAGTGCATCTCTCCAAACATACAGTATACTTGTATTAAGTAATGTATCCAGGCACTAACTGGAGCGGTACTACATCATAACACAGGTATCCAACTGGTTCTGGTCGGGGTTTGTCTTACCCTTGAAAATGAAGGATTTTCTGCATTTGTTATGGATTATTTTGACAAGATTCATTATTTTGTCACTGCAGTTTATCAGGCACCTGTCACATCTTGTGTACATGGGTTGTCTGTTCGTTGTTCTGATTCGTCCCCATCATCAATAGAAAAATTTCCACTATAGACCAAGTAAAGAGCATGACTCATCCTCTGGTTTGAATGGGGTCCGTGTGCCTGGATGTGTTGTTTTATTTCACTGTGCTTTGTTATCGTAAATTAACATTTAATTTTTGATGTTGAGGTATTTCTATGAAGGTTACGGGCAATAAAGGTAGCAGGTAACAGATGCAGGTTGCTAACCTCTTTACGTGCTTTATGTACTAGTTAAACGTGATCTCTCTTGGCCTTTACTGATTTTTGTAATAAACTGACTTTTTGAGAGACCTTTATATTAACTGACATTTAATGTTGTTTTATTGTAATGGGGGTAGACTTGATTTTGACCTCATATCATATTACCTGTAGTAATTAACTCGCCCTCTTAACGTAAACGTATGATAGCTTCCAGCTTTTATAAAGCTTCTATTTTAACATTCAAGAGAGTAAGTTGAGAAAATTAAGTGCTTTTGCTCTTGTTTCTTATATGCCTGTCCGCATTTTAAAAGATTCTTTTACTGTTTGTCCCCTTTGAGTCTGTGTATGTGTGTTCAAGAAGGGATCTGCATCCGTGTACATATTTATTCTTGATGAATACATTTTATACATGTTACCTTGTTTTCTCTGGCTATTTATGTTTTTTTCCTCACTTTTATGTCTTTTTTGGCAATGCTGTTTTCATTGAGCTATATTCTTCAGTTTTCAACTCTATTAAATGCACTTAAATATGTACCTGAAGATTTAAGCTTTTTATTTTACTCCTGTGTATGTCCTCCATCAGCAACAACATTCCACTGGATCTTTTTTCCCCCTCTATGGTGAAGAGTTTTCTACTCTTTGTATACCGTTGAAACAGGCCAAAAAGTTAACATTCATGAAACAACAAAGCTGGAGTTGCTGTCGTCGTGTTTGAAATCTTAATTACAAACCTATATTCTTTCAGTTTTAGCTTGAGTTTTGGATCTGGTAGCCTATTTGTGATTTGCATCTTACTTTGAGGGGCTTATTAATGTTGCTTTTCTAGTATCTTACTCATCTGTTTTGGGAGTTGAGTTACTTAAGAACACTTTTGGTCCCCTTTGAGAAAAAGCGCACTTTTCCAGTTTCACTTTTGAAGCAACAAAGTCAGGCAGATCTTGAAAATGGAACACTGGGTTAACGCCTAATGACAAAGTGACAAAACTGTGTGTGTAACGAGCAGGCATTATGTTTAAGGTACATTTCGACTGTGAAGTGCCAATTCAATCTCATATCAAAGATATAGTGATTCTCTTTATAATGTGATCTCATTTTAATCATTACAGTATAAAAGTGTTAGCTTCTTCAAGTGGGCCAGAATAACAGTGTGTAAGTGTACCAGATTTCTGTACAGTGGATAACATTATCAATTCCACATAGTAGTCATAATTATCAAGGGTACATCTGGTTATTTTATACAGCAACTCCCTATAGCAATGTCAAAGCAAGTGAACTCTCTTACCCATGTGTACATTTGTCTGAAAATATGGTCGGGTCTTTATCTAAGTGACAAACAATGTGAGGTGACACATTCTGAAATCATCACTCAAACATTCACAGTGAAAGCCTGTTTAGAAGTGTGATTCCAAGCTACACTGATCCCTGAAAAATTGAAAAGGGTTACAAAGTCACCTCAAAGAGTTCAGATGATCATCAGTTAACAGTCAGATAGACTCGGAAATGGAGACACTTTCGTTCCGTGACTGCTTTCCATACAAGTGGACACTCATGTAAGACTCTTAAGACTAAACACCCCAACAATACCATCACTGTGCATCTACTTCACTTGGCACTCTACAACTCTTCTTGGAAAATGTGTAGCGGAAATATTGTTTGAGATCCTGGGAAACATCAGACATCCTATGAACATGACTGAGCTGAAGCAGGTCTATGATGAAGAGTGGCCCAAAAATCATTATGAACATTGACCAGTTATTGTAATTTTACTTTTGCTCTCAGCACAGTGGTTAGGGAGTGGCCATCACATTATTCCTATCAGCTCCAACATGTCCAGCCTTTTTACAGAAGTCTCTGTAAAAACTCTTCAGAAACACTCAAACTGGCCCGTCCAGCACCATCAGTCATGCCACAGTTACAGTTACAGTTACTGAGACAGAGTTAAAGTGCCTCAATCAAGTAAAGGTGCATGGCTTTCATCCACTGGAAATGAGATCACAGGGAATAAAAAGCAGTATTCTGAACTCTGACACAACTAAAAGGAGTCAAAAGAAGTACAGCTGTAATTACAAAGTTGCTGAGTTTCTGTACAGTGAGTTCACCCCCTGCAGAGCCAGACCACTGCTCTCTGTCCTTTAGCCTTTAGTGAAAGTATAACCACTTTAGACAACCCAGAGTAAGACTTCCTCACAATGAGTCAAAGTGTGTTTTGAATGGTGAGCCTAATTAATTTTAACCACATTAGTATTTATGTCATGGTGTTTTGTCCGCTTCACATGCAACCTCTTCAAAGCATTAGAAAATAATCTGTGCCTCCTGGATAAAGCAGAGGACAGGCTACCAGCTAGCAACTTGAGGTGGAGTGCCATGCAGGCCCCGAGGCAAGACGAGACTGGGGAATAGCCACAATGAAAAGGCACCTCTTCACGGAGGACATTCACTCTTCATATTTGCCTTTGCCTTCACTTCAAAGTGCCTCTGACTGGCTGTTTAGGGGTGAAACGAAAAAGGGAAATGGTCTAAAAGGAGGAAGAAGGGGGCTGGAGATGGAGAGTGCTATGAATCTGCCCACTCTAAGATACAGTCATGAAGAAGGACGCAAAAACATAACTCCTCAGTAAAGAGAACCATTATTATACAGTACGGTTTCACTATATACCATAGTTGAAGATGTCCTCATGCAGATACTTTGCTCTGTGCATGAATATGAGAAAAATATATTTCTCTCTCACAAACGGATTACACAGATGAGACACAACTAGAAAGAGAGAGCAGTTTGACATTGAAATCCCTTAGTGGAAAGTGAGGGGTGTGGAGATTGGACCTATCTTATGCAACCGAGTTCTCTACTCCGAGAGGAGTTTTAATTTTCACTCACACTTTCTCTTGTTTAACTTTGACCTAAAACTTAGCCTAACTTTAAGAAAATCTGAGGGTATTATTCCAGACAAGAGGATTAAGCATCTTTGGAGTATGAAACACTTCAAAAGCAGAGGTGTTTTCTCCTAGAAGCTAAAAAGAGACACTTTCAGAAGTATTCAAGATATTAATCATTTTAAAGCTGCTTTTGTGTGTATATAGATAGATAGATAGATAGATAGATAGATAGATAGATACTTTTATTACGGACTCAAGGTCCAGTTAAAAAACAGAGAACATAACAACAACAACACAGACAGCATGGGGTCAACCCCCTTTAAAAAGGCATTTGAACCAGTGCTTCCAGAGCATGGACGTATAGCGTGTGGCGCTGAAAGTACATTTGCTTGCACATACAGCATACGGGACTGACGCTGGATGTCCTCATCATCAGATAAAGTGTCGGTGATGACATGACCAAGATATTTCACATGATTACAGGTTTTTAAAAGGTGACCCGACAACTTAAAATCAGGGAACAGCATATGTTTGTCTTCCTTTGTTCGAGAAATCATTATAAAACTCTTAGCATCATTATATTTTATGTCATGTTGCTCTCCATAGACAGAACACATATTAATGAGCTGCTGCAGGCCAGCTGAGCTCGGGCTAAGTAGCACACAATCGTCCGTGTACATGAGATGGTTCACCACTGTACTGCCCACCATGCAGCCAGTTTTACACGTTTTTAGTTCTTCTGAAAGACCATTCATATAGAAGTTAAACAAAATGGGAGATAAGATACTCCCTTGTCTGACTCCATTGGTTACTTGAAATGGAGCTGACACACAGTTGTCCCATTTCACCTGCATTGTCTGGTGAGCATACCAGAAAGACATAATTCTCACTAGGTATTGTGGGACACCTGCTTCACTTAGTTTTTTGAATAACTTGCCATGGTTGACACGATCAAATGCCTTGGAAGCATCTAAAAAACACATAAAAATAGAAGAATTTTTTCTTTTATAGGTATTCAATAGTTCTTTTAAAACATATATACACATGTCGGTGCTGTGTTTGGGTTTGAACCCGAATTGAGTGTCTGCAGACATAATAAATACACTGATCCTTTCGAGAAGGATTTGTTCCACAATTTTAGATATCACACTTGCGAGAGCAATGGGTCTGTAATTGTCTGAGCTACAGACCCTCCCTGCTTTATCTTTTACAACCGGGACCAGTAGCACTGTCATCATGGAGTCAGGGAGACAGCCATGGACCAGGAAGGCAGTAAAACACAGCGCGAGGAGAGGCGCTACCCGGGAACTAGCAAATTTGAGATGCTCAGCGGAAATAGAATCCATACCTGTAGATTTGTTGACTGTCAAGTTTTTGATCACTTCATACACCTCATGAGTTTTGATAGAACAAACATCTTCAACATGATTAGACCACATATCAAATTCAGATCCAGGTCCAGGTTTCTTTTGGAGAAGATGCACTCACAATTGTCTATGGTAGGGTGGTGTTTGCCTGTGTGAGATTGAATGGAGAAGTAATTCAGTTAATATCTGGAGGCTAAAATAGCTTGAGTTTTTTTTTTTTCCTTGTGCTGTTGTGTGAAAAGACATGTGAAATCACTGTTATTACTCTAAGCAAATTATTCAAATAGCATTTGTATTGAGTGATACTGTGCCCAGCTTTTTGATCGATATAAGTGGTTGGTCACTTTAACTGCAGTCACTGTTTCCACTGCACACAGAAAATTGATAGTAAATTGATAAGCAGGCACAGAGTTGAGAGGAATTTAATTGCGTTATCCTCCACACTCAGACGGTGTGTGTGTGTGTGTGTTTGAGTATGATCATGTGACTCCCAGTGGACTATGGCTGACCTTCAAAACATCAATAGTCTCTGTGGAGAACAGAGCTCAACTGAATATTGACCAGCACTGATCTGCCTTCTATCAGTTTTTCTCTTCTCCCATTTCACAAGCAATTACTTCCTTAATTGGTTCAGCGAGCCCCTCCTTCAACTACACACAGTCATCATTGCTCATTTTCAAACGGCTGAAGGCTAGATGCACCAACAGGACACGTTCATTTAAGGGCTGCCCAAAATATCAAAGTTTCACTTGAAGTCAAATGAACCATCGGTGTGTGAAATGGAATTGAAACTTCTTTGATAGTGATGTTTCCATCTCAGCAGGCACTGCACATGAATGTGATGTCAGAACGATGCTGGACATTAATGTTGGACAGATGTCTCATTTTGGCAATGTTTCATATTTTTTCATATTTATTAGGGCCCGAGCGGCGACTGCAAGTCGCCCAGCGAAAGCCCTATTGTAATTGCTCTGTTTATTATTAGGGCCCGAGCGGCGACTGCAAGTCGCCCAGCGAAAGCCCTATTGTAATTGCTCTGTTTATTAGGGCCCGAGCGGCGACTGCAAGTCGGCCGGCGAAGCCCTATTGTAATTGCTATGTTTATTAGGGCCCGAGCGGCGACTGCAAGTCGCAGGCGAAAGCCCTATTGTAATTGCTATGTTTATTAGGGCCCGAGCGGCGACTGCAAGTCGGCCGGCGAAGGCCCTATTGAAATTGCTATGTTTATTAGGGCCCGAGCGGCGACTGCAAGTCGCAGGCGAAAGCCCTATTGTAATTGCTATGTTTATTATTATTATTATTATAGTCAACCTATGATCGCGTTTTTCATGGCCTCAACGTGCATGAAAACGCGTACATTTTGGCATGGACATCAGGCCTCGCGAAAAATTTGATATTTTAAAGTCGTTGGAAATGGGCGTGGCCAAATGGCTGAATAGCGCCCCCTAGAAAATTTCAAAAGATCAGCCCCGCCGATGCGTTTCACCTAGAGGCTTAAAATTTGGTGGGCTTATAGAACATGGCAAGACACACAAAAAAGCCTCTTAGTGTCATGGTGAAATCCAAACCGGAAGTCGGCCATTTTGAATTGAAATTTTGACATTTTTGACCTATCTCCTCCTACAGATTTAGTCCGATTGACTTCAAATTGGCTACAGAGCATCGAGATGTCATCCTGAACAAATGTTGTGCGGCATAAGTCTCTAGGTCAAAGGGCGTGGCTTCTGGAGCCATGAGAATTTTGGCGACTTTTCGTTTCCTCGCCATTTCACCTTCGAACACCTATAACTCACACATACTTTATCTGATCAGCTTCAAACTTGCTGGACATGATGCTGGCTCCGCCCTGAACGTTCCGATGTATTGTTTTCCCACGTCACTCATAGCGCCCCCCGGTGGTAACAGGAAGTGGCCAGGTTTTCCTTTAACGTGTATTGATGGCACATACTTGACCCCATCAACTTCATTCCACTTCTAAAACATGCAGAACCAGTTGGTGAAGCTACACCATGAACCCTGTGAAGCTACGAGCAATGGCGTCCGTGTGGCGGCAGGCGACTGTCGGCCCTCGCCCTGAAATTACGTTTGCCCTTTTGATGGCTTTAATAAACTCGTATCATCATGAAAATTGATACACAGGTCGAGGGTGGGATGGTCTTTGATCTGATAGGGCGGCGCCCGTGGGCGGGGCCAAATGCCTCTACAGCGCCCCCTTGAAATTTTCAAAAACCCCTCCCCATAGGGGGTTTTTTGGAGTTGGAACATGAAAATCGGTACACATGTGTAAGTTGTCAAGGCGAACAAAAAAGTCTCTTGCACCATTGGTCTACTCCAAACAGGAAGTCGGCCATTTTGATTTTACTCGCCATTTTGGCGTGATTTCCACACTTAGTACTTTAATCAACTTCTCCTTGGGATTTTGTCCGATTCACTTCAAATTGGCTACAGACCATCGAGATGCCATGCTGATCATTAGATGTGCAGCTCAGGTCTCTACGTCAAGGGGCGTGGCCACCATGGCACCGCCATTTCTGATCCATCGCCATGCATATTCAAGCAGCTCTCTCTCCTACATACTTCATCCAAACTGCTTCAAACTATCTGTACATGATCAGAGCCCCTCCCTCAACGTCTCCATGTGCTCATAAGAAATCTCACTCATGTCGCCCCCTTGTGGAAACAGGAAATGCAGTGTTTTACATCAACATTGTGCGATTTGCTCGAAACTTCACACGTTTGATCAGGGTCAGCCCCTGAACACCCCTACCCACATCTGGCTTCATAGCGCCACCTGGTGGACGATCAACACATTGTATTTTCCCGCTCCCGCACCGCTTTTTCGCCCTTTTCGCTTCGCACCACGGCCCCCGCGCGCCTCAGGCCCCCGCGGTCGCATGGGTCGAGCGAGGGCCCGTCATCGCCGCTTGCGGCTTTAATTAGGGCCCGAGCGGCGACTGCAAGTCGCAGGCGAAAGCCCTATTGTAATTGCTATGTTTATTATTATTATTATTATTTTCCTCCACCTATGATCGCGTTTTTCATGGCCTCAACGTGCATGAAAACGCGTAAATTTTGGCATGGACATCAGGCCTTGCGAAAAATTGGATATTTTTAAGTCGTTGGAAATGGGCGTGGCCAAATGGCTGAATAGCGCCCCCTAGAAAATTTCAAAACATCAGCCCCGCCTGTGCGTTTCAACTAGAGACTTGAAATTTGGTGGGCTTATAGAACATGGCAAGACACACAAAAAAGCCTCTTAGTGTCATGGTGAAATCCAAACCGGAAGTCGGCCATTTTGATTTGAAATTTTGACCTTTTTGACCTATCTACTCCTACAGATTTTGTCCGATTGACTTCAAATTGGCTACAGAGCATCGAGATGTCATCCTGAACAAATGTTGTGCGGCATAAGTCTCTAGGTCAAAGGGCGTGGCTTCTGGAGCCTTGAGAATTTTGGCGTTTTTTCGTTTGCTCGCCATTTCACCTTCGAACAGCTATAATTCCCACATACTTTATCCGATCAGCTTGAAACTTGCTGGACATGATGCTGGCTCCGCCCTGAACGTTCCGATGTATTGTTTTCCCACGTCACTCATAGCGCCCCCCGGTGGTAACAGGAAGTGGCCAGGTTTTCCTTTAACGTGTACTGATGGCACATACTTGACCCCATCAACTTCATTCCACTTCTAAAACATGCAGAACCAGTTGGTGAAGCTACACCATGAACGCTGTGAAGCTACGAGCAATGGCGTCCGCGTGGCGATGCGGCGACTGTCGTCCCTCGCCATGAAATTACGTTTGCCCTTTTGATGGCTTTAATAAACTCGTATCATCATGAAAATTGATACACAGGTCGAGGGTGGGATGGTCTTTGATCTGATAGAGCGGCGCCTGTGGGCGGGGCCAAATGCCTCTACAGCGCCCCCTTGAAATTTTCAAAAACCCCTCCCCATAGGGGTTTTTTTGGAGTTGGAACATGAAAATCGGTACACATGTGTAAGTTGTCAAGGCGAACAAAAAAGTCTCTTGCACCATTGGTCTATTCCAAACAGGAAGTCGGCCATTTTGATTTTACTCGCCATTCTGGCGTGATTTCCACACTTAGTAATTTAATCAACTTCTCCTTGGGATTTTGTCCGATTCACTTCAAATTGCCTACAGACCATCGAGATGCCATGCTGATCATTAGATGTGCAGCTCAGATCTCTACGTCAAGGGGCGTGGCCACCATGGCGCCGCCATTTCTGATCCATCGCCATGTATATTCAAGCAGCTCTCTCTCCTACATACTTCATCCAAACTGCTTCAAACTTTCTGTACATGATCAGAGCCTGTCCCTCAACGTCTCCATGTGCTCATAAGCAATCTCACTCATGTCGCCCCCTTGTGGAAACAGGAAATTCAGTGTTTTACATCAACATTGTGCGATTTGCTCGAAACTTCACATGTTTGATCAGGGTCAGCCCCTGAACAGCCCTACCCGCATCTGGCTTCATAGCGCCACCTGGTGGACGAACAACACATTGCATTTTCCCGCTCCCGCAACGCTTTTTCGCCCTTTCCGCTTCGCACCACGGCCCCCGCGCGCCTCAGGCCCCCGCGGTCGCATGGGTCGAGCGAGGGCCCGTCATCGCCGCTTGCGGCTTTAATTAGGGCCCGAGCCAGTGACAACGTCACGGTCCGAGGACCCTATTGAAATGCAAGTGTTTATTATTATTATTCCGGATCTCCGCGTTTGAACGCAATTTTGACCCCTTTCCGACGCCGAGAAACGGATGAAACTCTACGCACAGGGGGGGAAGGCGTGAAATCGGCGTTCAGTGGTGGTCTCGCATGTTAGCGTGGCCAAATGGCTCCACAGCGCCCCCTAGACCGCGCATAGGAAATGAGGGTCTGCGTCACGGATTTGCACGAAACTTGGTATACTTGTTTATCAAACCGAGATCTTCAAAAAATTTGCTACAATGACATACTCTAAAATGAACAGGAAGTCGGCTATTTAGCCTCAAAGTCTGTTCACGCGAAATGAACTCCTCCGAGGGGATTCGCCCGATCGGCTTCATATTGGGTCCACAACATGTCCAGACCTAGCTGAGCTTATCTTGTGCTCCACAGGTTTGTAGGTCAAACGGCTTGGCCTCCAGCTGGCCTCAAAGTTTGGCGACTGTTTCGGGGCTCGCCATCAAAATACGAATGGCTCTCACGCCCACATGCTTGAGCGTAGACTCTTCAAACTTGGGGCATATGATGAAGGCGTGTCGCAGAACGATTCGACATATCATTTGCATACGTCGCTTATAGCGCCCCCCGGTGGTAAGCGAAAACGTACAAAAATTCGTAAAAAATACGACCTTGACCAAATTGACTTCATTTCACTTCTACTATATGCAGACCTGGATGCTGAAGCTACATAATGAATACTGTGACCCTACGAGCAACGGCGTCCGTGTGGCGGCGCGGCGAAAGTGTATCTTCCCAATTTCAATTACGTTTGCCTTTCATGTGCACATATTTCATCGTAGCCACTTGAAACTCTAGGGACATGACAATGGTTCCTCCCCGAACGTTTTGATGTATCGACTTCCTGCCTTGCTCATAGCGCCCCCCGGTGGTAACAGGAAGTAGCTTTAAATTCATTAAAAATTCATACTTGACCCTATCAACTTCATTCCACTTCTAATACATGCAGAACCAGTTGCTGAAACTACACTATGAACGCCGTGAAGCTACGTCTAACGGTATCCGTGCGGCGCCGCGGCGACTGGCGACTTTTCGCCGTCCAATTACGTTTGTCTTTTTTGTGGCTTTAACGAGGTCGTGACGTCACGAAATTTCTTCCACAGGACAAGAATGATGAGCTCTTCCAGTTGATAGTGTTGTTTCCCATGGGTGTGGCAAAATGCCTCTATAGCGCCCCCTTGAAAGTTTTCTGAAATTCCCCATAGACAATTTTCACTTACTTTGTCGTACACTTACGAAACTCGACACACACGTGCATCACACCCAAACATTTAAAAAAATGTATTGGAGCGACGCCCTAAAACCAACAGGAAGTCGGCCATTTTGGTTTGATTTTTTTGTACACTTAGTAAACGAACTCCTCCGAAAGATTTCGCACCATCACCTTCATATTCTCCACAGATCATCCACCGACTGCCCTGAGTACGGCTTGTGCACTACAGGTCTGTAGGTCAAAGGCCGTGGCCGCTGTGGCCGCCGCCATCTTTGATGCCTCGCCATGCAACTTTGAAATGCTATCACGCCCACAGATTTGATCACAGCAGCTTCAAACTTGCTGGAGATAATGAGGGCGTGATCCTGAACTGTCCGACATATTATTTGCCTATGTCGCTCATAGCGCCCCCTGGTGGTAATCGCAAACGTACAAAAATTCGTTAAAAATACGAACTTGACCAAATCGACGTCATTTTACTTAAAAAACATGCTGGACAAGTCTGTGGAGCTATATCCTGAACGCAACGAAGCTACGGCTAACGGCCCCCTTGTGGCGGCGAAAAGAATGGCGAAACATTGGAACCACCTCCTCCTAGAGATTTTGCCGGACTGACTTCATAATCGCTACAGATCATCAGGAAACCAAGCTGGTCAAATGTGCTTACAATCTTTCCTCTACGCCAAACGGCGTGCCCGCTAGGGGGCGACAAAAATGGTAACACTGCTCATTACTCCCCACGCAATTACGGCTGGCTTTTACGCCCACATACTTGATCATACTCACTTCAAAATTTAGATACATGATCGGGGGGGCGTGGGTCGCCGAGTCGCGTGGGTCGCCGAGTCGCGTGGGTCGCCGAGTCACGTGGGGCGAGGGCCCGCCATAGCCGCTTGCGGCTTTAATTAGGGCCCGAGCCAGTGACAACGTCACGGTCCGAGGACCCTATTGTAATTCGAGTGTCAAAAGAGTCGACATGTAAGTAGGCCACAAGTACCAAGGAACCAAGTAGGTAATAGATTACTCATCATACCTGGCGCAAACTTCCCCGAAATGCAAATGTTTATTATTATTATTATTATTATTATTTTTCCCCTTCTGAATGTTTGAACGCGATTTCCACCCCTTTCCCGAGCCGAGAAACCGAGGACCTTCTACACGCAGGGGGGGAAGCCGTGAAATTGCGATCCGGTGGTGGTCTCGCTTGTTAGCGTGGCCAAATGGCACCACAGCGCCCCCTAGACCGCGCATAGGAAATGAGGGTCTGCGTCACGGATTTGCACGAAACTTGGTATACTTGTCTACCAACCCGAGATCTTCAAAAAATAACATTACGGACATACCCGAAAACCAACAGGAAGTCGGCTATTTAGCCTCGAAGTCAGTTTATTCAAAACGAACTCCTCCGAGGGGATTCGCCCGATCGGCTTCAAATAGGGTCCACCACATGTCCAGACCTAGCTGAGCTTATCTTGTGCTCCCCACATCTGGAGGTCAAACGGCTTGGCCTTCAGCGGGCCTCAAAATTTGGCGACTGTTTCGGGCCTCGCCAGCAACATACGAATGGCTCTCACGCCCACATGCTTCATCGTAGACGCTTCAAACTTTGGGGATATGATGAAGGTGTGTCGCAGAACGATTCGACATATCATTTGCCTACGCCGCTCATAGCGCCCCCCGGTGGTAACCGAAAACGTACAAAAATTCGTTAAAAACACGAACTTGACCAAATTGACTTCTTTTCACTTCTACTACATGCAGACCCGGATGCTGAAGCTACATGATGAACGTTGTGACACTACGAGCAACGCCGTCCGTGTGGCGGCACAACGAAAGTGTATCTTCCCAATTTAAAATACGTTTGCGTTTCACGCGCACATACTTCTTCGTAGCCACTTGAAACTCAAGGGACATGGCGATGGCTCTTCCCCGAACGTTTTGATGTATCGACTTCCTGCCTTGCTCATAGCGCCCCCCGGTGGTAACAGGAAGTACGTTAAAATTCATTAAAAATCCACAATTGCCCCCATTAACTTCATTCCACTTCTAATACATGCAGAACCAGTTGCTGAAGCTACTTTATGAACGCCGCGAAGCTACGTCTAACGGCGTCTGTGTGGCGCAGCGGCGACTGGCGACTTTTCGCCGTCCAATTACGTTTGCCTTTTTCGTGGCTTTAACGAGGTCGTGACGTCACGACATTTCATACACAGGATAAGAATGACGAGCCCTTTCAGTTGATAGTGTTATTTTGGATGGCCGTGGCAAAATGCCTCTATAGCGCCCCCTTGAAAATTTTGTGAAATTCCCCATAGACAATTTTCGCTTACTTTGTCTTACACTTACGAAACTTCACACATACATGCATCTCAACCAAACATACGAAAAGTTGCATTGGACCCATGCGCTAAACACGACAGGAAGTCAGACATATTGGCTAGCATTTCTTGGACGCAAAACGAACTGCTCCTTGGGATTTCACCCGATTTGCTTCTAATTAGGTACATTACACCTTCAGACCCTGCTGATGAAAACTTGCAAGTCATACGTCGACAGGTCAAAGGGCGTGGCCGCCGTGGCACGGCCAAGTTTAGCGAATTCAGCTAAGAACTTTGAAATGCTACCACGCCTACAGATTTGATCGCAGCAGCTCCAAACTTGCTGGGCATGATAAGGGCCTCATCCTCAACGGATATTACTTTCCATTGTGGCTCATAGCACCCCCCGGTGGTAACAGGAAACGTCGGAAAATTGGTTCACAATCCGGACTTGACCCGCTTCGCATTTTCCATACGTGGTCAGAAGCCCGCCCTGTACGCCTCCATTTGATCGGCCGCAGCCTCGCTCAAGTCGCCCCCTTGTGGCCGCAGGAAATGACACGTTTTGCTTTGCCTATGTCCGATATGCTCGAAACTTCACACGCGTGATCCGGGGGCCGCCCTGAACGCGACGGACCACGTCTGGCTACCGGTCCCACGGGGGGGGCCATGGGTCGCCGAGTGGCGTGGGTCGCCGAGTCGCGTGAGGCGAGGGCCCGCCATAGCCGCTTGCGGCTTTAATTATTATTATTATTATTATTTTCCTCCACCTAAGATCGCATTTTTGGGGACCTCAACATGCCCCAAAATGCGTAAATTTTGGCATGCGCATCAGGACTCGCGAAAAATTGGATATTTTAAAGTCGTTGGAAATGGGCGTGGCCAAATGGCTGAATAGCGCCCCCTAGAAAATTTCAAAACATCAGCCCCGCCTGTGCGTTTCACCTAGAGGCTTGAAATTTGGTGGGCTTATAGAACATGGCAAGACACACAAAAAAGCCTCTTAGTGTCATGGTGAAATCCAAACCGGAAGTCGGCCATTTTGAATTGAAATTTTGACCTTTTTGACCTATCTCCTCCTACAGATTTAGTCCGATTGACTTCAAATTGGCTACAGAGCATCGAGATGTCATCCTGAACAAATGTTGTGCGGCATAAGTCTCTAGGTCAAAGGGCGTGGCTTCTGGAGCCATGAGAATTTTGGCGACTTTTCGTTTCCTCGCCATTTCACCTTCGAACACCTATAACTCACACATTTTTTATCCGATCAGCTTGAAACTTGCTGGAGATGATGCTGGCTCCGCCCTGAACGTTCTGATGTATTGTTTTCCCACGTCACTCATAGCGCCCCCCGGTGGTAACAGGAAGTGGCCAGGTTTTCCTTTAACGTGGACTGATGGCACATAGTTGACCCCATCAACTTCATTCCACTTCTAAAACATGCAGAACCAGTTGGTGAAGCTACACCATGAACGCTGTGAAGCTACGAGCAATGGCGTCCGCGTAGCGACGTGGCGACTGTCGTCCCTCGCCATGAAATTACGTTTGCCCTTTTGATGGCTTTAATAAACTCGTATCATCATGAAAATTGATACACAGGTCGAGGGTGGGATGGTCTTTGATCTGATAGGGCGGCGCCTGTGGGCGGGGCCAAATGCCTCTACAGCGCCCCCTTGAAATTTTCAAAAACCCCTCCCCATAGGGGTTTTTTTGGAGTTGGAAGATGAAAATCGGTACACATGTGTAAGTTGTCAAGGCGAACAAAAAAGTCTCTTGCACCATTGGTCTATTACAAACAGGAAGTCGGCCATTTTGATTTTACTCGCCATTTTGGCGTGATTTCCACACTTAGTACTTTAATCAACTTCTCCTTGGGATTTTGTCCGATTCACTTCAAATTGGCTACAGACCATCGAGATGCCATGCTGATCATTAGATGTGCAGCTCAGATCTCTACGTCAAGGGGCGTGGCCAACATGGCACCGCCATTTCTGATCCATCGCCATGCATATTCAAGCAGCTCTCTCTCCTACATACTTCATCCAAACTGCTTCAAACTTTCTGTACATGATCAGAGCCCCTCCCTCAACGTCTCCATGTGCTCATAAGCAATCTCACTCATGTCGCCCCCTTGTGGAAACAGGAAATGCAGTGTTTTGCATCAACATTGTGCGATTTGCTCGAAACTTCACACGTTTGATCAGGGTCAGCCCCTGAACACCCCTACCCGCATCTGGCATCGTAGCGCCACCTGGTGGACGAACAACACATTGCATTTTCCCGCTCCCGCAACGCTTTTTCGCCCTTTTCGCTTCGCGCCACGGCCCCCGCGCGCCTCAGGCCCCCGCGGTCGCATGGGTCGAGCGAGGGCCCGTCATCGCCGCTTGCGGCTTTAATTATTATTAGGGCCCGAGCCAGTGACAACGTCACGGTCCGAGGACCCTATTGTAATTCGAGTGTCAAAAAGAGTCGACATGTAAGTGGTCGACAAGTATCAAGTAATCAAGTAACCAAGTAGGTAATAGATTACTCATGACACCTGGCGCAAAATTCCCCGAAATGCAAGTGTTTATTATTATTATGCTTCTCCGCGTTTGAACGCGATTTTGACCCCTTTCCCAAGACGAGAAACGGACGAAACTCTACACGCAGGGGGGGAAGGCGTGAAATCGGCGTTCTGTGGTGGTCTCGCATGTTAGCGTGGCCAAATGGCTCCACAGCGCCCCCTAGACCGCGCATAGGAAATGAGGGTCTGCGTCACCGATTTCTACCAAACTCGCTAGACTTTTCTATCAACTGGAGACCTTCAAAAAATTACATTACAGACATACCCGAAAACGTACAGGAAGTTGGCTATTTAGCCTCGAAGTTGGTTTCGGCAAAACGAACTCCTCCGAGGGGATTCGCACGATTGGCTTCAAATTGGGTCCAGGACATGTCCAGACCTAGCTGAGCTTATCTTGTGCTCCGCAGGTTTGTAGGTCAAACGGCTTGGCCTCCAGCAGACCTCAAAGTTGGGCGACTGTTTCGGGGCTCGCCATCAAAATACGAATGGCTCTCACACCCACATGCTTGATCGTACACGCTTTAAACTTGGGACACATGATGAAGGCGTGTCGTAGAACGATTCGACATATCATTTGCCTACGTCGCTCCTAGCGCCCCCCGGTGGTAAGCGAAAACGTACAAAAATTCGTTAAAAATACGCACTTGACCCATTTGACTTAATTTCACTTCTACTACATGCAGACCTGGATGCTGAAGCTACATGATGAACGCTGTGACCCTACGAGCAACGGCGTCCGTGTGGCGCCGCCGCGAAAGTGTATCTTCCCAATTTACAATACGTTTGCGCTTCACGCGCACATACTTCTTCGTAGCCACTTTAAACTCAAGGGACATGACCATGGCTCTTCCCCGAACGTTTTGATGTATCGACTTCCTGCCTTGCTCATAGCGCCCCCCGGTGGTTACAGGAAGTAGGTTAAAATTAATTAAAAATCCATAATTGACCCCATCAACTTCATTCCACTCCTAATACATGTAGAACCACTTGCTGAAGCTACATTATGAACGCCGCGAAGCTATGTCTAACGGCGTCTGTGTGGCGCCGCGGCCACTGGCGACTTTTCGCCGTCCAATTACGTTTGCCTTTTTCGTGGCTTTAACGAAGTCGTGACATCACGAAATTTCATCCACAGGACAAGCATGACGAGCTCTTTCAGTTGATAGTGTTGTTTCCGATAAGCGTGGCAAAAGGCCTCTATAGCGCCCCCTTGAAGATTTTCTGAAATTCCCCATAGACAAATTTCACTTACTTTGTCATACACATACGAAACTCAACGTACACATGTATCACACCCAGACATACAAAAAGTTGCATTGGAGCCACGCCCTAAACCCAACAGGAAGTCGGCCATTTTGGTTAGCATTTCTTGGACGCAAAACGAACTCCTCCGAGGGACTTCACCCGATTTTCTTCAAATTTGGTACAGGACAGGACATCCAGACCTGGCTGAGCTTATCTTGTGCTCTGCACATGTGCACGTCAAAGGGCGTGGCCGCTGTGGCACGGCCAAGTTTAGCGATTCAGCTAAGACGTTTGAAATGGTACCACGCCTACAGATTTGATCGCAGCAGCTCCAAACTTGATGGACATGATGAGGACCTCAGCCTCAACGATCCGATATATTACTTTTGTTCGTGGCTAATAGCGCCCCCCGGTGGTTACAGGAAACGTCGGAAAATTTGTTTAAAATACGTACTTCACCAAATTCACGTACTTTCACCTGTAAAACACTCTCAAGAAGTCGCTGAAGCTATTTCATGAACACTACGAAGATCCGACTAACGGCCCCCTTGTGGTGGCGACACAAATGGTGATAGAGCGTGAACACCGTCCTCCTAGGGCTTTTGGCCGATTCACTTCATATTCGCTACATATCATCAGGGAACCGAGCTGGTCAAACGTTGTAAAAATCTTCCCTCTACGTCAAACGGCGTGGTCGCTAGAGGGCCAGAAAGTTGGCCACCTGCTCATTTGGTCGCCATCCAATTACGTTTGCCTTCCACGTCCACAAACTTGATCGCAGTCCCTTCTACATTTCCAGACGTGGTCAGAGGGCCGCCCTCTACGCCTCCATTTGATCAGCCGCAGCCTCGCTCAGGTCGCCCCCTTGTGGGCGCAGGAAATGACATGTTTTGCATCGACTATGTCTGATCTGCTCGAAACTTCACAGGTGTGTTCCGGGGACGACTCTGAACGTGACGGCCCACGTCCGGCTACAGGCCCCGTGGCGTACACGGCCCCGGGGGCCTGGGGCGTCGAGTGGCGTGGGTCGCCGAGTCGCGTGAGGCGAGGGCCCGCCATAGCCGCTTGCGGCTTTAATTAGGCCCGAGCGGCGAGTAGCACTCGCCCAGCGAAGGCCCTATTGTAATTCGTTCATGGCCCCAACGTGCACATGACCCCAAAGTGCAAGTGCCCCAAAGTGATCATGTGACAGACCCCGGGGGAAAAATTGCTATATTGAAATTGAAATGTTTTTTATTATTATTATTATTATTATTATTATTCTTGCACTCTTAAAACGCCATTTTGACCCCTTTCCCAAACGCGAAAATTTTTCTACTTTTGCCCGGGCGTCCGGCCGGATCCGAAATTCGATATTTTTGGGTGGTCGCACCGGTCCGACGCGAAATGGCGATATAGCGCCCCCTACAAAGTCCAAAAAAGCCCATAGGGAATTTGGGTCACTTTGTCGTAGACCGACAAAATTCGGTACACATATGTATCTCACCCACATATACAAAAATGCCTCTTAGCGTCGTCATGAAATGTCGACAGGAAGTCGGCCATTTTGATTTGATCGTTTTTGGCGCCAAATTAATGCGTCCAAACCAATTCGCCCGAACGGCTCCAAATTTGATGGACAACATCTTCAGACCTAGCTGAGTACAGCTTGTGCTCCGTAGGTCGATAGGTCAAAGGGCGTGGCCTCTGGTGGGCGCCAAAGTTGGGCTCGATCGCCATCCAAATTCGGTTGGCTGTCACGCCCACATACTTTATCCTATCAACTTCAAACTTGAATGACATTACGGCAGTGAGTCCCTGATTCGCCCGATATATCAATATCCCACTTTACTCAAAGCGCCCCCCGGTGGTAACAGGAAGTCACTTTTTTTACATAAACGAGTTAACTCCGCCCACAGATTTTGCCCGACCAACTTCAAATTGGCTACAGACCAGCGAGATGCCATGCTGATGTTATCTTGTGCTCCGTAAGTCTCTACGTCAAACGGCGTGGCTGTAGTGGCTTCCGAAAGTTTTTCGCCTTTTTCTTTGCTCGCCATTTCAACTTTGACAAACTGTCACGCCCACATACTTCATCCTATCAACTTCATCCTTGCTGGGCATGACGATGGCTCCGTCCTGAACGTTTCGATGTATTGATATCCCACTTCACTCAAAGCGCCCCCTGGTGGTAATAGGAAGTCACTTGCATTACAAAAACATTGACTCCGCCCACAAATTTAGCCCAATCATATTGAAATTGGCTGGGTAACACTGTCATGCCATGGTGATCAAAGTGTCAAAACCGCAGGTCTCTAGGTCAAAGGGCATGGCTGATTTGGCTTCATAAAGTTTGCCGCCTTTTTGTTTGTTCGCCATTTCACCTTCGAACTGATGCTCCGCCCACACACTTCATCCTATCAAGGTCAATCCTGCTCCAGATGACGGTGGCTCCGTCCTGAACATTTTCATGTATAAACTTCCCATGTACCTCCTACCGCTCCTCGTTGGTAACAGGAAGTGTCCTGCTTGGCGCCTTTATTTTTCCTCGCCATTTCGCCTTACAGCTCCTGCCAGGCCCACATACTTCATCCTATCAACGTCTACCGTGCTGAACATGACGATGGCTCCGTCCTGAACATTTTGATGTACAGACTTCCCACGTACGCCCACCGGTGGTTGCAGGAAGTGACACTGCTTTACACATTCACTTACATGGGCAGATTCAATTAGATTTTACCAGGGGTGATGTCAGTCAGCCACTGAACAAACCTAATACAAATACTCCCCCCGGTGGCCATGACCTGGATTACACTTACATTACACTTACAAGGCTCCACAGCCCACATACTTCATTCTATCAGCCTCAAACTTGCTGAAGATGATGATGGCTCCACCCTGAACGCTCTGATGTATGCCACGCCAACTTTACTCAATGCGCCCCCCGGTGGTAACAGGAAGTGACCTAGTTTACACTTACATTGTCTGATTTAATTCAAACTTCAGGGGTTTGATCCCGGTCAGGCCCTGATCACACCTACCCACATCTGTCTTTATACAAATGCGCCCCCTGGTGGTAACAGGAAGTGACCTGGCTTACATTTACATTGTCCAATTTACTTCAAACTTCAGGTGTTTGATCCCGGTCAGCCCCTGCTCACACCTTCCCACATCTGGCTTCATACAAATGCGCCCCCTGGTGGTAACAGGAAGTGACCTGGCTTACATTTACATTGTCCCATTTAATTCAAACATCAGGTGTTCGATCCCGGTCAGCCCCTGATCACACCTTCCCACATCTGGCTTCATACAAATGCGCCCCCTGGTGGTAACAGGAAGTGCCTTGGTTTACACTTACATGGTCCGATTTAATTCAAACTTCAGGTGTTTGATCCCGGTCAGCCCCTGAACGCCCCTACCCACATCCGGCTTCGTAGCGCCGCCTGGTGGACGAACCACGCATTGCGTTTTCCCTCTCACGCAGCGCTTTTTCGCCCTTCTCGCTTCACGCCACGGCCCCCGCGCGCCTCAGGCCCCCGCGGTCGCATGGGTCGAGCGAGGGCCGACAACGCCGCTTGCGGCTTTAATTATTATTATTATTTTCCTCCACCTATGATCGCGTTTTTCATGGCCTCAACGTGCATGAAAACGCGTAAATTTTGGCATGGACATCAGGCCTTGCGAAAAATTGGATATTTTAAAGTCGTTGGAAATGGGCGTGGCCAAATGGCTGAATAGCGCCCCCTAGAAAATTTCAAAACATCAGCCCCGCCTGTGCGTTTCAGCTAGAGACTTGAAATTTGGTGGGCTTATAGAACATGGCAAGACACACAAAAAAGCCTCTTAGTGTCATGGTGAAATCCAAACCGGAAGTCGGCCATTTTGATTTGAAATTTTGACCTTTTTGACCTATCTACTCCTACAGATTTTGTCCGATTGACTTCAAATTGGCTACAGAGCATCGAGATGTCATCCTGAACAAATGTTGTGGCATAAGTCTCTAGGTCAAAGGGCGTGGCTTCTGGAGCCGATGAGAATTTTGGCGTTTTTTCATTTGCTCGCCATTTCACCTTCGAACACCTATAACACCCACATACTTTATCCGATCAGCTTCAAACTTGCTGGAGATGATGCTGGCTCCGCCCTGAACGTTCCAATGTATTGTTTTCCCACGTCACTCATAGCGCCCCCCGGTGGTAACAGGAAGTGGCCAGGTTTTACTTTAACGTGTACTGATGGCACATAGTTGACCCCATCAACTTCATTCCACTTCTAAAACATGCAGAACCAGTTGGTGAAGCTACACCATGAACACTGTGAAGCTACGAGCAATGGCGTCCGCGTGGCGAAGTGGCGCCTGTCGCCCCTCGCCATGAAATTACGTTTTCCCTTTTGATGGCTTTAATAAACTCGTATCATCATGAAATTTGATACACAGGTCGAGGGTGGGATGGTCTTTGATCTGATAGAGCGGCGCCTGTGGGCGGGGCCAAATGCCTCTACAGCGCCCCCTTGAAATTTTCAAAAATCCCTCCCCATAGGGGTTTTTTTGGAGTTGGAACATGAAAATCGGTACACATGTGTAAGTTGTCAAGGCGAACAAAAAAGTCTCTTGCACCATTGGTCTACTCCATACAGGAAGTCGGCCATTTTGATTTTACTCGCCATTTTGCCGTGATTTCCACACTTAGTACTTTAATCAACTTCTCCTTGGGATTTTGTCCGATTCACTTCAAATTGGCTACAGACCATCGAGATGCCATGCTGATCATTAGATGTGCAGCTCAGATCTCTACGTCAAGGGGCGTGGCCACCATGGCGCCGCCATTTCTGATCCATCGCCATTCATATTCAAGCAGCTCTCTCTCCTACATACTTCATCCAAACTGCTTCAAACTTTCTGTACATGATCAGAGCCCCTCCCTCAACGTCTCCATGTGCTCATAAGCAATCTCACTCATGTCGCCCCCTTGTGGAAACAGGAAATGCAGTGTTTTACATCAACATTGTGCGATTTGCTCGAAACTTCACATGTTTGATCAGGGTCAGCCCCTGAACACCCCTACCCGCATCTGGCTTCATAGCGCCACCTGGTGGACGAACAACACATTGCATTTTCCCGCTCCCGCAACGCTTTTTCGCCCTTTCGGTCGCATGGGTCGAGCGAGGCACGGCCCGCCGCTTGCGGCTTTAATTAGGGCCCGAGCCAGTGACAACGCCGGTCCGAGGACCCCGAGTGTCAAAAGAGTCGCATTTGTAGGCCACAAGTACCGAACCAAGTCACCAAGTAGGTAATAGATTACTCATCATACCGCAAAATTGCGAAATGCAAATGTTTTATTAGGGCCCGAGCCAGTGACAACGTCACGGTCCGAGGACCCTATTGTAATTCGAGTGTCAAAAAAGAGTCGTGGGCAATAAGTAGGCCACAAGTAACCAAGGAACCAAGTAGGTAATAGATTACTCATCATACCTGGCGCAAACTTCCCCGAAATGCAAATGTTTATTATTATTATTATTATTATTATTTTTCCCCTTCTGAATGTTTGAACGCGATTTCCACCCCTTTCCCGAGCCGAGAAACCGAGGACCTTCTACACGCAGGGGGGGAAGCCGTGAAATTGCGATCCGGTGGTGGTCTCGCATGTTAGCGTGGCCAAATGGCTCCACAGCGCCCCCTAGACCGCGCATAGGAAAGTGGTAACCGGAAGTATGGGGTCTGCGTCACGGATTTGCACGAAACTTGGTATACTTGTCCATCAACCCGAGATCTTCAAAAAATAACATTAATGACATGCTCTAAAACGAACAGGAAGTCGGCTATTTAGCCTCGAAGTCGGTTTCCTCAAAACGAACTCCTCCGAGGGGATTCGCCCGATCGGCTTCAAATAGGGTCCAGGACATGTCCAGACCTAGCTGAGCTTATCTTGTGCTCCCCACATCTGTAGGTCCAACGGCTTGGCCTTCAGCGGGCCTCAAAGTTTGGCGACTGTTTCGGGCCTCGCCAGCAACATACGAATGGCTCTCACGCCCACATGCTTGATCCTAGACGCTTCTAACTTTGGCCATATGATGAAGGCGTGTCACAGAACGATTTGACATATCGTTTGCCTACGTTGCTCATAGCGCCCCCCGGTGGTAACCGAAAACGTACAACAATTCGTTAAAAATACGAACTTGACCAAATCGACTTCATTTCTCTTCTAATACATGCACACCCGGATGCTGAAGTTACATGATGAACGCTGTGACCCTACGAGCAACGCCGTCCGTGTGGCGGCAACGAAAGTGTATCTTCCCAATTTAAAATACGTTTGCCTTTCACGACGCACATACTTCATCGTAGCCACTTGAAACTCAAGGGACATGGCGATGGCTCTTCCCCGAACGTTTTGATGTATCGACTTCCTGCCTTGCTCATAGCGCCCCCGGTGGTAACAGGAAGTACGTTAAAATTCATTAAAAATCCACAATTGCCCCCATTAACTTCATTCCACTTCTAATACATGCAGAACCAGTTGCTGAAGCTACTTTATGAACGCCGTGAAGCTACGTCTAACGGCGTCTGTGTGGCTCTAGCGGCGACTGGCCACTTTTTCGCCGTCCAATTACGTTTGCCTTTTTCGTGGCTTTAACGAGGTCGTGACGTCACGACATTTCATACACAGGATAAGAATGACGAGCCCTTTCAGTTGATAGTGTTATTTTGGATGGTCCGTGGCAAAATGCCTCTATAGCGCCCCCTTGAAAATTTTGTGAAATTCCCCATAGACAATTTTCACTTACTTTGTCTTACACTTACGAAACTTCACACATACATGCATCTCAACCAAACATCGAAAAGTTGCATTGGACCCATGCGCTAAACACGACAGGAAGTCAGACATATTGGCTAGCATTTCTTGGACGCAAAACGAACTGCTCCTTGGGATTTCACCCGATTTGCTTCTAATTAGGTACATTACACCTTCAGACCCAGCTGATGAAAACTTGCAAGTCATAGGTCGACAGGTCAAAGGGCGTGGCCGCCGTGGCACGGCCAAGTTTAGCAATTCAGCTAAGAACTTTGAAATGCTAACACGCCTACAGATTTGATCGCAGCAGCTCCAAACTTGCTGGACATGATGAGGGCCTCATCCTCAACGATCCGATATATTACTTTCGGTTGTGGCTCATAGCGCCCCCCGGTGGTAACAGGAAACGTCGGAAAATTGGTTCACAATCCGGACTTGACCCGCTTCGTATTTTCCATACGTGGTCAGCGGCCCGCCCTGTACGCCTCCATTTGATCGGTCGCAGCCTCGCTCAAGTCGCCCCCTTGTGGCCGCAGGAAATGACCCGTTTTGCTTTGCCTATGTCCGATATGCTTGCAACTTCACACGCCTGATCCGGGGGCCGCCCTGAACGCGACGGACCACGTCCGGCTACCGGTCCCACGGGGGGGCCTGGGTCGCCGAGTGGCGTGGGTCGCCGAGTCACGTGCAGCGAGGGCCCGCCATAGCCGCTTGCGGCTTTAATTATTATTATTATTATTATTTTCCTCCACCTAAGATCGCATTTTTGGGGACCTCAACATGCCCCAAAATGCGTAAACAATTTTGGCATGGACATCAGGACTCGCGAAAAATTGGATATTTTAAAGTCGTTGGAAATGGGCGTGGCCAAATGGCTGAATAGCGCCCCCTAGAAAATTTCAAAACATCAGCCCCGCCTGTGCGTTTCACCTAGAGGCTTGAAATTTGGTGGGCTTATAGAACATGGCAAGACACACAAAAAAGCCTCTTAGTGTCATGGTGAAATCCAAACCGGAAGTCGGCCATTTTGAATTGAAATTTTGACCTTTTTGACCTATCTCCTCCTACAGATTTAGTCCGATTGACTTCAAATTGGCTACAGAGCATCGAGATGTCATCCTGAACAAATGTTGTGCGGCATAAGTCTCTAGGTCAAAGGGCGTGGCTTCTGGAGCCATGAGAATTTTGGCGACTTTTCGTTTCCTCGCCATTTCACCTTCGAACACCTATAACTCACACATTTTTTATCCGATCAGCTTGAAACTTGCTGGAGATGATGCTGGCTCCGCCCTGAACGTTCTGATGTATTGTTTTCCCACGTCACTCATAGCGCCCCCCGGTGGTAACAGGAAGTGGCCAGGTTTTCCTTTAACGTGGACTGATGGCACATAGTTGACCCCATCAACTTCATTCCACTTCTAAAACATGCAGAACCAGTTGGTGAAGCTACACCATGAACGCTGTGAAGCTACGAGCAATGGCGTCCGCGTGGCGGCGTGGCGACTGTCGTCCTCGCCATGAAATTACGTTTGCCCTTTTGATGGCTTTAATAAACTCGTATCATCATGAAAATTGATACACAGGTCGAGGGTGGGATGGTCTTTGATCTGATAGGGCGGCGCCTGTGGGCGGGGCCAAATGCCTCTACAGCGCCCCCTTGAAATTTTCAAAAACCCCTCCCCATAGGGGTTTTTTTGGAGTTGGAAGATGAAAATCGGTACACATGTGTAAGTTGTCAAGGCGAACAAAAAAGTCTCTTGCACCATTGGTCTATTACAAACAGGAAGTCGGCCATTTTGATTTTACTCGCCATTTTGGCGTGATTTCCACACTTAGTACTTTAATCAACTTCTCCTTGGGATTTTGTCCGATTCACTTCAAATTGGCTACAGACCATCGAGATGCCATGCTGATCATTAGATGTGCAGCTCCCCATTGACATTTTCATTTTACACAGATCTCTACGTCAAGGGGCGTGGCCAACATGGCACCGCCATTTCTGATCCATCGCCATGCATATTCAAGCAGCTCTCTCTCCTACATACTTCATCCAAACTGCTTCAAACTTTCTGTACATGATCAGAGCCCCTCCCTCAACGTCTCCATGTGCTCATAAGCAATCTCACTCATGTCGCCCCCTTGTGGAAACAGGAAATGCAGTGTTTTGCATCAACATTGTGCGATTTGCTCGAAACTTCACACGTTTGATCAGGGTCAGCCCCTGAACACCCCTACCCGCATCTGGCATCGTAGCGCCACCTGGTGGACGAACAACACATTGCATTTTCCCGCTCCCGCAACGCTTTTGTTTGTGGCTTTTAGCGCCCCCGGTGGCCACGGCGGAAAATTGCGCCTCAGCCCCCCGCATGTTCCATGGGTCGAGGCCCGAGGTACCCTCCATTTGATCGGCCGCCGCTTGCGTCGCCCCTTTGTTAGGGCCAGGAGCCAGTGACAACGTCACGGTCCGAGGACCCTATTGTAATTCGAGTGTCAAAAGAGTCGACATGTAAGTAGTCGGACAAGTATCAAGTAACCAAGTAACCAAGTAGGTAATTGATTACTCATGACACCTGGCGCAAAATTCCCCGAAATGCAAGTGGTTATTATTATTATTCCGGATCCCCCTCTTTGAACGCAGTTTTGACCCCTTTCCCAAGACGAGAAACGGAGGACATTCTACACGCAGGGGGGGAAGGCGTGAAATCGGCGTTCGGTGGTGGTCTCGCATGTTAGCGTGCCCAAATGGCTCCACAGCGCCCCCTAGACCGCGCATAGGAAATGAGGGTCTGCGTCACGGATTTGCACGAAACTTGGTATACTTGTCTATCAACCCGAGACCTTCAAAAAATTTCATAAAATGACATGCTCTAAAACGAACAGGAAGTCGGCTATTTAGCCTCGAAGTTGGTTTCGCCAAAACGAACTCCTCCGAGGGGATTCGCCCAATCGGCTTCAAATTGGGTCCAGGACATGTCCAGACCTAGCTGAGCTTATCTTGTGCTCCCCACACCTGTAGGTCAAACGGCTTGGCCTTCAGCGGGCCTCAAAGTTTGGCGACTGATTCGGGCCTCGCCAGCAACATACGAATGGCTCTCACGCCAGCATGCTTGATCGTAGACGCTTCAAACTTTGGCCATATGATGAAGGCGTCTTGCAGAACGATCCGACATATTATTTGCCTACGTCGCTCATAGCGCCCCCCGGTGGTACCCGAAAACGTACAACAATTCGTTAAAAATACGAACTTGGCCAAATTGACTTCATTTCACTTCTACTAAATGCAGACCCGGATGCTGAAGCTACATGATGAACACTGTGACCCTGCCAGCAACGGCGTCCGTGTGGCGGCGCGTCAAAAGTGTCTCTTCCCAATTTCAAATACGTTTGCCTTTCACGCGCCCATACTTCATCGTAGCCACTTGAAACTCAAGGAACATGACGATGGCTCTTCCCCGAACGTTTCGATGTATCAACTTCCTGCCTGGCTCATAGCGCCCCCCGGTGGTAACAGGAAGTACGTTACAATTAATTAAAAATCCATACTTGACCCCATCAACTTCATTCCACTTCTAATACATGTAGAACCTGTTGCTGAAGCTACATTATGAACGCCGCGAAGCTACTTCTAACGGCGTCAGTGTGGCGCCACACCGACTGGCGACTTTTCGCCGTCCAATTACGTTTGCCTTTTTCGTGGCTTTAACGACGTCGTGACGTCACGAAATTTCATACACAGGACAAGCATGACGAGCTCTTTCAGTTGATAGTGTTGTTTCCGATAAGCGTGGCAAAAGGCCTCTATAGCGCCCCCTTGAAGTTTTTCTGAAATTCCCCATAGACAAATTTTGCTTACTTTGTCGTACACATACGAAACTCGACGTATACATGTATCACACCCAGACATACAAAAAGTTGAATTGGTGCCACGCCCTTAACCCAACAGGAAGTCGGCCATTTTGGTTAGCATTTCTCTGACGCAAAACAAACTCCTCCGAGGGACTTCACCCGATTTGCTTCAAATTTGGTACAGGACATCTCCAGACCTAGCTGAGCTTATCTTGTGCTCTGCACGTGTGCACGTCAAAGGGCGTGGCCGCTGTGGCACGGGCAAGTTTAGCGATTCAGCTCAGACGTTTGAAATGGTACCACGCCTACAAATTTGATCGCAGCAGCTCCAAACTTGATGGACATGATGAGGAGCTCAGTCTCAACGATCCCATATATTACTTTTGTTCGTGGCTAATAGCGCCCCCCGGTGGTTACAGGAAACGTGGGAAAATTTGTTTAAAATACGTACTTCACCAAATTCACGTAATTTCACCTGTAAAACATTCTGAAGAAGTCGCTGAAGCTATTTCATGAACACTACGAAGATACGACTAACGGCCCCCTTGTGGCGGCGACAAAAATGGCGATACAGCGTGAACACCGTCCTCCTAGGGATTTTGGCCGATTCACTTCATATTCGCTACATATCATCAGGAAACCGAGCTGGTCAAACGTTGTAAAAATCTTCCCTCTACGTCAAACGGCGCAGTCGCTAGAGGGTCGGAAAGTTGGCCACCTGCTCATTTGGTCGCCATCCAATTACGTTTGCCTTCCACGCCCACAAACTTGATCGCAGTCACTTCTACATTGCCAGACGTGGTCAGAGGGCCGCCCTCTACGCCTCCATTTGATCAGCCGCAGCCTCGCTCAAGTCGCCCCCTTGTGGGCGCAGGAAATGACATGTTTTGCATCGACCATGTCTGATCTGCTCGAAACTTTACAGGTGCGTTCCGGGTACGACTCTGAACGTGACGGCCCACGTCCAGCTACAGGCCCCGTGGCGTACGCGGCCCCGGGGGCCTGGGTCGCCGAGTGGCGTGGGTCGCCGAGTGGCGTGAGGCGAGGGCCCGCCATAGCCGCTTGCGGCTTTAATTATTAGGGCCCGAGCGGCGAGTGGCACTCGCCTGGCGAAGGCCCTATTGTAATTGCTATGTTTATTATTATTATTATTATTGTCAACCTATGATCGCGTTTTTCATGGCCTCAACGTGCATGAAAAAGCGTACATTTTGGCATGGACATCAGGCCTCGCGAAAAATTTGATATTTTATAGTCGTTGGAAATGGGCGTGGCCAAATGGCTGAATAGCGCCCCCTAGAAAATTTCAAAAGATCAGCCCCGCCGATGCGTTTCACCTAGAGGCTTGAAATTTGGTGGGCTTATAGAATATGGCAAGACACACAAAAAAGCCTCTTAGTGTCATGGTGAAATCCAAACCGGAAGTCGGCCATTTTGATTTGAAATTTTGACCTTTTTGACCTATCTTCTCCTACAGATTTAGTCCGATTGACTTCAAATTGGCTACAGAGCATCGAGATGTCATCCTGAACAAATGTTGTGCGGCATAAGTCTCTAGGTCAAAGGGCGTGGCTTCTGGAGCCATGAGAATTTTGGCGACTTTTCGTTTCCTCGCCATTTCACCTTCAAACACCTATAACTCCCACATACTTTATCTGATCAGCTTGAAACTTGCTGGAGATGATGCTGGCTCCGCCCTGAACGTTCCGATGTATTGTTTTCCCACGTCACTCATAGCGCCCCCCGGTGGTAACAGGAAGTGGCCAGGTTTTCCTTTAACGTGTACTGATGGCACATACTTGACCCCATCAACTTCATTCCACTTCTACAACATGCAGAACTAGTTGGTGAAGCTACACCATGAACGCTGTGAAGCTACGAGCAATGGCGTCCGTGTGGCGACGCGGCGACTGTCGCCCCTCGCCATGAAATTACGTTTGCCCTTTTGATGGCTTTAATAAACTCGTATCATCATGAAAATTGATACACAGGTAGAGGTTGGGATGGTCTTTGATCTGATAGAGCGGCGCCTGTGGGCGGGGCCAAATGCCTCTACAGCGCCCCCTTGAAATTTTCAAAAACCCCTCCCCATAGGGTTTTTTTTGGAGTTGGAACATGAAAATCGGTACACATGTGTAAGTTGTCAAGGCGAACAAAAAAGTCTCTTGCAACATTGGTCTATTACAAACAGGAAGTCGGCCATTTTGATTTTACTCGCCATTTTGGCGTGATTTCCACACTTAGTACTTTAATCAACTTCTCCTTGGGATTTTGTCCAATTCACTTCAAATTGGCTACAGACCATCGAGATGCCATGCTGATCATTAGATGTGCAGCTCAGATCTCTACGTCAAGGGGCGTGGCCAACATGGCGCCGCCATTTCTGATCCATCGCCATGCATATTCAAGCAGCTCTCTCTCCTACATACTTCATCCAAACTGCTTCAAACTTTCTGTACATGATCAGAGCCCCTCCCTCAACGTCTCCATGTGCTCATAAGCAATCTCACTCATGTCGCCCCCTTGTGGAAACAGGAAATGCAGTGTTTTGCATCAACATTGTGCGATTTGCTCGAAACTTCACACGTTTGATCAGGGTCAGCCCCTGAACACCCCTACCCACATCTGGCTTCGTAGCGCCACCTGGTGGACGAACAACACATTGCACTTTCCCGCTCCCGCAACGCTTTTTCGCCCTTTTTGCTTCGCGCCACGGCCCCCGCGCGCCTCTGGCCCCCGCGGTCGCATGGGTCGAGCGAGGGCCCGTCATCGCCGCTTGCGGCTTTAATTATTATTATTATTATTTTCCTCCACCTATGATCGCGTTTTTCATGGCCTCAACGTGCATGAAAACGCGTAAATTTTGGCATGGACATCAGGCCTTGCGAAAAATTGGATATTTTAAAGTCGTTGGAAATGGGCGTGGCCAAATGGCTGAATAGCGCCCCCTAGAAAATTTCAAAACATCAGCCCCGCCTGTGCGTTTCAGCTAGAGACTTGAAATTTGGTGGGCTTATAGAACATGGCAAGACACACAAAAAAGCCTCTTAGTGTCATGGTGAAATCTAAACCGGAAGTCGGCCATTTTGATTTGAAATTTTGACCTTTTTGACCTATCTACTCCTACAGATTTTGTCCGATTGACTTCAAATTGGCTACAGAGCATCGAGATGTCATCCTGAACAAATGTTGTGCGGCATAAGTCTCTAGGTCAAAGGGCGTGGCTTCTGGAGCGATGAGAATTTTGGCGTTTTTTCATTTGCTCGCCATTTCACCTTCGAACAGCTATAATTCCCACATACTTTATCCGATCAGCTTCAAACTTGCTGGAGATGATGCTGGCTCCGCCCTGAACGTTCCGATGTATTGTTTTCCCACGTCACTCATAGCGCCCCCCGGTGGTAACAGGAAGTGGCCAGGTTTTCCTTTAACGTGTACTGATGGCACATAGTTGACCCCATCAACTTCATTCCACTTCTAAAACATGCAGAACTAGTTGGTGAAGCTACACCATGAACGCTGTGAAGCTACGAGCAATGGCGTCCACGTAGCGACGTGGCGACTGTCGCCCCTCGCCATGAAATTACGTTTGCCCTTTTGATGGCTTTAATAAACTCGTATCATCATGAAAATTGATACACAGGTCGAGGGTGGGATGGTCTTTGATCTGATAGAGCGGCGCCTGTGGGCGGGGCCAAATGCCTCTACAGCGCCCCCTTGAAATTTTCAAAAACCCCTCCCCATAGGGGTTTTTTTGGAGTTGGAACATGAAAATCGGTACACATGTGTAAGTTGTCAAGGCGAACAAAAAAGTCTCTTGCACCATTGGTCTATTACAAACAGGAAGTCGGCCATTTTGATTTTACTCGCCATTTTGGCGTGATTTCCACACTTAGTACTTTAATCAACTTCTCCTTGGGATTTTGTCCAATTCACTTCAAAGTGGCTACAGACCATCGACATGCCATGCTGATCATTAGATGTGCAGCTCAGATCTCTACGTCAAGGGGCGTGGCCAACATGGCGCCGCCATTTCTGATCCATCGCCATGCATATTAAAGCAGCTCTCTCTCGTACATGCTTCATCCAAACTGCTTCAAACTTTCTGTACATGATCAGAGCCCCTCCCTCAACGTCTCCATGTGCTCATAAGAAATCTTACTCATGTCGCCCCCTTGTGGAAACAGGAAATGCAGTGTTTTGCATCAACATTGTGTGATTTGCTCGAAACTTCACACGTTTGATCAGGGTCAGCCCCTGAACACCCCTACCCGCATCTGGCTTCGTAGCGCCACCTGGTGGACGAACAACACATTGCATTTTCCCACTCCCGCAACGCTTTTTCGCCCTTTTCGCTTCGCGCCACGGCCCCCGCGCGCCTCAGGCCCCCGCGGTCGCATGGGTCGAGCGAGGGCCCGTCATCGCCGCTTGCGGCTTTAATTATTATTAGGGCCCGAGCGGCGAGGCACTCGCCTAGGCGAAGGCCCTATTGTAATTGCTTTGACACCTAGGATTATTTTTTTCTCCCTAAAAACGCATTTTTGAGGGCCTCAACATGCCCCAAAACGCGTGAATTTTGGCATGCACATCAGGCCTCGCGAAAAATTTAATATTTTAAAGTCGTTGGAAATGGGCGTGGCCAAATGGCTGAATAGCGCCCCCTAGAAAATTTGAAAACTGAATAACTTTGTGTGTGTTTCACCTACAAACATGAAATTTGGTATGCTAATAGATCTCATCAAGACGCAAAAAAAAGGTCCAGGGGTCCTTCGCTCTCAGACCAACAGGAAGTCGGCCATTTTGAATTGAAATTTTGACCTTTTTGACCTATCTCCTCCGAGGGATTTCATCCGATTTGCTTCAAACTGGCTACAGGGCATCCAGATGTCATCCTGATGCAGGCTTGTGCTCTATAGGTCTCTACGTCAAAGGGCGTGGCTTCTGGAGCCTTGACAATCTTGGCGACTTTTCGTTTGCTCGCCATTTCACCTGCAAACAGCTATAAAACCCACATACTTTATCCGATCAGCTTCAAACTTGCTGGACGTGATGCTGGCTCCGCCCTGAACGTTCCGATGTATTGATTTCCTACGTCACTCATAGCGCCCCCCAGTGGTAACCGGAAGTATACAGGAATTATGCTAACATGGATTAATCCTTGATAATTCACCACATCAGCTTCGTTCCACCTCAGATACATGCGAAACAAGTCAACAAAGCTACATTACGAACGCTGCGAGGCCACGGCAAATAGCCCCCGTGTGGCGGCGACAGGAAGTGCGGCCCACCCAAAACGAACTCCTCCTAGGGGTTTCGCACCATCACCTTCATATTCGCTACAGATCATCCACAGACTGCCCTGAGTACGGCTTGTGCTCTACAGGTCTGTAGGTCAAAGGGTGTGGCCGCAGTGGCCGCCGCCATCTTTGATGTCTCGCCATGCAATTTTCAAAAAACCCCTCCCATAGGGGTTTTTTTGGAGTTGGAACATGAAAATCGGTACACATGTGTACGTTGTCAAGGCGAACAAAAAGTCTCTTGCACCATTGGTCTATTCCAAACAGGAAGTCGGCCATTTCGATTTTACTCTCCATTTATTAGGGCCCGAGCGGCGAGGCACTCGCCTAGGCGAAGGCCCTATTGTAATTGCTTTGACACCTAGGATTATTTTTTCTCCCTAAAAACGCATTTTTGAGGGCCTCAACATGCCCCAAAACGCGTGAATTTTGGCATGCACATCAGGCCTCGCGAAAAATTTAATATTTTAAAGTCGTTGGAAATGGGCGTGGCCAAATGGCTGAATAGCGCCCCCTAGAAAATTTGAAAACTGAATAACTTTGTGTGTGTTTCACCTACAAACATGAAATTTGGTATGCTAATAGATCTCATCAAGACGCAAAAAAAAGGTCCAGGGGTCCTTCGCTCTCAGACCAACAGGAAGTCGGCCATTTTGAATTGAAATTTTGACCTTTTTGACCTATCTCCTCCGAGGGATTTCATCCGATTTGCTTCAAACTGGCTACAGGGCATCCAGATGTCATCCTGATGCAGGCTTGTGCTCTATAGGTCTCTACGTCAAAGGGCGTGGCTTCTGGAGCCTTGACAATCTTGGCGACTTTTCGTTTGCTCGCCATTTCACCTGCAAACAGCTATAAAACCCACATACTTTATCCGATCAGCTTCAAACTTGCTGGACGTGATGCTGGCTCCGCCCTGAACGTTCCGATGTATTGATTTCCTACGTCACTCATAGCGCCCCCAGTGGTAACCGGAAGTATACAGGAATTATGCTAACATGGATTAATCCTTGATAATTCACCACATCAGCTTCGTTCCACCTCAGATACATGCGAAACAAGTCAACAAAGCTACATTACGAACGCTGCGAGGCCACGGCAAATAGCCCCCGTGTGGCGGCGACAGGAAGTGCGGCCCACCCAAAACGAACTCCTCCTAGGGGTTTCGCACCATCACCTTCATATTCGCTACAGATCATCCACAGACTGCCCTGAGTACGGCTTGTGCTCTACAGGTCTGTAGGTCAAAGGGTGTGGCCGCAGTGGCCGCCGCCATCTTTGATGTCTCGCCATGCAATTTTCAAAAAACCCCTCCCATAGGGGTTTTTTTGGAGTTGGAACATGAAAATCGGTACACATGTGTACGTTGTCAAGGCGAACAAAAAAGTCTCTTGCACCATTGGTCTATTCCAAACAGGAAGTCGGCCATTTCGATTTTACTCTCCATTTATTAGGGCCCGAGCGGCGAGGCACTCGCCTAGGCGAAGGCCCTATTGTAATTGCTTTGACACCTAGGATTATTTTTTCTCCCTAAAAACGCATTTTTGAGGGCCTCAACATGCCCCAAAACGCGTGAATTTTGGCATGCACATCAGGCCTCGCGAAAAATTTAATATTTTAAAGTCGTTGGAAATGGGCGTGGCCAAATGGCTGAATAGCGCCCCCTAGAAAATTTGAAAACTGAATAACTTTGTGTGTGTTTCACCTACAAACATGAAATTTGGTATGCTAATAGATCTCATCAAGACGCAAAAAAAAGGTCCAGGGGTCCTTCGCTCTCAGACCAACAGGAAGTCGGCCATTTTGAATTGAAATTTTGACCTTTTTGACCTATCTCCTCCGAGGGATTTCATCCGATTTGCTTCAAACTGGCTACAGGGCATCCAGATGTCATCCTGATGCAGGCTTGTGCTCTATAGGTCTCTACGTCAAAGGGCGTGGCTTCTGGAGCCTTGACAATCTTGGCGACTTTTCGTTTGCTCGCCATTTCACCTGCAAACAGCTATAAAACCCACATACTTTATCCGATCAGCTTCAAACTTGCTGGACGTGATGCTGGCTCCGCCCTGAACGTTCCGATGTATTGATTTCCTACGTCACTCATAGCGCCCCCAGTGGTAACCGGAAGTATACAGGAATTATGCTAACATGGATTAATCCTTGATAATTCACCACATCAGCTTCGTTCCACCTCAGATACATGCGAAACAAGTCAACAAAGCTACATTACGAACGCTGCGAGGCCACGGCAAATAGCCCCCGTGTGGCGGCGACAGGAAGTGCGGCCCACCCAAAACGAACTCCTCCTAGGGGTTTCGCACCATCACCTTCATATCTCGCTACAGATCATCCACAGACTGCCCTGAGTACGGCTTGTGCTCTACAGGTCTGTAGGTCAAAGGGTGTGGCCGCAGTGGCCGCCGCCATCTTTGATGTCTCGCCATGCAATTTTCAAAAAACCCCTCCCATAGGGGTTTTTTTGGAGTTGGAACATGAAAATCGGTACACATGTGTACGTTGTCAAGGCGAACAAAAAGTCTCTTGCACCATTGGTCTATTCCAAACAGGAAGTCGGCCATTTCGATTTTACTCTCCATTTATTAGGGCCCGAGCGGCGAGGCACTCGCCTAGGCGAAGGCCCTATTGTAATTGCTTTGACACCTAGGATTATTTTTTTCTCCCTAAAAACGCATTTTTGAGGGCCTCAACATGCCCCAAAACGCGTGAATTTTGGCATGCACATCAGGCCTCGCGAAAAATTTAATATTTTAAAGTCGTTGGAAATGGGCGTGGCCAAATGGCTGAATAGCGCCCCCTAGAAAATTTGAAAACTGAATAACTTTGTGTGTGTTTCACCTACAAACATGAAATTTGGTATGCTAATAGATCTCATCAAGACGCAAAAAAAAGGTCCAGGGGTCCTTCGCTCTCAGACCAACAGGAAGTCGGCCATTTTGAATTGAAATTTTGACCTTTTTGACCTATCTCCTCCGAGGGATTTCATCCGATTTGCTTCAAACTGGCTACAGGGCATCCAGATGTCATCCTGATGCAGGCTTGTGCTCTATAGGTCTCTACGTCAAAGGGCGTGGCTTCTGGAGCCTTGACAATCTTGGCGACTTTTCGTTTGCTCGCCATTTCACCTGCAAACAGCTATAAAACCCACATACTTTATCCGATCAGCTTCAAACTTGCTGGACGTGATGCTGGCTCCGCCCTGAACGTTCCGATGTATTGATTTCCTACGTCACTCATAGCGCCCCCCAGTGGTAACCGGAAGTATACAGGAATTATGCTAACATGGATTAATCCTTGATAATTCACCACATCAGCTTCGTTCCACCTCAGATACATGCGAAACAAGTCAACAAAGCTACATTACGAACGCTGCGAGGCCACGGCAAATAGCCCCCGTGTGGCGGCGACAGGAAGTGCGGCCCACCCAAAACGAACTCCTCCTAGGGGTTTCGCACCATCACCTTCATATTCGCTACAGATCATCCACAGACTGCCCTGAGTACGGCTTGTGCTCTACAGGTCTGTAGGTCAAAGGGTGTGGCCGCAGTGGCCGCCGCCATCTTTGATGTCTCGCCATGCAATTTTCAAAAAACCCCTCCCATAGGGGTTTTTTTGGAGTTGGAACATGAAAATCGGTACACATGTGTACGTTGTCAAGGCGAACAAAAAAGTCTCTTGCACCATTGGTCTATTCCAAACAGGAAGTCGGCCATTTCGATTTTACTCTCCATTTATTAGGGCCCGAGCGGCGAGGCACTCGCCTAGGCGAAGGCCCTATTGTAATTGCTTTGACACCTAGGATTATTTTTTTCTCCCTAAAAACGCATTTTTGAGGGCCTCAACATGCCCCAAAACGCGTGAATTTTGGCATGCACATCAGGCCTCGCGAAAAATTTAATATTTTAAAGTCGTTGGAAATGGGCGTGGCCAAATGGCTGAATAGCGCCCCCTAGAAAATTTGAAAACTGAATAACTTTGTGTGTGTTTCACCTACAAACATGAAATTTGGTATGCTAATAGATCTCATCAAGACGCAAAAAAAAGGTCCAGGGGTCCTTCGCTCTCAGACCAACAGGAAGTCGGCCATTTTGAATTGAAATTTTGACCTTTTTGACCTATCTCCTCCGAGGGATTTCATCCGATTTGCTTCAAACTGGCTACAGGGCATCCAGATGTCATCCTGATGCAGGCTTGTGCTCTATAGGTCTCTACGTCAAAGGGCGTGGCTTCTGGAGCCTTGACAATCTTGGCGACTTTTCGTTTGCTCGCCATTTCACCTGCAAACAGCTATAAAACCCACATACTTTATCCGATCAGCTTCAAACTTGCTGGACGTGATGCTGGCTCCGCCCTGAACGTTCCGATGTATTGATTTCCTACGTCACTCATAGCGCCCCCCAGTGGTAACCGGAAGTATACAGGAATTATGCTAACATGGATTAATCCTTGATAATTCACCACATCAGCTTCGTTCCACCTCAGATACATGCGAAACAAGTCAACAAAGCTACATTACGAACGCTGCGAGGCCACGGCAAATAGCCCCCGTGTGGCGGCGACAGGAAGTGCGGCCCACCCAAAACGAACTCCTCCTAGGGGTTTCGCACCATCACCTTCATATTCGCTACAGATCATCCACAGACTGCCCTGAGTACGGCTTGTGCTCTACAGGTCTGTAGGTCAAAGGGTGTGGCCGCAGTGGCCGCCGCCATCTTTGATGTCTCGCCATGCAATTTTCAAAAAACCCCTCCCATAGGGGTTTTTTTGGAGTTGGAACATGAAAATCGGTACACATGTGTACGTTGTCAAGGCGAACAAAAAGTCTCTTGCACCATTGGTCTATTCCAAACAGGAAGTCGGCCATTTCGATTTTACTCTCCATTTATTAGGGCCCGAGCGGCGAGGCACTCGCCTAGGCGAAGGCCCTATTGTAATTGCTTTGACACCTAGGATTATTTTTTTCTCCCTAAAAACGCATTTTTGAGGGCCTCAACATGCCCCAAAACGCGTGAATTTTGGCATGCACATCAGGCCTCGCGAAAAATTTAATATTTTAAAGTCGTTGGAAATGGGCGTGGCCAAATGGCTGAATAGCGCCCCCTAGAAAATTTGAAAACTGAATAACTTTGTGTGTGTTTCACCTACAAACATGAAATTTGGTATGCTAATAGATCTCATCAAGACGCAAAAAAAAAAGGTCCAGGGGTCCTTCGCTCTCAGACCAACAGGAAGTCGGCCATTTTGAATTGAAATTTTGACCTTTTTGACCTATCTCCTCCGAGGGATTTCATCCGATTTGCTTCAAACTGGCTACAGGGCATCCAGATGTCATCCTGATGCAGGCTTGTGCTCTATAGGTCTCTACGTCAAAGGGCGTGGCTTCTGGAGCCTTGACAATCTTGGCGACTTTTCGTTTGCTCGCCATTTCACCTGCAAACAGCTATAAAACCCACATACTTTATCCGATCAGCTTCAAACTTGCTGGACGTGATGCTGGCTCCGCCCTGAACGTTCCGATGTATTGATTTCCTACGTCACTCATAGCGCCCCCAGTGGTAACCGGAAGTATACAGGAATTATGCTAACATGGATTAATCCTTGATAATTCACCACATCAGCTTCGTTCCACCTCAGATACATGCGAAACAAGTCAACAAAGCTACATTACGAACGCTGCGAGGCCACGGCAAATAGCCCCCGTGTGGCGGCGACAGGAAGTGCGGCCCACCCAAAACGAACTCCTCCTAGGGGTTTCGCACCATCACCTTCATATTCGCTACAGATCATCCACAGACTGCCCTGAGTACGGCTTGTGCTCTACAGGTCTGTAGGTCAAAGGGTGTGGCCGCAGTGGCCGCCGCCATCTTTGATGTCTCGCCATGCAATTTTCAAAAAACCCCTCCCATAGGGGTTTTTTGGAGTTGGAACATGAAAATCGGTACACATGTGTACGTTGTCAAGGCGAACAAAAAAGTCTCTTGCACCATTGGTCTATTCCAAACAGGAAGTCGGCCATTTCGATTTTACTCTCCATTTATTAGGGCCCGAGCGGCGAGGCACTCGCCTAGGCGAAGGCCCTATTGTAATTGCTTTGACACCTAGGATTATTTTTTCTCCCTAAAAACGCATTTTTGAGGGCCTCAACATGCCCCAAAACGCGTGAATTTTGGCATGCACATCAGGCCTCGCGAAAAATTTAATATTTTAAAGTCGTTGGAAATGGGCGTGGCCAAATGGCTGAATAGCGCCCCCTAGAAAATTTGAAAACTGAATAACTTTGTGTGTGTTTCACCTACAAACATGAAATTTGGTATGCTAATAGATCTCATCAAGACGCAAAAAAAAGGTCCAGGGGTCCTTCGCTCTCAGACCAACAGGAAGTCGGCCATTTTGAATTGAAATTTTGACCTTTTTGACCTATCTCCTCCGAGGGATTTCATCCGATTTGCTTCAAACTGGCTACAGGGCATCCAGATGTCATCCTGATGCAGGCTTGTGCTCTATAGGTCTCTACGTCAAAGGGCGTGGCTTCTGGAGCCTTGACAATCTTGGCGACTTTTCGTTTGCTCGCCATTTCACCTGCAAACAGCTATAAAACCCACATACTTTATCCGATCAGCTTCAAACTTGCTGGACGTGATGCTGGCTCCGCCCTGAACGTTCCGATGTATTGATTTCCTACGTCACTCATAGCGCCCCCAGTGGTAACCGGAAGTATACAGGAATTATGCTAACATGGATTAATCCTTGATAATTCACCACATCAGCTTCGTTCCACCTCAGATACATGCGAAACAAGTCAACAAAGCTACATTACGAACGCTGCGAGGCCACGGCAAATAGCCCCCGTGTGGCGGCGACAGGAAGTGCGGCCCACCCAAAACGAACTCCTCCTAGGGGTTTCGCACCATCACCTTCATATTCGCTACAGATCATCCACAGACTGCCCTGAGTACGGCTTGTGCTCTACAGGTCTGTAGGTCAAAGGGTGTGGCCGCAGTGGCCGCCGCCATCTTTGATGTCTCGCCATGCAATTTTCAAAAAACCCCTCCCATAGGGGGTTTTTTGGAGTTGGAACATGAAAATCGGTACACATGTGTACGTTGTCAAGGCGAACAAAAAAGTCTCTTGCACCATTGGTCTATTCCAAACAGGAAGTCGGCCATTTCGATTTTACTCTCCATTTATTAGGGCCCGAGCGGCGAGGCACTCGCCTAGGCGAAGGCCCTATTGTAATTGCTTTGACACCTAGGATTATTTTTTTCTCCCTAAAAACGCATTTTTGAGGGCCTCAACATGCCCCAAAACGCGTGAATTTTGGCATGCACATCAGGCCTCGCGAAAAATTTAATATTTTAAAGTCGTTGGAAATGGGCGTGGCCAAATGGCTGAATAGCGCCCCCTAGAAAATTTGAAAACTGAATAACTTTGTGTGTGTTTCACCTACAAACATGAAATTTGGTATGCTAATAGATCTCATCAAGACGCAAAAAAAAGGTCCAGGGGTCCTTCGCTCTCAGACCAACAGGAAGTCGGCCATTTTGAATTGAAATTTTGACCTTTTTGACCTATCTCCTCCGAGGGATTTCATCCGATTTGCTTCAAACTGGCTACAGGGCATCCAGATGTCATCCTGATGCAGGCTTGTGCTCTATAGGTCTCTACGTCAAAGGGCGTGGCTTCTGGAGCCTTGACAATCTTGGCGACTTTTCGTTTGCTCGCCATTTCACCTGCAAACAGCTATAAAACCCACATACTTTATCCGATCAGCTTCAAACTTGCTGGACGTGATGCTGGCTCCGCCCTGAACGTTCCGATGTATTGATTTCCTACGTCACTCATAGCGCCCCCCAGTGGTAACCGGAAGTATACAGGAATTATGCTAACATGGATTAATCCTTGATAATTCACCACATCAGCTTCGTTCCACCTCAGATACATGCGAAACAAGTCAACAAAGCTACATTACGAACGCTGCGAGGCCACGGCAAATAGCCCCCGTGTGGCGGCGACAGGAAGTGCGGCCCACCCAAAACGAACTCCTCCTAGGGGTTTCGCACCATCACCTTCATATTCGCTACAGATCATCCACAGACTGCCCTGAGTACGGCTTGTGCTCTACAGGTCTGTAGGTCAAAGGGTGTGGCCGCAGTGGCCGCCGCCATCTTTGATGTCTCGCCATGCAATTTTCAAAAAACCCCTCCCATAGGGGTTTTTTTGGAGTTGGAACATGAAAATCGGTACACATGTGTACGTTGTCAAGGCGAACAAAAAAGTCTCTTGCACCATTGGTCTATTCCAAACAGGAAGTCGGCCATTTCGATTTTACTCTCCATTTATTAGGGCCCGAGCGGCGAGGCACTCGCCTAGGCGAAGGCCCTATTGTAATTGCTTTGACACCTAGGATTATTTTTTTCTCCCTAAAAACGCATTTTTGAGGGCCTCAACATGCCCCAAAACGCGTGAATTTTGGCATGCACATCAGGCCTCGCGAAAAATTTAATATTTTAAAGTCGTTGGAAATGGGCGTGGCCAAATGGCTGAATAGCGCCCCCTAGAAAATTTGAAAACTGAATAACTTTGTGTGTGTTTCACCTACAAACATGAAATTTGGTATGCTAATAGATCTCATCAAGACGCAAAAAAAAGGTCCAGGGGTCCTTCGCTCTCAGACCAACAGGAAGTCGGCCATTTTGAATTGAAATTTTGACCTTTTTGACCTATCTCCTCCGAGGGATTTCATCCGATTTGCTTCAAACTGGCTACAGGGCATCCAGATGTCATCCTGATGCAGGCTTGTGCTCTATAGGTCTCTACGTCAAAGGGCGTGGCTTCTGGAGCCTTGACAATCTTGGCGACTTTTCGTTTGCTCGCCATTTCACCTGCAAACAGCTATAAAACCCACATACTTTATCCGATCAGCTTCAAACTTGCTGGACGTGATGCTGGCTCCGCCCTGAACGTTCCGATGTATTGATTTCCTACGTCACTCATAGCGCCCCCAGTGGTAACCGGAAGTATACAGGAATTATGCTAACATGGATTAATCCTTGATAATTCACCACATCAGCTTCGTTCCACCTCAGATACATGCGAAACAAGTCAACAAAGCTACATTACGAACGCTGCGAGGCCACGGCAAATAGCCCCGTGTGGCGGCGACAGGAAGTGCGGCCCACCCAAAACGAACTCCTCCTAGGGGTTTCGCACCATCACCTTCATATTCGCTACAGATCATCCACAGACTGCCCTGAGTACGGCTTGTGCTCTACAGGTCTGTAGGTCAAAGGGTGTGGCCGCAGTGGCCGCCGCCATCTTTGATGTCTCGCCATGCAATTTTCAAAAAACCCCTCCCATAGGGGTTTTTTGGAGTTGGAACATGAAAATCGGTACACATGTGTACGTTGTCAAGGCGAACAAAAAAGTCTCTTGCACCATTGGTCTATTCCAAACAGGAAGTCGGCCATTTCGATTTTACTCTCCATTTATTAGGGCCCGAGCGGCGAGGCACTCGCCTAGGCGAAGGCCCTATTGTAATTGCTTTGACACCTAGGATTATTTTTTCTCCCTAAAAACGCATTTTTGAGGGCCTCAACATGCCCCAAAACGCGTGAATTTTGGCATGCACATCAGGCCTCGCGAAAAATTTAATATTTTAAAGTCGTTGGAAATGGGCGTGGCCAAATGGCTGAATAGCGCCCCCTAGAAAATTTGAAAACTGAATAACTTTGTGTGTGTTTCACCTACAAACATGAAATTTGGTATGCTAATAGATCTCATCAAGACGCAAAAAAAAAGGTCCAGGGGTCCTTCGCTCTCAGACCAACAGGAAGTCGGCCATTTTGAATTGAAATTTTGACCTTTTTGACCTATCTCCTCCGAGGGATTTCATCCGATTTGCTTCAAACTGGCTACAGGGCATCCAGATGTCATCCTGATGCAGGCTTGTGCTCTATAGGTCTCTACGTCAAAGGGCGTGGCTTCTGGAGCCTTGACAATCTTGGCGACTTTTCGTTTGCTCGCCATTTCACCTGCAAACAGCTATAAAACCCACATACTTTATCCGATCAGCTTCAAACTTGCTGGACGTGATGCTGGCTCCGCCCTGAACGTTCCGATGTATTGATTTCCTACGTCACTCATAGCGCCCCCCAGTGGTAACCGGAAGTATACAGGAATTATGCTAACATGGATTAATCCTTGATAATTCACCACATCAGCTTCGTTCCACCTCAGATACATGCGAAACAAGTCAACAAAGCTACATTACGAACGCTGCGAGGCCACGGCAAATAGCCCCCGTGTGGCGGCGACAGGAAGTGCGGCCCACCCAAAACGAACTCCTCCTAGGGGTTTCGCACCATCACCTTCATATTCGCTACAGATCATCCACAGACTGCCCTGAGTACGGCTTGTGCTCTACAGGTCTGTAGGTCAAAGGGTGTGGCCGCAGTGGCCGCCGCCATCTTTGATGTCTCGCCATGCAATTTTCAAAAAACCCCTCCCATAGGGGTTTTTTTGGAGTTGGAACATGAAAATCGGTACACATGTGTACGTTGTCAAGGCGAACAAAAAAGTCTCTTGCACCATTGGTCTATTCCAAACAGGAAGTCGGCCATTTCGATTTTACTCTCCATTTATTAGGGCCCGAGCGGCGAGGCACTCGCCTAGGCGAAGGCCCTATTGTAATTGCTTTGACACCTAGGATTATTTTTTCTCCCTAAAAACGCATTTTTGAGGGCCTCAACATGCCCCAAAACGCGTGAATTTTGGCATGCACATCAGGCCTCGCGAAAAATTTAATATTTTAAAGTCGTTGGAAATGGGCGTGGCCAAATGGCTGAATAGCGCCCCCTAGAAAATTTGAAAACTGAATAACTTTGTGTGTGTTTCACCTACAAACATGAAATTTGGTATGCTAATAGATCTCATCAAGACGCAAAAAAAAGGTCCAGGGGTCCTTCGCTCTCAGACCAACAGGAAGTCGGCCATTTTGAATTGAAATTTTGACCTTTTTGACCTATCTCCTCCGAGGGATTTCATCCGATTTGCTTCAAACTGGCTACAGGGCATCCAGATGTCATCCTGATGCAGGCTTGTGCTCTATAGGTCTCTACGTCAAAGGGCGTGGCTTCTGGAGCCTTGACAATCTTGGCGACTTTTCGTTTGCTCGCCATTTCACCTGCAAACAGCTATAAAACCCACATACTTTATCCGATCAGCTTCAAACTTGCTGGACGTGATGCTGGCTCCGCCCTGAACGTTCCGATGTATTGATTTCCTACGTCACTCATAGCGCCCCCCAGTGGTAACGGAAGTATACAGGAATTATGCTAACATGGATTAATCCTTGATAATTCACCACATCAGCTTCGTTCCACCTCAGATACATGCGAAACAAGTCAACAAAGCTACATTACGAACGCTGCGAGGCCACGGCAAATAGCCCCCGTGTGGCGGCGACAGGAAGTGCGGCCCACCCAAAACGAACTCCTCCTAGGGGTTTCGCACCATCACCTTCATATTCGCTACAGATCATCCACAGACTGCCCTGAGTACGGCTTGTGCTCTACAGGTCTGTAGGTCAAAGGGTGTGGCCGCAGTGGCCGCCGCCATCTTTGATGTCTCGCCATGCAATTTTCAAAAAACCCCTCCCATAGGGGTTTTTTGGAGTTGGAACATGAAAATCGGTACACATGTGTACGTTGTCAAGGCGAACAAAAAAGTCTCTTGCACCATTGGTCTATTCCAAACAGGAAGTCGGCCATTTCGATTTTACTCTCCATTTATTAGGGCCCGAGCGGCGAGGCACTCGCCTAGGCGAAGGCCCTATTGTAATTGCTTTGACACCTAGGATTATTTTTTTCTCCCTAAAAACGCATTTTTGAGGGCCTCAACATGCCCCAAAACGCGTGAATTTTGGCATGCACATCAGGCCTCGCGAAAAATTTAATATTTTAAAGTCGTTGGAAATGGGCGTGGCCAAATGGCTGAATAGCGCCCCCTAGAAAATTTGAAAACTGAATAACTTTGTGTGTGTTTCACCTACAAACATGAAATTTGGTATGCTAATAGATCTCATCAAGACGCAAAAAAAAAGGTCCAGGGGTCCTTCGCTCTCAGACCAACAGGAAGTCGGCCATTTTGAATTGAAATTTTGACCTTTTTGACCTATCTCCTCCGAGGGATTTCATCCGATTTGCTTCAAACTGGCTACAGGGCATCCAGATGTCATCCTGATGCAGGCTTGTGCTCTATAGGTCTCTACGTCAAAGGGCGTGGCTTCTGGAGCCTTGACAATCTTGGCGACTTTTCGTTTGCTCGCCATTTCACCTGCAAACAGCTATAAAACCCACATACTTTATCCGATCAGCTTCAAACTTGCTGGACGTGATGCTGGCTCCGCCCTGAACGTTCCGATGTATTGATTTCCTACGTCACTCATAGCGCCCCCAGTGGTAACCGGAAGTATACAGGAATTATGCTAACATGGATTAATCCTTGATAATTCACCACATCAGCTTCGTTCCACCTCAGATACATGCGAAACAAGTCAACAAAGCTACATTACGAACGCTGCGAGGCCACGGCAAATAGCCCCCGTGTGGCGGCGACAGGAAGTGCGGCCCACCCAAAACGAACTCCTCCTAGGGGTTTCGCACCATCACCTTCATATTCGCTACAGATCATCCACAGACTGCCCTGAGTACGGCTTGTGCTCTACAGGTCTGTAGGTCAAAGGGTGTGGCCGCAGTGGCCGCCGCCATCTTTGATGTCTCGCCATGCAATTTTCAAAAAACCCCTCCCATAGGGGTTTTTTTGGAGTTGGAACATGAAAATCGGTACACATGTGTACGTTGTCAAGGCGAACAAAAAAGTCTCTTGCACCATTGGTCTATTCCAAACAGGAAGTCGGCCATTTCGATTTTACTCTCCATTTATTAGGGCCCGAGCGGCGAGGCACTCGCCTAGGCGAAGGCCCTATTGTAATTGCTTTGACACCTAGGATTATTTTTTTCTCCCTAAAAACGCATTTTTGAGGGCCTCAACATGCCCCAAAACGCGTGAATTTTGGCATGCACATCAGGCCTCGCGAAAAATTTAATATTTTAAAGTCGTTGGAAATGGGCGTGGCCAAATGGCTGAATAGCGCCCCCTAGAAAATTTGAAAACTGAATAACTTTGTGTGTGTTTCACCTACAAACATGAAATTTGGTATGCTAATAGATCTCATCAAGACGCAAAAAAAAAAGGTCCAGGGGTCCTTCGCTCTCAGACCAACAGGAAGTCGGCCATTTTGAATTGAAATTTTGACCTTTTTGACCTATCTCCTCCGAGGGATTTCATCCGATTTGCTTCAAACTGGCTACAGGGCATCCAGATGTCATCCTGATGCAGGCTTGTGCTCTATAGGTCTCTACGTCAAAGGGCGTGGCTTCTGGAGCCTTGACAATCTTGGCGACTTTTCGTTTGCTCGCCATTTCACCTGCAAACAGCTATAAAACCCACATACTTTATCCGATCAGCTTCAAACTTGCTGGACGTGATGCTGGCTCCGCCCTGAACGTTCCGATGTATTGATTTCCTACGTCACTCATAGCGCCCCCAGTGGTAACCGGAAGTATACAGGAATTATGCTAACATGGATTAATCCTTGATAATTCACCACATCAGCTTCGTTCCACCTCAGATACATGCGAAACAAGTCAACAAAGCTACATTACGAACGCTGCGAGGCCACGGCAAATAGCCCCCGTGTGGCGGCGACAGGAAGTGCGGCCCACCCAAAACGAACTCCTCCTAGGGGTTTCGCACCATCACCTTCATATTCGCTACAGATCATCCACAGACTGCCCTGAGTACGGCTTGTGCTCTACAGGTCTGTAGGTCAAAGGGTGTGGCCGCAGTGGCCGCCGCCATCTTTGATGTCTCGCCATGCAATTTTCAAAAAACCCCTCCCATAGGGGTTTTTTTGGAGTTGGAACATGAAAATCGGTACACATGTGTACGTTGTCAAGGCGAACAAAAAAGTCTCTTGCACCATTGGTCTATTCCAAACAGGAAGTCGGCCATTTCGATTTTACTCTCCATTTATTAGGGCCCGAGCGGCGAGGCACTCGCCTAGGCGAAGGCCCTATTGTAATTGCTTTGACACCTAGGATTATTTTTTCTCCCTAAAAACGCATTTTTGAGGGCCTCAACATGCCCCAAAACGCGTGAATTTTGGCATGCACATCAGGCCTCGCGAAAAATTTAATATTTTAAAGTCGTTGGAAATGGGCGTGGCCAAATGGCTGAATAGCGCCCCCTAGAAAATTTGAAAACTGAATAACTTTGTGTGTGTTTCACCTACAAACATGAAATTTGGTATGCTAATAGATCTCATCAAGACGCAAAAAAAAGGTCCAGGGGTCCTTCGCTCTCAGACCAACAGGAAGTCGGCCATTTTGAATTGAAATTTTGACCTTTTTGACCTATCTCCTCCGAGGGATTTCATCCGATTTGCTTCAAACTGGCTACAGGGCATCCAGATGTCATCCTGATGCAGGCTTGTGCTCTATAGGTCTCTACGTCAAAGGGCGTGGCTTCTGGAGCCTTGACAATCTTGGCGACTTTTCGTTTGCTCGCCATTTCACCTGCAAACAGCTATAAAACCCACATACTTTATCCGATCAGCTTCAAACTTGCTGGACGTGATGCTGGCTCCGCCCTGAACGTTCCGATGTATTGATTTCCTACGTCACTCATAGCGCCCCCAGTGGTAACCGGAAGTATACAGGAATTATGCTAACATGGATTAATCCTTGATAATTCACCACATCAGCTTCGTTCCACCTCAGATACATGCGAAACAAGTCAACAAAGCTACATTACGAACGCTGCGAGGCCACGGCAAATAGCCCCCGTGTGGCGGCGACAGGAAGTGCGGCCCACCCAAAACGAACTCCTCCTAGGGGTTTCGCACCATCACCTTCATATTCGCTACAGATCATCCACAGACTGCCCTGAGTACGGCTTGTGCTCTACAGGTCTGTAGGTCAAAGGGTGTGGCCGCAGTGGCCGCCGCCATCTTTGATGTCTCGCCATGCAATTTTCAAAAAACCCCTCCCATAGGGGTTTTTTTGGAGTTGGAACATGAAAATCGGTACACATGTGTACGTTGTCAAGGCGAACAAAAAAGTCTCTTGCACCATTGGTCTATTCCAAACAGGAAGTCGGCCATTTCGATTTTACTCTCCATTTATTAGGGCCCGAGCGGCGAGGCACTCGCCTAGGCGAAGGCCCTATTGTAATTGCTTTGACACCTAGGATTATTTTTTTCTCCCTAAAAACGCATTTTTGAGGGCCTCAACATGCCCCAAAACGCGTGAATTTTGGCATGCACATCAGGCCTCGCGAAAAATTTAATATTTTAAAGTCGTTGGAAATGGGCGTGGCCAAATGGCTGAATAGCGCCCCCTAGAAAATTTGAAAACTGAATAACTTTGTGTGTGTTTCACCTACAAACATGAAATTTGGTATGCTAATAGATCTCATCAAGACGCAAAAAAAAGGTCCAGGGGTCCTTCGCTCTCAGACCAACAGGAAGTCGGCCATTTTGAATTGAAATTTTGACCTTTTTGACCTATCTCCTCCGAGGGATTTCATCCGATTTGCTTCAAACTGGCTACAGGGCATCCAGATGTCATCCTGATGCAGGCTTGTGCTCTATAGGTCTCTACGTCAAAGGGCGTGGCTTCTGGAGCCTTGACAATCTTGGCGACTTTTCGTTTGCTCGCCATTTCACCTGCAAACAGCTATAAAACCCACATACTTTATCCGATCAGCTTCAAACTTGCTGGACGTGATGCTGGCTCCGCCCTGAACGTTCCGATGTATTGATTTCCTACGTCACTCATAGCGCCCCCAGTGGTAACCGGAAGTATACAGGAATTATGCTAACATGGATTAATCCTTGATAATTCACCACATCAGCTTCGTTCCACCTCAGATACATGCGAAACAAGTCAACAAAGCTACATTACGAACGCTGCGAGGCCACGGCAAATAGCCCCCGTGTGGCGGCGACAGGAAGTGCGGCCCACCCAAAACGAACTCCTCCTAGGGGTTTCGCACCATCACCTTCATATTCGCTACAGATCATCCACAGACTGCCCTGAGTACGGCTTGTGCTCTACAGGTCTGTAGGTCAAAGGGTGTGGCCGCAGTGGCCGCCGCCATCTTTGATGTCTCGCCATGCAATTTTCAAAAAACCCCTCCCATAGGGGTTTTTTGGAGTTGGAACATGAAAATCGGTACACATGTGTACGTTGTCAAGGCGAACAAAAAAGTCTCTTGCACCATTGGTCTATTCCAAACAGGAAGTCGGCCATTTCGATTTTACTCTCCATTTATTAGGGCCCGAGCGGCGAGGCACTCGCCTAGGCGAAGGCCCTATTGTAATTGCTTTGACACCTAGGATTATTTTTTCTCCCTAAAAACGCATTTTTGAGGGCCTCAACATGCCCCAAAACGCGTGAATTTTGGCATGCACATCAGGCCTCGCGAAAAATTTAATATTTTAAAGTCGTTGGAAATGGGCGTGGCCAAATGGCTGAATAGCGCCCCCTAGAAAATTTGAAAACTGAATAACTTTGTGTGTGTTTCACCTACAAACATGAAATTTGGTATGCTAATAGATCTCATCAAGACGCAAAAAAAAGGTCCAGGGGTCCTTCGCTCTCAGACCAACAGGAAGTCGGCCATTTTGAATTGAAATTTTGACCTTTTTGACCTATCTCCTCCGAGGGATTTCATCCGATTTGCTTCAAACTGGCTACAGGGCATCCAGATGTCATCCTGATGCAGGCTTGTGCTCTATAGGTCTCTACGTCAAAGGGCGTGGCTTCTGGAGCCTTGACAATCTTGGCGACTTTTCGTTTGCTCGCCATTTCACCTGCAAACAGCTATAAAACCCACATACTTTATCCGATCAGCTTCAAACTTGCTGGACGTGATGCTGGCTCCGCCCTGAACGTTCCGATGTATTGATTTCCTACGTCACTCATAGCGCCCCCCAGTGGTAACCGGAAGTATACAGGAATTATGCTAACATGGATTAATCCTTGATAATTCACCACATCAGCTTCGTTCCACCTCAGATACATGCGAAACAAGTCAACAAAGCTACATTACGAACGCTGCGAGGCCACGGCAAATAGCCCCCGTGTGGCGGCGACAGGAAGTGCGGCCCACCCAAAACGAACTCCTCCTAGGGGTTTCGCACCATCACCTTCATATTCGCTACAGATCATCCACAGACTGCCCTGAGTACGGCTTGTGCTCTACAGGTCTGTAGGTCAAAGGGTGTGGCCGCAGTGGCCGCCGCCATCTTTGATGTCTCGCCATGCAATTTTCAAAAAACCCCTCCCATAGGGGTTTTTTTGGAGTTGGAACATGAAAATCGGTACACATGTGTACGTTGTCAAGGCGAACAAAAAGTCTCTTGCACCATTGGTCTATTCCAAACAGGAAGTCGGCCATTTCGATTTTACTCTCCATTTATTAGGGCCCGAGCGGCGAGGCACTCGCCTAGGCGAAGGCCCTATTGTAATTGCTTTGACACCTAGGATTATTTTTTTCTCCCTAAAAACGCATTTTTGAGGGCCTCAACATGCCCCAAAACGCGTGAATTTTGGCATGCACATCAGGCCTCGCGAAAAATTTAATATTTTAAAGTCGTTGGAAATGGGCGTGGCCAAATGGCTGAATAGCGCCCCCTAGAAAATTTGAAAACTGAATAACTTTGTGTGTGTTTCACCTACAAACATGAAATTTGGTATGCTAATAGATCTCATCAAGACGCAAAAAAAAGGTCCAGGGGTCCTTCGCTCTCAGACCAACAGGAAGTCGGCCATTTTGAATTGAAATTTTGACCTTTTTGACCTATCTCCTCCGAGGGATTTCATCCGATTTGCTTCAAACTGGCTACAGGGCATCCAGATGTCATCCTGATGCAGGCTTGTGCTCTATAGGTCTCTACGTCAAAGGGCGTGGCTTCTGGAGCCTTGACAATCTTGGCGACTTTTCGTTTGCTCGCCATTTCACCTGCAAACAGCTATAAAACCCACATACTTTATCCGATCAGCTTCAAACTTGCTGGACGTGATGCTGGCTCCGCCCTGAACGTTCCGATGTATTGATTTCCTACGTCACTCATAGCGCCCCCCAGTGGTAACCGGAAGTATACAGGAATTATGCTAACATGGATTAATCCTTGATAATTCACCACATCAGCTTCGTTCCACCTCAGATACATGCGAAACAAGTCAACAAAGCTACATTACGAACGCTGCGAGGCCACGGCAAATAGCCCCCGTGTGGCGGCGACAGGAAGTGCGGCCCACCCAAAACGAACTCCTCCTAGGGGTTTCGCACCATCACCTTCATATTCGCTACAGATCATCCACAGACTGCCCTGAGTACGGCTTGTGCTCTACAGGTCTGTAGGTCAAAGGGTGTGGCCGCAGTGGCCGCCGCCATCTTTGATGTCTCGCCATGCAATTTTCAAAAAACCCCTCCCATAGGGGTTTTTTTGGAGTTGGAACATGAAAATCGGTACACATGTGTACGTTGTCAAGGCGAACAAAAAGTCTCTTGCACCATTGGTCTATTCCAAACAGGAAGTCGGCCATTTCGATTTTACTCTCCATTTATTAGGGCCCGAGCGGCGAGGCACTCGCCTAGGCGAAGGCCCTATTGTAATTGCTTTGACACCTAGGATTATTTTTTTCTCCCTAAAAACGCATTTTTGAGGGCCTCAACATGCCCCAAAACGCGTGAATTTTGGCATGCACATCAGGCCTCGCGAAAAATTTAATATTTTAAAGTCGTTGGAAATGGGCGTGGCCAAATGGCTGAATAGCGCCCCCTAGAAAATTTGAAAACTGAATAACTTTGTGTGTGTTTCACCTACAAACATGAAATTTGGTATGCTAATAGATCTCATCAAGACGCAAAAAAAAGGTCCAGGGGTCCTTCGCTCTCAGACCAACAGGAAGTCGGCCATTTTGAATTGAAATTTTGACCTTTTTGACCTATCTCCTCCGAGGGATTTCATCCGATTTGCTTCAAACTGGCTACAGGGCATCCAGATGTCATCCTGATGCAGGCTTGTGCTCTATAGGTCTCTACGTCAAAGGGCGTGGCTTCTGGAGCCTTGACAATCTTGGCGACTTTTCGTTTGCTCGCCATTTCACCTGCAAACAGCTATAAAACCCACATACTTTATCCGATCAGCTTCAAACTTGCTGGACGTGATGCTGGCTCCGCCCTGAACGTTCCGATGTATTGATTTCCTACGTCACTCATAGCGCCCCCAGTGGTAACCGGAAGTATACAGGAATTATGCTAACATGGATTAATCCTTGATAATTCACCACATCAGCTTCGTTCCACCTCAGATACATGCGAAACAAGTCAACAAAGCTACATTACGAACGCTGCGAGGCCACGGCAAATAGCCCCCGTGTGGCGGCGACAGGAAGTGCGGCCCACCCAAAACGAACTCCTCCTAGGGGTTTCGCACCATCACCTTCATATTCGCTACAGATCATCCACAGACTGCCCTGAGTACGGCTTGTGCTCTACAGGTCTGTAGGTCAAAGGGTGTGGCCGCAGTGGCCGCCGCCATCTTTGATGTCTCGCCATGCAATTTTCAAAAAACCCCTCCCATAGGGGTTTTTTGGAGTTGGAACATGAAAATCGGTACACATGTGTACGTTGTCAAGGCGAACAAAAAAGTCTCTTGCACCATTGGTCTATTCCAAACAGGAAGTCGGCCATTTCGATTTTACTCTCCATTTATTAGGGCCCGAGCGGCGAGGCACTCGCCTAGGCGAAGGCCCTATTGTAATTGCTTTGACACCTAGGATTATTTTTTCTCCCTAAAAACGCATTTTTGAGGGCCTCAACATGCCCCAAAACGCGTGAATTTTGGCATGCACATCAGGCCTCGCGAAAAATTTAATATTTTAAAGTCGTTGGAAATGGGCGTGGCCAAATGGCTGAATAGCGCCCCCTAGAAAATTTGAAAACTGAATAACTTTGTGTGTGTTTCACCTACAAACATGAAATTTGGTATGCTAATAGATCTCATCAAGACGCAAAAAAAAGGTCCAGGGGTCCTTCGCTCTCAGACCAACAGGAAGTCGGCCATTTTGAATTGAAATTTTGACCTTTTTGACCTATCTCCTCCGAGGGATTTCATCCGATTTGCTTCAAACTGGCTACAGGGCATCCAGATGTCATCCTGATGCAGGCTTGTGCTCTATAGGTCTCTACGTCAAAGGGCGTGGCTTCTGGAGCCTTGACAATCTTGGCGACTTTTCGTTTGCTCGCCATTTCACCTGCAAACAGCTATAAAACCCACATACTTTATCCGATCAGCTTCAAACTTGCTGGACGTGATGCTGGCTCCGCCCTGAACGTTCCGATGTATTGATTTCCTACGTCACTCATAGCGCCCCCCAGTGGTAACCGGAAGTATACAGGAATTATGCTAACATGGATTAATCCTTGATAATTCACCACATCAGCTTCGTTCCACCTCAGATACATGCGAAACAAGTCAACAAAGCTACATTACGAACGCTGCGAGGCCACGGCAAATAGCCCCCGTGTGGCGGCGACAGGAAGTGCGGCCCACCCAAAACGAACTCCTCCTAGGGGTTTCGCACCATCACCTTCATATTCGCTACAGATCATCCACAGACTGCCCTGAGTACGGCTTGTGCTCTACAGGTCTGTAGGTCAAAGGGTGTGGCCGCAGTGGCCGCCGCCATCTTTGATGTCTCGCCATGCAATTTTCAAAAAACCCCTCCCATAGGGGTTTTTTTTGGAGTTGGAACATGAAAATCGGTACACATGTGTACGTTGTCAAGGCGAACAAAAAAGTCTCTTGCACCATTGGTCTATTCCAAACAGGAAGTCGGCCATTTCGATTTTACTCTCCATTTATTAGGGCCCGAGCGGCGAGGCACTCGCCTAGGCGAAGGCCCTATTGTAATTGCTTTGACACCTAGGATTATTTTTTCTCCCTAAAAACGCATTTTTGAGGGCCTCAACATGCCCCAAAACGCGTGAATTTTGGCATGCACATCAGGCCTCGCGAAAAATTTAATATTTTAAAGTCGTTGGAAATGGGCGTGGCCAAATGGCTGAATAGCGCCCCCTAGAAAATTTGAAAACTGAATAACTTTGTGTGTGTTTCACCTACAAACATGAAATTTGGTATGCTAATAGATCTCATCAAGACGCAAAAAAAAGGTCCAGGGGTCCTTCGCTCTCAGACCAACAGGAAGTCGGCCATTTTGAATTGAAATTTTGACCTTTTTGACCTATCTCCTCCGAGGGATTTCATCCGATTTGCTTCAAACTGGCTACAGGGCATCCAGATGTCATCCTGATGCAGGCTTGTGCTCTATAGGTCTCTACGTCAAAGGGCGTGGCTTCTGGAGCCTTGACAATCTTGGCGACTTTTCGTTTGCTCGCCATTTCACCTGCAAACAGCTATAAAACCCACATACTTTATCCGATCAGCTTCAAACTTGCTGGACGTGATGCTGGCTCCGCCCTGAACGTTCCGATGTATTGATTTCCTACGTCACTCATAGCGCCCCCAGTGGTAACCGGAAGTATACAGGAATTATGCTAACATGGATTAATCCTTGATAATTCACCACATCAGCTTCGTTCCACCTCAGATACATGCGAAACAAGTCAACAAAGCTACATTACGAACGCTGCGAGGCCACGGCAAATAGCCCCCGTGTGGCGGCGACAGGAAGTGCGGCCCACCCAAAACGAACTCCTCCTAGGGGTTTCGCACCATCACCTTCATATTCGCTACAGATCATCCACAGACTGCCCTGAGTACGGCTTGTGCTCTACAGGTCTGTAGGTCAAAGGGTGTGGCCGCAGTGGCCGCCGCCATCTTTGATGTCTCGCCATGCAATTTTCAAAAAACCCCTCCCATAGGGGTTTTTTTGGAGTTGGAACATGAAAATCGGTACACATGTGTACGTTGTCAAGGCGAACAAAAAAGTCTCTTGCACCATTGGTCTATTCCAAACAGGAAGTCGGCCATTTCGATTTTACTCTCCATTTATTAGGGCCCGAGCGGCGAGGCACTCGCCTAGGCGAAGGCCCTATTGTAATTGCTTTGACACCTAGGATTATTTTTTCTCCCTAAAAACGCATTTTTGAGGGCCTCAACATGCCCCAAAACGCGTGAATTTTGGCATGCACATCAGGCCTCGCGAAAAATTTAATATTTTAAAGTCGTTGGAAATGGGCGTGGCCAAATGGCTGAATAGCCCCCTAGAAAATTTGAAAACTGAATAACTTTGTGTGTGTTTCACCTACAAACATGAAATTTGGTATGCTAATAGATCTCATCAAGACGCAAAAAAAAGGTCCAGGGGTCCTTCGCTCTCAGACCAACAGGAAGTCGGCCATTTTGAATTGAAATTTTGACCTTTTTGACCTATCTCCTCCGAGGGATTTCATCCGATTTGCTTCAAACTGGCTACAGGGCATCCAGATGTCATCCTGATGCAGGCTTGTGCTCTATAGGTCTCTACGTCAAAGGGCGTGGCTTCTGGAGCCTTGACAATCTTGGCGACTTTTCGTTTGCTCGCCATTTCACCTGCAAACAGCTATAAAACCCACATACTTTATCCGATCAGCTTCAAACTTGCTGGACGTGATGCTGGCTCCGCCCTGAACGTTCCGATGTATTGATTTCCTACGTCACTCATAGCGCCCCCCAGTGGTAACCGGAAGTATACAGGAATTATGCTAACATGGATTAATCCTTGATAATTCACCACATCAGCTTCGTTCCACCTCAGATACATGCGAAACAAGTCAACAAAGCTACATTACGAACGCTGCGAGGCCACGGCAAATAGCCCCCGTGTGGCGGCGACAGGAAGTGCGGCCCACCCAAAACGAACTCCTCCTAGGGGTTTCGCACCATCACCTTCATATTCGCTACAGATCATCCACAGACTGCCCTGAGTACGGCTTGTGCTCTACAGGTCTGTAGGTCAAAGGGTGTGGCCGCAGTGGCCGCCGCCATCTTTGATGTCTCGCCATGCAATTTTCAAAAAACCCCTCCCATAGGGGTTTTTTGGAGTTGGAACATGAAAATCGGTACACATGTGTACGTTGTCAAGGCGAACAAAAAAGTCTCTTGCACCATTGGTCTATTCCAAACAGGAAGTCGGCCATTTCGATTTTACTCTCCATTTATTAGGGCCCGAGCGGCGAGGCACTCGCCTAGGCGAAGGCCCTATTGTAATTGCTTTGACACCTAGGATTATTTTTTTCTCCCTAAAAACGCATTTTTGAGGGCCTCAACATGCCCCAAAACGCGTGAATTTTGGCATGCACATCAGGCCTCGCGAAAAATTTAATATTTTAAAGTCGTTGGAAATGGGCGTGGCCAAATGGCTGAATAGCGCCCCCTAGAAAATTTGAAAACTGAATAACTTTGTGTGTGTTTCACCTACAAACATGAAATTTGGTATGCTAATAGATCTCATCAAGACGCAAAAAAAAGGTCCAGGGGTCCTTCGCTCTCAGACCAACAGGAAGTCGGCCATTTTGAATTGAAATTTTGACCTTTTTGACCTATCTCCTCCGAGGGATTTCATCCGATTTGCTTCAAACTGGCTACAGGGCATCCAGATGTCATCCTGATGCAGGCTTGTGCTCTATAGGTCTCTACGTCAAAGGGCGTGGCTTCTGGAGCCTTGACAATCTTGGCGACTTTTCGTTTGCTCGCCATTTCACCTGCAAACAGCTATAAAACCCACATACTTTATCCGATCAGCTTCAAACTTGCTGGACGTGATGCTGGCTCCGCCCTGAACGTTCCGATGTATTGATTTCCTACGTCACTCATAGCGCCCCCCAGTGGTAACCGGAAGTATACAGGAATTATGCTAACATGGATTAATCCTTGATAATTCACCACATCAGCTTCGTTCCACCTCAGATACATGCGAAACAAGTCAACAAAGCTACATTACGAACGCTGCGAGGCCACGGCAAATAGCCCCCGTGTGGCGGCGACAGGAAGTGCGGCCCACCCAAAACGAACTCCTCCTAGGGGTTTCGCACCATCACCTTCATATTCGCTACAGATCATCCACAGACTGCCCTGAGTACGGCTTGTGCTCTACAGGTCTGTAGGTCAAAGGGTGTGGCCGCAGTGGCCGCCGCCATCTTTGATGTCTCGCCATGCAATTTTCAAAAAACCCCTCCCATAGGGGTTTTTTTGGAGTTGGAACATGAAAATCGGTACACATGTGTACGTTGTCAAGGCGAACAAAAAAGTCTCTTGCACCATTGGTCTATTCCAAACAGGAAGTCGGCCATTTCGATTTTACTCTCCATTTATTAGGGCCCGAGCGGCGAGGCACTCGCCTAGGCGAAGGCCCTATTGTAATTGCTTTGACACCTAGGATTATTTTTTCTCCCTAAAAACGCATTTTTGAGGGCCTCAACATGCCCCAAAACGCGTGAATTTTGGCATGCACATCAGGCCTCGCGAAAAATTTAATATTTTAAAGTCGTTGGAAATGGGCGTGGCCAAATGGCTGAATAGCGCCCCCTAGAAAATTTGAAAACTGAATAACTTTGTGTGTGTTTCACCTACAAACATGAAATTTGGTATGCTAATAGATCTCATCAAGACGCAAAAAAAAGGTCCAGGGGTCCTTCGCTCTCAGACCAACAGGAAGTCGGCCATTTTGAATTGAAATTTTGACCTTTTTGACCTATCTCCTCCGAGGGATTTCATCCGATTTGCTTCAAACTGGCTACAGGGCATCCAGATGTCATCCTGATGCAGGCTTGTGCTCTATAGGTCTCTACGTCAAAGGGCGTGGCTTCTGGAGCCTTGACAATCTTGGCGACTTTTCGTTTGCTCGCCATTTCACCTGCAAACAGCTATAAAACCCACATACTTTATCCGATCAGCTTCAAACTTGCTGGACGTGATGCTGGCTCCGCCCTGAACGTTCCGATGTATTGATTTCCTACGTCACTCATAGCGCCCCCCAGTGGTAACCGGAAGTATACAGGAATTATGCTAACATGGATTAATCCTTGATAATTCACCACATCAGCTTCGTTCCACCTCAGATACATGCGAAACAAGTCAACAAAGCTACATTACGAACGCTGCGAGGCCACGGCAAATAGCCCCCGTGTGGCGGCGACAGGAAGTGCGGCCCACCCAAAACGAACTCCTCCTAGGGGTTTCGCACCATCACCTTCATATTCGCTACAGATCATCCACAGACTGCCCTGAGTACGGCTTGTGCTCTACAGGTCTGTAGGTCAAAGGGTGTGGCCGCAGTGGCCGCCGCCATCTTTGATGTCTCGCCATGCAATTTTCAAAAAACCCCTCCCATAGGGGTTTTTTTGGAGTTGGAACATGAAAATCGGTACACATGTGTACGTTGTCAAGGCGAACAAAAAAGTCTCTTGCACCATTGGTCTATTCCAAACAGGAAGTCGGCCATTTCGATTTTACTCTCCATTTATTAGGGCCCGAGCGGCGAGGCACTCGCCTAGGCGAAGGCCCTATTGTAATTGCTTTGACACCTAGGATTATTTTTTCTCCCTAAAAACGCATTTTTGAGGGCCTCAACATGCCCCAAAACGCGTGAATTTTGGCATGCACATCAGGCCTCGCGAAAAATTTAATATTTTAAAGTCGTTGGAAATGGGCGTGGCCAAATGGCTGAATAGCGCCCCCTAGAAAATTTGAAAACTGAATAACTTTGTGTGTGTTTCACCTACAAACATGAAATTTGGTATGCTAATAGATCTCATCAAGACGCAAAAAAAAGGTCCAGGGGTCCTTCGCTCTCAGACCAACAGGAAGTCGGCCATTTTGAATTGAAATTTTGACCTTTTTGACCTATCTCCTCCGAGGGATTTCATCCGATTTGCTTCAAACTGGCTACAGGGCATCCAGATGTCATCCTGATGCAGGCTTGTGCTCTATAGGTCTCTACGTCAAAGGGCGTGGCTTCTGGAGCCTTGACAATCTTGGCGACTTTTCGTTTGCTCGCCATTTCACCTGCAAACAGCTATAAAACCCACATACTTTATCCGATCAGCTTCAAACTTGCTGGACGTGATGCTGGCTCCGCCCTGAACGTTCCGATGTATTGATTTCCTACGTCACTCATAGCGCCCCCAGTGGTAACCGGAAGTATACAGGAATTATGCTAACATGGATTAATCCTTGATAATTCACCACATCAGCTTCGTTCCACCTCAGATACATGCGAAACAAGTCAACAAAGCTACATTACGAACGCTGCGAGGCCACGGCAAATAGCCCCCGTGTGGCGGCGACAGGAAGTGCGGCCCACCCAAAACGAACTCCTCCTAGGGGTTTCGCACCATCACCTTCATATTCGCTACAGATCATCCACAGACTGCCCTGAGTACGGCTTGTGCTCTACAGGTCTGTAGGTCAAAGGGTGTGGCCGCAGTGGCCGCCGCCATCTTTGATGTCTCGCCATGCAATTTTCAAAAAACCCCTCCCATAGGGGTTTTTTTGGAGTTGGAACATGAAAATCGGTACACATGTGTACGTTGTCAAGGCGAACAAAAAAGTCTCTTGCACCATTGGTCTATTCCAAACAGGAAGTCGGCCATTTCGATTTTACTCTCCATTTATTAGGGCCCGAGCGGCGAGGCACTCGCCTAGGCGAAGGCCCTATTGTAATTGCTTTGACACCTAGGATTATTTTTTTCTCCCTAAAAACGCATTTTTGAGGGCCTCAACATGCCCCAAAACGCGTGAATTTTGGCATGCACATCAGGCCTCGCGAAAAATTTAATATTTTAAAGTCGTTGGAAATGGGCGTGGCCAAATGGCTGAATAGCGCCCCCTAGAAAATTTGAAAACTGAATAACTTTGTGTGTGTTTCACCTACAAACATGAAATTTGGTATGCTAATAGATCTCATCAAGACGCAAAAAAAAGGTCCAGGGGTCCTTCGCTCTCAGACCAACAGGAAGTCGGCCATTTTGAATTGAAATTTTGACCTTTTTGACCTATCTCCTCCGAGGGATTTCATCCGATTTGCTTCAAACTGGCTACAGGGCATCCAGATGTCATCCTGATGCAGGCTTGTGCTCTATAGGTCTCTACGTCAAAGGGCGTGGCTTCTGGAGCCTTGACAATCTTGGCGACTTTTCGTTTGCTCGCCATTTCACCTGCAAACAGCTATAAAACCCACATACTTTATCCGATCAGCTTCAAACTTGCTGGACGTGATGCTGGCTCCGCCCTGAACGTTCCGATGTATTGATTTCCTACGTCACTCATAGCGCCCCCCAGTGGTAACCGGAAGTATACAGGAATTATGCTAACATGGATTAATCCTTGATAATTCACCACATCAGCTTCGTTCCACCTCAGATACATGCGAAACAAGTCAACAAAGCTACATTACGAACGCTGCGAGGCCACGGCAAATAGCCCCCGTGTGGCGGCGACAGGAAGTGCGGCCCACCCAAAACGAACTCCTCCTAGGGGTTTCGCACCATCACCTTCATATTCGCTACAGATCATCCACAGACTGCCCTGAGTACGGCTTGTGCTCTACAGGTCTGTAGGTCAAAGGGTGTGGCCGCAGTGGCCGCCGCCATCTTTGATGTCTCGCCATGCAATTTTCAAAAAACCCCTCCCATAGGGGTTTTTTTGGAGTTGGAACATGAAAATCGGTACACATGTGTACGTTGTCAAGGCGAACAAAAAAGTCTCTTGCACCATTGGTCTATTCCAAACAGGAAGTCGGCCATTTCGATTTTACTCTCCATTTATTAGGGCCCGAGCGGCGAGGCACTCTGCCTAGGCGAAGGCCCTATTGTAATTGCTTTGACACCTAGGATTATTTTTTTCTCCCTAAAAACGCATTTTTGAGGGCCTCAACATGCCCCAAAACGCGTGAATTTTGGCATGCACATCAGGCCTCGCGAAAAATTTAATATTTTAAAGTCGTTGGAAATGGGCGTGGCCAAATGGCTGAATAGCGCCCCCTAGAAAATTTGAAAACTGAATAACTTTGTGTGTGTTTCACCTACAAACATGAAATTTGGTATGCTAATAGATCTCATCAAGACAAAAAAAAAAAAAGGTCCAGGGGTCCTTCGCTCTCAGACCAACAGGAAGTCGGCCATTTTGAATTGAAATTTTGACCTTTTTGACCTATCTCCTCCGAGGGATTTCATCCGATTTGCTTCAAACTGGCTACAGGGCATCCAGATGTCATCCTGATGCAGGCTTGTGCTCTATAGGTCTCTACGTCAAAGGGCGTGGCTTCTGGAGCCTTGACAATCTTGGCGACTTTTCGTTTGCTCGCCATTTCACCTGCAAACAGCTATAAAACCCACATACTTTATCCGATCAGCTTCAAACTTGCTGGACGTGATGCTGGCTCCGCCCTGAACGTTCCGATGTATTGATTTCCTACGTCACTCATAGCGCCCCCCAGTGGTAACCGGAAGTATACAGGAATTATGCTAACATGGATTAATCCTTGATAATTCACCACATCAGCTTCGTTCCACCTCAGATACATGCGAAACAAGTCAACAAAGCTACATTACGAACGCTGCGAGGCCACGGCAAATAGCCCCCGTGTGGCGGCGACAGGAAGTGCGGCCCACCCAAAACGAACTCCTCCTAGGGGTTTCGCACCATCACCTTCATATTCGCTACAGATCATCCACAGACTGCCCTGAGTACGGCTTGTGCTCTACAGGTCTGTAGGTCAAAGGGTGTGGCCGCAGTGGCCGCCGCCATCTTTGATGTCTCGCCATGCAATTTTCAAAAAACCCCTCCCATAGGGGTTTTTTTGGAGTTGGAACATGAAAATCGGTACACATGTGTACGTTGTCAAGGCGAACAAAAAAGTCTCTTGCACCATTGGTCTATTCCAAACAGGAAGTCGGCCATTTCGATTTTACTCTCCATTTATTAGGGCCCGAGCGGCGAGGCACTCGCCTAGGCGAAGGCCCTATTGTAATTGCTTTGACACCTAGGATTATTTTTTTCTCCCTAAAAACGCATTTTTGAGGGCCTCAACATGCCCCAAAACGCGTGAATTTTGGCATGCACATCAGGCCTCGCGAAAAATTTAATATTTTAAAGTCGTTGGAAATGGGCGTGGCCAAATGGCTGAATAGCGCCCCCTAGAAAATTTGAAAACTGAATAACTTTGTGTGTGTTTCACCTACAAACATGAAATTTGGTATGCTAATAGATCTCATCAAGACGCAAAAAAAAGGTCCAGGGGTCCTTCGCTCTCAGACCAACAGGAAGTCGGCCATTTTGAATTGAAATTTTGACCTTTTTGACCTATCTCCTCCGAGGGATTTCATCCGATTTGCTTCAAACTGGCTACAGGGCATCCAGATGTCATCCTGATGCAGGCTTGTGCTCTATAGGTCTCTACGTCAAAGGGCGTGGCTTCTGGAGCCTTGACAATCTTGGCGACTTTTCGTTTGCTCGCCATTTCACCTGCAAACAGCTATAAAACCCACATACTTTATCCGATCAGCTTCAAACTTGCTGGACGTGATGCTGGCTCCGCCCTGAACGTTCCGATGTATTGATTTCCTACGTCACTCATAGCGCCCCCAGTGGTAACCGGAAGTATACAGGAATTATGCTAACATGGATTAATCCTTGATAATTCACCACATCAGCTTCGTTCCACCTCAGATACATGCGAAACAAGTCAACAAAGCTACATTACGAACGCTGCGAGGCCACGGCAAATAGCCCCCGTGTGGCGGCGACAGGAAGTGCGGCCCACCCAAAACGAACTCCTCCTAGGGGTTTCGCACCATCACCTTCATATTCGCTACAGATCATCCACAGACTTCCCTGAGTACGGCTTGTGCTCTACAGGTCTGTAGGTCAAAGGGCGTGGCCGCAGTGGCCGCCGCCATCTTTGATGTCTCGCCATGCAATTTTCAAAAACCCCTTCCCATAGGGGTTTTTTTGGAGTTGGAACATGAAACTCGGTACACATGTGTACGTTGTCAAGGCGAACAAAAAAATCTCTTGCACCATTGGTCTATTCCAAACAGGAAATCGGCCATTTCGATTTTACTCGCCATTTATTAGGGCCCGAGCGGCGAGGCACTCGCCTAGGCGAAGGCCCTATTGTAATTGCTTTGACACCTAGGATTATTTTTTTCTCCCTAAAAACGCATTTTTGAGGGCCTCAACATGCCCCAAAACGCGTGAATTTTGGCATGCACATCAGGCCTCGCGAAAAATTTAATATTTTAAAGTCGTTGGAAATGGGCGTGGCCAAATGGCTGAATAGCGCCCCCTAGAAAATTTGAAAACTGAATAACTTTGTGTGTGTTTCACCTACAAACATGAAATTTGGTATGCTAATAGATCTCATCAAGACGCAAAAAAAAGGTCCTGGGTTCCCTCGCCCTCAGACCAACAGGAAGTCCGCCATTTTGAATTGCTCGTTTTTGGCGCCAAATTCACTCGTCCGAAACGGTTTGCCCGACATGCTCCAAATTTAATAGACAACATCTTCAGACCTAGCTGAGTACAGCTTGTGCTCCGTAGGTCGATAGGTCAAAGGGCGTGGCTTCTGGTGGGCGCCAAACTTAGGCTCGATCGCCACCCAACTTCAGTTGGCTGTCACGCCCACATACTTTATCCTATCAACTTCAAACTTGCAGGATTTTACGGCAGTGAGTCCCTGATTTGCGCGATATATCAATATCCAACTTAACTCAAAGCGCCCCCCGGTGGTAACAGGAAGTGACCATTTTTTACATTACAATCTTTAACTCCTCCCACAAATTTCATCCGAATGACTTCAAATTGGCTACAGGTCATCGAGATGCCATGCTGATCCAACGTTGTGCTCCATAGGTCTCTACGTCAAAGGGCGTGGCTTCTGCGGCCTTGCCAATTTTGGCGACTTTACATTTGCTCGCCATTTCACCTTCGAACACCTCTAACGCCCACATACTTCATCCTATCAGCTTCAAACTTGCTGAAGATGATGATGGCTCCACCCTGAACACTGCGATGTATGGCACGTCCACTTTACTCAATGCGCCCCCCAGTGGTAACAGGAAGTGACCTGGTTTACACTTACATTGTCCGATTGACTTCAAATTTTACAAGTTTGATTAGGCTCCGCCCCTAAACACACCTACCCACATCTGGGTTCATACAGATGCGCCCCCTGGTGGTAACAGGAAGTGACCTGTTTTACATTTACTTTGTCGGATTGAGTTCAAACTTCATGTATGTGATCCTGGTCAGCCCCTGAACGCCCCTACCCACATTTGGCTCTGTAGCGCCACCTGGTGGGCAAACAACCCATTGCGTTGCCACTCCCACAACGCTTTTTTGCTTTGCGCCATGGCCCCCACACACCTCAGGTCCCCGCGGTCGCATGGACGAGCGAGGGCCCGTCATCGCCGCTTGCGGCTTTAATTAGGGCCCGAGCCAGTGACAACGTCACGGTCCGAGGACCCTATTGTAATTCGAGTGTCAAAAGAGTCGACATGTAAGTAGGCCACAAGTACCAAGGAACCAAGTCACCAAGTAGGTAATAGATTACTCATCATACCTGGCGCAAAATTCCCCGAAATGCAAATGTTTATTATTATTATTATTATTATTAGGCTTCCCCGCGTTTGAACGCGATTTCGACCCCTTTCCCAAGACGAGAAACGGATGACATTCTACACGCAGGGGGGGAAGGCGTGAAATCGGCGTTCAGTGGTGGTCTCGCATCTTAGCGTGGCCACATGGCACCACAGCGCCCCCTAGACCGCGCATTGGAAATGAGGGTCTGCGTCACGGATTTGCACGAAACTTGGTATACTTGTCTATCAACCCGAGACCTTCAAAAAATTTCATAAAATGACATGCTCTAAAACGAACAGGAAGTCGGCTATTTAGCCTCGAAGTCGGTTTACTCAAAACGAACTCCTCCGAGGGGATTCGCCCCATCGGCATCAAATTGGGTCCAGGACATGTCCAGACCTAGCTGAGCTTATCTTGTGCTCCCCCCATCTGCAGGTCCAACGGCTTGGCCTTCAGCGGACCTCAAAGTTTGGCGACTGATTGGGGCCTCGCCAGCAACATACGAATGGCTCTCACGCCCACATGCTTCATCGTGGACGCTTCAAACTTGAGGCATATGATGAAGGCGTGTCACAGAACGATTCGACATATTGTTTGCCTACGTCGCTCATAGCGCCCCCCGGTGGTACCCGAAAACGTACAACAATTCGTTAAAAATACGAACTTGGCCAAATTGACTTCATTTCACTTCTACTACATGCAGACCCGGATGCTGAAGCTACATGATGAACACTGTGACCCTACGAGCAACGGCGTCCGTGTGGCGGCGCCGCGAAAGTGTATCTTCCCAATACCAAATACGTTTGCCTTTCACGCGGACATACTTCATCGTCGCCACTTGAAACTCAAGGGACATGACGATGGCTCTTCCCCTAACGTTTCGATGTATCAACTTCCTGCCTGGCTCATAGCGCCCCCCAGTGGTAACAGGAAGTACGTTAAAATTATTTAAAAATCCATAATTGACCCCATCAACTTCATTCCACTTCTAATACATGCAGAACCACTTACTGAAGCTACATTATGAACGCCGTGAAGCTACGTCTAACGGCGTCCGTGTGGCGCCGCGACGACTGGCGACTTTTCGCCGTCCAATTACGTTTGCCTTTTTCGTGGCTTTAACGGAGTCGTGACGTCACGAAATTTCATACACAGGACAAGCATGACGAGCTCTTTCAGTTGATAGTGTTGTTTCCGATAAGCGTGGAAAAAGGCCTCTATAGCGCCCCCTTGAAGATTTTCTGAAATTCCCCATAGACAAATTTCGCTTACTTTGTCGTACACATACGAAACTCGCCGTATACATGTATCACACCCAAACATACAAAAAGTTGAATTGGAGCCACGCCCTTAACCCAACAGGAAGTCGGCCATTTTGGTTAGCGTTTCTCTGACGCAAAACGAACTCCTCCGAGGGACTTCACCCGATTTGCTTCAAATTTGGTACAGGACATCTCCAGACCTGGCTGAGCTTATTTTGTGCTCTGCACGTGTGCACGTCAAAGGGCGTGGCCGCTGTGGCACGGCCAAGTTTAGCGATTCAGCTAAGACGTTTGAAATGGTACCACGCCTACAAATTTGATCGCAGCTGCTCCAAACTTGCTGGAGATGATGAGGAGCTCAGCCTCAACGATCCCATATATTACTTTTGTTCGTGGCTAATAGTGCCCCCCGGTGGTTACAGGAAACGTCGGAAAATTTGTTAAAAATACATACTTCACCAAATTCACGTAATTTCACCTGTAAAACATTCTGAAGAAGTCGCTGAAGCTATTTGATGAACACTACGAAGATACGACTAACGGCCCCCTTGTGGCGGCGACAAAAATGGTGATACAGCGTGAACACCGTCCTCCTAGGCATTTTGGCCGATTCACTTCATATTTGCTACATATCATCAGGAAACCGAGCTTGTCAAACTTTGTAAAAATCTTCCCTCTACGTCAAACGGCGTGGTCGCTAGAGGGCCAGAAAGTTGGCCACCTGCTCATTTGGTCGCCATCCAATTACGTTTGCCTTCCACGCCCACAAACTTGATCGCAGTCACTTCTACATTTCCAGACGTGGTCAGAGGGCCGCCCTCTACGCCTCCATTTGATCAGCCGCAGCCTCGCTCAAGTCGCCCCCTTGTGGGCGCAGGAAATGACATGTTTTGCGTCGACTATGTCTCATCTGCTCAAAACTTAACAGGTGTGTTCCGGGGACGACTCTGAACGTGACGGCCCACGCCCGGCTACAGGCCCCATGGCGTATGGGCCCCGGGGGCCTGGGTCGCCTAGTGACGTGGGTCGCCGAGTGGCGTGAGGCGAGGGCCCGCCATAGCCGCTTGCGGCTTTAATTATTATTATTTTCCTCCACCTAAGATCGCATTTTTGGGGACCTCAACATGCCCCAAAATGCGTAAATTTTGGCATGCGCATCAGGACTCGTGAAAAATTGGATATTTTAAAGTCGTTGGAAATGGGCGTGGCCAAATGGCTGAATAGCGCCCCCTAGAAAATTTCAAAACATCAGCCCCGCCTGTGCGTTTCACCTAGAGGCTTGAAATTTGGTGGGCTTATAGAACATGGCAAGACACACAAAAAAGCCTCTTGGTGTCATGGTGAAATCCAAACCGGAAGTCGGCCATTTTGAATTGAAATTTTGACCTTTTTGACCTATCTCCTCCTACAGATTTAGTCCGATTGACTTCAAATTGGCTACAGACCATCGAGATGTCATCCTGAACAAATGTTGTGCGGCATAAGTCTCTAGGTCAAAGGGCGTGGCTTCTGGAGCCATGAGAATTTTGGCGACTTTTCGTTTCCTCGCCATTTCACCTTCGAACACCTATAACTCACACATTTTTTATCCGATCAGCTTGAAACTTGCTGGAGATGATGCTGGCTCCGCCCTGAACGTTCTGATGTATTGTTTTCCCACGTCACTCATAGCGCCCCCCGGTGGTAACAGGAAGTGGCCAGGTTTTCCTTTAACGTGTACTGATGGCACATAGTTGACCCCATCAACTTCATTCCACTTCTAAAACATGCAGAACCAGTTGGTGAAGCTACACCATGAACGCTGTGAAGCTACGAGCAATGGCGTCCGTGTGGCGAAGCGGCGCCTGTCGCCCCTCGCCATGAAATTACGTTTGCCCTTTTGATGGCTTTAATAAACTCGTATCATCATGAAAATTGATACACAGGTAGAGGGTGGGATGGTCTTTGATCTGATAGGGCGGCGCCTGTGGGCGGGGCCAAATGCCTCTACAGCGCCCCCTTGAAATTTTCAAAAACCCCTCCCCATAGGGGTTTTTTTGGAGTTGGAAGATGAAAATCTGTACACATGTGTAAGTTGTCAAGGCGAACAAAAAAGTCTCTTGCACCATTGGTCTATTACAAACAGGAAGTCGACCATTTTGATTTTACTCGCCATTTTGGCGTGATTTCCACACTTAGTACTTTAATCAACTTCTCCTTGGGATTTTGTCCAATTCACTTCAAATTGCCTACAGACCATCGAGATGCCATGCTGATCATTAGATGTGCAGCTCAGATCTCTACGTCAAGGGGCGTGGCCAACATGGCGCCGACATTTCTGATCCATCGCCATGCATATTCAAGCAGCTCTCTCTCCTACATACTTCATCCAAACTGCTTCAAACTTTCTGTACATGATCAGAGCCCCTCCCTCAACGTCTCCATGTGCTCATAAGCAATCTCACTCATGTCGCCCCCTTGTGGAAACAGGAAATGCAGTGTTTTGCATCAACATTGTGCGATTTGCTCGAAACTTCACACGTTTGATCAGGGTCAGCCCCTGAACACCCCTACCCGCATCTGGCATCGTAGCGCCACCTGGTGGACGAACAACACATTGCATTTTCCCGCTCCCGCAACGCTTTTTCGCCCTTTTCGCTTCGCACCACCGCCTCCGCGCGCCTCAGGCCCCCGCGGTCGCATGGGTCGAGCGAGGGCCCGTCATCGCCGCTTGCGGCTTTAATTATTTTTCTTTCTTTCTTTCATTATTTTTTTCCCCAAATGATCGCATTTTTGGGGGCCTCAACATGCCCCAAAACGCGTGAATTTTGGCATGCGCATCAGGCCTCGCAAAAAATTTGATATTTTAAAGTCGTTGGAAATGGGCGTGGTCAAATGGCTGAATAGCGCCCCCTAGAAAATTTCAAAACATCAGCCCCGCCTGTGCGTTTGACCCAGAGGCTTGAAATTTGGTGGGGTTATAGGACATGGCAAGACACACAAAAAAGCCTCTTATTGTCATGGTGAAATCCAAACCGGAAGTCGGCCATTTTGATTTGAATTTTTGACCTTTTTGACCTATCTCCTCCTAGGAACTTCATACGATTGACTTCAAATTGGCTACAGGGCATCGAGATGTCATGCTGATCAAAAGTTGTGCTCTATAAGTCTCTACGTCAAAGGGCGTGGCTTCTGCGGCCTTGAGAATTTTGGCGACTTTTCGTTTGCTCGCCATTTCACCTTCAAACACCTATAACTCACACATACTTTATCCGATCAGCTTGAAACTTGCTGGGGATGATGCTGGCTCCGCCCTGAACGCGCCGATGTATTGTTTTCCCACGTCACCCATAGCGCCCCCCGGTGGTAACAGGAAGTGGCCAGGTTTTCCTTTAACGTGTACTGATGGCACATAGTTGACCCCATCAACTTCATTCCACTTCTAAAACATGCAGAACTAGTTGGTGACGCTACACCATGAACACTGTGAAGCTACGAGCAATGGCGTCCACGTAGCGACACGGCGACTGTCGCCCCTCGCCATGAAATTACGTTTGCCCTTTTGATGGCTTTAATGAACTCGTATCATCATGAAAATTCATACACAGGTCGAGGGTGGGATGGTCTTTGATCTGATAGGGCGGCGCCCGTGGGCGTGGCCAAATGCCTCTACAGCGCCCCCTTGAAATTTTCAAAAACCCCTCCCCATAGGGTTTTTTTTGGAGTTGGAACATGAAAATCGGTACACATGTGTAAGTTGTCAAGGCGCACAAAAAAGTCTCTTGCACCATTGGTCTACTCCAAACAGGAAGTCGGCCATTTTGATTTTACTCGCCATTTTGGTGTGATTTCCACACTTAGTACTTTAATCAACTTCTCCTTGGGATTTTGTCCAATTCACTTCAAATTGACTACAGACCATCGAGATGCCATGCTGATCATTCGATGTGCAGCTCAGATCTCTACGTCAAGGGGCGTGGCCAACATGGCGCCGCCATTTCTGATCCATCGCCATGCATATTCAAGCAGCTCTCTCTCCTACATGCTTCATCCAAACTGCTTCAAACTTTCTGTACATGATCAGAGCCCCTCCCTCAACGTCTCCATGTGCTCATAAGCAATCTCACTCATGTCGCCCCCTTGTGGAAACAGGAAATTCAGTGTTTTACATCAACATTGTGCGATTTGCTCGAAACTTCACATGTTTGATCAGGGTCAGCCCCTGAACACCCCTACCCACATCTGGCTTCATAGCGCCACCTGGTGGACGAACAACACATTGCATTTTCCCGCTCCCGCAACGCTTTTTCGCCCTTTTCGCTTCGCACCACGGCCCCCGCGCGCCTCAGGCCCCCGCGGTCGCATGGGTCGAGCGAGGGCCCGTCATCGCCGCTTGCGGCTTTAATTTTTCTTTCTTTCTTTCTTTCATTATTTTTTTCCCCAAATGATCGCATTTTTGGGGGCCTCAACATGCCCCAAAACGCGTGAATTTTGGCATGCGTATCAGGCCTCGCGAAAAATTTGATATTTTAAAGTCGTTGGAAATGGGCGTGGCCAAATGGCTGAATAGCGCCCCCTAGAAAATTTAAAAACATCAGCCCCGCCTGTGCGTTTGACCCAGAGGCTTGAAATTTGGTGGGGTTATAGAACATGGCAAGACACACAAAAAAGCCTCTTATTGTCATGGTGAAATCCAAACCGGAAGTCGGCCATTTTGATTTGAATTTTTGACCTTTTTGACCTATCTCCTCCTAGGAACTTCATACGATTGACTTCAAATTGGCTACAGGGCATCGAGATGTCATGCTGATCAAAAGTTGTGCTCTATAAGTCTCTAAGTCAAAGGGCGTGGCTTCTGCGGCCTTGAGAATTTTGGCGACTTTTCGTTTGCTCGCCATTTCACCTTCAAACACCTATAACTCACACATACTTTATCCGATCAGCTTGAAACTTGCTGGAGATGATGCTGGCTCCGCCCTGAACGCGCCGATGTATTGTTTTCCCACGTCACCCATAGCGCCCCCCGGTGGTAACAGGAAGTGGCCAGGTTTTCTTTTAACGTGTACTGATGGCACATAGTTGACCCCATCAACTTCATTCCACTTCTAAAACATGCAGAACCAGTTGGTGAAGCTACACCATGAACGCTGTGAAGCTACGAGCAATGGCGTCCGCGTGGCGACGCGGCGCGTGTCGCTCCTCGCCATGAAATTACGTTTGCCCTTTTGATGGCTTTAATGAACTCGTATCATCATGAAAATTGATACACAGGTCGAGGGTGGGATGGTCTTTGATCTGATGGAGCGGCGCCCGTGGGCGGGGCCAAATGCCTCTACAGCGCCCCCTTGAAATTTTCAAAAACCCCTCCCCATAGGGTTTTTTTTGGAGTTGGAACATGAAAATCGGTACACATGTGTAAGTTGTCAAGGCGCACAAAAAAGTCTCTTGCACCATTGGTCTACTCCAAACAGGAAGTCGGCCATTTTGATTTTACTCGCCATTTTGGTGTGATTTCCACACTTAGTACTTTAATCAACTTCTCCTTGGGATTTTGTCCAATTCACTTCAAATTGCCTACAGACCATCGAGATGCCATGCTGATCATTAGATGTGCAGCTTAGATCTCTACGTCAAGGGGCGTGGCCAACATGGCGCCGCCATTTCTGATCCATCGCCATGCATATTCAAGCTGCTCTCTCTCCTACATACTTCATCCAAACTGCTTCAAACTTTCTGTACATGATCAGAGTCCCTCCCTCAACGTCTCCATGTGCTCATAAGCAATCTCACTCATGTCGCCCTCTTGTGGAAACAGGAAATGCAGTGTTTTACATCAACATTGTGCGATTTGCTCGAAACTTCACATGTTTGATCAGGGTCAGCCCCTGAACACCCCTACCCGCATCTGGCTTCATAGCACCACCTGGTGGACGAACAACACATTGCATTTTCCCGCTCCCGCAACGCTTTTTCGCCCTTTTCGCTTCGCACCACGGCCCCCGCGCGCCTCAGGCCCCCGCGGTCGCATGGGTCGAGCGAGGGCCCGTCATCGCCGCTTGCGGCTTTAATTTTAATTGGAATTCAATTTAACAATAAAAGTATGAGTATTAGCTGACGTAGTGCCTGGGAGCAAGGCTGGTTAAACTTGTAGCCTACAGTAGACTAGTCTTCAGCAGTGTTGTATTACAGTATTTGTTAGTTAGCATTAGCTAAATTGAGTTTCCATCCATTGATACACAGTTTAATTCAGAAGGTAAGAAAGTGAAGTGTATTAGACAAGTCAGCTAGCTACTGCTAATATTTAATAAGAGAGTCTGAATGTTGATATACAGTGAGCAAAATAAGTATTAGATCCCTGCTGATTTTTCCCCTCATTTCACTTGATAAATTAATTAATAACCTTTATATGATGGTATTATTTCTGGTGTTTTGTTGATATTCTTTATTTTAAAATAACCCTACCATAAAATCCATTTCTTTGTGCTTTGTGGGGGAGCCAACTTACAAAATCAGCAGGGGATCAAATACTTATTTTTCCCACTGTAGCCTATGTCCGGCTCCATTACACTCTGCCCAGCCCTTCACCCACACCCCATTATGCACTGTCTCTGCTAATCCAGTTTTTGAGTGCTCACTACTAGCCGGACTTCTTCCGGCAGCTAAGACTACCTTGAGGCTGTGGTGTGACTGGAGCAATGAGCTTCATGTTGTTTGACAGCTGCAGTTCCAACCCCTGAACCACCCCACCCACTTTGACCTTCTGTGATTGGCCACTCAAAAACCTAAAACTTCAAAATCAGGGGTGTTCAGTTACAACACTTTGACAGCATTAGAAATAGGATGAATAGAGGATTTACTACTTGTTATTTTTGCCGAACTGACTTGTGTATTCATATAGCCTCCTAAAGGGGAACTATATGCAAGTCCACTCGCCTTTTATCCCCTGTCCCCCAGCCATGTGCATTTTCTTTCAACAAATCTGGTGAGAGGGTAATCTAGGCCTATGGAGTGGTGGATAACATTATATATCATGTTCATATTTGTGAAGTTTCATCTGTCATAAACAAGAGATAATGGGGCGTGTTTGTGTTGCATGCCACCAAGACGAGAGCTGGGACACCGGGTCGGAAGCACTGATCTTTCAGTTTGGTTTTCAGCCAAGAGACGCTGGGGGGAAGGCAGTGAGGCTCCATTCTCCCTGTAACAAGCAATTTAACCATCACAATTACTCTGAAGCTGTTTAATTAAGGTTTAAAAAAATCTAGCATAGCACCTTGCATACATCGAAGTCTCCTCTTTAAACCTTAGTTGTTACCTTTTATCCAGTTGAATCCTCAGGTCAGTTTGAATCTAACAATTACTGGCAGCCCCGACACACCTGCACCTGATGGAACAGGTTTAACTTCCAACTTGTGTTGATCCCTCTTCTGGGTTTAATTGGTATTTCATTAGGGGAATACCAACTATCACTCCTCAGCACACCTGTCAGTTGAGTTCTGTGGCATTTGCACAGCAAATTCTCCTCAAACAGCGAAGCACTGTCACAACAAAGCTGCAGCTCTTAAATCAATTAATGGATTTCTTGTGGTAGCAGCTGCCAGGTTTCTCCCAGGATTAAGGGGGTATTGTCTGTCTGGGTCCCTCTAACGAGGCCCAGATGAATTAACATGGATGAGAACTTAATTAGGACGCACCGCTATTTTTCTCTGCCTGTGTCATTCTTTCTCACGGCACTTAATTTCTCTTCTTCCCCATCTCCCGCGTTCACGTTCCTTTACAGTTTCATTATTGCTTTGAATGAATTCTTTGCTGAAGTGACAAGCTGACAAAGGTGACACAGGACCAGCGACTAGGACTTCACTGGAAATAAGAGACAGAGATGGAGAGGAGGACGAACCGGGAGAAAGTTAGCAAATGATAGTGGATCAATGTCTCAAATGAGGTAAAATGACTATGGGGTTTCCAGCTACTTATGAGTCCTTAAACAGGTGAAAAACACTATTGATGTCTCGCCAAGCCGAGTGTTTACTCACCACAGAGGACATCAAAGGCAGAGAGACGCTAAACTTATTTACATGTTTTACCATAGTAATGATAGGATGAGGGCATTCACTTCCCCCCTCAATCCTTCTCTTTTTACAGTTTCTATTATACTGTGACTGTGTGTGTGTGCATATGTAGACTATGTTGTTCTAGCGTGTTCTTCTTGATAAGCTTGGTGCTCAGGGGAGATTGCAAAATACAACGAGTCTGTCCATCAACGTATCCCTCTTTCAAGTTTGTTGTAAACAGGCCAAAATTAATTACCAACAAAATGATTTCTGTTTTTTTTCCTATTGCATTGAAACACATGTAGCTGTGTTTGAAAGGATGCCGAGCAGGCTTCTTTTTTATTACAAGGCCTTTGCTTCAAGTATGTGTAATTCATTTCTGCACAACGATATTTGTTGAGAGCAATAAATTGGAATGCGGGGTTGGAGGATACAGAGATGGTTGCTTCCTCCTCAAGGTGACGCTGTGAGCGCAGCATTAACCAGATGTCTATTTACATAAGCTAGCTGTGCAGTGTGAACACAGCACATGCTGTGCAAGATTGGATGATGGCTGGGTATTTACTGCAGCTTCTAGGACTATGTGTGTGTGTGTGTGTGTGTCTTTATGATATGCTTTGAAAACTTCAGTTCCTTGAGTTCAGGCTAAGGCTTGTAGAGGAGGACCACTGTTGATTTTACATGTGGACAGAGTTTAACTCCAGCTTTGGCAAAGGTCACTGACCTCTTTGGGATGTGGTGGTGCTGGCATGTCCTGATGGCTGTTGCTGTGCTCTAAGTAACAACCTTGAGCACCTCCCTTTCCCCGAAGAGATGTTCTCTTCTAGAGCATAGAGGTTCAGAAAGATATCATGCTCGTAGTCATACTCCAGATTAGCAGGTTTTCTGAGTTTATTAAAGATAAACTATACAATATATATATATTTTTACCTTAGAGGAACAGTTCAGAGTCCTCTGTGCCTTCTCTGAGTTACAGTGGGGCTACGCGCAGCACTGCATTGCCATATGACGGTGGCGAACTGGGCTCACTTTTCTTTGTCCAAAAAGACACACCAAAAAACACCCAAATACCTCCATACAGCTCGTCTATCATGTCCCTCTTGTATTGAAGCCTGCGACATGAGAAATTGTTCCGAAAAAAATTAAATAAGTCTATATTTTAAGCTTGTTTGTAGCGGAAGCTGTTTCCGCTGGAATCGAGATGGTTGTGATTTGCTCTCACCTGACTGTCAGACAATAATTGTTTAGCCTTTCTCAACTTTCCCCTGTAAATGACTTTTTAAGGTTAGTGCAGGACCAGAGCTGCAAGAACTTTCACAATAAGTAGAGGCTGTTTTAGAGTATTAACGTCCCATTAATAAGAACCTGCATATTCCCTCCTCAACAAGGTACTGTAATTAACTTGACGGTTGTGTTGAAAATACTGTCAGCTAGAGAGCAAAGGTTCATTTGAATTATTACTGTGTTGATCACCCAAAAAGGACATTCAGTTTGCAAAAACAATTTGACAGTAAACATTGAACAACACAGACATTTTAAACACATTCATTTACTTGTAATACAAACATCAGCTTACAGCAGCATGGGCTACAATGAATATAACAAAATAAATCAATGTTTCAGTGATGTTTAAACCTCAAAGCGATGCTAGGAACAAATGAGCCTGAATAAAACAACCAGTAAACAAAGTTCATGCCCCTCATCAAAATTGAATGGAGGGTGGTGCATGCTGTTCTGCAGACGTTGTATAGCTGGACCTTCTTCTGACCCTGTTGAGTGTTGAGCTCCCCCCTCTGAGCACTACTGTACTCCCTCAACAGACAGGCATAAAAAAAAAATCCTTCTGGCAATGGCGCACAATTTGTCTTGACCTCCTTTGTGTTTGTGCACAGGACATGGCCCATAACAGATCTGAATTGTCAAATGAAGCTTTTCCTTTCTTAAACACTCAAGGTTACACCCTGGATATCTATCTCTGAATGCTCTAAACCGCCTGCAGGCCTTCTCTTGTTAGAAACACGGCGCTGATGCAAGAGGCAGCGTCTGAAGACTGGACTGTCAACCTGATCAAGTGCACCGAGACTCCAGACGAGGTTAAAGTAAGACTGTGACAGAATGTGTGTGTGTGTGTGTCTTTGCTTTTATGGTGAGTTGTTGATTAGCATTCAGTGCAGGGCCTCCTTTTGCTCCCTCCACACACATATATAAAAGGATGTTATAGCCCATCTAGACTGACACAGTGATGAGGGTTAATACTGCAGTGAGGGTCTATCACTGGGGGTCCCACATCAGCAACCTCTTCTTCATGACCCTGCTCTAAGCCCAGTGAGAACAAAGGACAGACACTGGCTGTTTTGGTCTGATGGTGTTGCCATGAAGAATGGATATAAATTAAATGATACTGGTGTTTACATGTCACCAAAGTGAACCACTGACAGAAAGAAATACAGGGAGGGGGTTGAGAGCACACACAGGGCCGACCCAGAGAGAGAGCGAGCCTGCAGATGTACAGAAGGGTGACACTTAAACTTTTATTTGGTAAAATCATTTAATGTAATTCAGTGTAGTTCTCAAGTTAACAAGTGAAGCATTTGGAACGACACAGTAAGATAAAGAGAGGCCGAGGGTGACAGCTGCCTCGTGATCGGGTCCAACATGTCTGGAAGACGTATCACTGTGTAAACAAACGCACACAAAATCGGTTTCTCTTAACAATTTCCCTTCTTTGTTTTTCACTTGCTCAGCACATGACACACGCACACACTCATTCTTTTTAGTCTTTTCAGCTCTGGCGGAGAAGTGCGGAAAGGTCAGCACTCTCAGGAAGTGGTGCTGCTGCTGATGAAAGTGGAGAGGCAGCAGATGAATTGACTTGTCATTGGCTCAGTGCTTCAAATGAGCTCTAACTGATGGGGTGTCTGCTTCTAATTCTGCTGTTGGCCTGTTCACTCTGAAGCACGCTCACAATGTATCCTGGAGGACCTTTTTTGCTTGTTTTTTTGCTCTGTATTCTTTTCAGTGCCATAAAAGAGATGCCTTGAATCTAAATGTGATTCAGATGAAATAGGATATTTAGCCCATTGTATCAGGCCAATATTCAGCTTTTATAATCGTGGCTCAAGGACAAAAAATACAGCGTGTGGCTGTGAGAAGATGAACTGCCTATTACAGTTTCTACAGCTTTATCAATACAGAGGCTAAATGTAAAGCTTGTCCTAAGGGTTGGGCTACAGGAAATGCCATGAGGTCATTGAAATAAAACTGATTCATCTTCTTAGAGTGGTAGGAAAGCAGTGGAGTGTGCAGATACGTTGAGGCATGAACATGCATCGGATTCTTTTGTAAGGTCACCCAAATCAGGATTTAAGGCTCCTGTGAACAAGAATATTTACACTAAATTTAATAGAAATTCAGCCATTCACACATTCTATTTCATGGACCAATGTGTTGATTAAAGAATCGGTTCAAAATACTTCATGTCTGTCTCAAAAAAAACCAAAAAAAAACAGTGCAAATCATTTCTGTTCTTTCTGGCCAAATCCTTTCTTCTTCTGTGAGCCGATCACAAGTGGATGATGCATCAGTTTACACTTGATATCTCCACATGTGTCTCATTGCTGACTGTTTAGGCTAACACACCTGAAAACACACACAGTGGTGGCCAAAATTATTAGAACACTTGGCCATTAATCATCATTATTATATGCCCTATAAGCCATAGAATAGGCTTTATTCCAAACTCCACTACTTCGTGAACTTAAACAGGCTCCTTTACTTCCTGTCTTACATTGTTGAACAAACTGATTAATCCAGGCAGGTGTGTCTGACCATTGTTGTGACTACTGAGGTCAGAGTCAGACACACATGGATTAATCAGTTTTTCCAATAATGTTAGACAGGAAGTAAAGGAGTTTGGCATAAAGTCTACATACATACATCAACAACATATTCACAGAAGAAGCCAAATTATTTAAGTATGGACCTGAACCCCATCGAGCAAATTTGGGGCGAGGTGGAAAATGAACTGGACAGATCTTTTATACATCCGAAGAAAAACCTTTGGCTTGAGTAGCAGAGGGAATGGGATAATATTAGTGTTGAAGTTCTCTGGAAATATGTTGAGTGGAGAAATGTGCTGCTGTAATTGCTGCTAAAGGTGGACATACCAAATATTAAAGTTACAGTGGCAAACAGTGCGACTGTACTCAGAGCAACCATCTGCATATTTCATGAACATTATGAAATGAAATCATGTTTTTGAGGCAAACAAAGGTCAGGTACTATTTTCAGATCAGCTCTTTCAGCTGTTCTAATCTTTTTGCCCACCACCTTACTTGCACAACCATTCACGCACACTGAGCATATAAGAGTCAGAGTAAACAGGATGCAGACTTTTCTGTCTTCTCTGGAGCTGATAAAGCCACACAGAATAATATTAATGAATGAGAAACAGCAAAGATAGATGTAGAATTAAAATGCTGAATATAACTGCACAACAGCAGCTAGGAAAGACAACAGGGTCAGTTACGCATGTAATCCATTATCTGTGCTTTCGCCACTGGTAATCAAGGCTGATAAGACCCAATACGGTAGCAACCTTGGGTGTCTACATTCACCCATACATCCATTTCTATAGGTCTCGGTTTTGCCCATCCAAACAACAACACAACCTTTGCAAACGTATGGCAACAATAAGGCTCAGAATTACATTCAATCGCTAAAAGTTTCTGTCTCGATTCACCAAACTAAAATCCAGATTGGAGGTGCGCTTTATTGATGACTGTCCTTCTAGTAGTAGTAGATACACAGGATCACAGACAGATTCAGAGTCCAGGTTGTTCCAAACTTTTTCCATTTAACTATGCTCTTGGGAATTCAGCAGGGATTTTTTTTTCTTTAGCCTTTCACAGATCTTTGCCTTGACACAATCCTGTCTTTCAGCTCTGCAAGTAGACTGAGTTCAGCTGGTTTTGTGATACAGGCCACAGGCATTTTTAATTTCAAACATTTTCAGTGCTCAATAAGACCCAGAGGTTCCCAGGTCTTTTAGGTGAGAAGTAAAAAATCTTTACAGTTCGAAACCCTGCGATGTATGTTGAATGATGGGTAATAAGTACAAACCATCCCAGTACTAACAGCACAGTCTGTCTCATTCTGTCCTTCACCGTTGTAGAAGCTTGGCTGTCCTCCTCCCCGTGTTTACAGGGTGAAGAGGTAGAGTGTTAATAATATTGATTTCCACTAATTTACTTATCATGTGTCATCAAAAGGCATCCAGGCGTCTCTCATCAAAATCCCTGTGAGTGTGTGTGTGTGTGTTAGAGGGGGAGATGAAACGTAAGGATGCTAATGTCTTATTGATGATGTAATCCTGGAGGGCCCTATTGAAGATGTTACACTTCACCACAAGGGGATGGTCAAAGAAAGACAGAGGGGTAGAGACGCAGAGTTTAACCTTGATGTGGAAATGAATTTGGGCGAGGGGACAGAGAAGCTGGGGCCACTTCTCATTGTTGTTGACAACATATATGGTTTTATTTGTCTATCATGTTTTTACAGCTTAGCATACAGCATGAATAGTGACTCCCTGATGGCCAGACCAATCACATATGACATGAAATGAAACTGTAACTGAGAGGGAGTCAGACTCAGCCCTTACAGCCTTTTATCTGCATCCTGTTGATATTCTGGCAGGATCTTCACATCAACTGTAAATGCATTTCTAAATATTTTAAACTAAAAAAAAATCTGCCCTGCAGTTATTTAAGGCAACGACTCATGATTATTTTGATTCATTTTGATCTCCACTTAGGTCCAGACTTCAATTTTTTTTTTATTTTTTAGCAACACTAGAAGATCAAAGCTTGCAATGTCAAAGTGTACTGGGTGTTCATATAGCAAATTTTATTCAGGCATTCCAGTTTGGTTTATATTCATGCTCATAGTCCCTAATTAATCAGCTACAGCACCTCGCCTAGGTAAAGCAGGACTCCCTTTGAGCCAGACCCGGGGACAATTGGCTGGGCCTTGACCTGAGGTGCTGTCTGTGGTATAGCCGGAGAGAATGTCATGGAGCTGCCACTCTTTGGCCCCACCACCTGTAAGCTGTATCGATATTCTCAACAGGAAGTCAAACATGGTTGGGCTCTAGGTCGTCCACAATCACCAATTCCAATTGTGATTGTGATTGTAATTTTCTAAAATGGCTATAGACTGCTGTGTATTAACATTGGCAAGGCAAGGCAAGGCAATTTTATTTGTATAGCCCGTTTTTCACAAACAGTTTGTCTCAAAGGGCTTCACATGGCATTGTAACAACATCTTCTGTCCTTAGACCCTCACATCAACTGAGGAAAAACTCCATGGAAAACCCTTTTAACAGGGAAAAATCGGAGAAACCTTAGGGTGAGCAACAGAGGAGGGATCCCTCACCCAGGACGGACAGACGTGCAATAGATGTTGTTACAGACAGACAAGACAGTTTACAGTTTATGACACAGAATGTGCGAAATGTGCAAAGAGTTAATGAAGGCAGCCTCTGGTGATGGGGGGGCGGGGAAAGCTGGCCAGCTCAATGGGGAGGACCGGGTTGCAGACTGGTCCATGGAAAGGGAGGGCAGGCCGGTCCAGCAGCCGGGGTAACGGTAACCGAAGGTTCTACCTCCCAGTCTGTTTCTAGAGATACTGGGAGTCACTAACAGACCTGCATTCTGGGAGCGGAGTGCTCTGGTAGGACAGTACGGAGTGATAAGTTCTTTCAGATATGATGGAGTTTTATCATTAAGAGCCTTATAAGTCGGCAGGAGGATTTTGAAGTCTATTCTAAATCCTACAGGACGCCAGTGGAGAGAAGCTAAGGTGGGAAAGATGCGCTCTCTCTTCCTAACTCCTGTCAGAACCCTCGCTGCGGCGTACTGGACCAGCTGAAGACTCTTGAGAGAGTTTTTTGGACATCCTGACAGGAGAGAGTTACAGTAGTCAAGCCTAGAAGTGATAAATGCATGCACCAGTTTCTCAGCATCACTCTAGGTGAGGATATTCCTAATCTTAGTGATACTACTACGCAGGTGGAAGAAGGCGGTCCTAGTCACATGTTTTATGTGGGAGCTGAAGGAAAAGTCCTGGTTGAAAATGATTCCAAGGTTCCTTGCTGTTGTACTTGAGGTCTGGGTGATGCCATCTAGAGTAGCGATCTGATTAGAGAACGCGTCCCTGAGGTGCTTAGGTCCGAACACGATGACCTCAGTTTTATCTGAATTCAGTAGCAAGAAGTTAGAGGACATCCAGGATTTAATGTCTTTCAGGCAGTCTTGCAGGTTGATGAGGCGGTTACTGTCATCTGGCTCCATGGACAGGTAGAGCTGTGTATCATCCGCATAACAGTGAAAATGAATTGAGTGCTTCCGGATGATGTCGACTAGTCGAAGCATGTAAAGAATGAAGAGAATTGGCCCTAAAACTGAACCCTGCGGCACACCACACGTAACTCTGCTGTACCCTGAATGCTTGTTAACATTAACAAACTAAAACCTGTAAGTATGACCATTTTAGAGCAGGTCCTTTAATCCCAATTTCATGGTCCAGTCTCTTCAGCAGGATACTGTGGTCGATGGTGTCGAATGCAGCACTGAGGTCCAAAAGTACAAGTACAGAGACTAGACCTCTGAAGCTACAAGAAGATCGTTAGAGACTTTGACCAGTGCTGTTTCAGTACTATGGTGTTCTCTGAATCCAGATTGGAAAGTTTCAAAGAGCTTGTTACTATGCAGATGTTCATGTAGCTGCTCCAGGACAACCTTCTCAAGGATGTTGGACATGTAGGGGAGGTTGGATATAGGCCGATAGTTGGCTAATACATCTGGGTCAACAGATGGTTTTTTAGGTAAAGGGTTAACGACAGTCACCTTAAAGGCCTGAGGCACGTAGCCTGTGACTAGGGAAAGATTGATTGGTTCAGAAAGGAAATGTTAACTCAGGGGAAGACATCTTTAAGTAGTCTTGTCGGGACTGGATCCAGCAGACATGTGGCTGACTTGGAGTAGGTAATTGCAGTCTGAGAGGTTGATGGGAGAGAAGCTGTCCAAGTATGTACATTGTGTACATTGACATTGTGAATATCTGATGACATGTTTGATCAGCTATTAGAGAGTCTGTACTTTCTCATTAAGTGTCTACATCTTGTTGTCCACCCCCAGGACATCTGTGATTATTGCTGTGGATGTTCAGTACAGTTGCTCTTCTGGATGATTTTATTTTCATTATCAGATATTTTGGAGGCTATAATTATTTAAGCACAAAATGTTATTTTCTGTTGCTAGGGGCTCCTCAATTACAACAATGAGATTTTGGACATGTTTTATCAGTCAGTGCTGGAGAGTAAAATGTTCTAAGCTGCAGCATCACGTCTGACCTGAACACAAGGAGACTAAACAAGCTCGTTAAGAAGGTGGTACTGTGATTGGCAGTACTATGGACACACTCAGGACACATGAGGTTTCAAATGCAGGAAACCTTATAATGTATTGCTCACTGTATCTATCAAATATGATACTGTACACAAGGCCTTGAACTTTAAATCAAGCCTAATAATCTTCAGTGCTCTGCAGTATGTATGTAGGCTATATGCACACAAGTCAAACTCAGGATCTCCAACAATCCCAAGTTGCTGTATACAGTAGGTGTGTATTTTCTGTCCTTAGTTCTATAGGAAGGGATTCTCATTGAGTACTTGCTGAATCCACCAATCATTTAGATGATAATGTGGGTGTGATCTTTGCACAAACAGGAAATGACCATAATGACGGCAGCTGCATGTTTGTGTAAATAAAAACTGTCAGGGAGCTGATTACAGAGGGAGGAGGGGGTCTGAGCACAAGGCCTGTACCTGGGCCATGAATATTTGATTCCCTCTATTGTTCAGGAAAATATATTCATGAAATCAAGACAGCTTCACTTCACTTCAACTGCCCCCTCCTCCAAACGCATGCACACACTCACACTCACACACACTGTGGCTTTACAACTTGGCCCTGCTCCAGTCTCCTCTCCAGTAATTGCCCCATCTAAAAACTTTCTGCAAAGGAGTGGAGGAGCTTTGTGTGCGCTCTTTTATGTAATGATGACACTGACTGTTCACAAATGAGCTGGCAGCGTTTTCATTCAACAGGAGGTGATAAGGAGGTGCAGTCAGGGGCCAGAGGACAAGGGGAGATAGGGGGAAGAGAAGGGGTGAGAGGGACGGCACAGATAGAGCAGACAGAGGGGAGGGCAGATGTGGGCATGAATTAAAAGCAATGAGGAGACAAAAAGGGGGAGAGGAAGATGTACCACAGAAAAGTATTTGAGTCAAAGAGACGCTTGCTTTCAGAAACAATCATGGCAGATTATGGCAGCAGGACCAATTAAATTCATCCAGAAAAGCCATCTTTGTCGGGAAAACGCCCATATGTCAGTGAGAATTTTCAGTCCCTGCTTTTGTTTAATGCTGTTGGGCTGATCTGTTCATTTTCAAAACAGCAGATGACGAGAGATCTGGCTTGATCTCACTGAAGTTCTATTTTTTTCCAAGGGAACTTTTCAATTGCATAAAAAGCCATGCATAATATTCATACACCTCTCTGTTTGTGTAAAGAATCTCTCTGCCACAACATAATCTGTGAGGCTTCACAGTATAAGACAATTTTGTATTCACTTTCATTCATTTGCTGTTTCGGTGCAAATTGTTTAAAAAGATTTGACAATGCTTTTATTACTATTTTTGTTTGTGTGGTTGTCTTGTTTGCCGTGTTCTATCGTGGTAAGAGTCATAAGAAAATAAAAAAGACCTGTGAGTAAATGCATTAAGTATAAACACCTTCCACAATTTATGAACACAAAAGACTTTGCAAACATAAGACAGATCTGCAAATACACAAAGAGCATAGCTGTGAATCCATTCCATTAATTTACAAAAAGATCAAAAGGATTTGTGATTGTCATTTTGAAATGTCAACCAGGAATTTTTGAATATGTTTTTCATCCAAAAAACACCTCAGGATCTCAATTCATTGCTTGTGAATCTGTGCTTATAACACACACATTGTTTTGAGATTTCCTGTCTGTCTGTCTGAACAAAGACCCACGTGAAACATTTGTCCATTTCCAGAAGCATGGGATCTCATTTCTGTTCATTTGCTTTCAGCTTTCAAGACTCCGTTTTGCCCTTGTTATTTCCTTATTAAAGTGTATTCTAATGCTCCTCTCTCCAATTTGCCCCTTGAGAGCACAAACGGACCATAATAACTGAGGGAGGAGCTTTTCTAATATTGTCACATAGTAATTGTCTTGTGACATTTTTTGAGTGTTTTTATAATGACGTCTGTTGAAGTGAATATGGGATCTGGGGATTTGCAGTGTGTATGTGGCTTTATAATGGCAATGTCTGACAATTGGCCAGTTCACCAAACAAAAACTACTATTCAAATACACTGCCATAACATATTATGCAAACATTCATGGTCCCTTGATCAAGGCTTCCACTTTTTATATTTAGTTCAAAAATATTTGGACAATTACGGATTTCCGTGAATTAAATATTTTTCACAGGATAAATCAAACTTTGCCTGGGAGCATCTGTTTTGACATGCACCGTTCACCACCATTGTGTGTTGTGCTTTCAAGGCGGAATTAAATCAAAGTGGCCAAACTATGGTGAGTCCATAAACTGTCACAACATCTAAGTTTTTACAGTTCTTACTGGCCCAATCATCCGTCTCTGTATACCATTTGATATTTTGTGGGGAGGTCCAAGGATGTATTTCCTATGTTTGTGTCCACTGTCGGAAAGCCTCACCAGTGGTAACCTAGCTCTTTGACCTTGCCTGATTGTAACACTTTTTCAGTTTGTGTTCATCTGACCCTTTCTTCTTTGGCTGTTCTGCTTGATAATATGATTGTGTATTTGTATAATATAATTGTATGATTGTGATTGTGTGGCGTGTACCCTGCAGTCATCATGGCACTGGAGGTCACTGCTTGTACCGCTTACTCCATCCTTCAGGTGCTGAAATGATATGAATAGATAATGAAAAACCTATGTAATTAACAAAGCCATCAAAGACAAAGTCCTTAACAGATTAATGACATCATGCATACGTATATTGTAGTGGAACATTTTCAACTTGGTAGCTACAGCGCATCTTCCTTTTTTTTAAACCAACATTTTCCTGGTTCAAAATGCAATTCTGTGTGTTTTCTGTATTTCTCCAAAGACGATATGCTGATGAGAATCAAGTAAAAATAATTGAATTCAACAAACGTATGTCAGATAACCTTGGAGTGCCTGTACAACAAACCACTGACACATTATGCATTTTAAAAATTCTTTAGGAACCACGTGCAAAAATCTTTCTTCCTTTTGTGCTTAACCTTGAGGATATTTTTCTTTCTCTCTCTCTCTCTTACACACACACAAAAGAGAGATTAATGGGTTCAGGCAAGACCTGTGGTCACACTGGTATCTCATGATGCAGTAATCTTTGTTACAAGAGCGACAAAACAAAAACAACAAGACTGTTCTGTTAAAGGAAAAAAACAAGAGATGGCTACTACTACTACTACTACTTTTTTTTTCTTTACACCCCTGCAGCTGTTTTGGAAAAATATCATGTTTGGCCTGAGGGTGGTGCTGGTGCCAGACCAAATGTAATTTTATTATTCCAACCCCCCGAGAACAATAAGATGCTGTGCCAGGTATGTAAGGAACTCACCAGCAGTCCTTTTTGTGTCTTAGACTGCCCACAAGACAACTGCAGTCCAAGCTGCTCTTGTTTGTTCTTTGTTGGTGGTGGAACGAGCAGCAGTGCGATGCCCCCCTCTAGGATCTTTCGAAGCCTTCCTCTGTCTCATTGAACAGTATTCCAATAATCAGAAACATTTGTAGGTACAGTAGCACTTGTTGCATTTGTCCCCCTGAGCTCAGACGGCTGGAAAGTTACTGCTAGTCAAAATTGAGCTTTCCCTCTATACTGTTGCTGTTAGAACTTGCTAACTGCGGAAATTGTTGGGTGATTATTCTGCGATTTAGCACAACACAAAGAAAACTCAACTCAACAACTTTACTTTAAGTTCTCCTGCACTAAAATTTCAGTGATGTATTTTACTCAAAAATCGCTTTGGATAAAATAAAAAGGATGCAGCAATAGCCCCTCTGTAGCTGACACACTTTACAGCATCTCTCTCTGGCTGAACCTGCTCACTTCCTCTTGGCTCTATGCAGAAACAGAAATGACATGAAAATCATTTACTGATATAAGCGATTTTTCCACATTTCTTTGGGGCTAATAGATCCAATTTGATAATAAAAAAAGTAATTTCAGGGAGTTTGTGATATTCAGAAAAGCCTATTTATCATTTTAAATCCATTTCTTTTGTGAGGATTATGTATGGGAAAAAATCTTTTGGGGCCAATGGATATCACTTGACCTGCATTACTGACTATGACCCAGCTCAGGTCTGTCAACGGGCAGCTTGGGCTCTGTAGCAATTATTTCATATTGGCTAGTGTTTGAATTCCCCATGACATTTTCTATGCACAATCATTACAGATGCATACAAAACAGCAAGGCTGCTGCTAATCACACTACAAAATTTTTAATATTACATAAAATTAGGGCAGCAAGGCTCTAAATGTGCTATGGGCCTTAAATGCTGAGGCTTGAGGGACTTTTTAATGTGTCTGTCCAAATTTGTCTGGAGTTGAAAACCACAGTCTCATAAGACCATATCAGGACATCTCAACAGTTAGCTCATCACTTTTAGCAACAGTTTGTCACGCTCCAGCAAGACTGGACTTTGAGTAAGGTTTAACTCAGCTCTGGTTTGAATGCTGATAATGAATTGCTAACCCGATGACATCAGCATTGAGCTCAAATTACAATTTCCTGAGGTTTGAATATTGTACAGTATGCAGACTAAGGTGATAAAATATCCAATTGCAAATTATATATTAGAGAAAGAGCTTGGAGGGTCTAGACACAAGATAAACTTGCTTTCCTTGTCAACTTGATTTTAAATTGTTGCTCTAGGGCAGCTTGTGTTAACAATGCTGATAGTACTTGAGACAATTGAAAACATCATTATCATTTTTTCCGTCTGAGTTTCAGTGGCCTGCAGCTGAAAAGAGAAAGGCTGAGAGTTCAGCTGGATTTTTTCGACACTCAAGATGTCTCCTTAGATGTCGGCGGTCAGGGCTTTCAAAGCTTAAGATTCTGTGGAACAGGACAGTACAAGAGGGTCAAAGGAAGCAACTCTCTTTGTGCCCAGAAATGATTTTAAAGTATAATTTTACTTCTCTGTTATTCTGTCTGACATTTGACAGGTGTGCATTCACCTGTCTATGTGAAAATTCAACATCTGGTTTAGACCTTCGTGTGAAAACTATTTGAGTGACACCAGGAAAAGATATGCATCACTTTCAGGGCTGCCAATGCAATGGACATCTAAAAAAAAGAAAAAAGAAAAAAAGACCTGTGGACTGTCACGACAAGAGCACACATATCCAGTTTAATATTTTGAAAAATGTCCATTCACTAATTCATCTGCTCCTGCTTTTTGTTTTTTCTCAAGACTTGTGATATCTGCAGACACTTTGGACAGAGTGAACAGAGAAGAATTAGCATAATTTGTCCTGTTGTTACCAGAAACATCGCGTTGAATGACCATACGAGTCAATCACATTTGGGTTTGCTTATCCTCCTTCAGGACATCCTGAAGCTACTGGGCAGATCCCTGGAGAGAGGCTCTCTCCTCCTGCCACTGCAAAGAATATTTCAAATGAAGCTCAGCCTCCAATTTCCAAGGCCACTGTCTCATCTGTGACCTCAGGGCCTGTTCAGCAGCCAACTTCTCTCTAAGCTGTTGGATCTCACTGAAAAGGAACTTCTTATTCTCATGCATTTGGCAGCATCCTCTATCTAGCCTGGTCTTGCTGGTCAATCTGCTGCCCCTGCTCCTCATGAGTTCTCCACTGATATTTTAATGGAGCTTTCTTCTCCTTGGCAGGTGTCCTCAGACTCAGGGTCTGTTGCAGAAGTGTGGAGTGAGTGTGGAGCTTCTGAGTGCTTTCCTCATTAGAGTCACCTACTCCTTCTGCAGTTTGACACTGTGATGGATGATGGCCTTCTTCACAGTCTGGATCTTCTTCTGCTACTCATGGCCTGGGGTTTGGTGGTGTGGATATTCATTATGAGCCCTCTGCAGCTGCAGGTTCAGCTTCTGAGTGTTCCTCAGTTGCTGTTTCAGGAGAAGATTATTCTCTTCCAAGTTTGCACTGCACCTGTGCTGCAGCATAGGGTATACATAAAGTAACATCATATGGGGTTGCTTACACACAGCTAAACCCAGGAAAAACATTGTGCTTGTGATCAGATGTCCAATCAATCTGTGAGTTCACTCCATCACATCAACATGTAATGCTGTAGACAGCTGTGTGGCCAGACTAACCCAGCCTTCCCATTCTCCATCCAGTTAGATCATGCCTTCGAAACAAATGTAACATTCCAAGGAAGGTTCCCTCAAACTATCCAAAATTCAGTAAGCAGGGATTAAATGTTTTAGCATTTGCCTCTCTGATTGCTCGTAGGCGTATTCTTCTACACTGGAAATTGCCTAAACCCCCAGCAGAACAATCTTGGCAGACTGACCTAATGAAAAAATAAAATTCTCACTCAGAGGGTCAAATGGGAAATTCTACACTACATGGCAACCTCTTATCTCGTATTTTGATAATGTAGCTACAACATCTATGGGGTAGAAGTGTATAACATACTCTGTTTTTTTTTCTGTCTTGCTTTGTTTTTTGTTTTTTGTCCAGCTGTGCTCTTAGATCAATATGAATGTACAAATGTAAGGTGGTTGATGAGATACTCTGTTTGTGTAAGAAGACCAACTGGGGTGGGGAGGGGTGGGATATTGTTCTATATGTTTTCTACTTGTTAGTTGATTTGTATGTTTGTTTAACAAAAAAATCACACATCTATTTGTAAAGGCTATGTAACATGATGTGACGTGTTTCAATAAACAGATTTGTTAAAAAAAAACAAAACATTCCAAGGAAGTGACCTGATCAGATGCCGACGCCACCGCAGCTCAAGCAGCAACTCTGGTATACATATATGAATCTCACACAAGAAGACGATGTTTGAACTAGATTTGTAGATCCTGTGCAGGTGAAGGAACCAGACAGCATCTTATTCGCAACGATGCAGTTTGAATGCATATACTTGTTGAAAATAGTTTATTTATGTTTTGAGCATTATGCCTTATCGCTGCGCATTTGTTAGAAGTCTTGCATTTTTCTTTTTTTGTCAAAATCCCCAGTTTGCCAGTAACAGATGTGGCCTTGAGACATTTGTTATCAGTGCAACAACTTAGACCCAATTTCCACCATATGAGCCACCTCAAATGACCCAGCCCTGCCTCATACTATGAAAGAGCCTTCCACTTAATTACTGCTCTCTATGACAGTCAAGTTACATTACACCATACACCATAGTCCTGTCCATTGTGTTCTATATGTGATAAATAGATGCTGAATACCTGTGCTTAAAAATATTCTCACAGTACAATATTGGCCTCTGTGCAAACCAATGCTAAAGGTATTTGCAGTACTGTTGTGTTCCTGCATATAGATCTATATGTCTGTGTTTTTGAGTGTATATGTTTTCAGGCAGATTCAAAGTTGTATCTCAGGGCCAGCAGTACTACGTGATGATTTACTGTAGCTGCCAGCATGTTGATCAAAGTGAAAGATAAACTCTGCCTCTATCCTCCTGTCTTTTAAACCTGTCCGCAGAGAGCGACAGAAAGGGAAGACAGTCAGACAGACATGATTCAGTCACACTGCAGGCAAGGATGTGGGATTTGATCTGATAGTTTGGTAATGTGTCAAGGTTTAGAGAAGCATGTCGAGTAAAGTCATGGACAACAACATTCAGTCACTGACCAAGAGGCCAGATTTTTGGAATACACAATCAGGATCACTTACTTCAGGCAGTAGGGCTAACAAAACTCAGTATAAGGAAGGATCAGACTACACAAACTCAGACTGATTTTCACACCATTTTGTCATGGCTGACAAATTTTCAACGTTGGGATGGATTATGAATGTCTGGAATAATGAAAGGACAAGTAGTGTAACATACTGTAACTGATGAACAACATCTAGGACGCTCTATGATGCCCTGACCGGAAGTCTAAAATATTAGAATGTTTTGAATTTGTTTGCCTAGTCTGACATCTTCCACGACGTGAACCTTGACGTTGACCAATACGATGAGCACATTGTTGACAGTTGAAAGTATGTAAGCTTGCTTCATGTGTCCAATTTAAGTTAATGGTTTTGAGGTTTACACATTGGTTAACGCACCTCATGGTTAACATACCTCATGTTCTCTCTGAAGGATAGACAGTCATCATGTCTTCTTCATCAGGCCCCGGAATGGCCCGATAATTGTTTTTTCTACCTTTTCTTTTTTGTGTCTGAGCTAAAGACCGCTAGCATCACACGCAGTGCTCCAGTAGCCATGACTGACAGTTTGTTGTTACATCTCCTCGATGGCGTATGAACTCGTGCAGGGTCATGGATGATAGTTGGTAGGGGTCATTGCTGCCAGTCTCCCGACCAAGACACAGCAAGAATTTACTGTATGCCACTGTGATCGGTTGATCTCACATGGTCACCATTGTGACAGAAAACAAACAAATCATACATATCTACTGTAAACTGACAAAGTGAGTGTAAGGGCTCTAAATTCATGGCCATGCCATACCGTGCTAGTGGAAAAGCGCCCTAAAGTGACCTGGATACCACAACCAAACAATATTTGCCCTGTCTTTTAGGTTTAATGTCTGCTATAACTCCAGATCATCTTCAGAACTCCCTGATCACCGATGCAGTGGTCAGAGTTGTGCATTGTTGCACCTGTAACCACACTAATCAGCAACATCCTGCTGTGACCTTGGAGTATACATTTGGTAAATAAAGTAAAACCACTGGAGGTCAGAAAAAATACGATTCTGTTAAGTTGCTGTTAAGTTTCTGTTTTATGGAGGTGGATTGAATGTTAATGCAACAGAAACTGTATGTTACTGATGTCCATGCTTAAAAAGAAAAACACTGCACTCTGCATGAAATAGGCTACCTGATGCTGAGAGAAGTGCAGTAGTGCATAGTACAACACTCTTAGGGACTGATGCTATGTCATATCATTAACCTGTTGGCTGCCACTTAGTTTCCAATGGCACCATTCATTTTACACCACTGTGAAACAATCACATATACAGTAAGTAGCAGGTTATTTGTGTTCCATCCAAACATAATAATTTAATTAACCATAGGAAACCATGGTCATTGAACAGCTTTGTTTAATGTTTAATCTGATAGCCTTGATTGAATATGAACATACAGTAGTGCTCACTTTGAAATTAAAGGGAAGTAAGAACAATCCACAGGATATAGTATATTGGAACCAATCCAAACATTGATTGATAAGCATTGAGAATGGATCCAGATGTTTTCTAATGGAACAGCAGTTGTCAAAACTTCCAGCTGTGCTACGTTTTTCTGCATGGTGATATGAGCCAGTGGCCTGCTGAGCCACAAAATATAAACCCAGCAGTCAGTTACCGTTAATTAGATGACAGTCAGCAGCTGTGGAAGATGCAAGCAGAGGGGCTGACATGTGTCTATGCCAGTGCTGTTGTTTTGTGGAAACTTCTGTATTTTGTCTAAAGCGAAGGTTAAAAAGTGTCAATCCAAATCCTGTCCAGACCTTCCTGCCCGAGATCTACAATGAAAACATCTTTACAGGGATAATACAGAAAACTTTATAGGACGCTATATCAAATATTAAATGCAACCAATATGTTATTGTGTTTCAATGCAGAGTTACTCAGCCAAAAACCTATCTAAATTGCCTCAGCAATTTTAATGCAGTCTTAAAATATGCAACCAAGGATGCAAAAGAAAAAAACAAAAGATAACGGATTAAACTGATAAAAAAAAAAAGGTCATATGTCTTGAGGAATCCTGACCCCTAGTATAGCAAAATAAATTGGCTCACAACTTGGACTACTGAACTCTTATTGTAAATTTATAGCTATTATTACTTCTATTGAGCTGCTGAGGGGGTTCTTTCGGTCATGACCCAGAGTTCATGACCATAGGTGAGGGTAAGAACGAAGACTGACCGGTAAATTGAGAGCTTCGCCTTTCGGCTCAGCTCCCTCTTCACCACAATGGACCAATACAACGACCGCATTACTGTGGCCGCCGCACCAATCCGCCTGTCAATCTCCCCTCACTCATGAACAAGATGGACTCGGACTTAGAGGTGCTGATTCTCATCCCAGCTGCTTCACACTCGGCTGCAAACCGCCCCAGTGCATGCTGCAGGTCCTGGCTCGAGGGAGCCAACAAGACCACATCATCTGCAAAAAGCAGAGATGAAATCAAGTGGCTCCTGAACCGTACCCCTCTGGCCCTTGGCTGCTCCTAGAAATTCTGTTCATAAAAATAATGAACAGAACCGGTGACAAAGGGCAGCCCTACCGGAGTCCAACACGACCAAGCTCCTGCTCCGGTCAGGGACCGTACAGCCCTCAGCAGAGGGCCTCCGACCCCATACTCCCGGAGCACCCCCCACAGGATGCCACGTGGGACACGGTCGAAAGCCTTCTCCAAGTCCACAAAACATATGTGGACTGATTGGGCAAACTCCCATGCACCCTCGAGCACCCTGCGGAGGGTATAGAGCTGGTCCAGCGTTCCCCGGCCAGGATGAAAACCGCATTGTTCCTCCTGAATCCTAGGTTCGACTATTGGCCGAATTCTCCTCTCCAGTACCCTGGAATAGACTTTCCCCGGGAGGCTGAGGAGTGTGATCCCCCAATAGATGGACCACACCGTCCAGTCCCCCTTTTTGAAGAGGGGAACCACCACCCCGGTCTGGCAATCCAGAAGGACTGTCCCCGACTGCCACGCGATGCTGCAGAGGCGTGTCAGCCACGACAGCCCCACAACATCCAGAGACTTGAGGTACTCAGGGTGGATCTCATCCACCCCCAATGCTTTGCCACTGAGGAGCTTCCTGACTACCTCAGTGACTTCAGTTTGGGTGATGAATGAATCACCTCAGCCTCTGCTTCCTCGACGGAAGGCGTGTCAGTGGGATTGAGGAGATCCTCGAAGTATTCCTTCCACCGCCCGACGATATCCCCAGTTGAGGTCAACAGCTCCCCCCCTCTACTGTAAACAGTGTTGGCAGAGCACTGCTTCCCCCTCCTGAGGCGTCGGACGGTTTGCCAGAATTTCCTCGAGGCCGACTGCTAGTCCTCCTCCATAGCCTCCCCAAACTTTTCCCAGACCTGAATTTTTGCTTCCGCAACCGCCTGGGCTGCCGTCCGCTTGGCCTGCCGGTACCCGTCAGCTGCCTCAGGAGTCCCCCGAGCTAGCCAGGCTCGGTAGGCCTCCTTCTTTAGCTTTACAGCATCCCTTATTTCCGGTGTCCACCACAAGGTCCGGGGGGTGCCGCTGCGACAGGCGCCGGAGACCTTACGGCCACAGCTATGGACGGCCGCGTCAACAATGGAAGTGGAGAACATGGTCCATTCTGGTTCAATGTCCATCGGAATCCGGTCAAAGGTCTCCCGCAGGTGTGAGTTGAAGATGCCGAAGCGGAATGATTATTATCAGAATGAGCTGGACAGCGCTCGGAGATGACACCATCCAGATCAGAGGTTGGTAGTCAACCTACAGGCGCAGGATGTTGATAACATGCCACCACGGGCTTGGAGGGGAATACCACTAGTGTATCATAACAAAATATTGTCGAAATGAACGAGTTTTGCGGCGGATAATGTGTTATTTAGAGGCTGCACTGCGTGCCCCGTGTTCTTGCATTATACGGATATACGCGCCCTTCCACTGGGGCTAATTTCGTTGGAATGACTCCAAATGACACCAAAGTTGTCTGGGTGAGTAAAATGATTGTATTTTATGCTAGAAAAAAGGTCCAGGTTGTAAAAAACAAAAGTTATCCTTTAACAGACTCAGAGTTTTCACTAAACCTGCTTTCTGAAACGGGCCCCAGCTCAACGGGCCCCAGCTCAGACTGATGAACTCTGTCTGTCAAACACTGGGCTGCTGCCACTCTCCAAAATACATACTCTTCTCGAAGTTGAATAAAACGTCTACTCAGAAGATAATCCTCGTCTCCGGCGCTTCTGTGAACATTACAATACTCTTCTCACCACATCATACACTATACAATGCAGTCCTTGAAATGTCGAGCTATACTGAAGCTGTCAGTTCACTTCTGCTTTGCTTTCCTCTGCCTGCTGCTGCACTGCTTACCTGAAAAGCTATGTTGTAAATGCATGCATGTGCCACTGTGTTAATGTGAGTGCCCCTTGGAGGGTAAGTAATTGTTGTCACTCCCACTCCCTACTCTGCTGAGTGTGGTGTATATTGGTGTGATGTGGCAATGCCAAGTATACAGCAAACCCAGTATTCACAGTAATCAACTCTATAATCCATTCCATCCTGTCTGAACCTGATCTTTTGTTTATGGCATATTGAATGTCAGTTGGTGTTGAGGTAAGTGTAATGTACAAAGTTTGTGTTCAAGTCTACTTATGCTTTTTGTAAGTATTTCATAACATCCACACACTCACTCACAGTTACTGCCATCCACCCTTTGAAATGGGAGTATACAATTTCTGCTCACAGAACAGAATGACATTGTTTTTCAAAAAGTCAAGAGATGCCTCTTTCTCTACATGACTCTGGGCCGCATTGTTCTATTCTCGCCTCCAAATGTCTCCTATTCATATCTCCAACAAAGCCAATGTTTTCATTTTGGACAGCACTGATTCAGGGTGTAGATGAAGCCAATTTTCTTGTCATCATTGGTCTTTCAGAGTTAACTGGCATTGATTAGTAATTAGCACAGACACTCACAGTGATGTGACAGCTGGAATAAAAACATGTAAAGAAATTGGACATGTTCATCTGAAGAAAGGCAGGAAATTAGATCTATATTTGGTTGCTCTTTGGGTGGGTTGTTAAATTAACTAGAGTTAAGTGTGGGTGTCGTGAATCTCCACTGGGTGAAGCGATTTACATCTTTGAATATACTGTAATAATGTATAAATTCAGTTTGTTTTCAAAGCCATAAATTGTTAGTTATGATCAACAATCACTTTGGTACTCATTTTAGTAAAACCAAGTCCAGTTCTTTGTCTCTATACTCTGATACAGTCAGTTACTATTCCTGATTGTAATCGGTGTGAAGAAGCCCTATTGAAAGTCATCTATCCTGAATGGTAAACAGAAGGACAATGTGAGGGTGCTGTGAGATTATACAGTATGACAAACCAGTCAAAATAACTCGAATATTAGATGATGATGTGGAGATGAAGATGTTTTTCTTTCTTTGAGTTTGTTTTAACAAATAGCCCTGATACTGTGATCTTGGTTAGCGCTGTCTGTATCTTAACGTTTCGAGCGCATTGTGTCTGAAGAAGAGCAATGCGCTCGAAATGTTACTCTTTATTATTGTTGATGTGCTAATAAATCTGCACTAAGGGAGCTGAAGTGTGCAGTCTCCTCTTTTGCCTTTCCTGAAGTAGGCCTACACAAATAATACTTTGATCCCAAATAGTTTTGCTGTCCGAAGTTTATCATCATTATTCGGGAGCCTTTTTCTAAAGAAGAAAAAAAGTTTGGATCAGCAACAGCACATAAACAGATGATTCTGGTTCACACTCCAACAGGTGGCAGGAATGCACCTTAACGTTGGGGCACCAACGGCTGCCATGACGGGAGTCACCCTGTTTCTTTGTGTCTAGTTCACGTTAGGATTGCTAAGAAACAGCAACTCCCTGCATGCATTGCATTACAGTGGACAGGATGTGCTCTCCGATACTTCCAGGGTCACCGTTCAACAACTTAGCATTTTTCTCATAGACAATAATTTCCGATTACATTTGAAAAGTCTAGAAGAACTGCATGATTAAATTATTTTATTCCCGTTCTAGTTAGCCAAGAGCTAAAGCGGAATTAGCTGGCTAGCTTGGTGTAGCACTCGCTGGGCTGAAGTCAGTGCGGAGTTAAGTGTAAAAAAAGGGTGGAAGAAGTCAGAATAATAAGCTGCTGCATTTTTCACTTCTTAGACCTGTTGACTTCCTGCTAATAATTTCTTCTTATTTGTAACACTCAGGTTCGTGAGAGCGCTTCTTCAGTAGCCTACTTGCCATGAAATGTTTGTTGCTGTCACCTTGTTTTTCTTGTTTTTCTATTTCTATTTATGGTGCCTGGCAACTATGAAGTGACTCACTGCTATAAAGATTGTGTCATCAGTGTCTTTTATGATAGTATCTTTGTTCATACCCTGTTGCTCAGGAATAGACACACACACACACACACACACACACCAGAGCTGGGTTTAGCAGCATTTTATTTGAGATAATGTGAACATTTTGTTTTTTGTAAGTAAAACAAAAAGTTAATCTGATGTGGCCAACAGAATATGAGCTACAAGAATATTTGATGAACAAACTCATCAAAATGAACAAAGACCCTAGGCTACGTTTGATATGACAAACAATCCATTTTGCTATTTTTTTTTAAAAGTGCTGGACCACAGCAATCTGATCATAAAGCTTTTTTGTACTAGGGCAGAAATAGCCACATTCTTACTGTTTCAGAATGGTGTGATTCACCTACTTCACATTGTGTGCTGTTTTTTGTTGGACAATACACTTTGCTGCATTAATATTTTTTTCTTAAACCCTTCCCCTGCTTGTGATCTTGAGATTGTTGTGAATGACACGCAGTGCACATATACCCACAGCGCACCCACTCAGGCACATCTTTCATTGGCTGGACTGAAAGAGGCGGGGTTGGGGTTCCTGGGGGGCGTGCGTATGCATTTAAGTAATCAGTGCACCTGTGAGGAAGACAGAGAAGACGGACAACGAGGAGAAGAAACGAGAAGACCGAAGCAACGTCGTCTCCCCCGTTTTGGTTTTGGTTTTGTGTTATGATTTAGATTCTCACCTACGCTCGACGAAAAGAAGCTTTTAATAAAACCTGAACGCTGAGCCACCGAGGCGAAGCAACCCCTCATGCTTGGGCTCGCCGTGAACGCCTGTGTGTGATGAAGAACAGGTGGAGGCCTAGAGTCCAGTCCCCGGTCCAGCCAGCGACCGTGAGTACCCAATCCTGCTCCTCATAAAGGTCCAACCATCCACTATATCACACACACTGCATCACATCCACACACATGTAGTGAAGTCGTAACAAGATGAATTGATTGTTAAAGGGCCAACGAGGAGTTTCTATTCGGTTATAAAACAGTCTCACGTTAATGTGGATGAATCTACGCTACCCACAGTTGTTAATGGCTCCATTTTCGATCAATATATCGTTTTGTCTCTATCATTATTTTGTTATTATTAGTGGTGGCGGAAATGCTGGTCGAGCCGACCAGCACTTATTACTTTCGGTTTCGCGGACGCAAATGAGAATAACGGCGATTCGGGCGGCGTTATGGTCGGAACTACGACGGTAACTGAACCTCTTTGAACCTCTGACTTTAATCCTTGATGAATGAAAACATGAGTCCGTCTTGCGCCGGTGGAGGAATTCTACGGTGCGCGCGGAGGCAGCGTGAAAACACTTCGCTTCTCCAAAACTCCTTGTTGTCCCTTTAAGTAGTATATCTAATAGAACCATCACAAAGCTCTTATATTGCCTCACCCCATGAAGGAAACAGAGGCTTTGCATCAGCCATTTAATTTGCTCATTAATTATACATGAACCTGCAGAATTATAATAATTGTTTACCAATTGGAAACCACCCTGGGTATAATTAATCTTTTTTTAAGTTGCCAATACGGTAACAATGCCAACACAGTCTCCTTGCTGTGTCTCGCCACTCAATAGAATGCCACAAATTTACTGAACAGTGAAATGAATGCATGCCCATATTGCTGATCGCCACATTGTGTATGGCTGCCATCCCACAGGACAGAGAGGGTGGGGGGGGGGGGGGGGGGGGGGGTGCGGGGTGAAGAGGAGGAATGGTTGAAGACTGCCGGAGAGCATAGTGTGCCAGACTGAGGGAGACAAAAAGGGACTACAAATAACCCATTCGTGTTGTTTTTGTCGTCATTCTGTATCCCTGTTGTGTTTATCTCTTTTTCATTTTGTGTTTTCTAATCATTTTGGATCCCTTTGCAGTTGTTTTTATTAGGTTTTGTGTCTCTTTCAATTTGAAGTAATTTTGCATCCATCCTTTTGCATTTTGTATTGTAGCTCTGTGTTTTTGCATATGCTTGAAAACCTGTGTCTTTGTGTTGTTTTGTGTTTTTTGTGATAATTATGTGTCTGTGTCATTTCGTGATTGACTTACCAACAAGAAATGTTAACAGTCATCTCCAACACAGGCTATGGCTCAGCGGTCACAAGTAGGCTACAAACACTGTGAAACAAGAGAGAAAAAGAACCAAATCAAGACGGGGCACAGCTGACTTCTTAAGACAGGGATTGGATGTGCTTAGGGCTGTGAGAAACTGAAGTCAGAAAACTGAGGTTGAAAGGCAAGCCATGTTTCAGATATTGATATTTCTGTAAATAGCACTGACTTGAAGTTGCAGTCTAATTAGAAGAAATGTAACAACATTCTCAATATAAAAATGTATGCATTGGTGCAATTTTATCAAGGTTGACGTTAACAGCTGAGCTAAAGTTGGAGATGATCAATGAGGTGCTCACATCCTTTATTTTTCTTTAGCAAAGTTATCAGCAGCTAGACTTACTTTTCAGCACACTCATCCAATGTCCTTATATTATCACTGCATAAACACGGAAGCAACATGGTAATAGCAGTTTGAGGTCAGTCAGTTTGCGCTGAAGTTGAGTTGGTCTGATCTACAAAAATGCAGTTTTATTCATTGAGATGTATGTTTTATCCACATGAAATTCATGACTCAACATGACTCAAAATTATAAATGCACATTAAATTAAATTAGTGTATACAGTGAATTCTTCAAAAAACACAGCAAAGTGTTAGCAGAAAGTAGAATAGCATGGTAATCGTCAACTGCACTACAAATGCAAAGTACAAACTTTTAAAAGCAGTGGTTCGATGTAACAAATATGTGACAACTCAGTCCTATTTTCAAACTCCCTGTCACTCCTGGCCTCATGCTATCTCCTTTAAAACCCCAGAACACAGAGAGACAAAACGCCTCTGCCTGAATGCAATAAAGTGCAGACTCTTACAATATGCCATTGTTGTTTTTTCATAGTGTCATTGAGTTGGTCGACATTAGTGCACTGGTCGACATTAGTGCACTGGATCAACAGAAATCTTAGTAGTATCAGACACATATAGCCATACAAGAAACTGCAATATATGTTGTAATTGAAGTAGAAAGTAATTTGCAATTTGAGCACTAAAGACAAGTAAATCGTGAGTATTCCTCTGCCTGGGCTGGTATCCAGCCACCACACTCGCTGAGTACACTTTGACAGCATGATTATGTTAAGTTAAATCAAAAAAGGAAAAAAATAGAGTTAGAGTTAGGGTTAGTTCACTTATAAACCCATTTGGTCGCTTTGGGAAATATGTATACAATCTTAAGACACTTTGTAATAGTTTTTCTTGTGTGCAAATTACCAGAAGGTATTCAGTAATATTGTGTAACTGTGTAAGACAAAATGTTTTGGAAATAAAAACTATCTGGACTAGTTTTACTGATATGGTATTACTGGTACAGTATACTTGAGATTTATAATAACATGCACCAGGTCAATGTATCAGTCCAATCTGTCTTTTGTTCATCAGCATGAAGCACATGGACAGTGAGTGAGTGAGTGAGAGACAGCAGCATGTGTCGATGCCTCCGCTGTGATGTTGTGTGATTGGTCATCCCCATGGGAACCCTGCTTGCTGAGTAGCCAATGACTGTCTGCTGTGTCGATCATTTTTTCCGCTGTAGTGAGTGGTGACTTGTGTACACATGTAGATGCTTCCTCCCACTGTTTACTCACGCACTCTCACCCTGGGGATGCATCGATCCCTCCGATAGACTAACACACACACAGACATGAACACATGACAGGGTGGGTGTTGGATGCTCAATAGTCCCTTTCAGCTGAGTCATGGAAAAGAGCAAGAGTTGGGGGCGTTTGATGTGTGTCTCCTGTCCATGGGAAACCTTCACTCCAGCAGTCTAGCAGAGCAATCAAAAACCTTAAATAGCCTGTCAGTCCCCTATCTGGCAGGTTCACAGGTTCACTTTGTTCAGTATTGATGAACAATATTCAGATGCTGAGATCCTAAGGGCTGCACGCTGCATATTCAATGATTGCCAGATTTATTCATTGTGTTAGAGGGTGTAGCAGCTCCTCTGCTTTGCAAAGGAGAGTGTCAACATGCAGGAAATGAGCAATGAGGGGGAAATCTGAGGGAGTAAAGTGATACTGTCAATCAGTAATTCCTCTTAAATGTTCTCGATTACACACCTCCCAACTAGTTGTGTACTTTTTGTTATAGGTTTCCCACATCAACTATTTTTTATGCATCGACTGAATTTGACAGAATGCTTATTCTTGTGGATTGTATATATTCACATTTGTTATCCTTCCCATTCCCAATAGCCCTTATAGGCTCTTTCAATTTTATGTAAATGTTAAAGGGCTTGGGTCTTGACTTGGTTGATTTACTCAAGGCTAACTTTCTGTGTAGAGACTGCATGTTCTCACTGTTTCTGTGTGGTTTCCTCCCACAGTCAGGTCAAGTCAAAGTAATCTCAAGGCACTTTACAAAAAGAGAAGGTGTGTGTGAGCATGAATGTGAGCATATTAAACTGTTTGTCTCTATATGTTACCAGTGGTAACAGTGTCCCTTGCCTCTGCACATTGTCAGCTTGGATTCGCTCTAGAGACCATGCATGGATATACACAGCTAATGGATGGTTGAACACATGGATTTCTAAATTCAATACTTTCTTAAAAAACTGTTTCAAATCAAACTTTCAAGTATTTACGATCCACTGTGCTTCAACAACTTATCAAACTGTATAAAACTGACAGTTGAAATGCAGGCAGCAACATAAATTGTTAAAATGGTGGGTATAGCTCAAAAACAAAACAAAACAAAAACTAAAAGTAATGTAGTCATGACTTGTATGTTTCAAGTAGTTAAACAAGAGAACTGTTGCTCTTATTAATTAACCTTTAGGGTGTTTTCACACATAGTAATGCGGATGTGAAAATTATACATTGTTTCATTTTTCAGCTTGTATGGTCGTTTGTTTTCACTCTGGTCTGAACGACACACCACTGGAATGTTGAGTGACATGTTTTCATTATGACAGGCTTGAAAAATACACGTGGTACATCATGTTTACATGACTCAATCAAACTTGTGGCGTACACCAGGCAGTTGGAGCGCATCGAGGTTCAGCTGCGCTTTCATAACAAATGGACTGTGACGTACCACAGAAACATCCCTTCACACTTGGAATCCACTGTTGTTTTTTGCGTCCGCCGTGATGCTTATCCCTATTCATGGAGCACATCAAAGTTGACCACGACATAACTTTTTGCAAATGAGTCCATCAGATGTGAGGACACTTATCCAATGGAGACAAAGGGCAGGAATTGACATGGGTCAAAGTTGTATTCGGTTCTCACAGTACTGAAAAAAGCATTGCTTGTTGGCATCGACTTCGTACCTAAGTTCTCATTTTGTGAATTACCATAAAGCTGTTGTTCCTCATGTTACACACTACTGTTCTCTACTCCAAGTTCCTTCCCTATAACGTGCTCTTAAGCCCTTTTCACATAGGACACAGTGAGTGAAGGCTGCCCACAGTTTACCATTCATCGTGTACAGTATGCGTTGTGCGGCACAGGCGTGCCTAATGCCTGCGTGTGCGTTGCACCGAGGTTGAGCCAGGCTTAACTTAAGCACAGCGCTCTGTAGGACGAACTCCCTCAGTTCCCTGGTTGAAACCGATCGTTGCGAAAACGAAAACTGGGAAGAGTTGAAACTCTCCCCGACTAAGCCCTGTGAACGCACTTCCTCCCACTCTTTGTGTTTGCTCCTCTCCAACTGAGAGAAACTAATGGCGGGATTTTCTTCCTTTTATTTGTCAGATACACAGTGCAACGGTATTCCCCAAACAGGCATTGGTAAGGAACCACTTCCTGATGCTGTTTCAATCACCCAGCAACACACATGATTTGCGCCAGGGTCCTGGTGCGCTCTTGCACTGCACCCAACGGCGTGCATGGAAAACACCACGTCCTATGTAAAATGGGCTTTACACCCTGACACTGGTTCTACAGCCTAAATTCTCGGATGCTTCATTCATCTTCACTTTATTCCATTGTATCTTCTCAGTCCATATGCTGTGTTAATTTAACTCTGTCCATACCTTTTCCATTCCTTCAACCAGTGCACCATTTAAACCCAGAAAATAAAATAAAATGAACTCTACTAGCTGAATAATCACACTCAAAACCTTAAAAGATGCATTTTAAGTTTTTATCGTTAACCTTTAGGGCCTTAAATGGCCTTACTCCTGAGTACCTCTTCGATTTATCGACCATGTGCCCTTTCATTCAGTCAACAGTGATGGAGCTTTGAGTACCAACCAACAGAGTAAAGAAGTTCTTCACTGAGTGTAAGCAGTAAGATGTGCTTTCAGCAACTTTATTGATCACAAGAAAGAAAGATATACTGTTTTTTTCTGTGATATGTTGTTGTGCAAGAACAAGCAAATGTAGTTACAATTTTTAAAAAAAGGTCACTGTACTCGTGTTAAATGTTTAAATCACCAGGAACAATTAATACGGGAATAAAACACTTGAATTTGAATAATTCATATCCTACTGGAAAAATATTACATGATCATATTAAAAAGTTTATTCTAATTTCCTGCTTCCATGCCTCATCTCATGGATGGACCATCAGGTGGACTGCACTGGTGATGGGTCTTGGTTTGCTCAGGTGGAGAGCTGGTACATGTGAAGCTTGCCAAGACTCTAGAGCAGAACAAGATCTGCCATCTCCAGCTGCAGTTACTGGTTATAAAAGAGTTAACTAAATTAAACTAGATTAAATAGGCTGGATAATGGCTTGAACTTTTAAATGTAGTTTTCCTAAAACACAAGGTCATCCCAAAGGCCACTTTGCTTTTAGAGATATTCAGTGCAGCAGTATTTGTTGTAGCTTTTTCCTTTTCTTATTTTTTCATTTGTTCATTATGGGGTGTTTAGTGTAAATTGAAGGGGAAATTATTTTAGCAACATAATAATAAAAAAGATAAGCAAATTGGTCTAAATGCTTTCTTTGTGCACTGTAGTTCACAGTACTTTACAGATTACATTGCATTCGCTCAATTGCTGTAAAATTACTTACCTTTAAAATGATGTTTTTATATAATACATTGGCCTAGATGGCCAGGGGAGATGGTAAATGCACTGCATTTCAATAGAACCTTTCCTTCTTTTGATCAAGGACATTTCAACATGCAGACTAGAGGAGCTGAGATGTTTGAATATTGGTATTTTGGTGGCACGGTCTTGCTGTGGTTAGCAGTGTTGCTCTGGGTTCAGTCAGTCCAATGACATGCACATTAGGTGGATTGACTGTTAAGTGTCCAAACGTGTAAGGTTTGCCTTACCTGATTTTACTGTGTGACCTAACTCCAACAGTAATTGTATTTAAAAGGACAATGGTAACACTTGACCTTGACAGTCCGCTTGTTTAAATGATTTCAGATCTTTTGAAGTTGCATCTAAATACAGACTATACTCAAAGCGCTCTGCCTTTAAGTGCTTCAGATTTAAATTAGCTTTTCAAAGTGGTGATGCACTTGTGAATGTGACTTTAATAAATTAACCACTTATAATGGTAGAAGCGGAACTCTAAGGGCTGTCTGATATTGGCTAATAATAGCATGGGTAGTGAAAATTACAGTCATCCTCCTTTTAAAATAATTTCTCATACCTTCAATTATAACCGAGTTCAATTATCCCTCATTTTGCTGGTGGTCCCCTCGAAGCCCCATCAGGAGCTTTCACTTCTCCAGGAGACTCCATGGAGCCAAACACAGAGCATGTACAAATATGATGATCAAAATGGAAAAAAAACGAACGTATCTGTATAGGTAAGAATAAACACTGTATTGCAAATACGTAGATACAGTAAAACTCAAAATACCATAAAAATAAACATTTAAATTGACTCAAACACTAGTACTGTATGGAGAAAGATGTGAAAGCCATATTGTGAAAGCAGAGGCAAAGAAACAAAGAGTACAAAGAAAGAGCTGGGTAAAAAAAAAGAAGGAAAGGGAAAAGAAAATGTGCTTAAATCAAGGAGGGAAAAGTGAGACTTTGATATGGTCATTTTTATGTGTCACATAAGAATAAACCCCTGAGGACAGAGAAGAGAGAGGGTGGCAAGTGAAAAGTACAAATTGAAGGGAAAGGTTTGGGAAGGAGGACTCCTTGAGTGCATTCTTTCAGTCGAGTGGCTGGAGAAACAACAGGACGTTGAGGACAAAGTTTTTTTTTTGTGATTGTGAGATTGAAATGTTTCAGCAGCCTGTCCTGTCCACCAGGAGCAGCCTCTTCTAACTGATGAATTATAACATTTTATGAGAATGTCACAATGCTCTCAACAACGTAATATAAAGACTGTGCTATTATTGAAATATCCACCTCACCTATGTGATTTTCAGTTGAAACATCAGTTCTAAGAGTGGTTGCTAAGTGCAGTAAGCTTATTGTGTTCTCCAGACAGTCAATAAAGGCAGGATAAGACTACATGTTTCTGTCGTGGCCAGCACATTTCCAGTGTCAGGCCCGATTATGACCGTCAGGAACGACAAACAGACATGTGATTTTGCATCTAGGACGATCCAGGATGCTCCAGGATGCTCCGACGGAAAGTCTAGCATTTTAGAATGTTTTGCATTATTTCACCTGGCCTGACATCTCCTACAACATGAACCTTGATGTTGACCAATAGGATGACAGAGTGCTCTGACGTATTGTTTACACTTAGTGAACTGTATGCAATCCAAGGTAATGGTTTCAAGGTGAACACATTCGTTAATGTACCTCATGTTTTCTCTGAAGGACAGACAGTCATACCAACCTCTTCACCAGACCCAGGAACGGCTCTATGATCGCTTTTTTCTACCTTTTCTTTCTTGTGTCTGAGCTAAAAACCATTAGAATCACACGCAGCGCTACAGTAGCCATGATTGACAGTTTGTTGTGACGGCTTCTCGATGGATTATAATCGTGCAGGGTCGTGGACAATGGTTGGTTGGGGTCATATTTGTCATATTTGTCTCCCGACCAAAACACAGCAAGAAGTTATTCACTGTTATCGTTTAATCTGACATGGTGACCATCGTGAAAGACAATAAAATTAAGTAATATGAAAACATACTGATGTGAGTACTTTGGTACTTTGCACCCCTTTCCACTACACAGTTACAACTTTCGACTCGGTTTAAGTGCTTTTCAATCACAGCTGAGTTCTTCATATTTCCTCCTCATTAAAAACGAAACTTGTCAACTAGCGCATCCAGCGTAATTAATGACTCTGTGGCGGCACCCACCCCACTGCTTAGTGTTTTAATTCTAATTCCCTGCTTCCATGCCTCATCTCATGGATGGACCATCAGGTGGACTGCACTAGTGATGGGTCTTGGTTTGCTCAGGTGGAGAACTGGTACATGTGGTGCTATGCGAAGCTTGCCAAGACTGTAGAGCAGAACAAGGTCTGTCATCTCCAGCTGTAGTTACTGGTTATAAAACAGTTGACTAAATTAAACTAAATTAAATAGGCTGGATAACGGCTTGAACGTTTAAATGTAGTTTTCCTAAAACACAAGGTCATTCCAAAGGCCACTTTGCTTTTAGGGACTTTGGCCCTCATTTATCAAACTTGTGCAGGATCTGGTGTAGATTCTGGTGTAAATATAAGTGTCACGTGTGATTTACTAAAAGTGTGTACGCTGCTGATTTCGGCGTAGAACCGGCGTGGTGGTGATAAATCCGGTGGCTGAAAACGAGCGTAATTTAAATGTCACGCCCCGATATATTCCTGCTTCAGAGGTGTCGCCCTGCCCCTTTTACGACATGGAAACATGGAAGACGGCCAAGAAGAGGGACTTGACTGACATTACCGCGTTGAACAGGGAGAGGGCGGCAAGCCATTGATAGATTGATAGTTTTTATGATTGATAAGCGTCATCCCGGTGGATGGAGGCTGCAGACGCGGAGATCAGCTGCACCTGCACAGGTACCCCCCTGTACCCACCTTGTGGTGAATTTGGTGTACACCCATTTTTTTGGTGTATGCAAGTTTGATAAATGAGGGCCATTCAGTGCAGCAGTACTGTATTTGTTGTAGCTTTTGCTTTTTCTTATTTTTTCTCTACCCTTTTTTGTTCTGTCATTGTGGGGTATTTAGTGTAAATTGAATTGAGGGGAAATTATTTCGGCAACATAATAATACAAAAGATAAGCAAATTGGTCTAAATGCTTTCTTTGTCCACTGTAGTCCACAGCACTTAACAGAAATGTTTCCATATAAATAAATGCACTGCATTTTCCTTCTTTTGATCGAGGACATTTCAACATGCAGACTAGAGGAGCTGAGGATCAAAACACTGACCTTCCAAAAACTCGGTGACCTACTCTGCCTCCTAAACCACAGCCACCCCCAAGGTAAATAAAAAGACCTTTTTCATGTACATGGCATCTGCCAACAGCCATTATGTCATAAACTGAGATATGACCTGATCTGACCTGATCTGATGTTCTCAACATTTTTTTTTGCCAGTGGAATATTTAGTTAGTTTAACCTTATGTCAGAAAGCTCAAATCACACGGAAGAATATCTGCATTCATTGTAAAATGTAATATTTACCTGCTCATCCTAACAGTATCAAATGTATTTCTTTGAATTACATAGGTAAGACAGATGTCCCCTGAAGACAACAGCTCATTGGTTGGTTCCTGTTCTGTCTTGGAACCAGAGGGAGGCAGTGAGCTTTGGTCAGCTACGTTATGTTCAGTAGTAGCTGCTGGAAAAAACTGTCTAGAAATGTTGGCTCCTATTTTTACTTTGGCCTGGAAGCAGAAACACATAAAGTAAGCAGCTTGATAGACTGGTAATGATCATCACAGTGGCCAGGATTCAACAAATATTGAAATGAGTTTTACTAGTCACCAGAAAAATTGTCCATAAACAAATTACAATTTTGCCACCCAGGTCAGTCTGAACAATAATAATGAGTCTCCTTGGTATTTTTAAATGCATGCATATTCATTGATGTGGTGAGCATACAGGTTGACATTGGCTGTGGTCAGTTTCTCTGACCACAATATTCAGAATAAAATGTACTCATTATAAATATACGACAGGCAGATGACTATAAATAGTCAGTGCTGTCTATAAATATCACAAACTTAAGATTCTCAAAGTGATCCACCTCCAAACTACAAATTAACTGCAAAGGTTTCCAAAGCCTTCGATTTCCATTGAGTTTCTTCCTGATTAACTCAGTATGATGCAGCCGCCAAAAGCAAACGTTAACTTTTATTCACAGTTCATGTGGACATTGGGTGCTTTTTAAATATTTATTACAGCTGAAATAGCAGCTCTACTTCTCTGTAAACCTGAATTTTACTGTATGTTCTGGCTAACTGTATACAAAAATGACTGCAGTTATACCGTTGAATTAATTAATGTTTTATAATGCCAACAAAGTCATACGCATTAAGTCAACTCTATAATGCTGACAAATGAGTGAGCGGCCCTTTGATTACCTCTTCCTCATTCATTTGTCTGCACTGTTGCTGCATCAGCTTCCATCAGGTATTCTTCCACTGAGTAAAGTTGCTCCTCCAGCCAACCCACCTGAACATAAACACAGAACAGGCATAATGTGAACACTTGTGTGAGTGTGTGTTTCTTCAGTTTCCCTTGATCTACAGTCAGGTTTAGAGAGAAAAAGAAGAGTTTAATAGGAAATAAGACAGATTTGTAGAAGAAATTGTTGTATAGAAATAGTACCACGAAAAGAAAGAAAACTAAACAAAACTAAAGAGTGGATCTCAGTCTAAAGAGCATTTCTTCCTGCTAAAATTGTTGTGGTTTTAAGTAACAGCTGGGCACAGTAGTTTTTATACATCATCCAAATACAAAAAAACTATTATTGAAACCTATTTCAGTTGCAGATTAATCCACATTTAGGGAGAATTTGGTTGACCATATTTGATAAACCAAATCTACTTAAAGAGCAACTAAACCTCTGAGTTTTGGCTAACATGCTCTAAACTGGAAATTTTAAAAAATGCCTTGATTATGGGCGTGGCTCCAGGAGTACTCTCCGATCCCAGAGAGAGTTGGACCAGAATCAATCAGCAGCACTACTTCATACCCAAATATATTTGTTTTCAGCAGAAAAAAGTGGTTTAGGGGTTTAGTTGCTCTTTAATAAATTACATAGAAATAATCTATAGACAAGTTCTTATTCCCAGATCAAATACTGACATTTTAAAAATCTGCTGGCATCTCATTATTGGTGCGGTTTGATGTGTGAACACATTTTTTGCTGACTCTCTGATATATTAATATTATGGAAGTCCATAAACAACCCCAGAGCATGCCCATGCCATACAGGGCAAATATGTCCACAGTGTCTTGTTTCTATTGTTGTTGTGTTGTGTTAATAAAAAAGGCAAATGTAGACAGCGGATATCATTACCATTTTTTTTGGATGTCATACAGTGGAAGCATTACAACCCTGAATTTTGTTCTGGGCTGCATTTCACGAGGCGACCAGGTTCAACAACTGCTGACTGCCAGCTGGCTGTGTAGGATTGTTGGATATGCTACTCCTGAAGGATGAGCTATTCCAACTTTATTGGGCCAGTGAAGTCGATTCAGAACCCCAAACTGTAGGTATATCACGAAAGTGTTTTTTTCTTTGTGGCTTATCCTGAACAACCTGCACCTTAAGAGCTACTTCAACACACACATGCATCTCAGAGGAGGCTGGTCCATTGAGGCAGAGGAGGTTGGTCCTCCTCTATTTTTGAGAGGCAAGAGGAAATTGATTTTTTATTTAAAAAAGATTAACTGGTTGAAATAAATCATTACCAAATCTCAGTATAATTTATAAAATATTATTTATGTATTTTATCACAAAAAAAAGTTTGTTTTTTGGAAGAAAATCCACTTAAAACGGTTCAAAGGCGCCGCCAGCAGCTCAGGAGACAGAGCAGTCTGTGTGAGGAGCAGGGAGCAGGAAGGTAGGGGCTCTACGGAGGTGCTAAGATTTTTACTTCCCTAACTGACCTCGGGGCGGGATCTCCTTCCATTGACTCAATGCATTTAGGATGTCTTCATCCTGACCTGTGATTGGCTAAGACACGTAAAATTACGTCATGACGGAGGAGGCCCTCCTGCGATCAGAACACAAGATTGACAGCAGGTTGGTCCAATGACAGTCCAACCCCCCTTGGTTACTGTTGCTATGTGCGCCAAACTTTCACTCCCAGCCGCGCTGCTCGTGCTTCTCCCAGCACAAGAAATACGAGTTTTCAGAGATATTGGCATTGATTTCAAAGTAAATATCAGCAGATTTTTGATAAACTGTTGGGAGATATCAGTGAGAAGCAGTCAGGAGCTACCAGGAAGGAGAAATGACCGCGTGTGGTGTCTAGTGGTAGGCTACTGATAGCATACCGACTCACCCATAAAACACATGCTAATCATCACTCTGTATGCTAATCGGTTGTTGGTGTAGTGGTTAGCACTGTCGCCCTTGGTGCGGGAGATCTCGGATCGAGGCCTGGACCTAGCAAGTAATTTTTTTATTTTTTTTTTTTTTTTTTATACATCCCACATCCATGATATCATTAGACCTGTGTTGATCTGAAAACAGTATGATTTAATAAAATTATGTCGTTTTTACAAAATCTTGTAAGACATTGCTTTACTGTTTTCATTATAAGAAAGTAGGGATAAGTAGCCTACTAGTCAAAATAACATGATGCTGTGGGCTGGTGTTCCTGTCCTCCCCAATTTTTTTAGTCACCAGCCGCCACTGATGCATCTACAATATATGCAGAGAAAATGTGATGTTGTAAAGACCATTTGAAAAGAGGCTTCGGCTTGTGGAATTACTCATGTAGTTTTTTCCTCTTACATCACAATAGGACCCTTGTGCCAGCATTGTAGCATCATAACGTATGATGCTTGACAGACCCTCCTCGAACAGCACAGTTCATGGTTACATAGAACATGTCAGAGGTAGATAGAATAGATGCTTCTCCCTCATTCAAAACAAAATGTACATACCGCAATCAAACAGTTAATGTACATCTAACTCTAAATGTTTTACAGACAATATTCTTTTGACCTGATGAATCTTGGCATCTCTGGACCCACCAGACTCTCCCTCCTTTTTGAGAGACCTTCAAAGAAGGAAGTTGTTGCTGGGTGGGTGTTGTGCCTCAAGCATGACAGCCTGATGACAACACAACAGCTAGCAAGTCTTGAGATATCACAGCACATGTCAGGGTGACCACTCTCTCTTTGTGCCCTGAGGGCTCCAGCACCAGCTGACATCAACATCAGTATACATGACACTGTTCACCCTGAAGGAGGACATGATCCACACTGTGTAGATAAAGGCTCTGGCACTTTGTGCATTATATATACCCATGGTAGGGAGGGATACTTTAAAAATGTGATTCAGTACAGTTACAAGTTACCTGTTACAAAACATGCAAATTAAGACTGAAACATCTTCTATACTATGATGTCTCATCTGCTAAGTGAATTTTTTAGAGAAACATACAAAGATAAAATCTCCTTTTACACTGCATACTGGTGGCCTTCCGCCTCCATTGCACATGCCAGTGCTATTCGCTCCCATTCAAATCAATCAGCATTTCCACAGCGAGTGCCGAGACCTAGACCTAGTTCTAAAGTTAAAAGGACCTCATGGCGGAAGAAAAAATACTCGATCGGAAGGCACAGATATTTCACAAAAACTTCAGAAAGGCAGAGTTATCTGTTGGTTAAAAAGCATGACTCGTACAGGCTGTGCAACCCCCAAAGCAGTTACTGCATGCCTGCTCCCCCATTCTCTCTCTCCCCATTTTTGTGCACACCCTAAGACCAGTTCTGTTGTCCCAAAGTGCTTGAACACTGTGGGAACTGCTGAGTTTCTCACTACAGTAAAATAAAAAATAAATTTCAACCTTTTTGTGGGCAGTGCTTTTATAATTCAATTAAATCAAATCGAGTACAAAAAAAATGAATTGAAATCTCTCCTTTCTACAGTAAGTGAAGTAAAGGCTTTCATCATTTGGATATGAAATGCTGTCACCTCATTAGTTTACGAAATAAGGCATTTAAAATTTTATCAGAATAAAATGTCTAGTTGAGTCCAAAAATACACAGGTCACAGTAATCTTAACTTCTGACAACCAAATTTTAATGAGTTCAATTGGACATTTGCATCAGTCAATTGTTCCAGGTGTTCCTGCAATTATGAGAGAGGGATGATGGGATGTACAGACAAATGAGTACACAGACATCTTCAAGACACTAGCCTACTGTATGATTCTGGCCACAGCTTTTGTCGGCATGAGGTTTAGGCTTGACCATGTGATTTGCAGTGTGGAAAAGGTAATTCAACATGGATTCTATAGATCTTATTTGAACATCTGTGTCGTGCCTCGGTTCTCCAACGGGAATTTCAGAGCTGAAAGTATCCACTACTGCTGTAGGTAGGTTTACACTGGTGTCAGGGGAGGGCTTGAGAAACTGCTCTGGGGGTCTGATATTGCCGCAAAAGGGTTAACTCTAGGGTCAATTACAAAAAACCTGTTTGAAAGTATAAAAGCCCCAGAGGGCCCTGGGAATTAAAATCTGGGCTGACAGACATTCAAAGGGGTTGTTTCCATTGGCTTTGGATCCTTTAGCTTCTCATCATGTACCACCAGCAGGACAGAATGGAAGTGGAACTGCTGGTGTTGCTAGAAAATGGCTTAGGAAGGCAACCTTCCCCATGGACTATTTAACTACTAAACAACTGAGTTAAAGGCTTGGTAGGCAGAAATCTAGAAAAAAGCTTTGAGTTGAGTCCACACGGTTCTCATCCCCTCCGCCAGTCCGTCACTTTCTTACGTTTTAATATTTTTTCATGCGAGAAAGTGACGGCTTAGATTCCCAATCTGTGGTCAGTTTTTCCTAATAACGTCTGTGTGATTGTTCCACAGCTTTTGTCGGAGGAGTGCAGAGCCACACACATGTGATTTGCAGTGTGGAAGAGGCTGCAGCCGGGGAGCTGAGCTCATTATTTGAACATCTCTGTCCTCCTCCCTACCCAACCAACTTGCCGAAGCTTCTTTCTTTTCCTTTTTTCAATGTTATCCTCCATAATGTCCGAGTCACGGGTAAGAAAAACCTTTTTGAACACATGAACGATAACATAGTATTTATATTTCGTGTAAAATAATACGAATAAGAGCTGCTGCTCTGTGATTGGTCAAAATCTACCGTCACGGGTAGATTCTTTGCAGGCTGAAAACAGAGCCTAGGGGAGATGCAGACGTCTGATCTTTTTTCACATCATTTCATTTACATTATCCTCAAGGTTATTGTGTAAGTTTTTGCCTAATACTGTCAAAAGAAAGCTGCCTACCTAGCCTTTAATTGTACCAAAAAGCCATTAACACTATGTAAATGTGATGTGAGGATAGTGAACATGGTACCAGCTTTGTTAACGCTCTCACTGTAAGGATTTTACTTTACTTTTCTACTTAAAAGCATCAATGTGTGGAAATACATCCTCACAAAGGAGCCTACAAGCGACAAATTCTTGATGTTTATAGTGTGGAGCGCTATGGCACAGTGTGATAATCTATATCAGGCTCCACGTGGAGCACGCCCGGCGGAAGTCCTGCCTCCGTGTTGCAGTTTTCACAGTCCCCCCGGTAAAGGGAAATATCAACATACAACAACAGGAACCGAACCATGGATCTATTATACATCCATGTAATGAACCAAACAGAAGAAGAAATATACGTCGCTTGCCAACCGTCGTTAAACCACAGACCCAAATCCAGTTTCCAACCAGCAATATTTTGCAAGCGCACCATTGCCATCTGGCACCGACCACAATGATTGTGACTGGTTGAAAGAATCCCTAATTTTTCTCCGATCGCAGAATCATATGCGGACCAGCCAGACCCTTCTTCTCTGGAGGACAGGAGGGTCTGGCGAGCGAGAGAGCATTAGTTTCATGAAGTCTGTGTTTATTGTTATTGTGTCAACTTACTTTCTTACTATATACATATGTAAATGTCATACTTGTCATTAAGATGATGTGACAGCAAAGCAGACTAATAGAGGATGGATGGTGCTGGTGGTCCAGAATACAGATTAAACAGATGCCACTATTATAAAGACATAGACGTATATTACAGTGTAAATTAGACCCAAACAGCACTGAGTCACACCACTACTGGCTGTAAACTAGCAGAGAGTAATACATTTTGGACAGGTGGCACCAGGTTATGTATTGGCTATTTGTGAGCCAAGATAAATCTCCCATTTCTCTCTCTCATTCTCTCCCTCTTCTTTTTTTCTCCCCTTTCAGTCCACCTGTCCATTTCATACACAGCTTTAACTCCTCACTAGGTGCATTTCCATTACCCCTTGAAATGCGCAAAACCTAAATATCGAAATGAAAAACTGGTAATGGAAACACCTACATTTCGAAAAAACTCTCAAATATTTTTTGAATAAATTTGATATTTTTTTTTGCTTTTCTACATGTCACCAGCGTCACCGGAGTGTGTGTCCACGCTGTGTTGGTTTATGTGACTTGAGGGGACAAATGAACCACATGTTTTTTGTCATGCATTGCTGACCTGGGCATTGTTTCTCAATAAATTAGAAAAACCTTTGCTATCATTCCCCTTTTCCGTGCATGGTTGAAGGAGATTGGCTCGCATCCACGCTCCCAGTCCCTCCTGCGCTGACATGTCCCATTCAGACGCATAAAACCAGTACAGGTGTGTGGACACATCACCTGCATATTGTTTTCAGCGCCTCATCAACGCTGGTGTCTCTTATTTGTGGCCGCTGCCAGCGCTTTGCCTTTCAGAGATCAAGCGTTGACTTCGTCTTTGTTAAAAACAATAATAGCAACAGCTGTAGCAGCTGAGATCGCTGTGCTGTCACCATACGCAAGACACTTACTGTACGTCCATCTTCCTCATAGTAAAGACTGCGGGGTGATAATTATGGGATATGGCGAGACTTTTTTTCCCTATCCAAAATCGTTTTTTCCCTCCTAAATCCATGTTTTCCTCACATTTTTGTCCTTCTTAATGTAAATAGTCCCGAGCTCAACAGTCAACTAGTAAGGTCTACCCTGGAAGCTATGAGTAAACAGAGGTACGTGATAAAAACACACAGTTAACACTGCTCTCTCACATTAATGGAGTTAATGCACACACAGTATTGTGTGGTCAGGAACTGGTGGATGTTGCAAAGCATTTATAGTGATATTTTGAGCATTATAAAGAGGCCATACATAAACATAACCACACTGCATTACTCCACAGATCAGGTGCTTGAATCGGAGTCAGAGTTTCACAAGCTCTTGTACAAAGGATTATAGTAGATCATGCAGCACATTGCTCAGCTTCTGTGCAGGTATTCCTGTCTCCTTCTCTAAGCTGGGAGCATGCTGCTGATACCTGACACAGCCCCACATCAAAATAACCCAAACCATCACTCAAAGTCTTCTTATACAGTGATTTCTAATTTAAAGGTGACTCTACCTGGGTAGCTGCTGCCACATCTCAAAATATCTTAAGTTCTGGACATTTTAATTCTGTTATAAGAGCACAACTCTGATGCTCAGGCCAGTGGAGACTAAAATGTGTTTTCTTGCTTGGGAATGTCACAAAAGGCTCACCAATACTGATAATTATTAAGGCTCTTGTCAAAGACTACTCTCATCCCCATTGGATCAGAAACAATCTAGAGTAGGGATGCACATTTTGAATTTTTTTCCTGACCGTTAACCGACGCTCGTTAACCAATTATTAACCGTTAACCGATAAGATTAAGACGCTGGCAGCGCACGGCCGAAAAAATAAATAAATAAATAAATCGCAAGTGCAGTCAAACACCAGGCTGAAGGAACAGCAGAGCTCCTCTGACAGCTCCTCTGTGGAGCTGCAGGAGAGCTGCAGGTGAACAGTCTGGAGCAGCAACGTCTTTTTTTTTTGTTACAGGTGATGCACGTCAGTGGCGGCTGGTGACTAAAAAAATTGGGGAGGACAGGAACACCAGCCCACAGCATCATGTTATTTTGACCTAGGCTACTTAGCCTATACTTTCTTATAATGAAAACAGTAAAACTATGTCTTACAAGATTTAGTAAAAACGACATAATTTTATTAAATCGTACTGTTTTCAGATCAACACAGGTCTAATGATATCATGGATGTGGGATGTAAATTTAAAAAAAAAGAAGGAAAAAAAAGCTCTTGCCACAACCTGGCTTCGAACTCACATCGCCCACTCCATAGGCAACAATGCTAACCACTACACCAACAGCAGATCTGAATGCTACCTGACGATTAGCAGGTCTTTTATTGGTGAGTCAGTTTACCATCAGTAGCTTACCAGTAAACACCACACGCGGTCATTTCTCCTTACTTGTATCTCCTGACTGCTTATCACTGATATCTCCCAACAGTTTATCCAGAAATCTGCTGATATTTACTTTCAAATCAATGCCAATATCTCTGAAAACTCGTATTTCTTGTGCTGAGAGCAGCACGAGCAGCGCGGCAGGGAGTGAAAGTTTGGCGCACATAGCAACAGTAACCAAGGGGGTTGGACTGTCATTGGACCAACCTGCTGTCAATCTTGTGTTCTGATCGCAGGAGAGCCTCCTCCGTAATGACGTAATTTTACGTGTCTTAGCCAATCACAGGTCAGGATGAAGACATCCTAAATGCATTGAGTCAATGGAAGAAGATCCCGCCCCGAGGTCAGTTAGGGAAGTAAAAATCTTAGCACCTCCGTAGAGCCCCTACCTTCCTGCTCCCTGCTCCTCACACAGACTGCTCTGTCTCCTGAGCTGCTGGCGGCGCTGTACAACCGTTTTAAGTGGATTTTCTTCCAAAAAACAAACTTTTTTGTGATAAAATACATAAATAATATTTTATAAATTATACTGAGATTTGGTAATGATTTATTTCAACCAGTTAATCTTTCTTAAATAAAAAATACATTTCCCTCTTGCCTCTCAAAAATAGAGGAGGACCAACCTCCTCTGCCTCAATGGACCAGCCTCCTCTGATGCACGTCTATCTGACCTTCCTTCACGGGGGCTGCTGCACATACTGTCAGTCCTCCTGTGTAACTTTTTGCTGCGAAATATAACTGAAGGCACGTGGAAGTTGGCACATGTTGACACGCCCCCATGAGTTGACACAAAAGTAGCTAATAATAATTTAACAAATAACCGATAGTATTAATCACATTAGCGTATCATAACAAAATATTGGTGAAATGAATGAGTTTCGTGGCAGATAATGTGTTATTTAGAGGCTGCGTTGCCCCATATACTCACATCATATGGATATATTTTTGATATACTTATTTATTGTGTTTTATACACCATGTGTTTTTATGCATTTTAGGTATTTCTGGTTTTGTGTGTGTGTGCATACCTTGGTGCAGCTGTAATGGGCCTGTTCAGCTGAAACCATAGTTTCCCTAAGATGCTACACAGCCACAGGAGCCACAGGAAGCTTTTGAACAAAGGGGCACAAAGCTCATTCGCGGCGGGAGCACTCACAGTCTAAAGAGGCAGCTTATTATTTCATCTACAGACATTTCTTTTTGCTGCCTTTGAGGTATAGTAATTGGAAAAAGGCCACATTTAAAGGCAGTTTCTAAAAAAGACAAAAATTAAATGACTTAAGACCTCACAACCTCACATCAGCAATAATGAATGAACAAAATAAGAAACAAGTGACTGAAAATCAACGCTGTACCTTAAGTGCAACCTGAGATTCTAATATGCTGCACTGTTTTAGCACTTTGTATGTGGCTATAAAGTTGATTTTACATCAGGAACTGCCACAGAGAAGCCTATCGTGGTCACAGGGAGTCAGAAAAAAGAAGAAGCTGTTTTTTCTATGTTCAGTGTATCTGGCTGAAAGTGATGCAAAAAGTCTCAAGACTTTAAAGGGCAAAGTGAAAATGAAGAAATCATTCAAGAGCTTAAAAGGGGATTGTAGATGAAAGTAAATTTTCTCTTGGAAATCTGTGCAGACCAAATTTTCCACAGTGATGTCTTGTTCAATGTTTTGCAACCAACGTCAGGGTAAAAGTGAGTAAAGTCACATGAATCGTTCATAAATCCAGCCAAGATACCTGGGCTTTCTGAGAGCACATGTCTTTTAAGGTTTGGATCACTTGAAAAGCTGAGATTCCTTGAAATGCTGAATTTGGCTAAAATTTCAGAGCACAGCGCGTCACTAAAAGAGACATAAGGGGATTTCTTTGATGTTGGCGAACCCTGCAATGAGCACTGTTTTCAATACCCAGGGCTGACACCTCACACAATTAAAACCAGGATCACAGAGGTGTTAGGACTAGTATACAAACTTTGCCTCTGACTGTTGTAGAGACTGTTTTCTGCTCTGAAGAGGATTAAATATTAACATTAACTGTCAGTCAAGGTCGATTCTCTGTTTTGGGTTTAATATCAATAGCACAAAAGCTAAAACAAACTAAAGATAGATGAAACAATATTCTCTGCCAGCCTCGCCCAAGTTAACCATGTTCTGTCATCAACTAAAATGGCATCCAGTTTGCCATCTGCCTGATCATGTAGTGCCTCTGCTGCTTGGCAAGTGAGCATATTGGACTGATCTGTTAATATTGAGGATTGAAATGTAGAAATTCATCGCATTAAGTTTGATTTGGTGTCTTGTGGAGACTAGAATGGGGGCTGGAGGTGCAGTAGAGGGTCTGAGATGCTCATGTCCCACCTTTAGAACTTCCACACTTTTAAAACTGCTGCTCCACGCTGTGTGGGGGCCAAAGTCCAGAAATAGACCTTACACAGATGAAATAAAAGCACCTCTTCAGTACTGCAGCGGAGCGGCACAGTCTGCAAAATCTCTTATAGATATTTTATGGAGTTGAAAACATTTGATGCATCCTCACTATTCTGGTCCGAACTGAGATGAAAAAAAAATGCAAAAGAGAGAGGAGAAGGAAAGAGGGTGAAGTGGGCTGAGGTTAATTTTATGGAATGGGATTTTAACAGGGGGCAGCAGACATCAGGAAACAGCTCAGTCAAGTCAGAGTGAGTATACTGTAAAATGTGTATCACTGCTGTTGCGCAAAAACATTATAACTTCAGGCTGGATAGTCTGAAAATGTCTTGGATAATAAGATTACTCAATCATGTGTGCAGTTCATAACAGTACAGTCAACATGGGTCCTTCAAAAACACAAGCTCTGAGAGGGAAATGGTGTTGAAGTGTTTTTGATTGATTGAAAAGTTAAATACTCAAATGTGAAAATTCTGTCAAGGTTTGCTAAACTACTACAAGAGTGCCATGAATAGAGAAAAACATTAAACATTTTCTACGCCTAAAATCATCTATGTTGACAGTAAACAAAGAGAGATCTGTAGCAGCTGTGTAAACTATGAGTCTTGCTTTAAAGAGGAAAGGCAGAGGTAATCCTGTTTGGGACTATGTACTGTATGTGTTGCTTCTGGAGGCCGTCCTCCAAAAGCTTAAGGAAACAGCAGTGTGTTTCTCTTAATTGGAAGTGGGAAGGTTAACCCATTTTACAGATACTAAACCATCCATTAAGTCCTCATGGCTTTTCTCTTGTTGTCTTTTCACACTTCAGATAAATCTTAAAGCTAATGTAGTGTGAAGCTACTAACACCACAGGGGGGGGAGGTTGATGGATGTGTGGGTCAATGAAGCAGGAGGGTGAGAAGCAGTGCACTACTGACACGTAACAGGATTTTGTTGGAAAATTACTAAATAAATGAAAATATAATCAGTTATGACTATATCTGAGAATATATGGATTAGACAGGTAATAGGTTTGAAATCTACCACTAACTCTGCTTTAAATTAATATAATAATAATATTGTGTTTTCATCAAATGTCACTGGAGATGACATGTGGTTGCGATATTTCCACATTGCACCAACAGACTACACTGATGGTGCTAAAAAGAAAGCACAAAGGAACTAATACATACTTGTTTTTCTTCTTCAGGATGCCAGCTATTGGCATTTTCGCTCAATGAAACAGTAAGATGTTTTGGAAGAGTGATTCTGACACGCTTAAGAAAATTGATTTGCTTTGAGCCATTTGTCATGATTCCTTGTGGTAAGGGTTGACACAGAGGTTAGCAGGAAGAGTAAAAAAAAGAAAAAAAAACTTCAGAGTTGGAAAGACAAAAATAGTTGGATTATATATTATATATATATATTTTTTTTGTTGCAATTGTAACAGCATTAGTAAGTAATGAAATCAAATTTTATACAGAATTTGTGCTTCCGTAAGGTGAAGTGAAGGTTCCATTAAGGATGAAATCAGTCTCATCAACCCAGTCTACCAGAAATTACTTCTATAGAGAATGTGAAGCTGACGTCACGTCGCCGCCATCTTTGGAGAATGTAAACACTCGCTCGTCTCCCTAAAAAAAAGTCCCCACAGTAGATCACATGATAGATTTGGCAAAAAAAAACTGGACAATGGCGTTCGCCTTTTCTCCTGATGTGGCGTCTTTTCTCCTTACGGCTGCTGTCCACGCCATTCGCCATTCGCCATTCGCCATTCGCCGTCTAGTCAGCTCCTCACCTTTTTTTTTTCCACTTGGGAAAGGAGAAAAAGCGAACGCCATTGTCGCCACTAATTTGCAACAGCAAATATGTTTTGTCAGAAAATAATTGCAACAAACATAATTAACAACTGCGAAATTGGAATGCATTTTATTCTACTGTAATGAGGATATGCCATTAATTTACATAGGGAGAAGATTGATACACATTAGGAAAGTTTTAACAAATGTGTGTGTTTTCCAGTCTTACACCACAACATCACCCTGTAGATGCTTTTTATGTTTAGACTCACAGCATGATTAAAAATCAAGGAAAGTTTTCAGAAAGTTTGCAATGACAATGATCACAGATGCAACACAGCATATGTGTCTGCTATTGTGGGAACCACTGTAGTTCTGGTGAAAAGCTAAGTGTATTTGCCACCTAAAGAAAACCACAGATGCAACTTGTGGCTAGTGAAAAAAAATAAGACGGTGATAATATTTCCACCACTGTGTCATTGGAAAAATTGCTAAATGGTAAAGAGCTACTTCCAGCAGATGGGGTTTTAAAGTAAAGCACCTCAGTCTGAACTAAGTTCTGCCACCAGCATTTGAAAGTGCATCATTTAAAAAAAAAAAACATTGTTACATTTAAAGCTATAGTGCGTAACTTCTACCGCTCCCTTATGGAATTCTGCGTTATTAGAACGATACGGCCGGCACCTATGGCCCGGTGTAACCCTCCTCTCCTCCTCTCCCCTCCGCTACCCCTGTAGCTCTCCATGGTACCGATGATGCACATCACACACAGTAACAGTAACACTCGCAACACACCACATGCTGCTGGTCACGGACCGCGGTTCACGGACTAGAACACTCGCGACTCGCCGCACACTGCTCGTCACAGCACACAGACTGCTACAGTAAGTTACACACAGCAACACAGGCTACACACCTTGTAGCTTACTGCTAACGACATGGCTAACAACAGGCTGCTAACAACTGTTGCCAGCTGCGGAGCGTTCTCCTCCCTTCTAGTTGTCAGGTAAAACCGTTTAAAACACATTCTTTCGGTCGTTCTGTCCGCCGGCGCGGGAATGTCGCTCCAAGACACAAAATACAAAAACAACAAATACTGAAAAATACCGTGAGGCGTTTGAGGAGCTGAAGGGCTTAATCAAAGTTTTATCATCTCCTCTTGTAGTGGCTTGGATGAAATGGATATTTACAGACACGTAGAAGTTACGCACTATAGCTTTAAATGCATTTAACCAGGACTTATGTCTTTAGACTCAATAGTCAGACAATATCAGGTTTGAAACAAGCCAATATTTATACAGTAAAAGGCCAAAGAAAAGACAATGACATTTTCCAATACTTCCTCTCTTTCTATTCCTCACCTCCACCATCAAAACCCTCTTTGCTAACCCTACATAGTGTTGCTTTAACTTAATTATCAACTAAGCAATCAACCAACTCTTTATTGAGCTGCTGTACAAAGATGACCTAAATTAATTGAAAATCTGGCTGACTTAAACACCACCTCTCTGTGTAACCATTGAACAATACTAAACTGCAATGTGTCTGGATAGAAAGAATGATACAGTAAATTGCTTGTTTAGAGAATAGTCTCTTTCATGTTCTATGGAGCTGCCCCTACGGGTTTTTTCTGTTCAGTTGTTCAGCATGGGAGAGGAATTTAGCCATTTAGAAAAAGTTGGTTCCATTTCTCCAAGCTGTATTGCAAGCTGTGTCTTTTTAATTAACTTCCCTTCTCTGTTTGAGAGCACCTGACAGTGGTAAAGCCCTCATTTAAACCTTCTCTACCTTGACTTTTAAAGTGCTTTGAATCTCTCACTTCTCTTAATAATACAATGAAGATGGAAGAACAGCTATGCACTTTCCCCCTCTTTTTGAAAGATGCAGGACTTTCTGGTCAACAATAAATCTGTCGGATTGGCATCATTATACTCTGTTCCAGCATGGCAGCAGTAATGGCAGCAAATGGAAGGCTAATCAAACCATTAAAGGGGAACTATGCAAGTCTGCTCGCTTTTCCGCTGTTTCGGTTATGCTCCTCTCGCCCATGTGCATCTGTTTACAACGAAGCAGACGGAAAATCAATAAATGGAGCGGTGGATAACGTTACATAACATATACGATGTTACGGTGTGTGTGTTTGTGTAGTCTTTGTGTAGTGATAAAAACGAAACTTATCACCCATTTCCCATTAAACGACAGTGTTTCCCACAGGTTTGCAAGGAGACTGTGGCAGGTGGTCGGATCGTCTGACCCGGTGGAGGGGGGTGTTGCGACCGGATTCAATAGCTTTTTCTGGTTAACTGCTGTCTACGCTCTCTTCTTTGCTGCTGGCTCACTCTAGGCTACGGTCAGGTACAGTAAAGCGTGTGATGTATTACCGCAAAGCAGGTCGCACTCTACGGCTCTACGCAGAGGGGGGAGGGGGAAGTTACATAGTGTAGTCTCAGCCGACGTGACCCGGCTCAGGCTGCAGCGGCAGAACCACTAACCATTTTTCTACCATTGCAATGAGTCTGGAAACATTATTTTAAGGCTGATAAACTCCGCAATGTTGCTTTAAGGCGATTCGTTACAACATAAACATATACAAACTGGCAAGTGCCCACAGTCTGGATGCAGCCATACCACAGAGTTGTACGAGGCTTTTGTCATTATGTGTGTGTGTGTGTGTGTCAGGGCTTGGCTGATTAATATAGGCTTTAAGCAGCGGTCTCACTTCATTGAGCCGCAGAGAGATCTGCCTGGACATTCCCAGTCCTAACAGCAGTCACACACATCAATGTGCACATACACAAACACACACACGCACAGACACACCTATCCAATTCATCATCTGAGTTGCAGCAAGCACTCTGCCTTTCTTTCTTCTTTTCTCCCAACCTGCACTCCTCTGCACTATGCTACACTGCCTCAGAAGCCATCTATAGCAGTCCACCTCCATTGTTCTAAATCACTTAACTGTACTAAATCAAAAAACAATCCCTTGCATCTTTACCTCCTGCTTCATCCACCCTTCACTTTCAGGTCTCGTGTGTGCAGTGGTGATGTGTGAGCCAGTGAGTCTGAGCATCAGACAACAGAGCATCCTGACTCTACTGTAAGCAAAATACAATCTGTATATTCCCTGTAGGAAGATTGTTAGTGAGTCTGGGCTTGGTATGTCAAGGTAAACCAGCTATCTTTGGCTTTATCCAACAGTTAAAACTATTCTGTACAGCTATCGTGCCCCACATTAGATTAGTTAGATCAGATCCTCCATTTCAGTGCTCAGTGAAAGATGATCATGTGTCTGATCAGCTCTGTCTTGACTCTTGACCTTAAGGTCGTGGGTTTGATTCCCATGTTGACAAAGATGGTATGCCCGGCAGTAGCCCCACATGGTCCTATCAACATTTCACAGAGGAAATTTTCTATTTATTATTATTATTATTATTATTATTATTATTATTATTATTATTATTATTATTATTATTATTATTATTATTATTATTACATAGGCTTTAAATGTAAACAGGATGCATTAATGTCGCTATGGAGTGAGTTATGCTGTGGGTTACAACATGGGGCTTTTTTTTTTCTTCTTCTTCTTTTATGAGCCTTCACCAACTGGCATCATTAAAAGTTTGCTGAATTTGCTATTAGTGGTTCCTGTTTGTGATGTACTCACATTAACGTTGTGTTTTCTCTCTTCTATGGTTTGTGCTTCTTTCTTTCTCTCTCCCTCTGTCCTCAATAAGTATCTGGATCAGAATCTGAGTCTGACACTTGTAAATCACACTCATTATTATCAATTCAATTGATCTCTGTTATTATCATTATGTGTGTCATGTCTGTTTAGATTATTGATGCAAACTGAGCGCCTTTATTGCCTTCCTAAGCAGTGTGTCACAGCTACTGCTGCAGCTGATTATTATGGTGTGGCCAAAACAGTGTACCAAAGTACAATGAGTAACTTCTTGTTGTTTTTAGCAAACTGCCACACAGCTGCCCCCTAAACTTGATGCAGCGCTGTCTTTCCCTCCACTCTCCTCTTGAGAAACCATCTGTCAGAATTTGAAAACTACTGCTCCAATGTTACTGACACTCAATTTTATATATTGCCATTACTTTGAAATTTGTTCCTGTTTCACCAACACTTCAATTATGAGTCCATTCAGATGTATAAACTGCTGATGTGGGCTATTAATAGGGATGCATGGTTATCGGTCCAATATCAGAGCAATAAAGATTTCTTCAAATGCCCATCTCCACAATTTCACCATCTTTACCTTGAGCATCTTATTCCAGACACGTTCAGTGCTAGTCCTATGTTTTCCCAGTTCATCCATGATGTCTGTCAGTAGAGCCTGCAGCTGTGGAGATACAGACAGTTGAGTGATGACACTTTTGTTCCTTTAAACACACTGTCCCACACAGATGAACATACAACTTCCACATCTGTGATCCCACAATTTGCCTGTCTGTAGCTCACCTGTGTGGCACATGTGTGACTCACTCACATACACACACTTTTACAGCTAATTAAAAATCCATTTCCTGGGTGTGAATTTTCATGGCCTGGTGAGCACTGTACAACGTGTTCCAGGCTGTCACCGCTGCTCTGCTGCTGAGACTGGATTTCAGCTGACTCACTTGGTGGCAGATAGACATGCATGCACTGCTGCTGATATTTCATTTCTGCGTGTACCGCATAAAGTATTTCTTGTTCAGCACCCTCCCCTGGAAAGTCAAAGGTCTGGGTCAGTTGGAGACCAACTGCCCTACGCGGCAGGTAGGGATTTAGTGTCTTACCCAAAGATACTTAAGAAAGGTGGAAATGTGATGATTTGTACTTAACCTTGGCAATTAAGGAATACTCAGTTGAGAGTTTGCCCTAGTTTAGGAAATGGCAGGCAGGGGAAATCTGCCTCCTTCAGAATCTCCACCTCCCAAATTCATGTGCACACACCTCCAAGGCAGAGACACAGTGGTGGTGTCATATACAGCGTGTAAAACAAAATAAACCCTGTTATACAAAATGCCGTCAAACAAATAGCATGCAGATGAACAGAGCCAGAAACTATTTACTTATTTGTACAGTCTCCTTCACCCTTGGTCTCCTCTCCTCTTTGTGTGCAGGTCCAGGGTCCCCTTCCAGGTGCTTTAACCTGAAGGGTTGTTTTTCATTCGGCTGAATACTGTGCATGTGTTTGACGAGCCTGTCCATGAACTAATGGTTTGGCAGCAAAGGATCTAGGGTCGTCCTGATCAATCAACGTAATTGATTAGGTGTTTACACCAACACACACAGCAGACATTCATAAACAGAGGAAAAAAATGTTCATAAATGGAGTGCAGGGGACCCCGCACCCCTTTGGAACGGCACCCGGTCCCAATTGTGGTGTTTTTGGGTCAGCGTGGGTCATTGTTGGGTGCACCGCAGCAGGCAGGCAAGCAGACTGGCTATAGTCAAACTCTTTGTTTGTTATGTGAATGTGGCCAGACCTCGATTCGCTCCAACTGCCTGGTGTACACCACAAGTTACTGTCTATCTGCAGCCATGCTTCATTTTACTACTTCTACTACTATTACTCTGTCAGTAGTGTGTTATTTGGACCGGGAGGGGGAAAAAATTAGGGATGCACGATATATCGGCCAATGTTCATCATTTTTTAACATAGCGGTATCGGATGAGTAAAATTGGGCCGATATGCACAAACGATGTATATCCGTCTAGTTGCTGTTTCGGTAGAGGGAGGGGGATTTGGCCATGTGTAACCTGTAACCTTGTTATGTGGTAAAATACATTCTGAAAATAAAGGAAGACATTCAAGAATTCAGTTTGCATAATTTTCAGTCTGTACAAAAATGTATCATCTCAGAAACTTAAAAAAAAAACAACAATCAACACTTATAACAGAAAAATTCATATCGGGTAAATATCGATCGGTGCATCCCTAGAAAAAATGTGTGAACCCAAACTGCCCTAACTGAAAAATGAAACAATGTATCCTTTTCAACAGTTTGTAACAGTCATTCAACAACATGCAACATTCTTCTGACCACCTCCTCTTTGGCTGTTTCTTGGCCATCTTTCCATTGTGACAATTACTATTATAGTATATCCCTTCGTCCAGGTCTCTTGTCTGCAATGTCAATTCAGCCCCATTTAAGACTCCACAGAGGCTGGTACCGAACGAGGGATAGAATTCTCCTTCCCTTGGGACTACCTCTTAACTACTTCTTAAGTACCTCATGCTCACTTGGAGTGAAGAAAACATGGATCTCAACTTGTCATGTAATTAATCACATATTCTTAGAGAGGACAAGCCAATCACAAGGATATCTCCTGCCCCGTCTGAAGGTTCATTAAAAAAAAAAGAAAACCTGACAAAACATGCAGTGGAATCTGCTAACATATTGACAACCCGGGACAAGAGAGATGTATGGTAAGAGAGGAACAAAATCAATTAAAGCTACAAGATAAATCTTGGTGCTTGCAACTCCTACAGAATGCCAAAATAAGTGCTGAACATCCAAACAAAAGTGTCTCTGGACTCTGGAGATAACTTTCAATAAAGCAGCAACTGCAAGTTAAAAGTATCTACCTGACCACTAATCATATTTTAATCATCATGGCTGTTGATACTGTATACATTCATTCCAAACCAACATTTGGAGGATGAGTACCTTAGCATTTCTATTTGTCATACTTACATACCATACCACATTTACATACCAAACTAGCAGTTAACACAACAATGATCTATTTGCTGCAACATTTTCCATTTTAGAGACTGGAGGCCCAAGGAGTCATGTATGTATCTATCTGTTTGTATCTTACACTATGTTTTCATCTGTGTGCCCATGGGTATTTTGGTCTTTAAATAAGTGTGTTCAGGTGCAGTGTTGATGCATTTCTTTCTTGAGACAGCAAAAAGTGATGGCATGATTGCCCAGCACAAACCTGGTGTCTCAAACCTGTGGTTATTTTAAGGGTGCTTTATCAAGAGGGTAATATGTATAAGGGCACACACGCACATTAACTCCAACCCCTTTGAATCATTTGCAAGGCACTGAACTGTTTATTCCGTTGTTTAATTAGCAGATGTGACATGGGCATACCCTAAATGCATTTGTGGCACAAACTTCAGACCATAATTTGCTTTGGATCATTAAAACAGTGCCCTATCATTCTCATCTTTTCTGCTTCTACTCCTGAGTCTTTATCTACAGGCTCATGTTAGAGAGAGAGACCCACACTTAGGATAGATAAAGCAAATTACAACCCATAACAAAAACACAGCCAGTCAACAATTAAAGATGAAAACTGTGGCATTGATTAGCAAAATGCCTCATCTCTGTCCAGTACATCTAGTGATCCATAACAGTCACTTTAAGAACCTTCAAGTGCAGCAAGCTAAAATATCCATTACTCATGGCTTTCTAAATCTCTACATTGAGCTAATTTAATCCACAGAGGTGTTAAAAACCACTATCATACAAACACATTAAATACGCATTAGAGTTTTCATCATTTATCCTTTTCTCTGTCTTATTGTTACAAATATCCATGTGATTTTGAATGTTTACTTAAAGCAGGCTTTAACATCTCAGAAGCCCATTGTCATTATACATCTTATCAAAGAAGCAGGCACTTTCTGTCCACTTACCATTTACCATTTCTGTCAATGATAAATGGACTTGCATTTATATAATGCTTTTATTGCTATGTGACCACTCAAAGTTCTTTATAAAACAGTCACATTCACCCATTCACACACACATTCATACAATGCTCTTTATCTACATATTGCACATTATTGTACCGAACCAATCACACAACGATGATACATTGTGGTCAAGTTTTGGGTTCAGTATCGTCCACTTTGACATGTGGACTGGAGGAGCCAGGGATCTAATTGCTGACCTTCTGGTTAGTGGAAAAACCACACCAGTTCCAAAACATCCGTTTGTTTGACTCCATATGGCTATGATGTATGATGCTATTCAGACCATTTTCAGGTCACATCCCAGGTTATCCAGAAATTACATTTTGTCATAATTACTGCCTTTTCTTTCTGGAGTCAGGTTATGCATGCATCCGCCGTGTTGGTAAACAAATAATCCCTCCAATGTAATACAGTAGCCTGTCACTTAATGATGTGCTGGTGCTCTGATTCTTATTGTTTGTGCTTGTTGTTTGGCATTTGTTCTTTCATTGAATACAAGTAGTTAAAATGTGCTTGTGTTGTTATTTGATAAACATTTAGTAACATGCATTTCACAAGTGTATTAGCCTGGGAATAGTAAATCCATATCTATTATAGTATTATTTGTTTATTAAACAATCCGGCCCCCTCAGCGCCCCCCCAATAATAATTTTCTGGTGCCGCCACTGCAACACACACACACAGCCATCCATTAAACATTTCAGTTATAATCCAACAACATAGAGGCAGCTTCTTACCAGTGGTGTGTTTTCCTGCTGTGTGCTGATCTGGGGCAGGTAGGGAGCGGTGGTGAGTTGAGCCTGGCAGCAGTGCAGTATGGTGCTGTGCTCTCTGTGGTAGCCAAATGTAAGCAGCAGGCTGCCATACTGAAGCCACTCAATCAGACCTGAGCCCGCATGCACACCTGACTGGGGTACAAACAGAATGTACAGGTTGGTCGTGCTGCACGTGCATGGATGATGAGCTGACAATGTAAGCAGTTAAAAGGCTAAGTGGCACCAGCACACAGGGTAGACATACAGCTGGATAGACAAGAGAAACACTGTTTTACCAGGCTACACTTGAAGGAGGGAGGGAGACACACTAATGTGAATGTGTTGTGTATTTCACACAGATTGTCCTTAAAGCATTATGTAGTGTTGCAGTTTATTACCCACAAGAAAAATGACAGAAATACTGTATTTGTGTAAAGAATGAAAAACAATATTGACACAATAAGTCAATAAGTAATTTGTGAATATTGTAATCTTCAGTTTGATCATTCTAGTGTAGGGCTTGTGGAATTGTTGAATTGTATTGTGTTATGTTGACAGGCGCTTCTATTATTCTGTCTAGCCCATTCAAATGTCAAGTAAATGCCTCTGTAAAATGCAGCACAGTTTAAAGGATAACTTTCATTTTTTACAACCTGGACCTTATTACTAGCATAAAATACGATCATTTACTCACACAGACAACTTTGGTGTCATTTGGAGTCGTTTTGACGAAGTTAGCCCCAGTGGAGCGGCGCGTATATCCGTATAATGCGAGAACACGGGGCACGCAATGCAGCCTCTAAATAACACATTATCCGCAGCAAAACTCGTTCATTTTGCCAGTATTTTGTGATGATACACTAGTGTTATTCCCCTCTGAGCCCATGGTGGCATGTTATCAACATCCTGCTCCTGTAGGCTGACTACTAACCTCTGATCTGGATCATGTCATTTCCGACAGCGGCGCGGCACGGCTAACTTGCTAGAGCTAATGCTATGGTCCGTCTCTGCGTGTTTCTGACTTGTCAGAACAAAATGAGCAGCTGGATGAAGTTCAGCTTAGGTTTCCTCCCCGCAGCCTGGACTCACTAAAGCTCCGGCTAGTTGGGCTAAAATTGACCCAAATGCCGAAGCGGAATGATTATTATCAGAATGAGCCGGGCAGCGGTCGAAGATGACATCATCCAGATCAGAGGTTATAGGTCAGCCTACAGGAGCAGGATGTTGATAACATGCCACCACGGGCTCAGAGGGGAATAACACTAGTGTGTCATAACGAAATATTGGCGAAATGAACATTTTTTGCGGCGGATAATGTGTTATTTAGAGGCTGCATTGCGTGCCCCGTGTTCTCGCATTATATGGATATACGCGCTGCTCCACTGGGGCTAATTTTGTTGGAACGACTTCAAATGCCACAAAGTTGTCTGGGTGAGTAAAATGATCGTATTTTATGCTAGAAATAAGGTCCAGGTTGTAAAAAACTAAAGTTATCCTTTAACAGCAGAACAGATTGCAGCCTGGAAAATGATCATACATGAGTCACTGCCCTTTTAACCGTTTCAATAAAATTGAAGTGAATGCACTTCTATAAGAAAGGTCCAAAAGTATTTTTGTAGCCATACCACCCATACTGTGGGTAGTACACAATTGCATAATGGTGCATATAGTGTGCGTGTGTGTGTACACACAAGACACTGTCACGACACTGTAGTCTAATCGCTGCCAATTTGACGACTCTGTTGACACATTTAGCAGATTTCAGACGTCCTAAAAGTAAGTTTTGACAAACAACCACAGGGAGCACTGTTAATGTGTTGACTCCCGGAGCCTTTGGTGACAAATTGGCACGGCTGATGCTTCTTGACAAATCCACTGAGGTCTCATCACAGCGCTTCCTACACACAGAAAATTCCCCCTCTCTGCTAAGAATCTGTTCTTAGCTGAGGGACAGATAGTATTATATGCAAATTAGCATATAATGTCATTTGGCACCTTCTTGCAAGTTTTGGAGCAGCCAAAAGCTAGTCTCGTTGAGGGAGAGTTGGCAGTTACTGGTCAGGGGGTTGTGCAGAGCAGACATGGTGGTGGATATTTCAGATTACAAAGCCAAAAAAAACTTTGTTCATGACAGCAACAATTTTCTCAAGTTGGAAGTGATGGATCCATTCCATACCACTTGTCAGCAATTTCTGTGGAAGGCCACTGGACCGGATTAGTTTTAAAGGTGCCAATAATTACTGCAAACAGACACAGATGATGCTGACAATGAAGCACTAGCAGCACTATGCCAAGATGTTGCAGAAGTGGCAGAATGACACAACCTCATAATGTTTGATTAATGTACTAGCAAGAAGCATGAACAGAGACTTACCTGCCTCATCAGTTTTTTCTCTGATTCCTTTGTCACACTGAATTTGCTTAATTGAACAGAAAAGTTAGTTCTGTATGTTATGACTTATGAGGCTCATCTACAAATTAAACACAAGCAACACATGGGCCAATTTAGACCTTGGATTAAGAAAAATTTAAGATTCAGTGTTGCTTGTTTTTATTGCTGTGTTTGCTATTGTGTATTCATGATTTTTGACACATATTTGCACAGTAGAAAGTAAATAAAAATATCAATGCGGTTTGATGTCTTCTACTCCCTCTCCATGTCATGTGACAACTTCACCTGTTCTGTCTGATGTTTGTCAGCTCTTACTGTGGCTGTTATTGCATATATGCATTCTGGTTTCGGATACAGTAATGAGGTATTGTTGTTTTCACCTTGCGTGTCTCCGTGTATCATTATGACAAAATGAGCTCTGAGAGACTGCCGCAGGTACGATCATATTGACATTCCTGTGTACTTTGGCAGGTGCAAGATACTGTCACAAAACTGTGCAGTCAAGATCAAAATTAAAGTTTTGAAGATAGCTGTGACATCACTTGAATACTGAGTACTCATGTAATAATGTGTCAGCTACGGAGCCGTCATGGCTTGCATCATCGTGGCAGGTGAGATCCCATGGCATGATGATCTCTAGTTATGTATATAGACAAAACAAAATCTGTTAAAAAGCCCTTGGTAGTTAACACCACAGTGAGGAACAATAACAAGAATATTGGATTTATTTTCATCTTATCAAATTTTATTTCAACTTTTACTATAAGTGTTTTCTTTTCATAGTTTTGGCCATCAGCTCTATGATTCTCTGATAAAATTGCACTTAGCAAGTTTAATAATAATGGATTGCATTTATATAGCACTTTTATATTATTACCCGATACTCAAAGTGCATACAGTATTCATTCATACTATATTTACACCGGTGGTGGTAAGCTACGGGTGTAGCCACAGCTTCCCAGGGACAGACTGACAGAAGCATGACTACCAATGTGCGCCAAACAGCCCCTCCGACCACCACCATGATCATTCATACGCATTCACACGAGGCAAGATGGGTAAGGTGTCTTGCCCAAGGACCCTTGAACCGCCAACCCTCTGGTTATTAGACGACCCGCTCAACTGCCTGAGCCACTGCCGCCCAAGTTTATTTCCTGAGATCTTGACATGTTGCGATCATATGCCTTTTTAACTACTTTCACAGGCAGCAAAGTGTTCAGTTAAAAGTGAGAGTCAGCCGCCTAGAACAACTGTGGGCACACATCCAACATGTCAAATTCTGGAAAACTCTTGTAGGCCGACCTTGTTAGTTTCAGTTATTTTGATCATATAATAGGGATGCACAAGATTAACCATGTAACCGTTAAATGATAAGAAGAACTTTGACCGATACTACTACACTAATAATATCATTTTTTCTTTTTTTTTAAATTAGCTGTTTGTATAACACTGTATAGCACTTTACATATGCACTTTAATAGCCTATAAATCACTGTGAACCCTTCCTGTTAATATGTTGCTTAGCAACACAAGAAATCATAACTTCTTAGCATTTTTTAAAAACATATTTGAAAGGTCAGAGCAAATTCATGCCTGTAAATCTTTGACTGATATTTCTAGTTTGTTGAAATATGGCACTTTGTTGGCAAGCATTCATGGTAAAAGCACAACATTACCCTCTCAAACTGTGCAACTTATCATTCCATGAAGGTATCACATCATTTCAAATGCACAACTTTTCAGGCGTGTCTTATGAAATGCAGCAGTGTATAATATTACAATTTACACCTGTCAAAATATTTACTGTTCACCAGATCTATGGAACAGGCTGACAGACTGTTGCAGATGTTTAACCACTGTCCTTACTGCAATTTGTTATACCCATTTCACCTCCATGATATAATCAAGTCCAAAGTTCTGGGCAAATTAAGCTACAGCTACTGGTGAATATTGAGAGGAACTGAACAGGACAAGCACATTGTATATAACATATTCATCTTGCTGGAAATAAGTAACAAAGAAACAAAAAATGATAATCAAGCCTGAGAAATGAATGGTATGTCTGCCGTCAGACAGGAGGTAAGGGCCCATAATGAAGCAACAGATGGAGTGCATAGCATTTCAGAGAAGGAACTCATTCATGGTCAGTGCTAATGATGCATATAATTAATTACATATGATAAACTGATTAATTGTGATGTCATTGACTGAGTGTATCATTTTCAGTTTGCAAATTGAAGAGTGTCTGCTCAAAGAACAAGATGAACACAGTGTGAGGCAGTGTGAATAAAGCTTAATATAAAATAATACTGCTTTTGAAAGACCACCAGCACAGCCATGACCACTACAATCATAGGTGCTGCTCTTTCTCCTTAACCTTTACTCCTCTAATCCCTCTAATCTGTTCTCTCTAGTGCATCTGTCACTTGTAATTTTTATCTAAAAAACTCTAGCCTAATACGATCTCATTAGCTATATGCCCCCTGTACCTGCTGATCTGAGGTCCAATGGTTTCCATGCAAGGTGAGCACGTTCTTGAAAGATATTCAATCAGCCTTCAGGCTACAAACCCATGTTTTTGCGAATGAACAAACCGAACAAATCCCATATCAAGATGAAGTAGAGTGTTGTTTGATTGTTGTGTAATCAAAACAATGAATTAATGGACTTGGAGCGTTGAGAATTTGTGGGATTGTTTCAGCTGTGCATGATTAAACCCATTTTGGAGGATAGCCAGTGAGCTCTGAAGTGAGTGCCAAGGTAGGCAGATAACAACTGAGTCTGTCTTCAGATGTATTCCCAAAATTCTTTAGAGAACGGAGTATTGCATTATTATTGCATAATGCACTATTGCATTATCCAGTGCAGGCATAGGTGCCACCACTTTTTGTCATGAACAATTTTGTCTCACCAAATTAACTTAACATTGGCCTAATGGAGAATGACGAAAAAACGTAGGTACAATAATAGCTGCTGTGCAGCAATGGGTCGGGTCCGGGCTAATTTTGGCAAATTCTGAACAACAAACAGGAAGACAGGCTAATTGACCTTGTAATGTTCATTTTTGCACCAGTTGAGAATTGAACCCGCAACCTCTGGAATCAAAGACCGTTGTCTATCACACTGGGTTACTTGGCAAGTGGCACGGCCACAGTGGCTTCACAAATTGAGTAAACCATTCATTGTTGTGCAGGCAACATTTCTGAGGTAAAATTCTGATGTTTGTGTCAAACATCATCTACTATGAATCTAAGATTTTGTACAAAGACTATCTGGTATATGGATGTAATATTCTCGAAGCCACATCGTCTGGCACCAAGAACCAGCACTTAACTCACTGAGTTAATTATCTGAAAGTGAGACTTGGTGTGTGTCTTCTCAAATAGACTCAGGGGGTCAGTGCCCATGCAGGCAGCTGTTGTGGAAGCAGATTTAAAAAATCTCAAAAACTTCAAAATGTCTACACAAAAATCTGTTAATACATAAATTGCATCTAGACAGCATGGAAATGTTGGTGATTTGTTTGTAATTATAAGTGTTTTGCTTCATAAGAGAAAATGTGATGTTTAAAAACATCACCTTTACATTGGCTGCAGTTGATCCCATGAGAGCAGAATTCAAAATGTTCTAGAAAAATCAGTTTTTGAGATAAAATTCTGATATTTGCCAAACTTCATCAACCATGACTCTAATAATATGCTCAATTTTTTTTTCTGAAAGATAGAAAATGTATTTAGCAGGAATTTGATGGTATATGTTTACAGTAGTGTTTACAGTCAAATGTTCCCATGCACTGTAGGCTCAATTTTTGATAAATCAAAAATCTGAGAAACAAGTTTTGTGGAGGACAGTCTGGAGATGCTCTGTAGCAAGTTTGGTGACAATTGAGATACATTTTAAAAGTTTTACAATTATTGAAAAAAAAGATCACAGAGTGATGGACTTTATAAGTTTAAGTGGACAAAATTTTCAGCAGTATCTATGCTACATTGTGGTGAAGTTTCAAAACTGTAGCATCTACTGTTGGCTTGGTAGGAATTTTTAAAGTTTTTAATGTCTTTGGAGTTGAGTAAATCTGGCATGGGGTCAGACATTTCTGTGAAGTTTGGTGAGTTTTCGTCCATGGGAAGTATGACTTCCTTGGAAGAAGAAAGAAGACAAATTCCTAGGGATACAATAGTGTAGCTGCGCTGCCCGGACCCTAAATAAACATACGTATGACCGATTAGGCAGCTGAAACTGCTGAAACTGTACTGCGCATAGCTTCTTATAGGCAGGAGCCAACTCGCAACAATCTAGCCCTGTTTAAAGCCGTGGTTCTCAAACTTTCTGTCATCTCCGCACCATGGGGAGGGGAGGACAGGTGATTGTAAAGATTTATGACGTTGTGTTATAATTCAATAATCATTATGAATGAGGGTGAGTAGGCTATATGATGCTTAGTATTTATATCCAACCAGTCACTGTTTTCAAAATCAACATCTAATCTGTACTAACAAAAAGTTTATGACGTGTCTGTTTGGAGCAGCTGCTGACAGATGTGCAGCTGACAGTGACAGAATTTCCTCACTAAACCTTAGCCACCATCAGATCCTCCCTGGTTCACGTGGTGAAGACAGGACAAAGTCATATGGCCTCTGTATATTCTGTTTCTTTGTTTTTCCTCTCTTCAAATTATTGTTGCTATATGAAAAATAAAAACTAGTGAGGAAAAATAGAGACGCGCAAAAAACATGAAAATTTAAATACTGCAGTGTAGCTTAATAATTCCTAGTGACCACAGCTGGTCACCTGCTAGTTGTGCCCTAACTGTCATGTCTCTATGGACAGAACTACAGGCTACTTCTTTCTTTTTTTTTTGTGGTCCGGCTGAGAATTAACGCTCATAAGTCCCGCAGCATCAGCTCCAGGTTTCAACACCCGCAGATCGGACCTAGTTGGCCCCAGCTTCTAATTGAGACTCAGCTTACCCAAACATGGAGCTAGACCCGCTCCAGCATGAGAGAGAGAGACCTCCACATGGAAGGGAAGGATTAATCACTGCTGATGTTTGTAGAAATAGGCTACCGGTATATGTTTGTATAAATAGGCTATAGGCCTATATCCTAAATTTTATGTAGCAGCAGTGACCCTCATTATAGAGTCAGAACAGTCTCTTTTTTAAAAAAAACCCCACATATTACGATGATTCTTTGATACAGCTGAATCAGACTCCTCCGAATCCAATCAACCACTATTTAAGGTCACCTCTAGTAGTGTTAACAAAAGTAAAAAAGAACAGAGCATAAACCCTCAAAAGACACTTCAGCATGCTTATTGTCCCCAGCACTTTTCAAAATAAACTGGGGCCTTGGCAGGTACACCATATCAGAATGCACTTAACAGTTTTTTTTGCATAACTACATGTACTGTAGTGTGCAGATAAAAACAGCCAAAATGGCTAAGCAGTAAATGTCCCTTGAATTCTCATTTTAATACTCTTATCAACGAAGATAAAGCTTGCTTTATGCAAATGTTTGTTTTTTTTTTAGGGCCCGAGCGGCGAGGCACTCGCCTAGGCGAAGGCCCTATTGTAATTGCTTTGACACCTAGGATTATTATTGTCAACCTATGAACGCGTTTTTCATGGCCTCAACGTGCATGAAAACGCGTGAATTTTGGCATGCACATCAGGCCTCGCGAAAAATTTAATATTTTAAAGTCGTTGGAAATGGGCGTGGCCAAATGGCTGAATAGCGCCCCCTAGAATTTAACAAAACTGCGAACATTTATCTTTTCATCTTTCACTATATCCATTGAAAACTGAATAACTTTGTGTGTGTTTCACCTACAAACATGAAATTTGGTATGCTAATAGATCTCATCAAGACGCAAAAAAAAGGTCCAGGGGTCCTTCGCTCTCAGACCAACAGGAAGTCGGCCATTTTGAATTGAAATTTTGACCTTTTTGACCTATCTCCTCCGAGGGATTTCATCCGATTTGCTTCAAACTGGCTACAGGGCATCCAGATGTCATCCTGATGCAGGCTTGTGCTCTATAGGTCTCTACGTCAAAGGGCGTGGCTTCTGGAGCCTTGACAATTTTGGCGACTTTTCGTTTGCTCGCCATTTCACCTGCAAACAGCTATAAAACCCACATACTTTATCCGATCAGCTTCAAACTTGCTGGACGTGATACTGGCTCCGCCCTGAATGTGCTGATATATTGATTTCCTACGTCACTCATAGCGCCCCCCAGTGGTAACCGGAAGTATACAGGAATTATGCTAACATGGATTAATCCTTGATAATTCACCACATCAACTTCGTTCCACCTCAGATACATGCGAAACAAGTCAACAAAGCTACATTACGAACGCTGCGAGGCCACGGCAAATAGCCCCCGTGTGGCGGCGACAGGAAGTGCGGCCCACCCAAAACGAACTCCTCCTAGGGGTTTCGCACCATCACCTTCATATTCGCTACAGATCATCCACAGACTGCCCTGAGTACGGCTTGTGCTCTACAGGTCTGTAGGTCAAAGGGCGTGGCCGCAGTGGCCGCCGCCATCTTTGATGTCTCGCCATGCAATTTTCTAAAAAAACCCCTCCCATAGGGGTTTTTTTGGAGTTGGAACATGAAAATCGGTACACATGTGTAAGTTGTCAAGGCGAACAAAAAAGTCTCTTGCACCATTGGTCTATTCCAAACAGGAAGTCGGCCATTTCGATTTTACTCTCCATTTATTAGGGCCCGAGCGAAGTGACTAGGCAGATAACCTAGGCGAAGGCCCTATTGTAATTGCTTTGACACCTAGGATTATTATTGTCAACCTATGAACGCGTTTTTCATGGCCTCAACGTGCATGAAAACGCGTGAATTTTGGCATGCACATCAGGCCTCGCGAAAAATTTAATATTTTAAAGTCGTTGGAAATGGGCGTGGCCAAATGGCTGAATAGCGCCCCCTAGAAAATTTGAAAACTGAATAACTTTGTGTGTGTTTCACCTACAAACATGAAATTTGGTATGCTAATAGATCTCATCAAGACGCAAAAAAAAGGTCCAGGGTTCCCTCGCCCTCAGACCAACAGGAAGTCCGCCATTTTGAATTGCTCGTTTTTGGCGCCAAATTCACTCGTCCGAAACGGTTTGCCCGACATGCTCCAAATTTGATAGACAACATCTTCAGACCTAGCTGAGTACAGCTTGTGCTCCGTAGGTCGATGGGTCAAAGGGCGTGGCTTATGGTGGGCGCCAAACTTAGGCTCGATCGCCACCCAAATTCAGTTGGTTGTCACACCCACATACTTTATCCTATCAACTTCAAACTTGCAGGAAAGTACGACAGTGAGTCACTGATTCGCCCGATTTATCAATATCCCACTTTACTCAATGCGCCCCCCGGTGGTAACAGGAAGTGACCGTTTTTTACATTAAAAACTTTAACTACTCCCACAAATTTCACCCGATCTACTTCAAATTGGCTGCAGATCATCGAGATGCCATGCTGATCCAACGTTGTGCTCCATAGGTCTCTACGTCTAAGGGCGTGGCTTCTGTGGCCTTGCCAATTTTGGCGACTTTACATTTGCTCGCCATTTCACCTTCGAACAGCTCTAACACACACATACTTCATCCTATCAGCTTCAAACTTGCTGAAGATGATGATGGCTCCACCCTGAACGTGCTGATGTATGGTACGCGCACTTTACTCAATGCGCCCCCCGGTGGTAACAGGAAGTGGCCTGGTTTACACTTACATTGTCTGATCGACTTCAAATTTTACAAGTTTGATGAGGCTCCGCCCCTGAACACACCTACCCACATCTGGGTTTATACAAATGCACCCCCTGGTGGTAACAGGAAGTTAGCTGTTTTACATTTACATTGTCCGTTTGAATTCAAACTTCATGTGTGTGATCCCGGTCAGCCCCTGAACGTCCCTACCCGCATCTGGCTCCGTAGCGCCACCTGGTGGACGAACAACACATTGCATTTTCCCACTTCCACAACGCTATTTTTCGTTAACAAAAGTAAAAAAGAACAGAGCATAATTCCCAGAAACCCTCAAAAGACACTTCAGCATGCTTATTGTCCCCAGCACTTTTCAAAATAAACAGCCCATATCAGCGCACTCAGGCCCTGTAGTTGCAGTCGCAAAATGGACGAGCGAGGGCTCATTTTAATACTCATCGCCGCTTGCGGCTTTAATTTTTTATTGAAATCAATGTGTAGTGTTATATTTCACACTATCATTGTCACTTTGAGCAGTCATTCACATTTGAAACTAAATATATTTATAGTGTGTGAGTGAGTGTGTTCATCTCTCTCACACTCCAATAAACACAAATAGGTTACAAACGCACATACATTTGCCTCTCGTATTTGCCGATTGTGGAGAATTATCAAGCATTTCTGTAGTTTTCTGCATGGCCCATGTACAACTGCACTGTTTGGTTCAGACTCACCACACCACATCATTAACCGTCTTTTCAAAATGCAGCAGACAGCTCTTTTGAGTGAAAAAGCTCTAATTAACCTAAGGTGCACTACCTGCACAGCCACAAGCACAGATAAATAGGCAGTGAGCATTTTTAAATGTTAGAGAAAGATATTTTTTTGAACAAGTGGAAGAGATCCACATTCATCATGACTGCAATTGCTGGATGTGGGACATAGCAACTGTTTGATGGAACATTAGTCATTTCAACTTTTGAAGGTGATAATGTCGGCTTGTTGGCGTATTATCATCACAGTCTCTTCTCCACTCCAGCTGTTGGTTTGATTATTGCAAGTTTTGCTTGTGCTACACGGAAAACATTAACAGTTGTGTATTTACCATACCAGAAGAGTATGATGCATTTAAAGCTTGGGTTCAGCATCAAAGCATCAAGGTTTCCAGTGGTAGAAATAAAACATCTGATTTTTCTACTGCAATTTCTCCTCTACTTAGGTGCTAATCTGTAAATCCCTGTCCAGCCAGACCATCCAGTCCTTTTTACAGTTCCGAGTCACTGTAGGGTCTTGTGCTGCTATGAGGATGCATTACAAATTCTTTTACTGCAAATACAACAATTATTGAAGGTCAGAAATGGTAGTCAAGGAGCTGCTGATGCAAACGTTGGAAATATACAAAAAGCTACTTTGAGACAAGTGAAATTAGTACAGCAAGGCTGTGACAATAATGGTACTAATGCAGCTTGTTGCCAAGAAGACAATATAATGTGCAAATATAAAACTTTTCTCCCACTCACATTTATCTGGGTGGCTCACATCAGATCCAGAATGGGAATGGCAATGTTCCTTTTCCTTCTGTGTCTATTTTAACAGAACAAAGACATGAGTCACTTACTACTATCGGTTAATTTTTTTAAAATTAGCTCCTTATGTCGTCAACTCATGGGGGCGTGTTGACACGTGCAGACTTCCACATACTTCAGTCATATTTTACTGCAAAAGGTTACACTGGAGGACTGGCCACTTGTGCAGCGCAGCCCCTGTGAAGGAAGGTCAGACAACAAATGGACATACAGTAGATGTGCACCACCTGTAACAACCGGCTCCAAAAAAAAAAAGGACGGTGCTGTGCTCCAGCTGGTTCACCTGTAGCTCCACAGACGAGTTGTCAAAGTGGCTCTGCTGTTCCTCTCTCCAGCTTGGTGTTTGGCTGCACTTTGTATAAAAATAGTTCAACACTGGACATCTGAGTGCCATCAGCTGAGTCAGAGCACACTGGTTGTGGTGCTGCTCAGCTGTTGCAGCGCATATGTGAGTTGTATAATGGCCAAAGACAACAACAAAAAAACCCCCAAAAAACATCATTGATCGCCCTCGCGAGCGTTTTAATCTTATTGGTTAATTTTAATTTGGTTAGAGATTACCTTTGTTTTTACAACCTGGAAACATCAATGACATTTCCTTTCATGGTAGTCATCCAAGAGCTGTGAGCTGAATTATTTATTTCGAAATCTGAAAATAAATTTGATAAGTCTATTTCATTTTCTGTTTAATCTACTTTACATTCAGCTGAAGGCTTGGTCGCTGCCCTCTAATTCAGTGAAATATGACTATGTTCTTTTTTGCCAGAAAAATATTTGAAGATCATTGAGATTCCATCAGTAGCTCAGATAAACAGGGCCAGCAGCATACTGAACAGAAATTCCTGTCATTGTTACTGTAACTCCTTTGCACAACAGGCATTATAATAGACCAATGACTAATACTATTGACTGGATAGAAACCATCATGCCATAGCATTGAAACCCCCTCTATAAACACACACACGCAGTACTGTATATACATCGTAGAAGCCTGTTAAATAGAAAAGAATGGATCTTTTGTCTACTTAATAAATGCATGATTCATGCATGATGCCTGAATGGGAAAACACAATTTTCTTTTTAAAAAAGTTAACGTTTTTTCCGCCTACCCCAGTTTTAAAGCATCGGAAACAACAAGCGTCGGGAACAGCAGTTCATATTTAATGTTGACTTAAGATAATACCTTTTCATGTAAAACCATGTACATTTAGAGACGTTCGCCGACAAGGGCCACAAAACTCTGCGATGTGTCCCTTACGCACAGCTGCTTCTGATTTCATCCCTTTTACGCATGGTATTTGTTTATGTTGTGAACTGTGTACACTACTCATCTTTACACAGGGTTTAAATATAAGTTATTGAATGTGTCTATATTAGTGGAAAAAAGGTTATTTTTTCACACTGGGTAGCGGTTCTTATTGCATCAGGGCAAACCTGATTAATGATATTAGTAACCTCCTCCCAGACTATTTCTGCTCAGTCGGTGGGTAGAGGTGTGTTGTTAATATATATTCGGCCACTGTGAGCTTGGACCTCCCAGGCCAAAACATCAGTTTCCTCCTGTAAAATGTTTGGCTGTCTGACGTTGCTGTCTCCAACGTTCATGTCGAAATGTAAAATGACAAGATTCCAGTGCATTGGTGAAAATCTGAGTCGGCTGTGGTAAACTCCTTCACGCCTTCTCCCCTCCCTCTTTCCCAGTGGTAAAGAGGGACGGGAGGAGTACCTGAAACTAGAGCCCTCGCTGTCTCTTTCTCTACTCACTGATGTCAGCCTCTGGGAATTTGATGTTGATGTTAATTTCAGATTCCTTTTAGAAGCTGTTATGACTTCTACCGGTGCCCCTACCCCTCCTGTGTGTTAATGTGATACCAAGTATGCATAGCAGGCAGCGCGGACACTGATATGTGACTGGTCGCAGATAGGAGGGCAGAGCCTTTGAATTTAGTCGTTCCCACTGGTGCCGCAGGTGATCTGGTCCAGTTGTTTGAAAGCAACTGCTCAGTTGAAAGATGTTTAAAAGACTAGCTTGACATTCATAGCATCTGAATGTAACACACAACACACCCCTGTATATCTTCGTTATTGATTGGGAGAGTTCTTTAAAAAAAAAAGAAAAGAAGAGTAGAGTAGAAAGTTTTCTTTAGTTTGCTAATTGTCCCTATTCTAAATTATACACCAATGACACCAGTGTTTTATGTGACTTCCCCTTTTCCCTCCTAAAACATGAGCTGGGTTGTTACAGAATGTTTTTTCCACTGACCTTACATATCTTTTTGTCTCTATTTTTCCTCATGCCCTCCATTTTTGATATCTGTGGACAATCATGCACCGTATTACTTTAGCGATATCTACCTGACTGCTTATCAACAGCCTAAAACCAGTGCAGTGGCTCCTTGTGTTGGTGAAGCTAAATTGTTGATACTTAGGTAATTATGTATTTACGCAGGTAATTTTCAATAATGGTATCTGCAGAGAGTGTACATAATTGAGACCAAGTTCATTATATACATAATACAAAATAACAGGACTATTTTGCCAATACCTTCAAGTCCTGATCTTTCTACTTCAGGACTATAAATCCAGTTACACTCACAGTAATAGCTCAAAGTATGATAAAAGAAGAGATTCAAAATATATCTATGTGACAATCACAGCCACTACACTGGTTGCTCACTTGGTAAAACAGTATGTACCATGAGCTTAGCATTTCCATTTTATCTCTTCACTGTCACGAACAGAAAAATAGACCTTAAAAATAGCTACCGCATTTATTAACAGAAGGCCTGACCTGTCACTATAAGTCAATATAATCTTGATGACTGTATAGTTTATCGCTGCAACTGCATTTTTTAGTAATTGTAATACCCTTATATTTAAGTTGTTCATCAAATGTTAAAATCATGAAAATGTTCGTTACAATTCCACTGTTGAAACTAACTCTCCCATATCAAACATTAGTCCAAACCCAAAGATTATTATTTTATAATTATGGAAGAATTTAGCAGTAATTACCTAATTATTAAACTTGTTACAAATTGATTTTCTGTTGATTTACAAATTGACCAATTCTTTCAGCACTAAAATACTTCTAAAAAACTATAGGGCAGTATGTTGTCTATGATCTCAGACAACCAAAATGAAATGTTGATTTTAGTTGTAAGAGGTAACAGAGGTACTTAAAAAATATTGTCTAGACTGAAGCTTCGGTATTACAACCAAAAACAGTTTTGATCTAACCATGGTTTTAACTGGTTTTATCTGGGAAGAATTGGTAAGTTGCTTATTTGAAAAGAATAAGGAATAACACAGTGTTATACCTGTAAATACACATACCTGTAAGTCATTGCTCAACCCTATTTTGACATTATTCCTTCCTTCTCTCTCACTACCCTTACTCCTGAGTACATCAGTTAGTGTCATGATAGTAGTCTAGTGATAGTGGAAGTGATAACCAGAAAGAAATTGTTTGAGGTTTTAGATTCTGGTCAGGGGCTGAGAGATGGAGTACCCTCTAGAGGAACTGGATAACAGGATATATCCGATCTGTGATAAATGGTACCTCAGGAGAAAGTTAATGTTAAGGTCTAGGGGACAGTGCAAAGGAGTAAAGTGGAGGAAGAAGGAGAGGAAGAGGAGTGGAGAGAAAATATCATCTTGGCCTATTACAGAAAAAGGTGAAGAGGAGAAAAAAGTAGAGATGGATTGGAGAGGTACTGGGAAGGACAAAAAGGAGGAGGAGAGGGAAGAAGTCTAGGGTTTATACTGGGGGATTTATGATCTCTGGATGTGAGGTGGACACTTCATCTACTATAATTTCATTACAATTCTCGGTGGAGAGTTTGAGATTCTCGAGGTAGAGATGCCATTTCTGACGACTCTGCTGATGCATTCAAGTGTTTCAGTGGGGAGTTCTGAGAATCTCATCAGCACTGGTTTCTTATATCAGTCAAGGTGTCCTAAAATAAGAAAATAATGGAGTATGTAGAGGCACAGGACATCTAGACCGCAGGCAGAGTGCCATATTCTCCACCTGCTGTGCTCTATAGTAGTAGTACCTCTACTGTCAGAAAGTTGTCTTATCCTCTGATCTTCCCGCTCTGCCAGTGGTGAATTACTTTTGGTCACTTGTATTCTAGCATTGTCATCATGTATTCTTCAATCCTACCAAGGCTGTCTTTCCTCTACAGCCCCTGTTTTCTTCTACCCCCGTTTCTTCTCTCTTGTATCCACCCCCCCACTGCAGCTGCATCTGTCAATGCTCACATTTCCTCTGGTCAACTAGAACTTCTCTGTCTTTACTTTTAAGAAGAATTCACGAAATAACTTTGCTATTTGTGAAGATGTATTTTTACCAGCTGTGACAACAGAGCTGGTTTTGTTTTCACCTTGTGACTCTTTGTCATCAATGCAAAATGTGGTCTGACCTTCCTTCACAGGGGCTGCACTATAGGCTAACTGGCACATACTGGAGGCTTCTTAAAGTCCTCCTAAGTAACCTTTTGCCGTGAAATCTGACCGAAAGCAGATTTTTTCTTTTTTTTAAGTAACCGATAGTATTAGTCAGTTCTTGTTATCAGTTAATGGTTAATCATGTGCATTCCTAGGAATGGCCTCCATAGAAAAACAGAACCTATGGTTTTGGTTGAATGAACAATACTGTTTTAGTACTTTACTGATAACAACTGTTATCCTAAAACAAGACGAGATGAAATGAGACACCGTTATGCTTTCCCATAGAGAAAGCAGCAGCATGCAAGAGATGTACATACATCAAGGAATGACATTACAATTTAAAAAACACCACATCAAAAAACTAAAAAGATGAAATAAGATCAAGTAACAAATATATACAGTACGAGATTGTGTCACACATTTGCCTAACATGTCTACAGTGATCGCTATAACCGTAAATGATGAGTAACTGCAGATATCAGATATGGAGGTAAAAGGAGCCTATACAGTAGCACACAAAAAAAACTGCCATGTGCAGCATTTCTGCTATATTCCACTGTGGTTACAGTAGCAACATCTTGACCACTGTTCAAGAAATTGTGTATTTTATTACAGCCTCCAAATTTCAAAGAAGTGCCTCCAGTTCTTGATAGCCACTGGTATTAACATGACGTGTGCGGTCTACTGTTAGTGAAAACTATGGCATGTTTAAGTCACTCCATCACTGCCTCCCATAGCCAAAACACAAATCCAAGAGTCTAACAAATGACAAAAACAAGAGTAATGGAAACGAAAGATTTTGAAATATTTTGTTTATGGTTTTCAGGGTTTATGGCCATCCATCCAATATCTGAGGTATTTGTGTTTAACAAAGCAACATACCAACATTACCATCTCTAAACATGGCCCCAAAAGTGGAATCTTTTAGAATTGGACATACACACCTGTGTATATAAATCCAGTGAGGCAGGGTGCTTCTCCATGCTGGCCTTTTTTGCTTGACTGATGTTACTGGCTGTAGGATTTCCATGGTATGGTGTATAAGTCACAGAGATGTTCTCCATTACTTCAGCCTTGTACAGCATTGCCTAAAGCAGGAAAAAGAGTACAGTTTCAGTTTGCTCGTGTAACCCTCCACAGCGGAATCTTGACTTTTGGTGCAATTCATCTGGGCAGACATAAACGCAATAATTACTCTCAAGTGCTGACCAAAACGACCACAGTGAGACTCTTCAGATGAGATTGTGTCAGTACAGTCACAAATTTGTGATGATTTGTGGAATCATTGTCCAACCTCGGTCTGATTCATCTTCGAAGCATACAGTACTCCGTGCTGAAATCGAGTTAAATGCCTTTTCAGGTCAGGGAGACTTTGTATACTTGGAATAAGGACAACTTCAAACAATTGCTGATTAACCATTAACTGACGCTACGCCTATGTAAGTTAACCACAAGCAGGATTGGGTTTTAGTGCATCAGTCATGTGCATCGCATGGCATCCACCTCAGCCACCTCCTGGTGACTTAGTTGTTTGCCCATACCACATAAGTGGAAGGACAACTTTGCAACGGATGCATGTAATTTCTCAGCGACAGTGCTGCCCTAAAAGTTGACTGGCTATTAAGAATGTAGGATGACTAAAAAAAAGTATAGAAAGTCTCCCACAATGTGCCCAGAGTCTGCAGAGGTTGTTTTGTTTTGTTGTTTTTTTTTTACAGCTAAACAAATCAGCAGCTGCCTTCACTAATTAGAAGCCCCTCAATCTGGGAGATGGAACTAAGCAATGAAATCAGATGCTGTAGCATTTGATTAGAAATATATTTTGCAGAGAGTGGGGTCATAGTGGCACGTAGATGGAAACCACGAGGGACTAAGACAGGTCAGGAATGGATTAGTATATTCATGGGACAGATATGTAATTGTATGGATGCTTTTGATCAGTGATCTGAAAAAAATACAGCTTAGAGCATCTAGAAGGTCTGAAGTATAGGTCTAGTTTGTGCATAAGTTTGTTGAACAGAAGGGGAAAAAGATACATCATCTTATTGTTGTACGCTTTAATAACTCTTATTGACCAGGAGTGGTCTGACTAACAACCCATGTTGCCAGATGTGTGGCCAGACGGTCCAAACTAGAGTAAATTTTCTTTGCATTTGAGAAAGTTTTTTTTTCAACAGAAGACACTTTCAGCACGTGGTAATCATACAGGTAATCATGCAATATAAAACTGGCATGGCACTAGCAACCTTGGAAAAGGGAAAATAATACTTTTTCAACCAGTAGTTCCTGATGCAGCACCAATAACAATCAGACTTGTGGTTTTAATGATGATATTATTCATCCCTTCCTCTGGAGACAAGTGTGTGTGTGTTTGTTGCTCTCACCATCTCTTTCTTTTCACCTCTCTTGGGAGATGAGGGGGGAAAAAATCAGTTTAGTTTAATGTTGAAAAAAATGCCTCGATGAAATATGATGAAAAGGGAAAAGAGAAGCATAAAGAGAGTGGCTTCCAAGTGAAAGAGGGTTCATGCAACAGACAGAACCGTATCTGGTTGTTTCTTCTGAAAGTGAAATGAGGGAGAAGCCAGAAACTGACACATTTGTGGTAATGGTGGTGGTCATAGTGGGACAGATGAAAAGACTTCTTGGGCATATGTTTTTTTTTTAACTAGGGAGTGCTTAAACAGAATGTTTGCATTGCGCCCACACATTCACACTTCAACTTGAAATTGAAAGTCTCTTGGAAACAAGCGGGGCCAAAAGAGGAGCAGAAACCAGAAGTCTCTTGATGCGCTGTGTACTAAAACCTCTTCTTGCACTTATCTCACATCAAGCAAATGCAAATGGCCAAGCTTGGATGGAGAAAACATACACATCCGCACACAAAGGGACATGTCCTTAAAACATTCATGAAGACAAAGAGATGACATTGTTCCAGGTGGAAGCACAGAGGGATGCCTTCATGTTGTCCTCGGAGCTAAAGCCGACGCTACCCTGTCCTTAGCAATGGAGAGGAAGAAAGGGAAAAGGCTAAAAGACAAGGGGGAACAAAACCAAAAGGATGAAAAGAGTCACTAAGGATTTCCTTCTTCTCTACCTTGCCCTTTTTTCAGTGCAAGTGGACCTCTGACTTGCTGCCAAAAATGCAAAAATGGGAGCTTCAGTCATGAGTGACCTATAAAACACACCCTGAAGCATCCCCTGTCCCTGAGTCAGTTTGACTGAGGCCATGAAACAGTAGCCCGTGAGTTGATACTAAAAGCTTTATCGCAAGTAACATGAAAACTTTCAGAAATTCAGCCACTTTCAGTCACAACAGCCAGTCAGAAACACAGACATCATACATGTGCCTGCTGGAAACGACACATAGAAATATTGGTGAAGTATCCATTTACCTCATTTGGAGATCAAAATCAAAAAGCACAAGGATGGTTTGTTTTACATCCTGCTTCTATACCGTTTTGTTTCAGTGTCATCAACCTAATTCTCAGCAGCAGAAGGCAGCTGCTTTTCTGGGGGGAAACAAAAAGCAAGAGAAGAACCCACTGGACACTACCTGTCAACACCAAACAGCAAGCAGACAAAAGTAATGATCATACAGTAGTAGCTGGTGAGTCATTCGTAATTCCACTCACAACAAGCTTGTAAGTAGATTGAACAAAGGAAATTCATAATCAGGGTTATGATAACCAGCATGTTATCTGAATCTGATATGACTATCAGTTTGAAATGATGAAGTGAACAGGTTTCCAGTGTGGCAGTCCTTCCTGTTGTCAGTCATTCCACTGACCCAAAGTGCCTCTTTGTCTGAGATTTCTTGCTTTACACCACTGACTTTTTAGTCTTTTTGATGTCACGCCCCTATGTGTATGCCCCTCTCTGTGCCCCCCCCTATCCAAAAAAAAAAAAAAAAAAAAATAAAAAAAAAACAAAAAAAACAAAACGACAACAAATTGCTATTGAAATGTATTCTCCCAAAGCTTTAGTAATAGCCTGGTTTTGGCATAAACTACTCGATAATATAAAGGTTGAAACAAGTACTTTTTGTTAAGTTAAATTACTAGCAAGGACGGGTTGAGGGATTTTTCTTATCATTCTCCAAATAACCACTTGTTGTTAAGGAAACAGACAGGGCTGATACACGGTGCTGCCACTGCAACTTCAACATACAGCATATCATAATATTGTACATTTTATGGAAGAACAAGATATGTGTATAAAGTGTAACTCTCTTACCAAAATTGTATAAAATCATGCAATGGAATAATGGGTTGGCTGATCCAAATGAAAACACTGTGTAAAATGTTTTACACATCATTGACAAGCATTATTATAAACTACATACTAATATTAATGCGTTATAAATGAAGAATTCAAAGCCCCTCCAAGGGCCTTTCATGTTTTGCCGGATTGAAGACTGCATTTCCCATTAGCTCTAGCGTGTATTGTCGTAAAGACGCTGGCTGGCTTGTGCATCAGGGCTCTAGACTAACTTTTTTGTAAGCAGTTTTAGGCAAATTACTTTGGAAATGTGTTTAAAATCCTGAAATAGCCTATAGCAGGACAGTGGAGTACCGGAGCAGACTGACTTTATAGCCCAGCATGTGTGTGTGAAAGGAGAGCCTGGGTAGAGGAGGACCCATGTGTGGGTAATGTATATTCATCCACATTAATATGAGACTCTTTTATAACAAAAAGCAACCTTCACTGGGTATCTTTAATAAATGCTAAATAGTATGTACTTATTATAGTGTTGTAAGTGTTACTGTTAGTTTCATTATAAATCTGCTGATATTTCAACTTATTTCCTTTGGGTCTTTTTCAATAACATCTATTCACATTGCGTTTCTATGGACAATACTTGATTGTTGATTGAATCTGATTGCTTTCCTGGTTAAAACATGAAACAAAAATTTGGAAAACTTTCATTGATTAGGCTTAGAATGGTCCAGACTCGTACATATGAAATGATACCTCAACATATTTAAATGTTTATGTGTACATGTATTGAGTTCTTTTGAACATGCCGTGCATCAAGCTAACCTATAGCTCCAAAAACATTTTATATTTGAACTACATGAATAGAACTTGTGTACATTGTTGTTAAGGAACACCACCCCCCCCAATACATCTGAGGAGATATTGAACCAAGAATCAATATTGATAACACTTAGGCTGAATCCCATTTCACCCCTTGGCCCTACCCCTCACCCCTACCCCTCCGTTTTGCGCGTTCACGTGTAGGGGTAGGGGTGTCCCAATTCCCGTTAGGACGGAGGGGTAGGGGAAAGGGGTAGGGCTATATACCCCTCCAAACGGAGATTTTTCAGAGGCACACTCCAAACGGGGCGCGTGGCGTCTGTCCGACTACCCTTTTGTCCGACCATACATTTCTTTATTTTTGCGTCCATTAGTCCGACCTCCCATTTCTCCGACTTAAGTAGCCCTAACCCTTTTCCTTACCCTAAACCTAACCTTAATGCTGTAGAATGAGTAGTCGGAGAAATGAGCTGTCGGACTTTGGGGCAGTCGGACTGACATATGCTCCCCCTCCAAACGGAGGGGTATGAAAAGTTTCCCAGAATGCATCTGGCGGCAACCGGCAGCGGTGGCTGTAAAACGAAAAGCTGATTTATTTCTCACTGCAGCGCTGTTATGTCATTTTAAAACATTTTCATGTGAGAAAGTAGCGGTTTAGGTCCCAAATGTGCGGTTAGTTTGTCCAAATGACGGCTGGTTAGAAGTTCGTTCGCGCCGACGAGAAGCGAAGCTCCAGGAGGAGCGGCTCCTCACCGAGGCAGCAGCCGGTCTTCAGCGCCGGTCTGCCGGCTACATTACGTCCTCGTCCTGGGAGAAAAGACGGTCGCTAATTAACATACCCGCAGGTTTTTAGAGGTTTACCACCGGCTGGTTAAATTATTTTTAGCATTTAAATATTAGTCTCATTAATGAAACTTAACAATTCTGACTGGAGCATTATTATTTTGAATGAAAAGAGCTTCATGTGTGTAGGTATCAGACATCCGCTGCCTCTGGGTTCTGTACGTACGGAAATCACCACATTTACATCAATAAATTTATGTTTTACAATGAACCGATCAGCCTGCATTAAGTTCTATCTTATATTTATTAAGTTATATGGTACAAGGCTATTTGATTTCTGGCAAAAGCTCGGCGCATCAGCTTACGTAAAGCCAGTGAAGACTACGTGATGACGTATGTGACTGTTGAAGGGGTATCCCAATTCATAGGGGTTGATTTTCTACCCCTACCCCTTGTAGCTCCGTTTCAAGGGGCGAGGGGCAAGGGGTAGGGGTAGGGGTATAAAAGAGAAATGGGATTGGGCCTTAGTCACCTACCCAAGAAGTACCTGATCTTTAAACTGTTTTTCTACAGCAACTGAGAGGTCAGTGTTCAAAAACCAGTGACCTACTGTGGAGACATGCTGGATGAGATATGGATTGTGCCCTTTTCCCGTTTTTAAGTCAAGGCTCTGATAAAGACACCTACACCCACACACCCACGGACACTTTCATCTTTCCCTTGTGGGTTCATTATAAACACTTTAAAAGACCTTATGTAGCAGCCAGAGGATGCTAAATAGCCCTGATTGATAGGGTAGTGAAGACCCCAGTTGGCAAGTCTTTTAACCAATAATCATTCACGCACCAACTTGTCCGCTGAGCACCCATCTGTCCTACTCACCTGCCAATAGAGTTTGAGCTGTCTGCTGATATGGCGCTCAGTGCCACCCAACAGACAATACAGCCAGTCAGCAGTCAGCACGCTCCTGATGACAGAGAGAAAGAGAACTGTGTGTCAGGGGAAAAGGTAATTTATATAAACAGCAATATATTCATATTCTCTGTAATCTTGCATACATTATATCTATAAAATGAGCTTATAATTGCGACATAAGCAAGTAGCTTAGAACAAAAAGAAAATGTTGTTTTGATGTGCATTATACAGATTTAATCTAACCCTATTCTTCATTGCTCAAGGACTCTGATATGTAAGAATACCAACTGGTAAACTGCAGCACTACTGAGCTTTCAATCACTTGTTGGTGATTTGCTGCTGACTTGGTGGTGCTTTGAACACAGCACACAACTCTCAAATGTATTTGAAGTGTAGAATTATTTTGTCGACAACAAGTATGTCATTCACACTGTCTGTTGTCCGTGAAAATGATAAGATTTTTAAAAAAGCATGAGTTGTTCCATTGATGTGTGACTGCATCAGATGAAAACTTGAAATTTAGATCAGCAGAGATCACATGGGAGAGAAGCGTCAAGTTTTCTAGAGAAGAATAAAGTGAAGAAACTCAGACAAGCACAAAAAATGTTTTTTGTCAGGGCAACCAATACTCCATCTACAGTCAATATTTAAACTGACTGAACGGACGGAAAGAGATAGACCCAGCTTCTCCTTGTCTTTGTGCTCCTTTGTTATGTCGAAGCAGATATTTGTTAGACTGGATGGGGGCAGAGTCTAGCCTTGGCTTCCTGACAGTCAAAACACTTCAATGTCTGTGCCGTCACTAGGTGTGTGTGTTAGAATCAAATGCAGTTGTGCATTTCTGAATTTGCATGTGTGAGTGCAGACGGAAGTGAGTGTGTAGATTAGTGGTGTATGGAGAGAATGTCTGCATACTTCTGCATGTATGTGTGTGCCACGAGCAGAGACATTGATCTCCTTTGACACAGTGAAACTTTAAAAGCAACATTCTGTCACTCTGTGTAAATGTAAAGCATGTCTCTACTGCTCGGAGCTTACACTGCAGTGTGTGTGTGTGTGTTGCCTACATATCTCCTATAGCCTACAACTCCCAACTACGTGCAGCAACATTCCCCACAATTTTGCCAGACATCAAAATTTGCTGCAGTGTACTAGTGTATTTATTTATAGTATCAGCAGGTAGCACTTGTGGGGGAACTCCCACGTGCCCCAGTAAACACTAACAGGCCCAACAACATAGCTGTTTAAATGACAGAAGCACTGCAAGGTCAGCCATTGTTTGTCATGCCAAGAGCCTCTCCAGGCCCTGTTTACCAGCTGAGTGTGTCTCCCAGCAAACAAGGCCAACTATGTGTGATTTAGAGGTGGGTGGGCTGATCAGTGTTGAGAATGGGGGTGGAACTTGACAGATAAACAAAATGAGGGGGAGAGAGAGAGAGAGAGACTAGATTATGGTCAGCACTGGCCCTGCATGCAATAACAAGTGGCTGCTGTAAGGGGCTATAGCCTCTCACTACTGCAAGATTGTGTATATGCTTGTATTTATTGTATTTGCTCAGACTGACTGAAGTCACAAAACACCAGACGCTCTTAAACTCTTTCATTTCCCTCTCTTATAATACTCCCTTTTTTCCCCTGTCAATCATGTTTATTAAGTTGCCTTTTTAGTGCAAGCATCTCCGTATCAATTGGTCTTTCCATCGACTATGCAATGCAATGGTACTACTGATATTTACTTTACTTTACAAATCCCCATGTATTGATTGTCAATCAAAAATGAATATATTTTGGTGATACATTTTATTTGGTTGTACAGTAATAGCTGTATAATCGCAATATTACCCTCGAGGGTGTGCTTAAGCGTACATTGAGCACTTCAGTGACGCTTGCGGACCTCGGTGCTTCACTGTCGTGCTCAAATGACGTTAAAGCACACCCTCTCTGGTAATGTTGCTTAAATTCAGTACAGAATATTTAACCAAATTCCTCTGGTTGACCCACTCTGTCTTCTTTAATTTCAGTTATGTTGAAATGATTATAGTACGCATCTTTAAAGGTGACTTGCTGTGTGCAGTGAACAATAAGCACCTTTGTAACAAAACATGTTCAGGGTTCTGAATGCATCAGTTGAGAATAAGTCATATGTCAGTTTGTTTTTTCAAAGGTTTGAGTTTTTTGGGAGGGGGTTTTCCACAGATGTTTGTGAATCCGAAAAGGCTAACACTTCCTATTTGGATTTTAGACTGTCAATGATCATAAATTATCAAAAACATCAATTATTCATCCTTTAATCCACTAGTTGCTCAGTGCTACATTTGTTCCAAGAACTTTATATAAGAGTTAGTGTTAATAAAGGAAAAAAAGGAGAAAGTTGTGGCAGTGGCTTAAAACCACAGTGGTTGTCACATCTGAAAAGGCAGCTAAGAGGCAATTAGTGAGGGACCATATTAAAACATTTCCATCCACAGTCAGCCACTACACTCACTGTGGTTCACCTGGCTCAGACTTTTGGCTCAATGAGTCACTTCTGCAACGAGCTATCACCATTGTGGTAGCTCACAAGAAAAGGACAGCGGTGGTCTTTAATGGATGGATGGAAGGTAAATGGTAAATGGACTTGCACTTATATACCTGTAGTGCTTTTCTAGTCACTTGGACCACTCAAAGCGCTTTACAATGTAATGGTCGCATTCACCCCTTCACACACATTCATACAGTGCTGTTCCAAGGGGGCAGTTGTCGGTCTGAGAAATGAAGCTCACTTCCACGTTCAAAAAGCTGCAATCCCCGCCGCTTCCTCTCGGGGCAAATTGGTAGAGAATCCGACCCACGTGTTGAGGCGAGTGGCCCTATCCTGCATGTCAAAATTATTCATGTGCCATTTGCAGTATCCTACTGTATGTTTTTTCACACTAATAGGGCAGTATGCATTGCAGTTTGTGTTTTAGAATTCATCACACTCTGAGGGCCCGCATCTGCAACACATCCCCATTTTACTTCTCATTGCACAGCGGCCACTTGGGATAGCACTTGTCATTGCCCCTGCTATTGCTACGCCGAGTACTGAAAACCACTTCGCAGCACTGCACTCTTTTGTTCAAGCTGAAATAAATATGTGTTTTAATTTGGAGTCCTGGCACTCTGGGAGCACACTGAGCCTTCAGAGCTGTCATCAGTTTGTCCTTTCCATGGTAAACAAGGAGAAAAATTAAGCCAACATTGTAAAGAGGTCCCCAGTGGACCTCACGGCTGATGCAAACAACTCTCGTTTTCTAGCTCTCCAAATTGGTCCGGACGTTTTGAGCTGACATAGGCGTACGATTCTCATTATGGAGATTGGAGATATCCCAGATTCAATTGCTTTGTGATCAATCAGTATGGCATCCACACCCCATCAGTGTGCCTAGGCCTCGGCAAAAAAAAAAAAAGACAAATTTGTATAAACACTATTTTACTATATGAACAAATATAGTAAAATAGAAAATTCATGTGAGAATACATCTTAACACTTGTGAGCGGCTGGGATGGGTGAGGGCAAGGGTTTGCTGTGTGAGAGGGAGGAATGGAAATACAGAGAGATGCCCAAGGCCGACATACTGTAGCTCATATCAAGAGAATAGAATCAGAATCAGAATCAGAATTTTAGGGCGCACTCACACTAGGCAATCGTACCGTGCCCAAGCCCGTTTGCTCCCTAAAGTCCGGATTCTATTGCTAGTGTGAGTGCAAGTGTTCCGGGCCTGAGCACGGTTGGGAGAGGTGTGCTTGGGCACGGTACACTTGGCCAGAATGCATACACGTAATGCGCTGCGGGCTCATTATCCACCATGTGTCTGCAGCCGCGTGTAAACAACAGTCAATTAACGATTACGTCGCGCCGTAAACATCGCTAGTTGACGGCGCTTTGATTAAACTTCAAGATATTACCATGACAACCGGTCAAACAATGAAAAGCGACGTTCTTTCTGCAGTCAGAGCGCATCCGCCGTGTTAATATATCAACGTGATGACGTCTGTGTCGGAGGCAACCGTGCTTCAGCACGCTTGGGTTCGAGGTAGTGTGAGTGCAGGCCATCGGGGGACAGGGGAGGGGGGGCATTCGGGCTTCAGCACGGCACGGAACAACTGGCCCTAGTGTGAGTGCGCCCTTATTTGTCATTGTACAGCAGTACAATGAAATTAAAAGCTAAAGACCTTAAAGTGCCATCACATAAAAACACAGACAAGCAATAACAATAACAGCAACAGCAACCTGTGCCGGCATTCAATTCAATTATAAGAAAAGCAGTATGAAAAATAAATAAAATAGGTATCAGTAATAAATAAATAGCTGTTTGTATGTGTGTACCGTATGTGTGAAAGTAGTAATAAGTTGTCAGACACTGTAATGTGATGGCTTTGGGATAAAAACTGTTTTTCAGTCCGTTTGTTCTGGACTTGATACACCTGTAGCGCCGTCCAGAGGGAAGCAGGGGGAACAGGTGGTGGCCCGGGTGAAGACTGTCCCGAACAATGTTTCTGGCTCTGTTTGAGCAGCGGGAGGTGTAAATGGAGTCCAGGGAGGGCAGAGGGTGGCCAATGATTCTCTGTGCAGTTTTGATCACTCTGCCTCAGTGCAGCTATAGCATACCACACTGAGATGCAGTAGGTCAGCCCTGGTGGCCTTCTGACAGCCGTCCAGAAAGAAAATGTGATGAAGGGTGGGGAAGACGGGAATAAGGACAGATCGAGGTTGACTGAAAAGTTGGGAAACACTGTCCCAAGAGGACAGACCAAGCTGTAACCTCCTAAGAGGCACACCAAACTGCTGTTCCTCTAATGGCCACAAGAGGCTGAGAGTCTTTGTGTGTGATGTTGAAATACCAAATTAAAAAAAACACATTTACAGCCTGGTGCAAAAACCAGTTTCATAGCCATTTTTTTCATAGCTAATTTTCTTCTTCATGATTTTTTTTTTCTTTTTGTGCGGTTGCTCTGGATGAGAGGTGTTGTTAATTTGCCAACAAACGAAATAGCCTTGGGTTAGCCCGCAAGCAATAAAAAATAAGCCATTAAAATAGTGAGCCAAATTCAGCAGTGTAGAGTCATCTGTGACTCCTCCCCTTAATTGTGTAGCAAAGCTCAAGTTAAAAGTTAAAAGTATTGTTAATACATTTTATTTTTTTAGTCCTTGGAAAAGGTCTTGAGAGGAAATAGAGCTTTCAGAAATTTTACCAGTCAGCTGAAAGCGGGTGTGTGTTTGATTGTGAGAAGCTAGGATTTCACCGTAGGGAACAAGAAACAGTGTAAACAAACCTGTGATGTAGCTTACAGTACATGTCATGAGCAGACAGTGTTGTTGCTGGTGTTGAAATGTAACACACCAGATTCTAACTGGACTGAAGTGACATTTTCAGGCATGTTTACACACCGTGTAAAAGGGCTGCAGCTAAACAGCTAATTAGCTATCTAGCCTGTAAAACCGGTGTCTGCAGTGCCCTTTTCTTTAACATGTTTGTTTGGTGGTTCTTTCAATTCGAAAGGCATAGATTTAGCTGCCACAACACTCAGACAATCTTTCCTTAGATAAGCCAGTATTCAGTTAAGCATAATTCTGCTTGTGTGCAGGTGTATGGCAAATCAGCAGCTGAAAATGAAAAAAAAGACTAAGAGGAGAAAGAGGAGTGGACATAGCCAGGGAGACCAGTGGGATGTGAGAGACACTGTGTGGCTGATGGAGATGGTCAGACAGGTGAGATGAAGATAAGGCTGGACACATGTAGAGGCACGTCATTTAGGAATCAAAATGAACACAGCCTACTTATAAATACCAACAGCTTGCTTTTTGGACAGCATATCACCACCCCCACAAGGACAGGCCTTAGTTTAAAAAATGTTATTCACCAGAGGTGCAGTAACTACAGTGAATGAGACTGCCAGTGATCTACATTCAAAGAACAGTACTGCACAGATTGGTGATCATAAAGCTGGGGAGATGTGCAAATGGTTTCTAGTCACAAGACATCAAAAGGAATGATTGGTTCAATTACTGAGACAATCTGGATTTAATCCTTTAAATAAACAGATATGTTGCTACATGTCATGACTTTATGAACATGGCCAGTTAGATTTGTCTATTTCATGTCATATTTGCTCACTGTGTACTAAATTGTGCTCACTGTTTCTAGTTGGAGACTGATCAATCAAAGCTTTAAATGCCTGCTTTTTTGTTGTTCTTTATTGCAAATCACCACATCTGACTAATTTTCTTTAGCTCATGCCTTAGATTTGAATCCTCACAAAACTGTCATGAACAGATTTCCATTCCCCTCACAGTGTCTCAATTCCCTGCTTTTTCAAGCAGATAGGATATAGTCTTCTCTGCATGGTGGGTTACCACAGGGGTCCTTCTGTCAGTGCACATTCCAGGGTTTGCATGTGAACTCACTGTCCACAAGGAGGGGAGTGAATGGCTACTCAGGTGGTGACTGGGAGCAATTTGGAGTTTATCATGCCAGCTGGATGATTTTTAGGACAATTTTTGTACTGGACCTGAGATTTTTTTTAAAAGTGAGGCTGGTGTGCGTATGAAAATAGGTTTCAGTGCATTTGGTGCAGGCAATCGGAACATCAGAACTAAGGTCGGCTATTCATGGCCATTAAGTGAAATTATTAAATTTACCAATTATCCATCTGATTATCTGTGCTGCTGCGAGCGACTTCTTTCAGCGGTGAAAAGTGACATGAGCTCCTGACACGAGTCGGATCAACGATCAACAGCTGAGCAGTGCCCCCTCAGCTGAACATCTATAGGCGGAGACGCTCAGGGAGAAAGTAGGCTAAACAGGTGACGCCAGCTGTAAATGAGTTAAATAGTGAAACAGCGGTGCTTTTACAAACGATTTTAGGATGAAACTCTGAATATAACCAAAGCATAGATTACCATGGAGATCATCTAGCCGGGCTTTAGATTCAACATACCTCGCTAACCCACTAAACTCGCGCGGCGGCAGACAATTTCAGCGAGGCGGCCGCCTCAAAATTTATGCAGAAAAAACCCTGTATACTATGGCAATCAGGGAGATTGTTTGAGTCAGTGGCCATTTACCCCTGCTTCAAATCTATATGCCAATAACAATTTATTAACATTAAACACTACTACAGTATGTGATGTAAAGATCAGTTCACAGTTGATCAAAATAAATCACAAAACATACTGTAATTTGTAACTTTAATTTGGACAGTGCACTGTAAAGTTTCCTGTAGCAACAGTGTATGATTGGTGTACCGCACCTTTTCCACTGTGTCTCCACTGTACCTCAACTTTATACCAATTTGGGTGCATGTGGTAGAGAGTAGACAACTTTATACACATAAGATGCAGTATAAATGTGGATGGGTTGGAGAAGCAGTGTTAGCAGCTGACAGACTAATCGTATACAGATTTATGCCAATTTAGAGGCTTCACCTTGTTCTGCAGATAAAAGCATGGTGTCATAGTCTGCATATTTAGGAGATGCAGGCCAGACAGGCTCGATGGAGACTGTTGTTTATGACACCAGTCAGACACGCCCCCTAACACACACTCCGTACAGGCAGGCAGAGGGAATGGAAGGTACTTGCGGCCAGCCAATCTGCATTTATTGTCACTTTACTGGTGTCAGCACTCTGCATGCTCTCTCTCTCTCACATACACACATGCACAAAACACTTAAACTAAGGCAGGACTAAAGGGTTTGAGTTCGTGAGAAAGTCTGCAGTACCACACAAGCAAACATGTACGTTAACAATTAGTTCATGGGAGACATGAAGCCAGGAAAAGAAAGAAAGAAAACTGACAGCAGGGCAATAACAAGAGGGATGACAGGTGAGGGAGATGTGAAAAGGAGGGAAAACAAGTTTGTGGGAGGCTGTAGGAGCCTGTCCCATTATGACAACGAAGAGAAATGGGGGAAAAAAAGGGATGTAGAAACAGAACAGCAAGGGTAAGGAAGAGGACAAGGAAGGTCCAAGAAGAGGTGAGGAAGTTGAAAGAAGAGATCAGGGGTTAACAAGAGAAACCTGCTCTCCTCCTCTCTCCTGCCACTCTTATCACACTCTGCCTCCCTCTGTGTCTCAGTGAGTCACACAGTGCATCAGAGAGATTCCTCATTATCGGTTTGTAACCACAAAAGAGGACAGTGACACACAAGCAGCGACTAAGTCAACTGTCTGACAGGAACATAAAACGAGACTGGGAGCAATTAGAGGGGCACATGACCAATTAGCAAAGCTACAGCTTCCTGCCTCGTCTAATTTTAGTCCATCAGCGTGGCAAGACTTTAACCTCTTGCAATAAAGCCACAAGCTGGGTCAGATCAGCTTCTTTTCATGTGTTGTTCACTCCCATCTTATTAGTTTAATTATAAGCATATAGAGAAATGATCTTTAATGATCACCACATAGAATGTAGTTGAAGCACTTCCTTGTCAATGTCTGGCATCTGCTTTTCCACAATAGATACTGTAGGTACTGCATTTATGTAATGTCTCCACAATAAAATTGCTTTTTTTAGTTGCGTACTTGATCTAGTAACTCCCAGATGTTTCAAGCAATTCTCAAACAGATCAGTATATGCTTTTAATAAGGTAACAATTAATTTGATCCCCTGTCAATGCTGTCAGTGATGACATCCCAAAAGCAGTGGTCATCCGGCAGAAGAGTTCAAAACTGACTATTATCTAGTTTCATGGAAAGTCTGTTGGTCTTTATTATGCATTTTATTTGAATGAAGGATCTCAGTCATTGGACATCTGGAAATGTTCAAAGATAGGTCCACACGCACATCCGTGCCAAGGGATTTGGGTGGGTGCTGAGCCGGGAACAACGAAAGATGAAAAAGAAAAAGATACAGCTCGCACACCACTGGGCTCACATGCAGTCCGTTTAATAGGAAGCTAGATGTAACGTTTCGAGCAGAGATGCTCTTCGTCAGACATTTCATGTGATGGTCATGTGATTACCAGAAAAACAGGAAGTAATAGTTGTAAATACAAACACTGACATAATATTAGAAAGTGTTTACAGTCATAGATAAAAGTAAAAAACAACAAAAACTTCCTGAGATAAACATCTGGAAATGTTATCATGGAAAAAACTAAGGGCGCTTTCACACCTGACCATTTGTTCCAAAACAGGGAGCATTTTACGTCATAGACTGGTTCGTTTGGTCAGATGTGAACACAGCAATCGCGCTCGTTGCGGAACAAAACAAGCGAGCCGAGATCGCTTGGGAGAGGTGGTAGAACGTAATCGACACATGTATCGGAACAAATTGACTGGTTACTTGGCAACCGAAGGAGGTGGACCATCGGCAACTGCTCCAAAAACATAATGGAGCATCAGTGTGTCGTCTTGGCCTTTTAATAATGTACACAAAACAGGAGAGCCGGTGGCAAAAGGAAAAGAAAGACGCAAACTCAAGCCGTGAGTCCACCCTTTCCAAGCTGACCGGCGCATTGTCATGGAGGAGGCTCCGCCGCGGGCGATCAGCACCAGGCAGAGCTCTGAAAACAACCCCTACTAACTAGTCATGCTACGCTGCCCGTTAACTAGAAAAAAAGTCAAACTGGGTGTGTTAGAGGACAATTAATTGTTGTTAGGGCCGTTGCTATAGCGCTGTTCCACAGTGCAAAGCTCTGTACCGCTTTAGAATCAAGCAATGTGAACACAAACGGCCCAGAAAAAAGAACGCAACAGTTGTATCGGTTAAGTTGCTGAATCGGAACAGCTACAGGTATGAAAGCGCCCTAAAAGTTGCGTTTCTCAGCTCCCAGCATCTCCAAGGTCAAGTAGGACAATGCAATCACAAAATGAGTTCATATTACAATTGAAATATGAAAAGTCTAATTCAATTCAAGTGATTCAAGTTCATGTTGCTGACCACCGTGAGCCCAAACCTTCCCTCAAGGAGGATTACAGCAGAGATGTCATCATCATTTGGTCTTGTGTCGTTGCCACTGCCAGAATGTGTGACGGCTCTGATTTTCTTCAGAAGGATGATAAATTGTTCTGTTGCCATAATAGAGGCTGGAAATGCCAATGCAATTTTTTCAGTTGGGAAACATTTCTCTCAGGTAAATGGTCAGAAGTGGGAACAACTATGTGAATATAGCAGGTTTCCCAAACCTGCAAGCGTACAATTACACATAGCAAACTGAAAAATAATTGAAATTGCAATATGGCCAAGTGCAATATAGTTAAAATGAGTGTTCTGGTGCTACATAGATGCCCTGGCCTACAAAGTAACGAGGGAGACAGATTTTTGTTCTTATTGTTGTTGTGAAAATTAAATGCAAAAATTACTATCCCTATTAGATATGTATTTATTTATCTACTTATTTGAATCAACTTGACACATACAGACTACCACTTGTGCCTTCAGCCATATTTTGCAGCAAAAATGACGCAAGCAAAAGTACAAAACCACAACTCCTATCACCGGTACCAGTTACAACCCTCATACATCCCATGCAGTTCATTGAGGGATTCAGTTTGCTATATTTAGCCATGCACCAGAGAATATACTGTAGTCATTTCTCCTATTCGTCATGATTTTAATACAGCAACTTCAAAAGCCAACAAGAAGCAATGTGACATGTACAGTGAAAAAAAAGGTTGCTCTCTGAGCTCTGATTTGTACAGGCAATAGCATACACATATGTATTGTTTTGTTTTGTTTTTAATTGAGACACCATGCCTCCATATTTGTGCTTCCTACTGGTTGAATTAACTGGCGTAACCAGGTAACTGGCGAAGTAGGAAGATAAAAAAAAAGTTGTGGTCATTCAGCTTTGGCATACTATACACAGGAGGACTTACAGTAACTTGGTGTTGTTCAGTCCCTGTGAAGGAAGATCAGACAACAAACGTAGCTACACAGATACAGATGCATCAGCTGTAACAACAGGCAGCTCTGCAGCAGTGCCACTGAGGAGCCGTCAGAGGAGCCTCTCCTCTTCCTCTCAGCCTGGAGTAGAGCAGTTCAACACTGGACGATCTAACCTTCACATGAATGCGATCAGCTGAGACAGAGCACAATATTGACATCATGCTGATCAGCTGTTGCAGGCACACGGCGCAAAAAAGCTCCGGACGGGAGCGTTGTGACCTTAGCAGTTAACGGTTAATAAACGGTTACGGAGGAGCGTCAGTTACCGTCTCTGTGCTTGTGGAGGACCAGCTCCAGAGGTGTCAGAAGCTTTCTTGGGCCGTTTGTTTGGGTTTTGAGCTTCAGACATCTAGCAGGGTAGTCTCTAACTTCGTCTCTCTTTTCTGATCGTCTCTTCTATTTACCAACGCGCTCAGAACTCCACGTCAAATGCGAACGTGTTGCGTTGCATTCGCAATGTGGACAGCGCGGGAAAGTCGCGCCTCAGAGGCAATTGCGCAACTGCGCTCCTGGGTAAGCCAGGGGCTGTTGTGTGGTGGAGATGCGTTCAATGATCATCCTAATAAGTCGTTTGGCAGTGGCTGCAGTGTAACGGACATTGCTTTATATGTAAAAAATAATAAAAATAAAGATCTAAAATCCTGCATAGTTCTCCTCCTCTGCTGTCCTCTGATCAGAACGGAGTCCCTAGCAATGACCCGTTTTACCTGTTATTGTTCTGGTAATCCTACATATTCAACCTTTCATTTTCAAAATAAAATACACCATGTTTACAGCGGAGCATATTTCCTGCTTTACACCTTGAAAACGTTGTAATGGGCAGCGACCGGCCTGAAGACAGCAGCTCGGAGGTTTTCAGACATCATTTCACCCTGTTTACACCATGGACAAGGAGATAGTGGTTGTAAAATCAAGCCATGAGTTGTTTCTCTACTACTCCTCTGGATTAAATTAATTGTTTTTGATTTTGTGGTTCACTTTACAGGGGTCGACAATATAAATGGCCCGCGCGTACTTTTCAAACCGTCAGGGCCACCAGAACGCTCCAAGGAGCCTGATGAATTAGGAAGCATTTTTTCTGTCCTTCTTAAATTGTGGTATTGAATACAGTAAGTATCAAGAATCGTGGAAATTTACTAGTATTGGTATTGGTATAACAAAAATTCCAGCCTCAATGGCGAGACCGCAGGAATTGGCTGGGATATGTTTTCGTTAATATGGGGATCGATACCTATTGTCCTGGGCCAGTGGTTAGAATGGTGGGGCCAATGATCTATATCTCGAGATCACGTGTTCCTGCTGTGCAGCGGAGCCGCAACAATCAACATCACAGTGTGATGGTGGTGTGTGTTGAGGGAGTCGGAGTACACAGACGTTCCGTAGCCGACCCGTTTCGGAATCGTTCGGCATCCAGTGGAATCCCGGCGTAACACAGTGAAGAGGAATGTATTGTATTGTATTGTTCAGCTGACGGGCCACTTGTTTACATAGAGGCTTGTTTAGGCCGTTACAAGCAGCGGCTGTCGTCCATCGCCATCTGCCCAATTTCATGTGAATGCAGCATGAAAAATACGACTGAGGGCCTGATCTACTAAAGGTTTGCTTGTATTAAAACGTGTGCAAACATGATGTCACCCGCAAAAAAATGTTCAAGCTGATCTACCAACCCGGTGCACTGAGGATTGCGTCTCTCAAATGGGCAAAAAAGCACGCGTGATGCATTCGGCGCGTTTGCCTTGATGAATATGCAAATATGGGCGTTTCTGCCAGAACGTGCAAAATGTTGGGAGGAGAAGATGCAAATAGATTCATTTAGCACACGCAGCATGATTTATCAAACCTGAAACAGATTGCGGTGGAAGTTTTTGCGTTTTTATTTAGTACGTTTGAAAGGCAAGTGTTATCTGACGCGGCTTTTTTTCTTTTATTGATTTAATACCTGCCAGGGCAAAAGCTCTTACATCTCTGCATTTCCTCACATCGGGGTTATTCCAGCAAACTAGTAGCAGTTTTTTTCACGTGTTTAAAGTCATTTAAGCGCCGTTACGCAGGTCACACGTCTCTCCCCCTCCGGTGCGCTCCTCTCCTTTCCTCTCCTCCCTCTGGAGTATGCGGGTCCGAGACTGAGCGACGTCAGTCACTTCTGTCTTCACCCCGTCCTTGATCCCTCTGGTCATTGTGTCCTCAGTGTCCCACCTGAGCTCTCTATTAATCCATCGGATCAAATTCTATGTGTCCACCGCGGAAACCGTTACCATGCGCAAACCCTCATTTAAATACTGCGGACTGCGTGTGCTGATATTTAGCGTGTTACTCTTAGTAGATCACCTGTTGTTCATGCGCTAACCAGACACGCAGAATTTTACCAGGAGCACGCAATTTAGCGCCCCTTATCTGAGATCTTAGTAGATCAGGCCCAGAGTTGCTTGCGATCTACAACCGCAACGCTAGATGGTAGTAATTCCTATGTACCTTTAAAAAAAGCTATTCAAACCGTTTCTATATTCAGTTATTGTTTATTAGTGAAATGCATGGCCTCTTGGATTTCAAAAAGTGAGAGTATGTTCAGTCCAAAAATAACTCTGCTGTTTCATTTCTGAACAGGCGTGGTGATGGTGTGTGTTCAGATTGAGTTTATTTCCTCATCCCACTGCCTGCTCTCTAACATGTGACAGAACTAATGCCTGAGTAAAGCTAATCAAGGATGAATGAGAGCTGAGGGACAGATAGTGGGTGTGGGGAGGAAGGTGCTGACAGAGAGGTTTGGACAGATGGACGGACGGACAGGCCAAGCTTCGTCAGCACTGTCTGACCTGACGTGAAGGGACAGAGGGATGGGATGGGAGAAGGAAAAGAAGTGGAGGAAAAGAAAGTCAAAGAACTGACCTCTCATTCGCCTACACATACGTAGGTTTTTTTCTTTCTACTTTTCAATTTCGTTCCCATCTTTTGCTCTCTTTTTCCCTCGTCCTAGCTCTGCCACTCTTAGTCCCTCCTATCCACCATCCAGGATCTTAGGCTCAGTAGATTGGACGCAACATGGTCAGCATCAGCATTACACAACTAAGTGTAAGTGTAGTATTATATACATAGAGATGCACTTTGCAGAGCATTTGAAGACAATGAAAATATCACCTAATAATTTGTATGATGCTTCTTCTTCAAAGCCCAGATGCTGTTATGGGTGTGTCAGCTAGATGCAAATAACATTATGGCACAGAAACGGCAACACCTTGAGCTGCATGACAAAAAATGGCACACACAAGTTCAACTTGACAAAAGTGTAGCATGTAGAAAAATACATGAATTCCTGCCTTAGACAACTGAAAGTTTCTTTTGCTCCTCTCTCTAAATTTAGTAACTTAATTTTCAATGATCATTCCAACTATCAGATGTATGCTGCCTGGCAGGGTTTACCCAGCTTCCTGTCAACTACAGCCTGTCGCAAATGGTTCTGGAAGTGACTCGGATTGAACTGGATACTCCTGATACAAAACAATGACACAAACACAACACATAAACATTGGAATACAATGCATCTGTACTTAGGCTACCACTCAACTTTAGCCAATTGAGAAATCCTGTCCAAGGATACATACCAGTTTTGAGCAGTACAAGCGCTTTTGACATACGAGAAATTGTGAACAGAAAACAAAGGGGCTGGCCTAAATAGACTGAGCCCACTAGTTGGCACAGGTGTGTGTGAGTCAGATGATCAACCAATCAGCTACAAGGTTAACAAGAAACAACAAAATAAAGGCCAACGACATGTAAAATTGAAAGCAAAAATCACCCATCACTATGATCTGGGTATATCACTGAAATCTTGCTCAACTAAAATCTTGCTTGAATGTGTGTATGCTTTTTACCTCCTCACAAAATATACACACTGTTCACGAGTGTAAAGATACTGAAATGTCCTCTACATTATATCATAAATACAACCTGCTGTATTTTTTATGGATACTACAAAATACAGTATGTTTCTACAGTGGGTGATAAAGCAAAATAACATTTATCAGCTATTTCGGGAGGAAGCAAAATACTCGCACAAAGTTTCCTGTTTTTATGCAGAAAACAGAGGGCTCCTGAAATAACAATCTCCAAAGACAACAAACTTGAGTATTGTCGCACAGTGCCAACTTTTGACAGAATGAGCAGGAGATGAGACAAGGAAAACAAGAGGAGGAAGAGAAGGATACAGCTTCACAAAAACACAGCAACAACAATGAAAGGATGGCAGCCCGCAACAACCTGCAGACATCAGACAGACAGTCGAAACCGGGCCGAGAAAGCTGCAGAGAAAGGAAACAACCCAGAACAAAGCAGCCGCATCAAAACATTGTCATCCTTAACAACTCCACTTCAAACATGGACAGTGCTCTGTTGCCACCGCTAATATCTTTCTCTCCACTACGTTTCTCCTATGAGGAGAGAAATGAATGAATAACGACTGTCCCAGGCAGAGGAGAACACGAAATGAGTGAAGGAATGCAAGAACAAAGCATTTGTAGTTGTCAGTGTTGATTGCTCTGGATGAAATCTTACTGATATCTTTTCAGTTAGGTTTATATAATACCACACTTCTTCTTTTGCTGAGACACTTTCATCTGTCAAATCTAACAGACTTCTCTCATCCGATGAAAACATTGACTTGAACTGTGTGGCAATTTTCAAAATGTAGCTTAATCACAGTTTCACAGATAATGCACTAGTGCACATTTTAATATATCAAACAACTCCAGTGACAAGAACAGAGCCAAAAACTGCTTCTTGTTTCACAGCAGCCAGAATAAACCACTGTGGCTCTGATGGCAATAACAATGAAATGGTAGCACTGATTAAAAAATAAACAGCTGTGTGCTTCATCTGTGCACCGGCCACCTGCTGCTGATCTGTCAATCTGCAGACTGAAACGTATCTGTCAAGGTTTACCGCTTTACCATGAGCTGAATATACTGTATGTGATTTCTTCCTTTTGAAGTCACTATAATACTTAAAATATTCATTTTTTCACTGCCGTAAGTATTGTATCATAGCATTTTGACCTGAGCCACATGCATCATTAACATATTGATCTTATGTAACTGGTCAAAATTGTCAAGGGAGAGTTGGCGGAATATTTATAAAACACCCACATCAGGCTCACCATTACCAGCCCAGTGGTATGAACCATTAGATATGGAAAAATGCAGTGTTATTATGTTATTAGGCCATCACAGCAAGGCTACTAACATTGAATTGAACTGAAGTAATTTATCTGTCTCTCAATACATGGATTTCCATAACCCACCCCCGCATGATTGCTATTTTTTTTAAGCCATTTAAAGTATAGCAGCTCAGTGGGTAGCTCTCATCAATATCAAGTCTGTTAGTGGAGGGAACCAGTCCTAATAATCGGGCATACGGAACAAATAGTCAAATGAATGAACTATTGTGGGAATGATGGTGTGGCTTTTACTGTCCAATACATCTCTTTCTGCCTTTTATGACTCATACATAGGAGCCATTTGAAAAAAGAGTTAATGAATGCACTTTGCTGTGTTTTGTTCCATTTCTAAAACTGTCCACTTAAGGCAGCACACACACACATAATTATGGTATACAAAGATGGCAAAGAACTTCAAGAAGTGGAAGTGAGACAACAGAGTAGGAGGAGAGATTGATGAAGGGCAGAGGAAGCTGAAAGAGAAGACGAGAGGAGGAGGCAGAGGAGTAGAAGGAGAAAAGGGAGGAGGAAAAAGTAGAACTATAGAGAGAGATGAAGAGGTAACAAAAGAAAAATACATGGATAGTGAAAAGATAATGATATACTGCAAAAGAGGATGTAGAGGAGTGAAGGAGAGAGAGCTGAGGAGAAACCCAGTGCGCGCTGTGTGCTGCTGCTGATGGAGTGCTCTATCTGCTGGACAAGGTCAAGAAAACAATCTGAACTAACCAGCCACTAGAGACCGTCATTCTGGTTTTTTGTTTTGTTTTGTTTCCTCAGTTAAACCCTGCTTCATGATCTAACTGGGAGCTGACCAATACGACCACTGAGCTGCACTATCACTTTTTCCGATTCGACTTTATAAAGGCACAGTATACTGTTGAGTGCAGATATGGACGGTGATCGTCGGTTCATAGCAGGACCATAGAACTTTGGTTTTTCAGACACAGTCACAGTTTTCTGACTTCCTGCTTATGTAAAGACAGGTGACAAATCACAAAGTAACAGCTGAAAGAATAGACCAATAGAAGATCTTTACAAAACGTTGTCATATTGACAAAGCACAAATCCATTCTTTCTCAGCTTTGGCTAATTCATACTACTGTATGTCAGAAACAATCTATGTAATGAAAATGATTTACACATGATTTACAAAATTAAGGTTTTATAGATCAGTTTTTATTTTTGAAGATTTTGTGGACATTTTTCTGCATTTTCACATTGGCAAACATACTTCAGATTGTGCACTTCAGGTCATTAAAGTAGAGCCTGGTATAGTTAAATGGCTGAAAAATAAATGATGACAACACAACCCTAGCTATATTTTTTTATCTGAACCTTGTTTGTGGCTATGTTGGATCCCCAGGGTTAAACCAAATAACAAAGAAAGTGTAATCAATGGTTAGTTAAGGAGTACACACCAACTTTATTATTCAAATAAAAAAACACATGGCAATTATCAGGCAGTGCCATTGAATTATTTAACTGCAGGTTTAGGAGTGATTTGTGGTCAGTGTTACATATTTATAAAGCACCCTTCGTAGAACTGCTTCACAGTATAGGCTACAAATAAAACCATAATTCAATCAACACAACAGTGTTTCAGGAGCTGCAGCTTTAATCTCACCATCCAGGTAGCTACATTCATAGGCATCAGGTCAGGAGAAGCTACTACCTGAAGCGAGTGCTTTAAAATAACAAGTTATGTGTCTGTTATGGATGGTCAGTAGGTGGCCCGGCTTGCATGGCAGGAGAATGTGAGTGAGGCTGGAGGGCTAAGATTTCTCTTTAAATACGGTACTTCCTAACTCTAGCCAACAGCATCACCCCAGAGTGCCGCTGCTGTGCCTCTGTGCTGTGGGAATGTCTCACAGTTAGCAGTACCACAGAGTCATGTACTTTGACCCCAAGCTAAATTGGTGGGGATATTAAAGCAAGAGTGCAGCCCCACTACACCCTGTTGCCATGTCAAACGCTGACAACTATGCCTTAAAATTACCTCGAGAGGGGCGGTGCGTGGCGCAGTGGTTAAGGCGGCTACAGTCCTCAACGCAGGCGTCCCCGGTTCGAATCCCGCGTTGGGCAGACCTTTCCTGCATGTCATTCCCCCTCTCTCTGCCTCCCCCTTTCCTTTCTATCTCATTATGTGCTATCAAAAAAAGGCAAAAACGCAAAAAAAAATAGACTTACTAAGGTCAAGCTCTGGTCTTGGTTTTGACTGCTGACAGTGGAGACCCCCTTAACGTACAGGCACCAGTGCAGCCCTGAAAATGTCAGAGGTCAGTGACAGGAATCTCTTAGTCTGGCCTGACGGAAGCGCGTTGCTGCGATTAGCATCTGATTGGTCGGAACGAGCCACCCGGCGGAAGTCGCACCTCTGTGTTGCAGCTTTCACAGCCCGCCCGGTAAGGGAAACATCAACAAACAACAACAGGAATATCATGAACCAAACAGAAGAATACATATCCGTCAGTGGTTGCCAACCGCCGTTAAACCGAACAAAAGAATAAATATCCGTCAACGGTTGCTGACCGTCGTTACACCACGGACCAAAATCCAGTTTCCAACCGGCAATATTTTGCAAGCTCGCCGTTGCTAAGGCGTTGCTACGGTGCCGACCACAACGATGGTCTGATGGACTGGTTGAAAAAATTCCAAGCAGCCAGAGCAGAATCATAGGCGGACCAGCCAGACTCTCCTTCTACTTAGGAGGAGGGTCTGGCGAGCGAGACCAGGAATTTCTATGTTGTTAATGTATTCTAATAACTACGTAACAAAATGCATCAGTGGAGGTAGGATTGAGATTCCTCATGTCGATACCTAGCATGTCAATTCATTACAAAGCTAATTTGCATTTTGCATCGATGAGCATTAGCTTATGATCTAAAAGCCTCTAACTGCATGTTTTAAGTGGAAATAGTTTTGTGGAAAAGTAGCTTATGGTCTGGCATTCAGTATATCTTTATTAGCCTGCACTTATTAGCAGTTAGTCTCAGTAGTAAGTACAAAACTGCTCAAGCTTATTCTCTGTCTGATTATCTATCTTTGAGCAGCTGCCAGTGTGTGACTCATTGTCTGATTTGATTGATTCTGATTGTCTACCACCTACTTGTTTTGGCCTCATCTGGGTTCACTTAAATCAAGCACTCACCTTACTCACCTCTTGTTTTCTTTAAAAATAAATAAAAATGCATTAATTTACAGCAGTGTTGCTGTACTAAACTTTGCCTATCTTTACCGCAAAATTTCTTGTTCAAAACACTCTGGTATAACCACTATACCACTATTGTTTAAATCCATATAGATAATTATGCAAACGTTCATGTTCTTTTTGAATATCCACATCTAGAACATTCCAATTATGCCTCCACCTAAACCAAAAAACACTAAATTATTTTGTATACATAAAAAGCTCTGCTGCACTCAGTAAACGCTGCTTCTGAGCTTGAGCCCACACAAACACAACCCAGCTGGCATCAGAGCCACAGAGTTGTCTCATCCATCAAGGAAAACTTGAAATTCACTTGAAAGACAACTACACTAGACAAGAGAGATGAAAATAAAGCTCATGACAAACTACTCCGTTGTGTCTTCAGCAGAGAAAAGCAGCAGAGCATCTACAAATGCACCATGTGTATGATATGCTGTGGCAGCTATAACACATACATCAGAGCTGCTTTAGTACATTTGTGTCCTAAAGGACACAAAGATATGGTCAAAACCTTCAGCATAAAAGCTTTGGTGAAGCCACAGTAAACTACCTGTCCCAGCATCAAACAGCAGATTAGGACATCGTTCAAGGAAATAAACGTTTACTTTAGTGCACAGAACACTTTGTTAAAACAACCCTCACAACTGAAAGAGAAGGAGCAAAACACTTACAGTAGGTTCCTACAGAGCGGGAAATTTCTGAGCTGATGAAGAAAGCAATCAAGTTTCTCCCCTGCAATGCCGAGATGGAATGGCACAATTTCCATCTGCAGAGGTTCCAGACTCAGCTTCGACAACAGACATCATGTCTGAGGACACCTGCCAAGGAGAAAAAAGCTCCATGAAAATATCAGTGAAGAACTCACAAGGACTAGGCGGCAGATGGACCAGCAAGACCAGGACAGAGAGAGGAGGCTGCTACAGGCCTGAGGAAAGAAGTTCCTCTCAGTGAGATCCAACAGCTCAGAAAGAAGCTGGCTACTGAAGAGGCCTGGAGGACAGAGATGGAGACAGTGACCCTGGAAATGAAGGCTTAGCTTCATTCAAAATAATCTTTGATCAGCAAGAAGCTCAACTGTGGTCCATCATCTCAGAGGAAGAGACCCCAGAGGAAGAGGCAAGGGCCTCTCTCTCCAGGGATCTCAGATTCAGATTCAGATTCATGATTTATTGTCCCCAAGGGGAAATTCATTTTCACAGTTCTGTTCCAGACAAAGAACACCAACACATGTGCAACACCCAAGAATCCATACATATATACAGTATACACAATATACACAAGACCATGACGTCTACCGCCTGCTGTTCAGAGCTGTGATGGCAGAGGGGACGAAGCTCTTGCAAAAATGGGTTGTTCTGCAGGACAGTTGTCTGAACCTGCGACCAGAGGGAAGGGGGGTGAAGTATGAGTGTAGTGGGTGGTGGGGGTCATGGGTTATGTGCAGTGACTTGCGGATGGTGGCGGTATTGATAAGGGCTGGCAGACTTGGGGTTGGAAGGCCAATTATTTTTGAGCAGGTGTGAGTGACTCTAAGGAATTTGTTTTTGTTATTGAAGGGCAGCATGGTGAAGTAGCAGATTGCACAGTACAGGAGAATGGATTCAACGATGCTGCGGTACAGAAGAAGCAGAAGGGGTGGTTTGACGGACAGTGATCTGAGTTTGCGGATGATGTGGGTTCTCTGCTGGCAGCGCTTAATGATGTCTGAGGTGTGTTGGTTGAAGTTCAGCTTATTGTCCAGTGTGATCCCGAGGTATCTGAAACTTGCGGGTCCCGCGATCAACCCGCGGGGCGGTGTGGGTCAAGAAATCTTTACTTCATTTGCGGTGCGGGGCGTGGCGGGCCATTAAAAAAAACGGATGAAGTCCAGAGTGTGTTATCAGGGCCGCGCTGATGTTGACAGGAAAGCCGGCGGATATGTGACGAGAAGGTGGCTGGACGCATCAGAGCGGCGTTGCTTTCACTGAGAGCAGGGACCGGGGAGAGAGAGACAGAGAGGCGGCTGCTGCTGCGACGTTTAATAGCGGCGGGGCGGGTTGTGAAAATAGATGCGGTGGTGCAGGGCCGGCTGGGGTGGGTTAAAATACTTCATAGATGCGGGACCCGCGGGTTGGAAAAAACTCCGGCCCGCGCATCACTACCGCACAAGTTTTACCTGAGTAAGGAAAAATAATTTGATTGTTCATTATCGAGCGGGCGGGATATTCAATGTTTGGGGCGAGACCGAGCTCGGTGTGTGTCTCAGATGTTTGATTGACGGATGCAATATCAGTGGCTGATAGGGGTGTAACGGTATATGTATTCGTCCCGTCCCGTCACGGTACGGGGGTCACGGTTCGGTGCACGCAGTCACACGACGAATACGTCTGAGTGAGTGAGAAAAAAAAAAAAAAAAAGTCGAGTCCTCACTCCAATCCAGGGGGCGGTAATGAGCATAACAGCTGCCAGCAACCGTCATACAGAAGAAGAAACAGTTTGAAACAAAAACAAACAAAAGAAGAGTGGTGGCGAGTGTGGAGTTGGAAGAGCCGCCGGCTTCATTTAAGTCAGCCGTGTGGGAACACTTTGGTTTCCCGGTGCAACATAACAGCGACGGCGAAAGAGTGGTTGACCGGACTGCCGGCGATGTTTTACGGAGGTGCGCTACGTCGCTGGAAACACATCCAACATGCTAACACACATTAGCTCGTGAAACGGCCGGGATGCACTGCCTGTGAAACCGCAGCGCAGCGCTGGAGCAGAGGCAGGTTCTGATGGTGTCTTTACGTGAGCCGCGAGCTCCGTCTGTCAAGCAGACCAGGTTGTACCAGACGGGAAGTCGGGCACAGAAAAGGAGAGAGAATCCGGTCAGTTTTCAAAATAAAGTACCGGTAATTAACGGATGATTAATGTAGCTGTTGCCTGTCCATCTATAAATACTTGTCAGTTGCGTCTGCACATGAGAAACATTGATACAGAGCTAGGGACAGACCTGTGGAGCCGCATTTGAACGGCGCGGAGAGAGCACGAGAAGCTGTTCCCCGGAGTAGGTAACGGCTGCGGCCGGCTGCAATACCAACGTCTGCAAGCGGGGGCGGGGCTTGACCGTCCAGCCGGTCAAAATTTGTGATCAATCTTCAGTCGAATAGTCGTTTAGTAAATGTACAGCAGTAGGGGAAAAATCCTCCATCTAGGCGCTGTTTCTATCGAGTTTCCGAAATTACGAGTGTCCCTGAACTAACCACGATGACGTAGTGCACTCTAGGCAGGCGGGGGGGCGGGGCTTGACCGGCTGGACGGTCAAGCCCCGCCCCCGCTTGCAGACGTTGGTATTGCAGCGGGCCGCAGCCGTTAGTACTTGGTTCCCCGTGCGACCGGCAGGCAAACAGCTGTTTCTGCAGCCAGTCCTTGCGCTACACACATTTGTTCATTTTAATTTTTAGATTTTATATTCTAAATATTTAAGAAAAACACACAAGCAAACATTTAAAGCAAATTATAAAATCAATAAAATATGGACTTAAATTTGTTTTCGGATTCTTTTCCTCTGTATGAACAGAATGAATGGTATGAGAACCCTCCCAATGCATTTGTTATATGTTCTATTCTATTTATTTTTATTACTTTTATATCAGGATATGGTTTTACATTTTGCAGTCAATTGGTGTCTGCTCAAAATAAATGAAAAAAGATAGTCTTGTACATGTGTGAGCTTTTGTTAATTTTTTCCCGCTGTACCGAAACCGTACCGAACCGTGACCCCCACACCGAGGTACGTACCGAACCGTGACTTTTGTGTACCGTTACACCCCTAGTGGCTGATGAATCGTGAGCAGGGTGAGGTATAATTTGTGCGCCTGCACAATCCCAGATTTACTCGGAAATGTAATTTTGCACAAAGTTTGGGCTACATCGTCTGAGTTATTAGATTAGAGTTATGAGACTAATGTTAAGACCCACAGTGGGCTCTAATTCAATTTTCTTTTCTGAATACCTTTAAAAACCTGCCCCAGTGGAGCATGCGCCATTAGCTCTGACAGCCTGAGTTTTTTACCCCTCCCCAATTACCTCTCTGGTCGCTATAGGTTTTCGTGCCTTTTGTGTTGTTATTATGAGTCATCTCTTATAAACTCTGATCCTTGTTATTTTCCTTTTATTCTAACACCCGTTAGGCCAATAAATTAATTTCAAAATTAATTAATCAAATGCAAGTAGTGTAATAATTGTCTAATTAAAATTTCAAGACAATAACTCACCAACAAATATCTTGAATTAACACTGGTGATACCTTTGTACCATATTCAAAGGTGGTTACTAAGGGATAGGCAAGTGTGTGTGTGTGTGTTCTCTGGTATGTCGAGTCCTCTTACCGGTGTGCATGTATGAGAGCCAGCTGAGGTTTCTTCATCCTCAGATAGCAGACAACGAGCCTCGTCTGGATGTAGCTGAGGACAAGGTCGATGTCTTCAGGATCTGCACAGTGTATGTCCTTCAGTACAGAGCCTTTAGAATCAAGCTGGAGGGAAAAAAGGCACTAGAGTCAGGTGTTGCTGTTTGTGAATTGTGACCATCTTTTACAAAAGATTTTTTTGTAGCCATGATATTTCTCTGTGTTTATGAGAGAGGTCTACTTAGAATGTGTTTTCTATGAACGCCTTTTTATTTTTGCTTCAGATGACACCAGGGTAGAGGCTGTCAAATTAAAACTAGAAGAATTCTGATGAATTAACAGTTGGAGAATCTTTTTTTTTTTGGGCCGGGGGGGGGCTTTATCTTGATATTTTATCTGACCAGTATGCCAAACTAAAATTGCAAAAGAAACCATGTTACACATACATGAAAGAAAGATGACTGGCCTCAATTCCTTCACCCCATTAAAGAAGCAGAAACAATGAGTTTCAGCTTTGAGTCACAGTGCTGAATGGGAACAAAAGTCAGGATTTTAACAAGATAAGCAGCTTTATAATTGCTTCACCCATCTTAATGAGGGCTGCTGGGTCCGTGTACGTTTCGTTAGTTTGATTTTTCCTTTAAACCGAACTGTCAGAAAACGAAAGTAAACTGGTAATTTGGTTTTCCGTTTCAAACCAAAAAACAACAAACCAAAATTCAGGCTGGTTTTTTCGTTTTTTGGTTTTTGGTTTTAAAACAAAAAACGATGAAACCAAAATCAAATTACGGTCAAATTTTGATTGTCTTTTTGTTTTTGATCTGAAACAACACATTAACGCAGATGATAGACCGGACATGTCTGAACTTCAAAATAAAAGCCCAGTGAATTGCGTTATAGCCACAGACTGTAGATGAATGGCCTATCAAATCTTTTTTTTTTTTTCTTTGTAAATGTTGTGTTTTGAGCATATGGATACATTTTCACACCTGTGTTTATTTTTCCACACATAGCGACAGGCTGATCATTAACTTATCTTCCTCATGTTGCGCTGGGTCTCTGTCTCCGTTGCGCACGCTGTAGCGCTTCGCTTCCATTCAGTCAGACAATTTTCACAGCGGACTTATTTGCCGCCTGATCCACCTGTTTGTGTACTGTAGGCTCCACCATGTCAGGAGACAAACAATCAAGAAGTAGCGCAGTTTATTGTGTTTCACCGGCGAGAGCTGTCATTACGCGCGACCATTACGCACGGTGATTCCCCTCGTCTAAGCTGCCAATTAGACTTAACAGGTCCCGCTACAACTCCTGAATGTGGGAGGACAAGAAGTCCTCTTGCGCCTGGGTGTAGCTGAGAGATCGGGACAGATGCAATCCCTGTATTTCGAGTACAGCCGACAAAGTGCCCTGTGCCGGGAAGGGATAGGGAGCCATCCCGGAATGTCGAGGTCTGGGACTGGATCTCATGTGACTGAAAAGAGTAGAAAAAAGAACCATAAAGGGCCCTTTATGGTTGCGTGATTAGGTCAGCTTCACTCCAGTCAGTCTTCGCAGACAGTCCACAAAGAGTTTCTGAACATTTCCTCCTCAGTTTGTCCCAGGTTTTTAATTGTATTTATTTGTTTATTTTTATGGCTTGACCGCCATTATGAGACCCGCCTATTAATTGAATACTGGCTGATTGATTGTTTTGTTATTTGAGGAATATAGTTAGGCCTATATTACGATCTGCTGCAGCAATGTCCGCCACCTTATGGAATAATGCTGCATGGGGCTGGGTGATAGACCGCAGCTCTTCTCAGAGACTCAACCCGACCCTGAGATCTCCAACCCCGGGCATATTTGGCAGGTGGCAGCGGCCCCATTATGGTTCTTTTTTCTACTCTTTTCAGTCACATGAGATCCAGTCCCAGACCTCGGCTACATTCCGGGATGGCTCCCTATAGGCTCCCTTCCCGGCACAGGGCACTTTGTCGGCTGTACTCGAAATACAGGGATTGCATCTGTCCCGATCGTCTCAGCTACACCCAGGCGCAAGAGGACTTCTTGTCCTCCCACATTCAGGAGTTGTAGCGGGACCTGTTAAGTCTAATTGGCAGCTTAGACGAGGGGAATCACCGTGCGTAATGGTCGCGCGTAATGACAGCTCTCGCCGGTGAAACACAATAAACTGCGCTACTTCTTGATTGTTTGTCTCCTGACATGGTGGAGCCTACAGTACACAAACAGGTGGATCAGGCGGCAAAGAAGTCCGCTGTGAAAATTGTCTGACTGAATGGAAGCGAAGCGCTACAGCGTGCGCAACGGAGACAGAGACCCAGCGCAGCGAGGAGAACAGTATAGCACATGAGGAAGATAAGTTAATGATCAGCCTGTCGCTATGTGTGGAAAAATAAACACAGGTGTGAAAATGTATCCATGTGCTCAAAACACAACATTTACAAAGAAAAAAAAGATTTGATAGGCCATTCAGCTATAACGCTATTCACTGGGCTTTTATTTTGAAGTTCAGACATTTCCGGTCTATCATCTGCGTTAATGTGTTGTTTCAGATCAAAAACAAAAAGACAATCAAAATTTGACCGTAATTTGATTTTGGTTTCATCGTTTTTTGTTTTAAAACCAAAAACCAAAAAACGAAAAAACCAGCCTGAATTTTGGTTTGTTGTTTTTTGGTTTGAAACGGAAAACCAAATTACCAGCTTACTTTCGTTTTCTGACAGTTCGGTTTAAAGGAAAAATCAAACTAACGAAACGTACACGGACCCTGCTGCTATCATCTGCACTGCTTTTGCCTTTTTAAGCCATAAAGATGAAACGTGACCATCAGAGCGTCTGACTAATAACATCATATGGTGAATTTAAAGAGTGCTGTAAATTAGCAACTGTGGGCAAAAGTTTTGATTACTAGCTTCTCTCAATCTGCGTTGTTTCTTGTGTTTATACTGTACTCTTGTGAAATGACTGTGGTTCTAATACTGAAGACAATCCTGACTGGACTGCCACTTTTAGCCATGAGTGATCTCACTGTCTGAAGTGTCATTGGAATGTCTATATAAAGATATAATGGCTAATGTGATTACAAAGAGATGCCTACTAGGTTATATTATATCACTTCAGCCACTGTAAATATCTAGTCAAGGTTTGAGATGACACTACCTATGATCTTTCTGGAGCAATCTATACATTTGGCTAACTTGAGGACTAGTAAGCAAGATCAAACATCACACGTAAGTCAGAGCAACTGTTGACCTATTTGCAAAGCTTTGCAGATGAGTATATGCATAGACTGAATTTTTGTATCCACTCCCGGCACACAAGCCACATCTTCTTGGGGGCAATCATATTTTGCAGGCAAAAGCTGCCATCTGATTCAGCTTCAGATTAAGGGGGGTAGGGCAGTGACCAGCAGATGGTTCATGTGCAACAAAAATAAGAACCTACTTTTATTTCCTGATTTATGAGCAGAGATTCTGGCAAGTTTGAATGTTTGTGCTTTCATGCCTTACCTGCAGTGCAGTGGAGAGGGATTCAACAGCTACTCCATATCTCTTTGTACTGCAGTACAAGTTGGCATCTGCTAACAATGTAAACATCTCTTTGTCAAGCGGAGGCAGAAAGCTCAGATTAGGTCCATGGTTTAATTTTCTTGATTTATGGGCCTTCTTCCCTGAGAGGGAGTAGGAAGATGACACAGTGTGGGGAGGTGTGGGGTATGTCTGTTGATGGAAGGAAGAGGAGAAAAAGGCAGACAAGGACTTGTTGCAGGCAGGTAGCATCTCCGTCCCTAAAGCCAAACTGTTCTCCACATACAGTAGCTGAGTGTCTTCAAGGAGATCGACAAGTGTGGATTGCAGCCTCTTCGTTTCTCTTTTTTGTCATCCCCCAATTGCTTTCCTTTTTTTTTTCTTTGCATCCTTTCTCTCCTGGCTGATGTCGCTCTGTCTCTTCAATCTTTTAGTTTCTTGTCCTGAGTTCTCAGGGGCAGGAGCTGTGAGTGATGTTGGGCAGGACTTTGGTGTCTGATGTGTCTCTAGATCTGCTGTCCTCTTGTTGCACCTCATTTTTTTTCTTTTTGTTTCAGGCTGTTGAACAGGCACATGATGGGGTTAGGGTTAGATATGATTACTTAAGACAAAAAAAACCTAGGCTAATGCGTGCAGTGATTATATGTCAGCAGAGTTTTAAAAAACTAACATCATAATATCTTAATGCGTTAATGCAGGGAGATTGTGTTTAGTCAGATTAAAGTTGTTGATCTGCTGACAATCTGTGAATCACCAACAGTTGCAAATGGCACGGAAACCCAACATTCTTTAGCTATTTTAATCTCATATAGTGCCTCTGTCACTTCCTTTGCTTGCTGCTGTACTGCTATATACAGTAGATGGCACAGTCTAAATTTAGGTTTTGCATATAGTTAGACAGCCGGTGTTAAACTATCACACTCATGAGTCAGTCTGACTGATCTTGTCACTTCTGTCATTCTGAGTGGTGTTGTCACTACTGTCAGTGATGAGTGGAAAAAAATGACTATTCTTATCTTTTCAGACATTTACACGACAAATAGCCTACTAAGAATATAGGACGAATCGCCTACTTCCGGGTAGAAAACCAGCATTCAACCAATAGTGACGGACGAGAGTTTTGCTATTTTTTCATGTCACTGTATCACCGTTTGGACTAATCTGATGTTTGTAAAGTCTATAAAACCAATGATTGGACAAACATAACTATTTACGTGTGCACATTTTTGTAATGACAATTTGTTTTGTTTCCCTTCCCCTTCTCCATTTCTTTTTTCTTTTCTTTTTTTGTCCGTCTTCCTCATCTCTTTTTCTTTCTCTTTTACTTCTTGCTCGTTTTCCTCCTTTTTCCCCACTCTGTTTACGTTTGTGTTCCTCCAAAGATGGCGCCGACGTCCCACAACGCCAAAGCAATTCAATGTGTAATAAATTATTTCTTCTAAAATTCTGTATTCAATAAATAGTAAAGAGGCAGTAGATGGTGCACTGTTTGACAAACTATCCAATTCTGTTTGAAGTGTTTATATTTTATTAGATAAATATATGAAACCTAACTGACTATTGAGCAAACTCATCTTGATGAGAATCAGTGTGCGTAGAAATAGACAGCAGAAAGTAGTGTAAATAGACTACTTTTTGTGTTGAGTTTAAAAATCTGAATAAATCCAAGGATCTGAATTTGGGTGGTTGAACCGTTTGTAGCAGAGTTGGTTATTCCAATTTTCCGGTTTAGTCTCTGGCTGATGGTGCATGATGTTTTCAACAATAAAATTAACATTCATCTTGCAAAAATGACTAATAAAGGAATAGTATATCATTTTGAAGTCTCTGCTGGTTGACTCACAACCTAGTAGTGACAAGACTCTACTGTGGCAGCCAAGTCCCTCACATTACCACACTGAGCTTGCCTTGTTTTTGGCAGTCACTCCATATCACATCCACTGATATGATAAATAAATAAATAAAACATCCACAACATGTTCCCCACAGGGTTTCTCACCCTCATTGTGTGGCATGGGCCAACTCGCTCTGTTTTCATTTCATCATACATACACTGAGCTCTTATTCTAAGGTTACTTAGGTTCACAAACAGGCACAGACAGAACCTATTTCCTTCAGGGATTAGAGCTCTTATTCTTTGTCCACAGTCTCAACAAAATATTGCTGGATATCAGGAGTGCCACTGTTATACATTCTTAACTTTCTTGCTCTCTGGTGTTTGCAACACAGCAACTACAGTAGTCAAAGTAGTAAATTACAGCCTGTGATTCTTACACATTAAACAACAAGATACATATCGTAGTAAGTACTCAGGTCTTACTGACTTTTGAGGGTAACTGATGACTCCAGCAGTTTCCAGTGATTTAAACAGTTTACCGAAATTTCTCAGCACTTGTTAAATTTATGAACAACTCCCTTTCCAAAGTCCCACAACTTTCCTCCTGATGATTACATCCATCTCCCCCGCCCCCTCTCCTATTAATGGTCTCCAGTATGCAGCATTGAGATGGAGTGGATTCAGATCACCGGCAGCCTTCCATGAGTTCACAGACATTCATCTCGGGAGGTTTCCTTTAGTTTCAAATTCATAACATGAATATGTAACAACACCATGTTTAATATTAGCTTAAGGCATGCGTTAGCGCCGTTTACTGTCGGCGTCCGGAGCCACAGACACACACAGATGGGATATTGTGGAAAAAGGCTGAAGTGAACTTTCATTAAAAAAATACAACTCTCATTGTCCAGAAATAGACCTGAAAGAGAAATAAGCAAAGATCTGTTTCACTTTTCTGAGGACGGTCAAGATTCTGAAAAACGTCATGTGGTGTGTTGTGTTTGAATGCAGCACACCACACACAATACGATCAAAACTGTTCAATGACAGATTTTTTATCATCATGTGTGGGGTCTTCACAGATAAAAATCGGATAAGATTTGAAAATCTTTAAGCAAGTTCTTCTCTGTTCCTTGCTCACAGACCACTTGACTCTGCCGCTCTGTCGCGTGGAAGCGGTGACAGGCAACTGGAAGGGCGCAGGAGTTTCAGGGGTGACAGGCAGGAAGTTCTGCAAATAATTTTAATCGGACCGAATAAAATTATTGGTCAGACTTTTATCAGAAATATATGAGAATTAAATATCGATGAGTTTAAACACCAGATGGATTTATTTTACATTTTAGTGTGCCATATGCTTATTAGGAGCATTTTAGGATTACAAAAAAAAAGTGTAAAAATGCCAGATCGGTAAGTATTGCTTTAACTAAGGTCGCAGTTATTGACAGTCATTAAAGGAAGACATCAGAGACAGTCATACTTAAACAGTTTAGAAAATTCTGAGCTCTGGATACTTATAAAGTGTTTCTTGTGTTCACAACTTGTCTTGATGATTACATACATCTGGTATTAATGGTCTCCAGTATGCACATTGAGACCAGAGTGGTGTGATCACTCTGTCTAGAGTCACAACCTCATCTCATTTGCTTTAGTTTCAAATTCATAACATGAATATGTACAACATGCATATTAGCTTAAGGCAAGGGTTAGGTTTACAATAGTGTGAAATACTTGTGTCATATTGTGGAAAAAGGGCAAGCATGAACTTTACATCCACAACGACTTGTGGAATAAATTCTATAAGGAAATAAAGAAAGGTCATCAGCACTATAGTATTAAACCCTCCGTGAATGCATACACGTACACTTAAGCAATCAGTTCCCCCTTGTGTCTTAGTGAATGTGTTGAATCTGAAGAAGGTCTTCAGGTCATCTCTTAGATGTCGTGCCCATGAGAATTGGATAGGCGACCCAAACACAATACGCCTTTGGCTGTCACAGCGCAGAGGCATAAAACTGACAGAGTTGGTAAATTGTCTTTTTCCCCATCCATTGGTGGATAACATGGTGGTCGAAGGACAATGGCTAACATTATGTCTAAAAGCCTGCTGTTGAGATGAATCAGCTTCTAATGCTTTTGGTGGTGATACATGCTTCACTGAGTGACAATTACTTAGAAATAGTAATATTTGTTTTGTCTGTGTGTGTGTATGTGCCTGTGCTCATGTGTGTGTGTTTGAAGGCAGTGTTTAGTATTTTGAGGGTGTGACATTGTGTGTGTGAGTCTCTGCTGCCTCTCTTAAGACAGCTGAGTGACAGCTTTTTCCCAGGCAATCGTGTGCCTTCACAACAGCCAGAGACAGAAAAGGATATTGAGTTTGAGAGGCGTAGAGGCACACAAAAATAGTTTTTAGCACATGTCAAATGATTAGCCCATTATCTCTAATATTTAGCCCCATTTTCTTTCCATTTGGCTCCTGCCATAAACCACCTTTTATTGGAGACGGTCTCTGTTAGCCTGCAGGTGTTGGACACTGCATGCCTCGTCTTCCCAAAGCATCTGGGAACGTCACAATACCAACAGATTGCTTTTACTTGATACCTGAGGATAAAAGCAGATTTATACTACTGTGTCTCTATAGTCCTATCCAAGCAATTTCATTTTTCAAGTCACCCTACACAACCTCTACAGCTGAGTCTGTCATACACAGAATTTTATTTTTTATTTTTTTGCTATTTTTCATGGATGCCGCAAGGTAGCCAGTTAGCTATCCAAAGACGGCATCATACTAAATCTTTTCAAAAACTGACGGAAGAAAATGCAGCTAAAGTCTTCGTTCAACATTCTAATTTAACACGTCATAATTCTCAGAAAGGATGACGCCATTATGATGACATCTGTGATAGAAAGTCTGCTAGTGTGTTACTGTGCTGCATAAACCCCAGGAAGCCCAGCTGCCATCATGGGAACAGAGACGAGAACTAATGCCTGGTACAAGTGTGTGTGTGTGTGTGGGGGGGGGGCCTAACAGTGTGTTCAAACTGGGCGCGAGGCAAATTTTTCACACGATAAGATCACATACAAAGTCAATGTACGCGAATGGACGCAAATTTGTGCTGGCGGCGTGAATGGCGCGGTGCGAACGACGTGGCGCGAATGAGGTAAAAACGCGAAATTTGCCCGTTTGCTTGAGTTCAAAATATTGAACTCAAGCGAAATATTTGCGCAAATGCTGCGAGTAAAAACAAATATTCCGGCGGGCAAACTCGAGCGAGGTGAATATTTTACTCACGCCCGGTGTGAATGCAATGTAAGATAATCTGGCGTTTTTTGTCTTTGGTCGGAAGGGGGAAATGATTAAAGGTGATTAAGCGTAGAGGTGGGAGGGAAAAACTGTGGTCCTGATTATCGTATAACCATATTTAGATAATTGATTATTCACAGACATAAAAGCGATCAAAATTTAAGCTTCGACGGACAGGGGGTGCACGATCGTGACGTCTGACGGGGGGGCGGGGGGGGCATTAAGTCAAAAAAGTTGAACTCACAGCACAATAGAGAAAAAGAGAGGAATGGAGGGAGAGAGAGAGAGAGAGGCAGGGCAGTGGATGATGGTAGTAGGCGGAAGCTCTCATGCAGCTTTGTTAGAACTTGGCCGTTGTTTTCTCTGTTGCATATAAATAGCTATTTATATTTGTTTCATAGATTGTGTTTGCCTGTTGTTGCTAGCCGCAGGGTAGGTGGGTTGCATTGGCCTTGGCTTTGAAGACAGAGGATTTGTGTGTGTGTGAGAGAGAGAGCATGTGTGTGTGTGTGTGTGTGAGCTTTCCGACCAATTTAATTTTCTGACCTTAGACATGGTGACAGATTTTACAAATTTATCTTGGATTGTCATTCCTTCCTTAAGGGGTGGTATGGGTTTAAGACATGGGCTAAGGTGAGGTTTACTAAGGTCGCCCAAATAGCTCGGTCTGAATCCAAGAAACCTAGCTGTAAGACCCAGGCCAGATTTGAGATTAAAGGGATTCTTGAGGGCTGTCATATTGCCCTTCCATAAAGTTGGAGGTTGTGTGAGGACATGTGAGACACATCCTGGCCTTTGCTACAACAGTTTGTCTTAAGTCTCGCCACAGTATAGGTCAAAGTTAAAAACTGCATCACTCACAACACAAATATCTTCTTTTTAATCTGCTCTCAATAGAGATGCAAATTAGGAGGAACCACCAGTTTTGCTAAGAATCCTTTCAGGTTTTTATGCGTTTTTTAAAGGTACATTTTAGAGCGCACACTTACAAAGTGTTTCAGATGTAAAAGGGTACAAAATTCACATAATTCCATAGATAGTACTGCATTAAGTACGGACCACAACTAACACTAACCAAATTGAAGGTAAACATAAGATTATCTATCAAAAGGAACAACATATTCAGGAGATCTTTAAACATCATCTTTAAAATTATTATCACTTCTGGATTTAAACATGAACAGTGATCAGAGTGGCCAAAGGCTTACATATGGACTCAATGTCTTTGTTTTGTAAGCAGGAGCCAGAGCCATGTACGTATGTAAAAGTTTGAAATCAATTCAGTATTTTGCTGGAAGACAATGAAGGTAGGAAAGCACTGGTGTGATCTGAGACCCACAGCTAGATTGCGTTGACAGTCTTGCTATGTAATTTTGGGCTAACTTGAGAGAGGACTGAGTGATGCAAGTAAAGACAGAGATGCAGTAATCTGAAAGAGAAGAGATAACAGTATGCACTAGAAGGTGCATGTTTTTGGCAGATCGATTTCAGCATTATAGCTTAACTGGAAAAAATGACTATGAGATTTATGATATCTAATTCAAAGTGCAAGTTATGTGGTTGGCATCCTCAAAATTCAGTTTACAGATATCTATAAATATTCTATATAAAAAATGTAAAAGTTGTTTTTTACCAGTAAGATCAGGGTAATGTGGAATAGCTGCCGTATACCTTCTCTCCATTAGGAGGAGACAATAACAAGGTGCAAGCTCGGTCAAGAAAGGGGTCTGCAACTCACACACAAACATATGACAACACACACACTCATTGCACCTGTTTGAGAGTCGCTTCAAAATGTACAAGGCGTGCAGGTAAACTTGTTGGAATTGCCGTTTATTAACACACCATAATAACCGTCAAAACACTTATCCATTCGGAGGTGCTGAAAGAGGGCAGAGCTGCCAATGATTTTCACCCTAATGCTTGCAAAAGTGTGGAGTGCTAATCTGGCAGCCATGTATGAGCCAGAGCTGACTCACATTTGGACTTGTGGTGTTAGAGCACAGCTGAGTGTGCTGGAACTCAGCCACTATCAGCTCAATCAGGCTGGTAGGGAGCACTCAGGGTCTGGAAAAATAAAGTTTAAGAGGTTTCATCTACTTTTGGTTGACGTTGTTTAGTTCTGTCTTCTTGATCCCTTTTGAACTATTCAAATGTCTCTCTCCCTTGTTATTTCAGTCAATCATTTCTTCCCTTTCATAACAGACTAATTGGTGTTGTACTTGTAAGAAAACACATTTTATTTTTGGGCAATAAGGAAATGACCTGACATTCTGACATTTTGTTTTGGTTGTGTGTGTGTGTGTATGGGGGGGGGTGTATGTATGTATGTATATGTGTGTGTGTGTGTGTGTGTGAGGCCAGTGAGTGAGAACCAACAGTAAAATACCAATATATTATCTATATAGCCTAATAAATGGTATCAAGTTGAAAATTTTAGTATCGTGACGACCCTAGTACACACAAAGAAGCACTTTAGAGAATAGAAGGCCTTTTATTTCCTTTCTGACGATTGCTCATCAGTAGTAATGAGAAGCCATGCAATTCATATGTCACTCATCAGGAGGATGAAAGAACAAAGACAGATGGGGAGAGAGAAAAACTATCATGCTTTTACATATTGTAACCACTTTCTGCAAATCTAATGGAATATTGCTGCTTGTTTGCTACTGATTGATGCTTCACACAAACCTAAATGTGCTGTTTCTAATTTGATGCTTTCACTCTCAAGAATGGCTCAGGGATCAGCTCACATGAAATATATTTACAGGCTCACTGCAATTTTAAGGAGTCAAAAATGGATATTTCACTGTTTTTAGTTCATGGACTCATCACTGTCACTGAACAAATCAGTGGGTTCTACCAGGGCAAATGACCTTATTGGCAACTGAAAGCACCAGTCGTTGCAACCTCCATCGTGATATAGTAAACCTACAAATGAACCATCTCAGAAACCCTGCTGTAAAACCTCAATAATAAATTGCTTTGTTCACCTGTGGGCAGCACGACAAGCTGTAAACATAACACTACTGATATAAGACTTGACAGTATAGCACTTGTGAAAAGTAAACACCGGGGCCTTCGAAGCAAGCGGTAAAATGCATTTGGGTTGTCTAGATAATGGCTCAAACTCCCACAAGCTGAGGGAGTTGCCTGAGGCATTACATCACCTGGTGGCCTCCTCCTGCTCTGTCCAGCTGCACTGTTTGGATGTGTTTGATACTCCTGCAGACTTTCTAAGTCTCAGGTGCATGTCATGATATCCCACGTTTTTATTATAAGCCTAGCCTACTATTATTAGTTCAGTTAAATTCCAAGTAATGCAAAACAAAAAGACAGGCAGTCACAAGACTATCACATTTTAGAGACCCCTTGTATGCCTAGGCTCAATCATTCACTGAGCAGCAAGTAGCCTAATAATAGGACAAAAAAAAAGTAGCCTAAAATTTAATCTGAGTTACTGAATCAAAAAGTAGTCTCTGGTAACACAAAATTTCACAGTTCCACTCTAGGCTCTGAGCCCACGTAAAAAATAATGACCTAGAATAAAATAAAAATAAACAAAACCCTTTTGCAGGCCTGATTAATGCTTGGTAATGTAGCCTACTCACCAAGGCTGACCAGGCAGTCCAACAGTCTCCATACCGAACAGCCAATGATGAAAGAAGAAAGTCCAAACCACGTCATGGTCACACTGAAGAAGATGCACATCTTGTCTTCTCATGGGAAAGAGCTGTGGAGAGGAACGGCAGGTGTCTCTGTTACTCTGAGCCAGTGCCTCAGTCCGTTCTAAAGCACTAACGTTAGCGCGATATTAGCAACCATGCTAACAGGTCGTAGCCGGTTAGCTCTCTAACTCATCACACATCAACAAAGTGTGTCGCAGATTAACACTCACTTCAGGAAAGTTGGGCTACAACTCGGTTCACTTTAACTCATTCTTGACTGGCAAAATGAGCAACTGGCTGGCCGCCACTGCTAGAAAGGAAAAACGTGTCTGCAACTAGCACACCAATCGCCTTGCCACCCTCACCACCCTCTTCCTCTGCCTCTTGGTCCCGCCCCTTGACCGATCAAAATAAAGACAGGTAACACAGGTAGCCTATTAAAAACAAACAAGAGAGTCTGCCATGCCTCATGTTGAAGAATGTACTTTTTTCAATCATAAAGTGTTATCTGTGTGGTGGACTGAAGACCATGCCAGAGACGTTCTTATTGAGGAGACAGACCACTCTGCCCGTTTTGACTGGGGAAAGCTGCGACGCCAAAGATGGCGCATGTCCCGCCCCCTTTCACGAACAGCCAATCACCTGCGTTGTCAGAGTTTAACTAGGCCACGACTTTGCAGAAGGATTTCACAGGAGAGGTATAAGAGACTTGTTGAAAACTAAAATAAACAACAACAAACTATTTGTTGTTATCTGGTAAAAAGGACACACAACTGACTTTGGGGGCTAATAATCTCGACCCTGGTATTTTTTGTTTTTTGTAAAATAATTCGATTTCTGTGTGCTAAGTAAATGAATAGCCTAGCCTACAAGAATTCAAAATAGGCCTATGACATGCAGTAAAGGGTCGCCCAATGTGGGATTTGAACCGGCCAACATGTCAAGGTGTGTGTGGAAAGAGGCGAAGGAAAAGATTGAATAGCATGAAACAAACTTCCATGATGTGATATTAATTGAAAAGGATCACTGTATGCCACTAAACCAGAACTGGGAATTAATCCTACAAATACTGTATGTGTATGCAGGCTTGAGAGACATAGCCTACATTATTTAGTTATTTAGTTAGTTAATTATCTGTGTATTAAGATAAGTTAAGTTATAGATAAGTTTTTATTATTTTATTTTCCATGTAGGCTACCTAATATGTAGATTTCTCAATGTGTATCTTGTCATGTCTAGGACCTATTTTTACTCTGTATGAAAATCAGCCCTGTAACTGTAATTTGCAGGCCCAATGCACTGAGAACAAAATTGATTGGATATAATCTTAATCCTGATATAATCTCCTGTATTGAGAGAGAGAGAGAAAAAGACAGTGACAGAAAATGAAATCCAGGCACCGACCCCTCGGCTTCCATCATAAACCAGCACTATAAACTTAACTGTATGCCAACGCTTAATCCAATCCATATGCCATCAGATTTATCTGCAGGTAAATCAGTGCCTGGGATAAATATCTTCTGGCTAGATTAATAGACTGCAGAGGAAAGTAAAAAAAGAAAAAAAAAAGAGGAAATGTTTTAGGGCCACACTTCAGGGACCAAGAGCTGTGATATGTGTGTAAATGTGCATGTGTGTGTTTGTGTGTGTGTGAGTGGATGGGAGAGAGTCTCTGAATAGAATGAAATATTTTAGGGCCACACTTAGAAACCCTCAGTATATTCTGCTCCCAAATGACGCTGTTACACTTCAAATTAAATGGGAGGTGGGTGAGGTACGGGTATGCGATAAAATTCTTTAGATATATTGCCTATGATGCAGCATATTTTGCCCTGGTGTGTGATGCGGAGACAAGTTGCAATGGGTGGTTTATAAAATTAAACTGTAACACTTTGTTGGCTTAATTGTTTGGATGCATACAGGGGCCAATCAGTGGTTTGGCTGATCAATAAAATAGTTACGACACACAAGAGATGATGAGCTGCCTGGGAGTGTTTGTGTTTGTGTTTGTGTGTGTGTGTGTGTGTGTGTGCCTATTACATAGAGAGGTAAATGCTGTTTGGTCTCAGAAGGCTCTGGCACGGTGGCACTGTCAGGGTTATGGATGTCTAAGCCTAGAACTTTTCTTTCTCTGTGTGTGTGTATGTTTGTTTGTGTGTTTGGAGGCAAACTCTCCCCAGAGAGACCGTGATAACTGTGGTAAATCACCTTATATCCAGGACACACAGAATTGGACCAGTGCCCAGCCCCATGTGGTTTGTATTCAGACACTGATTATTGCGGTCTTTAACATTAACATTAAACTCAACATACTACTACTGCATGGTTCTGGAGTTACAAACCCTTATATGTCTTTAAAGATACCACACCTGAAGAGGGAAAGGTATTTTCTGTCAGAGTGACATGAATCCTAAAACCAGGAAAGCATTTTTGCAATTGTAGGCTAACTAAGCCTCACCAGTCTGATGACCTCCAGGAAGTTTAACTGCATCATGAAAATGAGACAAAAAAAAATCTAAAGCTGTCTATTGCTCCCATAATAGAGAAGTCATCCACAGCCTCATCTTCAAGAAAATAATATCCATACCATTCAAATACAGCCCACTTCAAACACAGAGACCCTACTTCAAAGCAGGGGGAATACATTAAACCTGCATACAGTATATACTGTGTTTTAGAGAGTAACTAAACATCAGGCTCAAGAGCAGTGATTCATCATTTACTCCGGTGAAAAGTGTCAAGTCTTTGCACCTCTGGTTATACAACCAACAGTGTATTGACGTAGCCTCGGTTATGTTGCTCCCAATAACTACAAGATATTTCAAAACTGTTGAGAATCAATTTGATTGCATTCAATGATGTTCATTGCTGCAAACTAGTAAGAGAAGTTACAAAGAGGTATCATATGAAATGTAACAGGAGTTGTGCTCTTATAACAAGTTCTGTAGCTGTCACCGTGCTGTTAAGTGTTTTCCACATCCTACAAAATCATCGAGAAGATATGATTTTATCATTTTACAATCAGCAGTTGATGACAAATTGGCGTGTCTCCCATAGATTTACAATATTCTTGTAGAAGTAGAGATTGTGAACCGTCATCTGCAGTTAAATGAGATTAAGTTGCACAAGAACAATATGTATGTGGGCATGTAAATTGATTCAGGGCATATATTTATAGCACAGGATATTTAGAGAGCACCACATATCTTGCAATAGCTTTCATCTTGTGTGCTTATGATGAAGATCAATGGTAACTTCTGCTCTGGTGCAATAAAGTGTGTATGACACCTCACTCCATATCCCCCCTACCGGTCCTCCCCACCCCCCCTAACATAAACATTGTCTTGTGTGAGCCAGCACAGCCAATTAACAAACTAAGTTACAGCAAGAAATGAGTGCATTGTTCCATTGACAAACATTGTTTTATTGAGTCCATCAATTCTGCCTGCACTTCTCCCCACAGTTACTGAACTTAATGTTTGTGGGTGCTGTTTGAGTTTGTCTGATTGCAGAGTGCTTTGCTTGTGAATTATAGAGCAAATTATGACTTTGCAATAGCAGACAAGGCGGTCAATTTAATGGTAAATTGAATGTAGTATTGTACTCTTCTAGTAATGAGCTGCTATAATTATTGGATAGAGGCTTTTTTCTTGTATTGAACATAATGAAATGATCTCATCTTCATTTGCATCTCTGGCAAGTTAATGGGAATCCTCTTTTATCCTGCTTCAGCTCTATAAGTTTTGTACACAACTTTTGTTGCTGGAGTTGCTGAATTACAGTCAGATCACTGCCCTTTACATTTCCTATTTGGAACACATCATTTAGTTTATACCAATTAGATTCCCAGTCCTATTCAAATAGCCTAAAAATAATGGTATTGCATAAAAGTCACCCACTGAACTCCCCTAACTGTCATTAAATAGGAGCAGATACAGTTTGTGTTTCTGCTTACTAATGCAGAAAACACATATGGGAATGTCATCTAGCCAAAATTCAGTTTTTTGTCAACATAATAAGAAAATTATGTTAAGAAATAAGTCTCAAGTTACTGCATTACATTTCAGAGATACACCAAAACATATGTACAATGTACTGTATACTGCCACTGTAATACTACTAGTAGTACTATTACTACTACTAATAACAATATAGAATAACATTACAGTTTTGAGGGTATGTACCTCTGTTATCATTTAGCGTATTACTCTTAGTAGATCACCTATTATGCGTGCGTTAACCAGACACACAAAAGTGTGTTTTTTTTATGAGTTTGTTATTGATTTATTTGAGCACGTCATATGTGTGAATGTTTAGACCTGCTGTCTAAAAAGGTCACTGGGAAATTTAACTTGATAAGTGAAAACTCTGACCTGCTCGTGGTGTGAGATGACAGATCACTGGAGGACCATTAATGTCAGAACAAAATTTCATGACAATCCATCGAAAAGTGGTTAACATGTTTAAGTATGGACCAAGTGGTGGATTAAAAAACAGACAGACGTTGCCATCCTGAGAGTTACATCTCCAGTGTGGCTGCAAAGCTACTGTAGAAATTAGAAAAAAAGTGTTAAACTCAAACCCAGGAGTTTCTATAATCCTGTATGGATTGATTTTCACTGCTATCATTGATCTTCCCCTAATGGCTTTATTTGATCTTTGTCTCTTAACCCTTAGGGGTCCATGATCACGCCGGCGTGATCTGATCACATGACCTCTTCACTACGCAGTGAAAAAAAAAAGTAGGTCACCAGAGCGCTGTGATCAACTTTACTCGAAAGTGCGGACTTGAAACTCTCTCCTACTTTTTATTTGACTTCAATTGACCCAGTAAAACCGAAGATATGATCATTTTCATTTTATGGTTTTTAATTTGTACAAAATCCGAATGTACGGAACGTACGGAAGGCGCCGCATGGGAGGAGCGGGCGCCGCATTTTTTTATATCTTGTCATTTTTTGTCATTTTACAAAACGGAAAAAAGTTCGAATCTTGATACTAATTGATCAATATTGACGTCGATCGGGGGAGTGGCCAAAATCGCCGAACCGGAAGCCAAGCTGGGAGACAGGAGTTAGCAGCAGGAGCTAGCGGAGCTAATACGTATTACTAGGAGGAATAAAGAGTGTTTGAAAGTTGGAAAAAACAAGGAGACGGGGTGTTTCGAGGCGAAAACGAGGTGTTTAGTGAATATCCATCAAGCTCTCAGGCTGTTTTATGGCGAGGAAGAAGGTGACGTGATTTCATCTTCATCGTCTGAAGAAAGTGAGTTGAAGAGGAGGGGGAGATGACGGACCCGGACGATGTCGCCGGTGATGAGAAGTAGGTCAAACTAATCAAGATTTTAGCCTTTGTTTGTTTACTGCTGTATTGTAAATGTTATAAACTACCTAAACTAACTAGTTTTATGTGTGTATAACGTATATATGTATATGTGTGTAGAGAAGTGTAGAGAAGAGCAGGGCTGAAACAGGCTACAGAGATGGATAAATGTTCAGCGTTTTATTTTTCCCTTTCCTGGCCTCTCATAGCCTACTAATTTCCAAAGTATGTTATACTGATTTTCATAGGGTTTATTCAGTGTTACAGTTTTATTATTGTTTATTATTATTATTATTATTATTTATGTAGCCTGTTTATTACATGTAAGGTTTTCTTTTGTATTCACATGTGTTGTAGGAAACCAGAGAATTTAGGTCCCACATTTGAATTCACAAGGCTATTTATCATGACATGTGCATGTGAACACTAATCTGAACAGTCTCTAATTTATTTTATATATACATTACTGTCCTGTATACAGGTATGAGGATAATGGACCCTACACTGAGGCCAACCAGAGAGGACATGGGAGGAGGAGGAGGAGACAGATGAGGTCCAGATCTCCACAGGCCAAGCCACACCATCAGAGCCCTGGAAAACTGTGAACAATCCTTGCTGTATATTGTTTGAAGTAACTGTGATTACATCCCAATTTTACCTCTTATGTTACATTTTTACTATTTTATACACTGGGAAGGGAACACAAAGCACTGGTCTTAGCCCTCTGTATAATTTTGCACACTGTTTTGAAGAGCTGCAGCTGACAAGGTAAAAAACGCCTATAAATATACATGCTTTTTATGGTAAATATTTATATTAAATAATATTTTATTTCAATTTTACACTAATATATTCATATTTGCAACCTATATTTGCTTTTTCAAGTTCCAAAACAGTTCATTGAGCATGTTTGTGTTTTTTATTGAAATAAACAATAATTTTTTTCAACTCGGATTTAGTAATTTTTGTGTATTTTGGGCTCAATGTGTTAAGAAAGTAAGGTTCAAGTGAAAAATGAATCATCAGGTCAAATAGATGAAGTTGTGCTGAAAAAAAAGATACCAAGCATGGGCATGTTAAACATTTTTTTATGTGGTATATAAAGGCAAAATCAAAAGTATTCAAAAACGGCCAAAACAGGCTTGGACCCCTAAGGGTTAATGGCTATTATCTGCTTCCCTCAACAGGTCAATCACAGTGTCAGCTCACTCTGGGTTTGAAATGCCAAAAATCAGTGTTTGTAAAAGCTTTGTATCCAATTCCATGTTTCCTTGTCTGTTTGAAAGTGTAAATCACACTTTTACTGGATTTGAAAAATGCTCTTGTTAGATTACCCTCCTCAAGCACAAATCTGATTCTGACTCTTTTAAAATACCATTGATCAGATTAGATGCACGTTGTGGACATGAAAATGATCTATCAAGAAGGGCGCATGCTTTTAGACAGTGGGATGGGAGAACTGCAAAGGTGAGAACATCCTTCTTCTCAGTGCTATTTTTTCCACTTCTATACTCAGTTAAAGGCTGTTTTTTCCCCCATTATCTTCCACCTTATTTCCTGGCAGAAAAAGGAAAGCACATTTAAAAACATCAACTCTGCACTTCTAAAGGTGTGCCTCCACGCTCCATACAGCGAAGCAATACAAGATGCCTGTCAGAGGTTTTCAAATCTGGGACACCAAAGCCATTTCAGCATCTTATTGTTTCAGAAAAAATGTTTCTTTGTGTGTGCATGTGTGTGGGACCATGCTATTAGTAAAACAAAATCTATTGCAGCTGAGCGGTTCTAGTGAAGTGCATGACTTGTTTGATGAACTGAACTAAAGGAAAATGCAGCCACACTCTGTGAACAAGTGAGACAGGAAGCATTATGAAAATCATGAGAACTTTCAGTCACTGTGAGCTTATGGGTTTGTCTACACAGGCAGGCTATATGTACAATACATTCATTGAATTTCCAACAGTACATAGCCTATATGCACATTGTTATGAACTCCCCTGGGAGATTTGAAGCAGGTGAAGTGTGAGGGTAAAGTGAGGTCAAGGTAGACTGATCCACATACACAACACAGAAAACATATCACAAGGTGGGAGGTAGCTCACTTAACCTCGTGAGTGGGTGGAGTTGAGGCGCCCATATCACCTGGTTGGAAAGCGGAAGTGAGGGACTTCCGGGGACTTGAGACGAAGAGCGGGGTCTTGCACGTGAGGAGAGACCACGCTGGCGACACACACGGACACACACCTTCACCCACCGCATGGGAGTCACACACCAAATGAACTAAAAACCAAGTGCCGAGTCGAGCGAGCTGGCCGGCCACGGAGCTGCTGTAGGCGTGTAGCAACTGGGACGCCCTGAGCCACGGCCTTGCTGAGTCCGGTTGTGCCGGGCCTAGAAGCGATAACTACAGAGCGGGTAAGTGAAGCAACTCCCATGCTCAGGTAGATACACACATACAGACATGTACACAAACTCACATCTGTGCATACACTTGAGAGACAGATAACCACAGGAGCAAGCGGGAGGTCTCAGGTCAGGCATAGTTTGATAAACGAGCTAAATCATATTTTAGACTGTACCAAGGCAGTCCTGTTGGTTCACATGTGTTACGGTGGCACATACAGTACATCCCAGCGCACGGTCAGTTCAGCAGTTTGGTAGACAGCAGTGCACTGAGATGGGTGTGGCGGCGCAGCGGGGGGAAGTGTCACAGATTCCACTTGTGGAAGCGCGCAGTGGAAATTTTGTGCCAAAAAGCCGCGCAGAGAGTGCGCTGAAAGCCTGCCGAAAGCCCGTCATCTCCATCTCAGTCTACTCTTGGCAAAAGGCGAAGCGCAGCCGGCGCAGTGGTAGTTTTAGTAAAACTAAAAAAAAACAAAATAACTATCATCTCTCTCATCCAACCACAAACACCCTCGGGATCAGATAGTGAGTATGTAGCCTATACTGCATCTCTCATCACAGATTAAAAAAAAAAAAAAAAAGCGAGTGTGTGTTAATCCCACTCATGCCTTCTCTCTTCCCTCTTAGCCAGCTTGCGCGGCTAGAAGGGACTGGAGGAGTGCCTGTGCCGGTCTATGCCAGACTGCGCCGTGCACAAAACTTGCAAAGTCCAGGTGGACACATCTGTTGGCGCTGCGCCTGCGTCTACGAAACTAGGGCCTATTGTGTACATTATGTACAAAGGTAAATCATAAATATCATAAATGAAACCTATTGCAAATTGAGACAACTTCATATATTGTTCTTATATATTGTTCTACTTAAGTAATGTAATCAGAATAATATAAAAATTGTATAATTGCTTCCTGTAGCAATCCTGCAATGTTAATTTTAATTACTTCAGGCCTATGACTTAAAAGTCTGCATCCATGTCCACCAATTCTTCACAAATACAACCACCGTAGACAGGAGACTACTCAGGTTGGTCTCTATCAGCAAGCTGCTGGACTCAGTGGATAACGTGTTGCTATTCCTAAAATTGAATGTCCGTGGGTCACCTGTGTCTTGTTGTCATGCAATTCCTATATCCACAGGAAACATTTCAGAAGCTGTATATCTGTTCTTCAGCAGCCTCATTTCTTATATAACACAAAGTTGTTTTGCACTTTTTATGTTAACAGTAACAGGACAGCGTAAGGAAAGCAAAACAGCCTGGGACGAAGGAAGTGGAGTTGGGCGAAAAGGGATGGTAAAACAACCACCACCACAACCAATACTACTAATAAAAGATAACTATTCCACTAAGCCATCACTAACAACATTTGGGCTATACAATTGTTTTATAAAATAACCACATGAATAAATAATATGGTGACAGGAAATAAAAGAAAACAATTAATGGAAATGCAAGCATGGAAGAAAAAATTGTTATACGCTTGTCTTTGTGGTAATATGGAGGTCAATCTATTGATCACTTTGGAACAGATTCTATTAACTTCAGCAATTTCATGTTTGTGGGGAGTGAGGGTTGTTTTGAAGTGCTCTCCTCTAAGCTGACAGAGTTTGGGCTCTTTGTCCATCAGGGCCTACTCAAGCACACATTAAAGCAGTGGTTCTCAACTGGTGGGTCGGACTTGTTCTGGATGGGTCGCGGACAGTTGATCTGATGTTGGACATGTCTTTTATTTTGAAAAATAACTTATATTGAAAGGTACGCATCATGTGAACACATGCAGTAGTAATGGTCCTCCTCAGTTTCTGATTATTTGCTCTGAATGCAGTGAATCTTGTTTTGTTTTTGTGGGCCTTTATTTTGTGCAATTTGATATTTATTCACTTTTGTGAATATGCTCTGAATCCAGAGATGCATTAGAAGTCAAATATATTGTTTTGTTGGTCTCCATTTTGCACAGTTTGATATTTTTTTATTCATTTCCGTACATGCAATTGTCATGATCCTCCTTAGTTTCATTCATGTGCTCTGAAATGCACTTACTCTCAATAGAGAGCAAAATGAGTTTTTAAAGGCTTAAAAAAAAAGAAATCTTGGTTTGAATTCTATAAAAGTGGGTCGTGACTTAATGACCATGGGAAAATGTGGGTCCCAGAGTGAGACTAGTTGAGAACCCCTGCATTAAAGTATGAATATCAGCTAAAATAAACCAATGCCAATGCCAATTATTTTGTTACTAAACTCTACTGGGTTATCCTTGTGTTGCCAAAAGTGAATCTGCAACCCCTCCTGCACTCAACTCTGCCAAAGACAGACCACACATACACAGATAGAAAGAGGGGAGTGAATGCTGACTAGAGCGGCATAGTGACAGGCGAGGACATCACCTGACTGTCTCTACAGCCACATCCATCTCTTACTGGGCAACGCATTCACAAGCCCATTGTGGTTTAGTGTCTTTGATGGTCTTCCCTTACCTCATCATCACACTATAGGGATGACGTGACAGGCAGATGAGCCTGTTCTGTTGTTATAAGAATGAGGTGGCCACAACGGTCCATGTGCCTCATTCTTAGTGACGGATGATGGCAAATCTGTGGTAACAGGTTGAAAATATTTTGCCATATATACCACTTTGACCACATGTGTATGTGTATGTCTATACAGTCTACCACTTCCTTATAATCAATACTGTATGATGGACTCCATCAGTACTTACCTAATCATTTATGACTGCTTTAAAGATGGGTTACAAACATGAATACAATTGATTATTTTTGACAAATCTCTCCTCATGGTCATCAATAATCAAATCATTAATCAATACCTCAAGTGTGCAGATATGAGTGTCGACAAGTCATGTAACTACCTAATATTGTAATTTTGATAAATTAATTTTGGATTGAAAATTGTGTCCAGGACAGGAAGAAAGTTGTAAAACAGTCTATAGAGTCCAGTCGGTGGTGGCGATAAATCAATGCTGTCAACGAGATTCACTTATAAATGCTGGCAAATAATAGAATTCTATCTTCATCTGCTCTTTGTGTGATAAATGACATTTTAAGTGAAAATGCCCTTTAACTTAAATTGCCATTTACCATTGACACATTGTAACCAAGTCTTGAATTCTGAGAGCAGAGCATATCCTCTTTTGCAGACAGTTTTCTACCAAGGATTTTCATCAGCAACATAAACACATTAGCATAAAACAGAATGGATAGTAACCCAGCAGTTAGAGACAGGAGCTTGTGATTTGACGGGTGCCAAATTCAGACTGCTGTGGAGAATCTGAAGCTGTGGTTGCACTCGCCAGCTGTGAGTGGGACGTGTAATTTCGGAAAGACAACACACTTATTATGACACAATAGAACACGGTGTGATTTCTGCGCTGTAGCTATATGATCATGAGTGGCTGTATCATGTTCACAGGACACAGCATCCTCATAATCTGTCACCTCTGTAATCTTAACATCATTTTTCCACTCAGTGGTTGAGTAATGCTGCTGCTAATGTGCTACAATTCCCTTTGAATTATATCCATAAAACAGCAGTGTAGTGGGAGGTAAAGTCTTCTGAGCTCAGGCTGACTTAAAAAGTTAGGACACTAATTCATAGTGAAAGAAACAATAATAGACCTTAGAATAAATGACGAAAGTGGAGGTAATGTATATTTACATTAGCACAATACCTCCAAATGGCTGAAGGTCATGGTTTACCTACTTTATACCCTACTTTATTTTATTTACTAAATCAGTTTTCAAGACCCCCACCCACCCTCTCGCTGTTTCTCCGCCACCATTTGGATTCAAGTTGTGCTGAAAGTGGAGCACACAGTTATGATTGACACAGACTACCTGCTGAGCTGAATCTATTCCATTTGACTCAGTTTAATGTGTTCCTCTTCCCTCTTTATGTCATGCAGCTTATTGTTAGGACTTCCAGGTGTGCTGTCATTGTGAGTTTGTAGGCACACCTTAGGTTGTTCATTATGCAGCCAATTTGTAGTCTGTGTGCATTTTACAACGGTTTTATGACAAGGACTACAGAGATGTGTTTTGTGCTGTTAGATGCAACTACTGTACATCTGTGCGGTGTAGATTATTTTATTGTTAGTTTTGTTTGTAAGTATTCGTCTGAGAATGAGATAAGGCACTGGGTGTCAATCTCATGTCTGTGTGTCTGTCTGAGTCATGACATGATTAGCCTAGCTTAGCATAATGACATGGAGCAGGGGAAGTGCCTGGCTCTGTCAGGGGCCAGGGCCCTTTTTTTGTTGAAGCCTGCACTTGAAAAAGATAGGGGGACACTTGCTGTGGCTTTGATGAGTGTGTGTGTGTGTGTGTGTGTGTGTGTGTGTGGGGGGTCCTGTTAAATTATCCAGGTGTATAGAACCAGCCACCACCAGTTTCTCCTTCACAATTTTGGTTTCCATGTGAACTGACTTTATCAGGCTGGACAATGAGGAAAGCGCCAAATGACGTTGGGTATTCTTTGAACTTTCAGCTTGAGCGATTCAGAGCACTTCTGCAAAAATGTGAGACACTTGGAGTGTCTACAAATGGTGAGTTGCCCATGGCACATGAGTAGCATGTGAAACACTTACAGCCAATAGAAAACTACTGGAGAAAAATGCCTCCCATGGCAAAAGCTTCATCTTGTCAGTGACTTAGTCTGGCTTCAAAATATGGCTTGTACGGGTCTGATGTAGATTGTTTAATGGCTTTCTTTATTACAGTTTAAGTGCACATAAAAGAAAAATCATTTGCATGTATTCTGTGTATGAATGGCAGCTACATGTAGCACAATTAGAATGAGAATCATTCAGTCCAGAATGTGATGTTTGAAATGAAAATTGTGCTATATATCTAGACGAATATTAGATTAGAATGTGTCATTACAAAATAAGCTAAAATAAATTTAACTTAACCCATACTGTTACCACCCATGTACTGTTCTCTCTATGTGTTAGGCTCTTGCGTGAACACAGATTAAACAGCCAGCCAAACTCCTTATTCAGAAGCCAGGAGGTCGAGCGTCTTGCTCCTTTAATATCTTCTTACACATAAGTCAGCATTTCTGACTGTACTGAATTCGGTGTAAAACTACAAAAGAAAGATACAAAAAATGTCTTAATAAACAGTATAACAGTCATGAAAAATATCAGTGTTTGTGTTTTAACTGCTTAATATTAACTCAACAGGTATTAGCTCAACAGGTTGGAAAGCTAGCAGGTAAGTAAACATTACTGTCACACAAGCACAGCATATTACTGTTCCTTTCCACACAAAATGGCTACGAAATATATTAACACATCTTATCACACCTGTAAACTATGTGTGACACTTACAACCATTGCTTTCTGAGGGATAACTGCATGGATGGGATAACTGCATGGATGAGACGATGTAAACACACGTTTTTCTCGTTGCTTTCTCGTTTTACTTCCTACTTCCGGTTCGGGAGGTTTTCAAAATAAAAGCGCCGGAAATACATATAAAAGTAGAAAAAACAGTAAATTAACACTTGATGTCATTTTTAGTAACTTGTAAACATATTAAACACATTCAGGGCAGAACACTCCCCGTCTGGCATTCACTGATGCCACTACTGACTTAATTGTCCTGATTTGACCCCTGGCTTTCCTTTGCCAGGAGTAAGACCACTTCAGTGACAGGTCTCAAGAATGTCTTTACTTTGTCATGTGATGTTGTCCTGACCTCAACTTTGCGCACTTTCCCATCACCGCTTGGACTGGTAGATGTGACCAGACCCATTGGCCATTCGTTGCGGGGGGAATCACTCTGTTTAAGCAGCACAATGTCTCCGACCTCCAGGTTGCGACATGCTGTGTGCCACTTACGCCTTGGCTGAAGGGTGTGGAGGTATTCAGTTCTCCATCGACTCCAAAACTCGTTAGCAAGTGCCTGCACTTGTCTCCATTGGCACTTAAAAAGATCCTTTTCCCCGAAACTGCCGAGAGGAGGAGACACACCTGGTTTTTGGGTCAAGAGCATAGCAGGGGACAGCAGCATTGGAGAGGAGGGGTCGGAGGAGACCGGGACTAACGGCCTGGCGTTGATTATAGCACACACCTCTGCCATTAGAGTGCAGAGCACATCATGAGTCAGGTGATGTTTGGTTCGCAGCAACATGGAATCGAGTATCCTCCGGGTCACGCCAATCATGCGCTCCCACACCCCTCCCATGTGGGATGCGTGCGGGGGGTTGAATTCCCATGTACAACCATTCTCATGCAAGTACTTCAAAGTGCTGGTTTGCTGTGGATCATCCGGTCTCATGCCCAGCTCAGAACTGGCTCCGATAAAGTTTGTGCCCCGATCTGATCTCAGCTGCTTCGCTGGTCCTCTTAAAGCGAAAAACCTTCGGAGGGCGTTAATGCAGCTGGCTGTATCCATCGACTCTATAACTTCTACATGCACCGCTCGGGTACTCATGCATGTAAAGAGTATGGCCCAGCGCTTACTCTGAGCTGCGCCGCCTCTGGTGCGTCGGGTAAGAACCTCCCAGGGGCCGAAAACATCTAATCCTACATAGGTGAATGGCGCTGATGAGCTCAGGCGCTCTGGGGGGAGGTCGGCCATCTTTTGGACCTCAAGCCGTCCTCTCAGCTTGCGGCAGGTGACACAGCGATGAAGGACTGAACTTATCAGCCTCTTGCCAGCAACAATCCACAGGCCTGCAGCCCTGATCGCACCCTCGGTGAATTGTCGCCCTTGGTGTTCAACTTTCATGTGGTAATGATTCACCAGTAATGTTGTGACGTGACTTTGTTTTGGGAGAATGATTGGATTTCTCACCTCTGGACTGATTGATGCATGTCTCAGACGTCCACCGATCCGCAAGAGGCCATCATTCATGGACGGGTCAAGGTTCAGGATGGTGCTTGTTCTTGAAATTTCTCTGTCTTCTTGCAGTGCAGTGTACTCTTCTGGATACGCATCTCTTTGAACCGAAGTGAGTATGAACTGCTTGGCTGCTGTCAACTCTTCTGGAGTACGAAGTCTGCTGCATCGATGCCATCCTTTACATGTAGCTGGTGAGTCAGATCTGAATGAACGAGCTTGGTGGATCAGGAAGGAAACTGCCCTCAGCAAAGACCCCCAAGTGGAGAAGCGTTGGAAACGTCCGGAGGTGAGTTTACATTCATTAATGCAGGTAGCGAGGGTGGTCAGTTGTGGTCTCACATCTGCATCTGTTTCAGGATCCACCAGCTTAAAGGTCTCCTGTGTCTCGGCCAGAAATGGTTTGTGGAGGAACTCTGGTCCTGTAAACCACATGCTGTTGGTGAGTTGAGACGCTGAAACAGATCTGGTGGCCAGGTCGGCTGGATTTTGACCTGTAGGCACATAATGCCACTGTTGAGGGGAAGTTGTCTTGCGTATCCGGTGAACACGGTTGTGTACATACACAAAGAACCGCTTTGATTCATTGTATATATAACCAAGAACAACTTTACTGTCACAATAGAACCTCACTGCATCTGGTTTGTGGTCGAGCTCGTCGAGGATCAGTTCAGCCATCTCGACGGCCAGCACAGCTCCACACAGTTCGAGGCGAGGGATCGTGGGCTCGGGTTGAGGAGCCAGCTTGGCTTTTCCGAGCACAAAGCCAACTCGACACTGTCCATCTGTCATGACAACTCTGAGGTAAGCTACTGCCCCTATTGCCCAGTTTGAAGCATCAGAAAAAAGACACAACTCTGTGTATGTGGCGCTGGAGAGGGACCGTTGTATGTATGAGCGGGGAAGGTGGAGAGCACACAGGTCCTTTAATGATTCTTTCCATGTTTCCCACTTGTTTAACTTCTCTGCAGGAAGTTCAGCGTCCCACTCGTGAATGTCAGCAGAAAGTTCTCTGAGCAGGGCTCGCCCTTTAATTGTCACTGGCGCAACCAAGCCCAATGGGTCGAAGAGGCTATTGACGGTGGATAGCACTCCACGGCGGGTGAATGGTTTGTCGTTGACTGCCACTTTAAATGTGAAGGTGTCAGAGTCTATGTTCCAGCACAAACCGAGACTCCTTTGCACTGGAAGCTCTTCTTTGTCGTGGCTCAGGTCTCTCAGGCCTGCAGCCAGATCCTCAGGTTTGAAGGCTTGCATCACTGTGACACTGTTAGAGGCGATTTTATGCAGCTTCAGATTGGATTCTGCCAGTGAAGCTTGAGTGCGCTTGAGCAGATCAATGGCTTCAGTCTCAGATGGGAGGGAGATGAGCCCATCATCCACGTAAAAGTGTCGCTCAACAAAGTGGCGAGAGTCAGAGCCGTATTTTTGTTCGCCTTCTTGGGCAGCTCTCCGGAGGCCGTATATCGCGACTGCCGGCGAAGGGCTGTTCCCAAACACATGTACACGCATCCTGAACTCCATCACTTCCTTAGTTAGATCATTATCCTTGTGCCAGAGGAATCTTAAGTAGTCTCTGTGGTCTTCTCTCACTAAGAATCCATAGAACATTTGTTGAATGTCAGCAGTCAGAGCAACAAGCTCTTTTCTGAATCTGAGCAGCACTCCCAGGAGTGAGTTATTTAAGTCAGGGCCTGAGAGCAGAACGTTGTTGAGAGAGACGCCATTTTCTTGTGCGCTCGAATCAAATACAACTCGTATCTGACCCGGCTTTTGGGGATGGTACACTCCGAAAATGGGTAAGTACCAGCATTCTGCACTCTCAGGAAGAAGGGGAGCTTCTTCAGCATGTCCGTTTAGAAAAAGCTTCTCCATAAAGCCAACAAACTGTTCTTTCATTTCAGGATTTTTGCTCAGTGTGCGCTGCAAGGAGTGGAGACGGGAGAGGGCTTGGGCACGGTTATTTGGAAGGCGTGGCCTGGGGGACCTGAAAGGTAGGGGAGCAGTCCAGCTGTTCTTTTCGTCTCTGTGGAACTCTTTTCCCATGACCTTGAGAAACGTTTCATCCTCGAAAGACAAGGCAGGTTTGTCATCATTCTCGGTTCTCATGAACACGCTGCATCCGAGCTGGTCTTGAGCTGCCAGACCGTTGCCAGAGGAGCTGGAGAGATGAGCAGAGGAGCTGGAGAGACGAGCAGGGGAGCTGGACGGATGAGCAGAGGAGCTGGAGAGACGAGCAGCGGAGCTGGACGGATGAGCAGAGGAGCTGGAGAGGTGAGCAGAGGAGCTGGAGAGACGAGCAGCGGAGCTGGACGGATGAGCAGAGGAGCTGGAGAGGTGAGCAGAGGAGCTGGACGGATGAGCAGGGGAGCTGGACGGATGAGCAGAGGAGCTGGAGAGACGAGCAGCGGAGCTGGACGGATGAGCAGAGGAGCTGGAGAGATGAGCAGAGGAGCTGGAGAGATGAGCAGAGGAGCTGGAGAGACGAGCAGCGCTGCTGGGTCTGTGCTCCCCGCCGTAGCTCACTTTTTCTTTGACGCTGATGTGTTTCCGACAGGGCGTCAGATAGGATGGACGTCCGTTCTGCAGGACGTTGGTCTTGAAGACGGCTACAGTGGGTTTGTGAGCACTGTCAATACAAACTTCCCCCACTATAACCCACCCTAAATCCAAACGCTGGGCAAAGGGTGCATCGTGGGGCCCACTGATTTGCTGTCTCACCTTGTGGACACGTATGAGGTCTCTCCCCAGTAAGATCAGGATCTGCGCCTCAGGATCAGGCTCTGGGATGTAAGGCGCCACAGGTCTCAGGTGAGCGTGGGAAAGAGCAACCTCTGGTGAGGGGATTTCTGATCGATTGCTCATGATCTCATTACATTCAATGAGTGGCGGTAAATCTAGACACACTTCATCATCATTTATTGCTTGTACCTGGAAACCGACTGCTTTCCTTCCAGTCATTTCAATGGTGCCGGCGCATGTTCTCATCAGGTAGGGTGAAGCGTTGCCTTGGACACCAAACAGCTGGAAAAACTCAGCTCTAGCCAGCGAACGATTGCTTTGGTCGTCAAGGATGGCGTACATCTTGACTGAGCGTTCTTTCTGTCCTTGTGGGAAAACTTGAACCAAGCATATTTTTGCACAAGATCGTGTTGGGAAGCCTTCTCCGCAGACCTCGGTGCACCGTGATGTAACCTCTGAAGGCGTGTTGTTTTGCTGCTCTGTGTCTGGCTCATTTGCAGATGACACTGTTGGTGGGAGGTGTAAGTCTGGATGCATGGCTGTGCAGTGACGATCACTCTCACACTCGTAGCATTTCAGCTCCACTGAACAGTCTTTGGCCATGTGAGTAGCAGAGCAGCACCTAAAACATCGTCTGTGATCTCTAAGCAGTCTTTTGCGTTCTGTCAGCGGCTTCATTTTAAAGGCTCTACACTTTTCCAGAGGATGAGCTTTGTTGTGAAGTGGGCAGTTTTTTGCTGGATCACCACTGTTTTTCTTCTCCATCTCTGCTCTATACGTTGAGTTTGAACCTGCTGCTGCTGACAAGTCTGTCTTATGAACGGCTATAGTTGTTCTCACACCATCATGCTTTGTTATGGGCCTCTCAGTACGGAGATGAGTGCGGCTGTTGTTCATCAAGACAAAGCTGGGGTCATTCCTAGCTTTTGCTTCACCGTTGACAAAGTTAACAAAGAAGGAGAATGGGGGATAACTTACAGCATAATGTTCTTTATATTTTGACCCAGTAGACAGCCATTTTTCTTGCAGGTTTATTGGCAGCTTTTCAACGATGGGGTTAATGCCCCGCGGTGTGTCAAGGTAACTGAGTCCAGGTAAGTACCCATCTTCTTTGGCTGAAAGCAGCTCCATGAGCAGGTCACTAAGTTCTCTTAGTTTGGCGTTCTCCCTTGAAGTGAGACGAGGAAAATTGTCCAACCGCTTGAATAGAGCGCTCTCTATCACCTCGGGGTTGGCGTAGCACTCTGTGAGCCTCGTCCAAGACATCTGTAGTGCGGCTTCGGGGTTAGTGGCATGTACTGCTCGAATTCTTTTAATGTGTTCAGATGAGTCCTTTCCCAGCCATTTTACCAGTAGATCTAATTCTTCACCAGCTGTTAGGTCTAGGTCTCGAGTGGCGTTGAGGAAGGAGGACTGCCACGCTCTGAAGCTCTCAGGCTGGTCATCAAACTTTGTAAGACCTGTAGTTACTAACTCCCTGCGTGCCAGATATTTAGCAAAGTCTATCATGTTTGCAGCTGGAGCATTAGCAGAAGTGTGTGTTGGTGTTATGGGTGAAACATCATGGTGGTGGATGGGGCTTAACACTGGGGGCTCCTGCTTTATCAGTGGCTGTGACTTTTTTATGTGAGGAGGGGACAGTGTGGGTGGAGCAGGTGTGTTAGGACTGAAACTGGTCTGGGCTTGCTGGTCCAGATATGCCTCCGTTCTCTTTTTAATTACTTTTGGTGAAACGTCACTCCTGACAACACTGCCAATGTCTTCATATTCTGATTGTGCTGCAGCTTCCAAGATCTCAGCCTCTGCGCTAGCAGCAGCAGCTGCTTTTTCAAGTCCTAGTGCTTCTAAGTCCGCTTCTATTGTCGCTTTTTCCAAATCCAATTTGGCTCTTTGTTTCTTCAATTCCAACTCTTTTTGTCCATATGCAGCTCTGGCGCGTGCAGCTTCAGCTGCGGCCCTGGCCTTAGTAGCTGCGCTAGCCACCGAATGCGTGGAGGAAGATGAGCGCTTTGAGCTGGCTACTGACGATGCCTTTTCATCTTTCTGCGTAGTCTGGGCTTCCATAACTGCAGCAGGCGAATCCCTCTGATGATATGGTTTTTTACTGTACTGTTCTCTCTATGTGTTAGGCTCTTGCGTGAACACAGATTAAACAGCCAGCCAAACTCCTTATTCAGAAGCCAGGAGGTCGAGCGTCTTGCTCCTTTAATATCTTCTTACACATAAGTCAGCATTTCTGACTGTACTGAATTCGGTGTAAAACTACAAAAGAAAGATACAAAAAATGTCTTAATAAACAGTATAACAGTCATGAAAAATATCAGTGTTTGTGTTTTAACTGCTTAATATTAACTCAACAGGTATTAGCTCAACAGGTTGGAAAGCTAGCAGGTAAGTAAACATTACTGTCACACAAGCACAGCATATTACTGTTCCTTTCCACACAAAATGGCTACGAAATATATTAACACATCTTATCACACCTGTAAACTATGTGTGACACTTACAACCATTGCTTTCTGAGGGATAACTGCATGGATGGGATAACTGCATGGATGAGACGATGTAAACACACGTTTTTCTCGTTGCTTTCTCGTTTTACTTCCTACTTCCGGTTCGGGAGGTTTTCAAAATAAAAGCGCCGGAAATACATATAAAAGTAGAAAAAACAGTAAATTAACACTTGATGTCATTTTTAGTAACTTGTAAACATATTAAACACATTCAGGGCAGAACAACCCACATAACTTGATCTTGCACCTTGAACCTTGCATAGAGCCAGCTATAAGCACCCAGCTGGCATTGCTGTGATATGCTTCACAACGATGTTGGCATCAAGCCAACAGGCAATTGCAACATTTGAAAAAAGAAAATACAACAAGGGTAACAGCAGCTTAGCTAACATTATCATGCATCAGCCAATCAATGATGGCAACAAACATGTAACATTATATATCAAGTTTCTTACAGATGGAGGAGGGAGCAGGCACCATTTAGCAGCTCATTGTGCTCTTAATCTTGGAAAAGCCAGACCAGTACTGGCTCCAGACTGGGAGAGAAATTCAACCTTGGATTTGTCTGCTGGCACCGGCTCCATGAATGACAGAAACACAGAGGACAGAGAGAGAGAGAGGACTGAAAGAGGCACTGATGGAGCTGATAAATTTTTATGGATGTTTTGGGTCCAGTGGCTAACTGGTAGTCCCCATGGCCAGTCTGCCTATGTCCTGGTATTATCAATTTCTTTGTTGGTGGCCTTTGGAGAGCATGGTTAGAGTTCATAATTACTTTCACCTGAACACTGCCCACTGCACTGTGCCATCTCACATGTGGAAACTCCTTGAGCATTTGTATAAAGCAGGAAAAAGCCTAGAATAGAGTAAGTCAGTTTACAACACTTACAGACAGGGTGTTTGTAGGTGAACTTCTTTCACCTTGTGGGAGTTGTACTTAGTTAATCCCTTTGATGACATCAGACAGAGTTCACTCAGGACAGGTTAAAGGTCAGGAGCCAGAGGAGCTCCTACTACAGAGTCCTGTGGAAATTTACCAGGGATTGTTGTGTCCTGGTGGTGAAGCTAGGCAGAACCACCAGGGTGTTGTATATTTTGTCTGCTGCTATGTGATTTGGGAAACTATAAGATAGCGTGCCTGAGAACATCTTCAGGCCACTCACTCACAGACTGTACTCCTGTTCGGTTGTGTTTGTGTGACTCCATTCATGAATGCTCTCATTAAAACTCAAAAAGACAGCTGACGTGTCAAGATATTCTTTTTTAAATACTTTGTTGGACGAATAACATTTTTTGCCACCACACATGTCAGTACTGTTATAAAACAAGCTGGCTAATTATGGCGAAAAGAGAGAGCACAAACACACACACGTGGTTGTTTTCTTATGAATTTACAAAGTTTTGAAATTTGAAATTTGCAAGTATGTTTATAATAGTTACAGTCAAACATTTACAGAATGTCTTCACACTTCACATTTTTGCCATCATGTTTTTTGTGTCCATGATAATCGGTTGTTTTACATTTGATTTTCCACTTTTATTTATTTTTTTCCTACAGCCCTTGTCCTTTTTTTGCTCCAAGTACCCTTTTCCTTTGTCTACATGTACAATCTTTTATTTTTGCAAGCCAGCTGAAATTTCATTTCATTTTTCAATTAGAGAGTTATATGGCCAGTGCCAGCCTCCTCTAAAGTTATATTAGTTTCACGTTGTATCAACTCACAAGAGATGTGGGCAGATAGCTTGACCTGCCTACAACTGCCTGCAGAGAAGCCTACATTCAAATGCAGAATGCACAAGACAGAAAGTAAAAATGCTCCACACTCTCCTCTTTTCCACCAGCAGCTGTCCTTGATATTCCTGCTGGGTACCCCATTATATGAACGTTCATAAAAAAGGGTCTGAATGTGCAATCAATAACATTCATCTCCCCCAGTTATCCTCCCTTAAATGTAAAAAGGCTCCATACAAGTAGACCTGTGCATACAGAAGCACTGAAAGTGTCTGAAATGTGGTGCAAATAGCTGATTTTTTCATCTTGAAGTCAGAGTCGGTCATTTTCAAAGTTGTTTTCTCTTTTTAAGTGTCACGTTAGATCTGCAGTACATCATGTAATTTTCAGTTGATAATGCTGGAATGCAATACAGATAACCATATGCAACACACTGCAATCCCACAATATAAAAGGAAAAAAGACAAGAAAAGAAAATCAGCCCTCTATTACTTTGTTCTATCAATGTCATGGTTCGTCTCTGGTCTTCCTGTTTTATTTTGAAGTTCCATGTCTTGTTTCCCTGTTCGTCCTCTTTTGATACCTGATGTGTCTCACCTGAGTTGTTTGCACCACCTGCGTCTTGGGTATCCCTTGTTGTTCAAGCCCTGTGTTTCATGTCCACATCTTTGTCTTTTTCAATAAATCTTCCAACATGTTCCAACATACATGTTGTTGTGATTCTGCATTCTGGGTCCAGTTCCCCATATCCAACCTGACAATAAATGGACAGAGCAGTAGCTTTTCTGTTTTCTTTTTGCTCTCTATAGAAATCTAACAGGAAAGAATGTAAACCTCTATTTTATTTATAGCATCTGTGTGTGCAATATTGTGGAATCAGTTAGCAGCAGTCAGCTATTATATTGAAAAATGGGAATATAGACCACAATCTGTCATCATAGTCCTGTCAGTAGGATACCTGCTGAATTATATCCATTATAATGAATTTGCTATGAGATTATTACTGTTCACATAATTCCCCCAGTTTATTTCATAGATGGTGGAAAGATGATTTATTGGAAATGGAAAACATGACTTACAGTTAGCCTTTTTGTTATCGTGTTTTTGCTTTTGTATTCACAACAGTCAAGTTATATCCACTTAAAAGACGATATCTTTACCACTGCTCATATCAGTGTAGGCCAATATTGAATGGGCTTGTTTTATTTATTACCAAGGCATTAGCATAATTTAGTTACTGCTCTGTGACTCATGTGCTGAATATTGTGTCTATTTCTTTGAGTTTTGTGTATGTTGTTCACAATAAATTTAGTGCACTGAAGATACAAAAGAAATTCAACATTTCAGAAGCAAAAATTAAAGCTGTTAATCATAAAACCAAACAATGACCTGAAAGATGCTAAAGCTGTAAGGCTGAGGAGAAATGCAGAGTTGAGTGAGTGTTTGTCACTGTGTTTGTCACAATGAACAACCCCTCATGACAGGCAGTCAGTTACTGTAATGTTAGTCTGAAGTTGTTTATTAACCTGACTCTTTTTGTGATTTTGCATTATGGGATGGCAAATCATTTGGCGCACAATCACTGGAGTAGAAGTTAGATATCGGTTCACATCAGCAGCCAGTGAAAGTGGGGGGTGCATATTGTGTACAGTATACACCACTGCAATACTTACACTTCCAAACTGTTGACAGTGAAGTCCAGTTCAAATTCAGTCCTACCCACTGGCTCATATATGAAGACAGTCTGGATTTACACCCTAACATCCATGGCCATGCACACTCTATGATAATCCTTTCCAGTGCCCTTCTGGTGCCCAGTAAAGAAATTATGAAATTAACCAGAGCTTAGCACCACGCAGACCTGAATTAAGATGACCTGTCTCAGATGATATGGGGCAAACATGAATCCTGTGGCGTCCATCCAACATCCACTTAACTATAAAACGCTGTCCAGAAAGGCCAAACTATTTGCTCTTAATCTTTTTTTCCCCCCTTGTGCACATTACAGTGATTTATGAACTGTACAGTTTGAATACCACTCACTTAGGAAAAGCAGATTATGAAGAGGGTCTGTTGAGGGTTGTATCCACCACTGCATGGACTTTTGATGAATAAAATTACAATAATTTTGGAAAATTTAACATCTATGTCAGCAGCAGAAAATTTTAAGTGTCTGCACAATCGGAAACACTCTCTGAAATGTGTACTATACTGTACCCGAGGCACTGGTACTTTCGAAGCAGATGGTCATTGGGTGAGGAAAGATAAATTATGAAAAAAATAGGACACAAAACAAACACTAAAAATGTTAAAGGGAAACTTCATTTTTTCCAACCTCAGCCCTGTTTTCATATGTTTCTACGTGAGTGATGGATAATACAGTTATTGAGGTGGCTCCAGTATTGAGCCGAGCAGGCAGCCTGCAGCCCAGCTAACGCTCTTCAGCCGGGCAGGTGGCTCCCGTCGAAGAGTAGCCCAACATTTTGTTGCTACAATTTGGAAATGCTCTGGTCGTCTCGCTTCGCTTCAACATCCAGGTCAGAGGTTAGTAGGTCAACACACAGATCCCAGATGTTGATAACAGCTAACCCCAGACTCAGAGGGGAGTAGCGCTAGCGTATCATGACAAAATATTGGTGAAATGAACGAGTTTTGCGGCAGATAATGTGTTATGTAGAGGCTGCATTACATTATATGGATATATGCGGCTCTCGATTGGATATTCCGTCGGATGGATTCGTATTTAAAAATTTGCATTTTAAAAACAGCAATTCCCCTTCAAGTTATAACTGAATGTGATCATCATGTGGTTGTCTTCACACTTAACATAAATCTAGTCTTTTTTGTTTTTCTGGCAGTGTAGACAGTTTCTACGAATGGTCCTCTTCAACTTAGTTTTAAAAGTGTTGCTTATTTTTGAACTTTCTGTGGTCATCGCTCTGAGTATACTAAAACAGCACTGAGTAAACCTCAAGCCCCACCCGGGAGTTATTCGGGGCCGCTCAGCGAGTTCTGGTCGATTGTCGGGGGGCGGTTCCTGCTGATGAAATGAAGCCAATTATCTGCAGCCTGGCCACGTGAGTCTGACTCAGAGTAAATCCCTGTAGAATTCCATTTTACAGCAGAAAAACATATTTTATAGCCTGGTAGAAAATAAAAGGTTTCTCTCAGTAGCTAGTTTTCTCCTTTGTGGTAAAAATGCACTGGTACAGTCGCTTTAATTTCATTTAGGCTTAAAGTTATTCATAATTGAGGCTCTGTTTCTGCTACAAACCAGCCCTCACCAAAGCCTCAGTTCCACCTCTTTGTCCATTTTGGGATTCTATGAGGTGTTTCTTAATTTGAGGCAGAGCTTCTTTTCTTTTTCAGTCAAGGCCTTTGGAGTTGTTAGTTATTGAGTTTGTTTGTTTGTTTTTTCATAATGCAGTTTTATGAACTGTTTTCACAACAGGCACAATCTGTTCTGTTGTTTGTTTTTTTCTTATGATGGAGATGTTGATATATAAAAGAACAGACTTTTGTCACAATATTCCTGTTCATTGGGTACAGGCTATGTAGCATTGTAGCTCTGACATGACCTCTCTGTATACTCAAGGTCTTCTTGTTTGCAGCTAACTCGCTATTTCATCCAAATCCTCAGTTTTGTGTATCTTTACGTCTTTTAAAGTTGTATGGGTCTGAATCATCCCAATGCTGGAATCCCCCTAAGTCCAATAGCATCTACTAATAAACACCTCTGCAGGTCTTTTAACTTGAACCTATGATGTACTGTATATTGAGCATCAAAGGCTTAATACAAGATCCATCCACTACAGCCTGAGGTCACAGAATAAATGAATATTACAGTAAATGTACAGCTTGACACATACAGTAAATGTGTCCTTACTGACCGTGCCCTATAATCACAAAATTAGAAGATTATTATGAACTGGATGGCAGTGTATCATCATTGTAATTATTAACACTATGGAATGATAGAAAAAAATATCAAGATGAATGTCTCTCAAATTCACACATTTATTATTTTTTAGTTTGAAACATGTACGCACATTCTCACCGCCTGTGGATATATTTGGACAAATACGTGGAAAGTGGCAGTGTGAATCACGTGCACCACTACACACATTCTCACCACCTGTGGATTTTTATACATTTGAAAAAATACATGGAAAGTGGTGTAAGCACACATTTCATGTGTACGTATGTGGTTTATACATTTGGGCCCAGGGCTGAATAGTGAAACCAGTACAGAGGTAACTTAAAGTGCAAGAGCACTGAGGACCACTAGGGGCTGGCTCCAATTAGTCTCGCTCACCAGACCCTCCTGTCCTCCAGAGAAGAAGGGTCTGGCTGGTCCACCTATGATTCTGCGACCGAAGATTTTGTTTGGAATTTTTTCAACCAGTCACAATTGTTGTGGTCAGTGTCGTAACGGTGCACTTTCACAATATTACCGGAAACTGAATTTAGGTCTGCGGTGTAACAACGGTCGGCAACCAGTGACAGATATTTATTATTTTGTTTGGTTTAACAGCTGTCGGAAACAGCTGACGGATATTTCTTCTTCTGTCGCAGATGTATAGTAGATCCATGGTTTGGTTCCTGTTGTTGTTTGTTGATGTTTCCCTCTCCCGGCGGACTGTGAAAGCTGCAACAAGGAAGTGGGACTTCCACCGGGTGGCTCATTCTGGCCAATCAGAGGCTAATCGCAGCAATACACTTCCGTCAGGCCAGACTATAGGCTCCAATAGACTCCCATTCAAAAAATTGTGTTAAAAACAACAAATTATGGTATTTGTAGAAACAATAATTCACAGATGACAATATTTGGTACATTAGACTGTAAGAATCCAATTGTCTTTACAGTTTAAGTAATGTATGCATGTATATCATATTTTGTATGCTGTTCACAGGGCACCAAATATTTTTTTTTTTTCTAACTCTTCTGAGAAACCAGGATGGACATGTCCATTAAGCCAGACTCAAAGCACTACACAAGCTACTTGGTGACATCACATAAACTTGCCACTACAATGCACGTTGACCAGAGCAGGGAATACCTGCATGACAACATCTGTAGCATAAAAAAGGTGCAGAAGGTTTGGAAGAATTTCAAATACTAGACTGTAAAAAGGCTGGCACAAAAGACAGATGGAAACACTCATAGTGTGAATTTATTTATTTTTTTAAATTGCCTCCTTCATGTGGTTGATAGCATTGCTGGTAGGGGGAGTGAGGTGGGTTGGGTGAGGGTGGGGGGTTATTGCATCCAGTGAAGCAGAAAGAAGGAAAGCAGCAGAAAAAAAAAATCTGTATTCAGTAGCTGTAATGTTGGTTGCTGTGCCTCTGTTCCTTTCACACACTCAGTTCACAGAGTGAAGCATACACATGCTCAAATACATACAAAATACACACAAGAGCAAGCACACAAAACTATTTTGTTCCCAATCCTGAAAACCACTGCTCCATTAAAGAGCAGATGAACCCATCACTGTTAGAGATATATCGCAGACAAACATTTTGGCAGAAGTGCTAGTTGGTGGTGAGACACCCTTTTGTGCAAAATCAAACTTGGTACAAGATGCACTGTGAAAATGTCTTAACATGGCGCTATGAACCAGCCTTACTGTGTATGTTTTTTCTCCAAGAGGTGGTTTTCTTTTATTTTCCATACAGTGGCAGTGCACTTGAATGCACCGTGAGGAACGTGAGGTGACAGCTGAAATCAATAGCTGCATTTACATGTGTGCAAAAACCCTATTTATAATCAGATTAATAAATCAATCCAATTCACAATGTCTCATGTAAACACCTCAGTGGATCTGATACATCATATTATGATTAAATTTCCGATTGGATTGAAGGAGGTAGTGTATCAGATTGAGGAAAACGCAGCTCATGCACTAATTAGTGTGGAGACTATGTTTTTCAGAGTATATGTGTGGACTGGATGTGGTGCTGGGCTTATTTACCTGGAAACCCCGTCTCAGGGATCACTGGAAAACAAAAGAAGAGAAAAGTCAAAAAAAAAAGTCACCATTTGGATTTAACGAAGCTAATAGGTCAGAGCCTCCAATTGGATAATTACTGGATGGATGATTATGTTTCAGCTATGTTTCAACTTATTTAACCCTAACTGATGCAGTCTCATTTCTTAAACAACCATATCAGAAGACGCATCCTGTGGTAGAGGAGAAGATGTTATCCTGTTTCTCAAGGGTCAAATTATTATTATTATTATTATTATTATTTTTTTTTTTTTAACCTTTATTTAAACCAGGCGAGCAAGTTATTCAAATTATTGACATTCATCAAGCAAATAAAACATCTAAAGAGATTGATGAGACTAAAATTGCTTTAAGAACTGTCCAACACATTATTAAAAACTGGAAGGATAGTGGGAAACCATCATCTTCAAGGAAGAAATGTGGTCCAATGTGACCACAGAGTCCAGACCTTCACCCCATTGAGAACTTTTGAAAAATGAATGCAACTCTGGACGGAAATTAATGTTGTGACATTGCAGAAGCTTATCAATATGATGCCACAGCAAATGCATGCTGTAATCAAAGTTAAAGGCGGTCCAACGAAATATTATATCTATTATATTATAGAGTGTGTGACTTTTTTTTTGGACGGGCAGTGTATTTTCTCATCTCCCTCTGACTCTAACCACCTCTTGGAGATCGGCAGGCTGTAGGTGGCTAAACTCCATAAAGGAAGACTGAGGCATCAGATGGTGTGAGACTGGAAGAGTGCCCCAACCCACCCCTTTGGAGCACCACTAAGGCCTTCAAGTTAAGAGCATTGAATCAATGAGCTGAGGTAACGAGACCGCTGTTCATTTTGGTTTGATTATGAACCAGTTGCCTGGACTTGTTTTAACCTTTCCCATGACCCTCCCCCACCCCCACCGTGACTGAAGGTTGTGCTGCCACCATCTACTGTAAAACCCACCCAACCAGAAATGTATCCCTGTAATAATTTGTAAATAAATGTGTTTGCCCCCCTTTTTTTTTTTCCTTTACTACAACCTTGTGTTTGGTCATTTTAACTTAAATGAGTTCCCAACTTTAATTCTTAATTGTATGTTGTGAGACAAAGAGTTCATCTATCAGTTCTAAGTTGTAGCATATGTCTGAGGAAAGCAGGCGTAATGGTTCATTAGCATGAGTATGTATTCATACCCACCCCTTCACACTTCCTGAAGTGGGAAGTTGGCATAGAGCAGCTGGAATGGGTGAGTGGTGAGTGGCATAGTCCCATCTGCCCTGATCACTTGCCCCAATCCCTCTTTAGAGATTCTCTAGAGAACTCAAGACTCTCTCCCCTTAATTGTTGGTGCTGCAGGTATCTTTAATTTTGTGGTCAAACATTTGGTTACAGGGTAGGCTATTATTAGACATGCCCACTGATGATGTCATGGTTACCTGGAAAGAACCAACTATTTCATGGTTCCCTTGAGAACCAACACTTCAGGTTCCGAACCTGTAATTTTTTTGGTTCAAAATTGGGTTCGGGAACTGACCCTGCCGGTGTGAAAACAGAGAGGATGAGACCATCTCCCAGCATCTACCTGGCTCCAGACAGCTTTACTCTCAACTTAACAACCCCCCAGCAATCTTCAAGCATTCCCCCTCTCTCTGCCTCCCTGTTTCCTGTCTCTCTCAACTGTACTCTCAAATAAAGGCATAAAAAGCCCAAAAATATAGCCTACTTAAAAACGGTAGAACACTTACTTTCCTTCCCCCTTGTAATCATTAGATTGGCACTTAAGCATGTGCCAGAGTTGGCATCTGTGCTCCCATACTGCCCCATTTACCCCACTTCACCTCTTTTCTTCTTACTCCTCTTATCCTGTGCGCCCCCTGTTGCTGAGTGTTTGGAAAAGCGTTTGTTTACTCAGTCATTTTGTTTACTTCCCATTTACCGTACAGAGCCAAGGAAATAGGAATACCAGATGTTTTTTTGTTGTTGTTTTTTTCTGCACAAGCACAGAATGTACAGCTGGGTTACCATGAGGAGATATTTTCTGAATTTGACAGAAAAGTATTTCAAAACACTTGCTCATCACGTAACAACAATCTCTCATTAAAAAAAAATGTCAGTCATAAAAATGTATTGCAAATTAGTTGTACATGAATGTAATTTCTGGGACTTGGTGGGTTTTTCCACTTCCAGCAGTATTAAGAGCAACATTACATTGTAAATTGAGACAATTACTGCTTTTGCATAACGCTGTAGGTCAGGAAGAAGTGTTATGTGTTATGTTGTGCATATTTTGTATTGTGAGGACTTGGCATTGCAGTTGGTGAATCAAACACAACAGATCAAAGAGAGTCAGGTGGGGAGCCAAAAATATGAGTCACTTTATTTAAAAGGTGACAGGAAAGACACAGGGAGTAAGCACAGCTGACATTCTGCAGGGTGACTCTAGAGCTCAAAGAAATGTCTGCTCTTTTGTAGGAGAGTTAAAGGGACACTAGGGAGGGGAGTCTCAGTCTGCTCCCCAGGGAGGGTCTGGGCCAGAAATGGTCATAGCAGACAGGTTGGGCCAAACATTCCCAACTGAGTCCCATACTGATCCATATAGAGACTTGGAAAAAAGGGAGGAATGAATGAAGCACCATGCTGCTTCACTTTTAAAATGCATGCAGGCCCCGTCAAGGTTATCATTTTCTCTTAGATGTGCATTAACTTTATATGTAAAATATTCACTTAGAAATGTGTGTAAGGTTTGAGCTGAGAAAACACATATTGACTTGACTATAGGCAAAAAAGAATCAAATATTTACTGGTGTTCCACATAAACTTCACTTGATGTACTGTATTCCATAAAAAATAGAATATATTAAACTGATGAAACAAAAGTCAACCAGAAATCTCAAAGAGACATGACCTGTTCCGACACATTCAGCACACCATCAAATCAAGTCTGATTATGCATATTTGAACATGATATCTAATGTGGGACATTATAATACATAGGGGAATCATATATTTTGGGAATGGCTTGTTTTCATCAGGAGATGGCTTTATACCTGATCTGATATCACCAAGTAAACAACAGCCCAGGAGTGCTGTTATAACCAACTGGTTAGGTTTAGGTTTAGCGTTAGTCCTGGGCTGTTGTTTACTTGGTGATATCAGATCGTGCATGGCTTTATAAACTAATCTTAGGTGGTAAAGAATGCATTTACCTTGTGGACACAAAATGAGTTGGTAGAAACTGACTGAACTACTGTATGCAGCAACATACACCAAAGCATTCATACAGGTCACTCCATGATGCCTTGGCTGTGACCCAAATGCATACCATGGATATTTTTTCTATGTTATGTGAAATCAGCACACATACTGTAGCTGAAAGTTGAAGTCGGCATGTGAAGAGAAAGATGCAAGGTGCAGTGTGAGGAGGCATGTACATGCCTGTATTCTAAAAACAACTGGACATGACATTGTTGTGGCCTGCATACCAAAATGGGCAGTGCCTGCACCACCAGCAGCAATGGCTGGGACACAAAGCTCATGTCATCTTTTGAAGTGTTAAAGTATTTTGTAGTCTGTACCTGTAGCGAAAACTCCTCTCTCCACTTGAAACAAGTTAAATGTAATACTGACCACATACAACACACTAGAAAATTATGGTTTTAACACCTTACTGTGGGAACTTCCCACACTCTCTGGGAATACTGTCACGCATTGCCTCATCTGTGTGTTTGACTTAAACAAGTATGTTTCTTTCATCTGACTTACACTCAGCTCCTTAGATTCAGTCTTGCGTCTTGGGTGAACACTGCATATTTCTCACTGATGTATGATGAACTCGAATGTTTTCAAACAACTTCTCAAAGAGTGTGATCAAGGGTTCTTCACTAGTCTGTCTATATTTTTGGAAGACCTGAGTCAGTTTGGTTCAGGATGGCCTCTGCTGCAAATCCAATGTCAATCTGAGAGCTATCTTCGTGCAGACTATGCATATATGATCTCAGTGATGGCCACTTCAAAATTGTCCTGCAAACTATTTAAGTGACTGAGTTTGTCAGAATGTCAGTGTGTCTGTTACAGTATTTTACAAAAAACAAATTTCATTTTGAAGGTGCTCCTAATGACATTCTGAAATGCTAAAAGTAGTATTTCTGATAATGTTTCAATTACAGCACTAAATGGCTCCTGTATTGAACGAGTCTTGGAGTACCCGGATATCTGGATGGATCATAAATTCTCTTTTAAAAATCATATTGATAACATCAACTGCAAGCTGAGTCAAGGTTGGCTTCTTGTACAGAAAAAAAACATGCATGTTTTTTAAGAAAAGGATGTGGAAGCTTAATCTTTTTTCTCTTCTTGACTATGGTAATACAGTACAATGCATAGGCATGGTAGCCTGATGCATCAGCCGCTAATTTCATTACATTTCATAGAGCGCCTGAACACGAGCCGTAGGGATTCGTTTGCTTCCGAGAGGCGGTTGCTTACATTTGCTTCAACTAATCGCTGCTGCTGGGGGTCACGTGTGCTATACACCGGTGAAGCTCATAGGTTAGCTTGAGCGCTTGAGCGCTTGAGTTCAATGTCATCGCCTTCACTTACCCATCTGTTCGCTGATTGGTTTGAAACGCATTGCTAGTAACCTGACTACATGGTTGAGGAAAATGAAATTTGCCGGGACCAGTAGGCGGCGCTAGCCTGGCTATAGGCATGGGGCATTATCAACACTAAAACCCCTTTGTTTATCATGCTGCCCTTAGATTTATACAGGTGCAAGCTATGATACTCACCATTGTCTTTTATATGAATCAGGGACAGACAGACCTTGGCAACTTTGCCTTTTTCCTTTGCTGCTGCACACTTCTGGAACATATTGCAAAGTGACTTAAAGGGATAGTTCACCCAAAATTCAAATTTCACTCATTATCTACTCACCCTCATGTCAACTAAGAGCTGTGAGAATTTTCACAGTCCTCTGTTCCTTCTCTGAGTTACAGGGGGGTCCGCACAGCAGTATTTGTCCATAATGGTTGTCAATGGACACCAACTTTCTTCGTCCAAAAAGACACACCAAACAACATCCAAATACCTCCATGCTTGTCTGTAATGTCCCTCTTGTATTGAAGGCCCGACTTAAGAAATTATTCCGCCGGTCAGTGCAAATCACGTGAGATTTGCACTGATGCAGGAAGAGCAGTGAACTGAGACACTGGGAGCTTCTGCTACAAACAAGCTTAAAATATAGACTTATTTAATTTTTTTTCGGAACAATTTCTCATATCAAGGCTTCAATACAAGAGGGACGTTACAGACGAACAGTATGGAGGTATTTGGATGTTTTTTGGTGTGTCTTTTTGGACGAAGAAAGTTGGTGTCCATTGACAACCATTATATGGACAAGTACTGCTGCGTGGACCCCCCTGTAACTCAGAGAAGGAACGGAGGACTCTGAAAATTCTCACAGCTCTTAGTCGACATAAGAGTAAGTAGATAATGAGTGAAATTTGAATTTCTGCTTTTGGGTGAACTGTCCCTTTAAAATTGGTTTCTCAACCATCCTTTACTGTAAAGGAGTCATCACCCGGAAATCGTAATTTCTCTTGTTAAAACATGCATATTGGTGTTTGACCTCAGTTGAAACTTGCCTGAAAAGCTGGAGTTTGAAAGTGGCGCCATTTTTTCGCTTCAGCTCTTTTTCCGAACAGGAATAGCACATTGATACATTGATAGCACATGATTCTGCTCCTACGGTGACCTCACCGTGGAGGCTACTTGCCTCTTTCACCACCCAACCCCACCCCGTCCGCTACCAGGGGGCTGTTTATGTTTTGGAGTCTGCATGCAGGCAAGCCCCCCCCGGCTCTGTCCTTCCTGCGGCGAATCAACGCGCGCCTCATTACATATTATACAATGCACATCCGGACCAGTCAAAACCTTGCGCGTAATCTTGCGTGATAAAGTCGCGGTACGAAAAAGGGTCAGAACAAGCTCAATGTTTGATTAAATTTTTTTTTTTTTCTAATAAGTTTTACGAATTGATCCAAAGCGATCCAAGCGGGGCTGGATACGTAAAAAAACAGGTTATGACTCCTTTAACCAATTTAAGCACCTGGTTGGTGAAAATTGTGAATAGTCATTTCTTGTTTTGACTGACTTTTAACATCCCCTCTCTAATTGTGTCTCCTCTCTCTCTCTGTCTCTCTCTCTTTCACTCTATTCTCTCTCTCTACGAGATTAAAGCAGCAGTAATATGGTAGATGGTCATAGCTGTCCATAGGCTGTAGATCTCTGAAGCTGTCTAGGTCAGATTCAAGGGTAAGCAGGAAGAGCTCACACACTCACACACACACACACACACACACACACACACACACACACACACACACACACACACACACACACACACACACACACACACACACACACACACACACACACACACACACACACACACACACACACTGACACGCTTCCCAGAACAGTACTCATAGCCTAAATTTCTTTTTTTCTTTTTTAATGCCAGATAGAAGTGCTCACCACACATCTTCTTCTCTCTGTCTTTCTCTTTCCTTTTGTTTCTCCTTCTCTCAGTAATGATTTTAGTCCAAGTCTCAGGGTTAACACTTGTTGTACAGAGTGGAAAATGTTATTATTGTAATTATTTATTCTTCCATTCTTCAACTCTTCAAGCTAATGGGTTGGTACTATCAGCAGCTGCCTGAATACCCTCTTTTTCTTGGCAAACAACCAGAGCTATTATTCCACTACTACCATTTATGCAACTGTAGCACATTATAAAGACTAGAAGAAAATATATGTTCTCAATACTGGAACTCTATGCCATGCTCCCTTAGCATATTTGGGGTTATCACTGGGGTTACAAGTTCAATTTTTCTTATGCCTCCACACTGGTGACATTGTTGTTGTGTTATGAGCTGTACTGAGTAAAAGAAGAAGAAAGAAAGACATTAGGGTGTTTCTTTCTTGCCAACTATGATTGTGTAAAATTAAAATTATATTTATCAGTGCTTTTATTTATTATTATTATTTATACAGTTGTCAATAAGAAAGGACAAAAAAGGGCTAATCTAATCTGTGTTTTTGTCTGAGCTTAAACAAAATAAGCTCTTGTTTTAGTTGTTTAGTGATGCAGGAGTTCCTGGGCCAAAAGGGCAGGTTTGTGATCTCAGCCTCAGGACCAGTTGGGTAAGGGGGTAATTTCTTCTCAGTTCTCCAAAATAGATGAATTGATCAATTGATAATTATCATAATTAATTGATAATGGATTGCATTGGATGCATCTTAACAAAAAAGTAATTAACAGAGTGATAGAAGTAAAAGTTATTAAATATAATTTAGCATCAGGTAAGTGCGGACATTTATATGGTGCCACATCAGCTGACTCTATGTCAGCAAAAGGAAGATTCTGGACTTGGGACAACAGAACAGGAAGGTCTGATAAATAATTTACCTCAGACCTTTTTGGTTTACAGGGCCTTTTAATACAATATCTGGTACTTTGTTTGCCCCCATTTAAAACAACCTCAGTTTAGAATATTTCCCAAATCGAATGTCAAGCTATTCTTCCAGATTTTTTTTTACACGACTCAAGACAATGCTGACAGAAAAAACTTGTCAGTTGCTGATTGATTTTTATGCTACACTATCAGATTGTACAGGTAATCAGTGCTCAACGTGGGTCAGGGAGCTCCTACAATGTGTAACCCCCTTTTAAAAAAGGACATGTAACAATTCAGTTCTGTGATAGAACATGCTCTTCAGCTATTTGTTTGTGTAGTAAAATATGATATGAAATTAAAATATAATTTCAACATAAGGGTTCGCTTCATTTGGCTACCTAATGTCTACTAAGACAGTAAAAAAAATGACCTTTTATCCATTTTAAACTACTTTTTTCAGATATATTACAATAAATTTGTAATCTGATGTCATGTTAAGTAAGGGCAAGGGAAATTTTGCACATTATCAGATAATATTATAAACTCAATTCTTTCCAGGAGATAAAATACACTGCACCTCCAACAACTATATACTCTCAACTATACATCCCTCTCTTGCTTTTCTACTTTTAGACTGGTGAGACCAGGTTTTCAACATTAATGGAAGCTTGAAAACATCAACCACAGGCTTTTGAAGCAGCAGAGAGAGCCTCTTGTCCCTCCCTCTCCCTTCTTTTTCTCCTCTGCTGCTGCTGGTGAGCTGATAAATGTTGCATGGAGCTTGCTGGAAAGATTCTTCTCCTAATCCTCTGGTCAATGCAACAACTCACCATTCAGCTGCTTTGAAAGTGCCCCATCCCTATAACTTCTCTCTCCTCCCTGAAATATACAGCAGTGCTGAGGAATGCTGGCCAACAGACTACTGTGGGCCTTGGCCATATAATGAATTGAGATCTGCAGTTAGTAGGCCTCAATGTGACCAGAAAAATGTGAACAGAATGAACTTGTGTAAACTGACTGAATTTAACATAGATTTCATAATTAATTCATAATGGATTTTTTCTAGCAAGAGTAATTAACAGAGTGATAGAAGCTACTGTTATTAAATCTAATTTAGCATCTGATCCTGATTGTTCATTGGGCTTGTGTAAATTTAGTAATGCACATAAATATTGCTTGTCACTACTTGACATTACATTTTTAATTCATATTGTATTGTATTCCATCCATCCATCCATTCAGCTTCTTTCGGTTGGGCCAGGTCGCAGTCCAAGCACGGGTACCCAGACTTCCCTCTTCTTGGACACTTCCTCCAGCTCTTCCAGGACGACTCCAAGGCATCCCCAGGCCAGCTGAGTGACATAGTCTCCTCCCGGCGGGACATGCCTGGAACCCCTCCCGAAGGAGACGTCCAGATGCCTGTACCACCTCAGCTGGAGGAGGAGCAGTGGCTCTACTCCGACAGAGCTCCTCACCCTACCTCTAAGGGAGCATCCCTCACTTAAATACATACTGTATATCAGAATACTCCGAAAAATAATCTCCCACATTACCTTAAAGATATCCAGATACTGTATACGTATGTAGAGCAGCGACTAACAATCTTTTAATCATCAGTCAACTACAGTATTTCCTCTGTTAATCGATTACCCAAATCACTAAATTCATCAATCAATAAAACAATTGCCAATAAAGTTTACATTCAATTTACAATCGATCAGTTACACTGTGGTTTCAGCTCAAGAATTAAAGTTTATTTTTTTAGCTTTTTCTTGAAGGTGGAGATGGACTTCACCACTTTTACACTCTCATTGAGCTCGTTCCAGATTTGCAGTCCCCTGCATGCAAGAGAAAAGTTGGCCAACAGACTACTTTGGGCCTTCTTTATTGAATTAATTAGATGTTTTTTAGTAGGCTATCAATGTGACCAGAAAATGTGAACAGAATGAACTTGTAAACAGTTTAAATTAGTTTTATAGTTGATTTGATGTATCACACAGGCGTTATGAAATGAATTTAATTCAGTGAACTGGAGGAGACCAAAGGCAAAGTCCGAAGGAAAAGTCCATAAAAATAATGAACAGAACAGGCACAAAGGGCAGACCTGCCTGAGTCCAACATGCACTGGGAACAGGTCTGACTTACTGCCGGCAATGTGAACCAAGCTCCTGCTGCAGTCATACAGGGACCGTAATCTTTAGAGGGCCTCGGACCCCAAACTCCCGAAGCACCTCCCACAGAATGCCACAAGGTACATGGTGCAAATGCCTTCTCCACGTCCACAGAACCAATGTGGACAGGTTGGGCAAGGCAAGGCATCTTTATTTATACAGCGCATTTCATACCAAGGCAACTCAATGGAGCATACATCTGACTTAAAACATTACTGAAAAAATATCAGAAGCATTAAAATAATAAAAACAAACATTAAAAAAGATAAAATCCAGAGCAAATAAAAGTAAAATAAAAGAAAATAGATGAAGTTTAATTCAGTCAAACAGTAGCTCAGCTAAAACACATACCCAAATTTTTAATTTCATCAATTAAAAAGTTGCTTACAGTTGGGCATTCAATTGAACCCTCAAGCACCCTGTGGAGGGTGTAGAGCTGGCCCAGTGTTTGAACGAAAACCACATTGTTCCTCCTGAATCCGAGGTTCGACTATCAGTCGAATTCTACTCTCAACTTTATATTTTATAGACTTATATTTATAAAAGCTAGTCTCAGTTAGAAGCTAAAGAAGCAACAATGCAGCCTGCATTTTTTTTTAAACTTTTATTATACACAAGGTAGGGAGTTCATGTTTTACCTGTCTCCCTCCTCTCCACACGGTTGTGAGACAGACAGAAAGACAGATCGAGCAGTGAAGCCGCTGAGAGGGATTCATGGTGCTTGAAATCTGGTCAGCTCTGTATTTACTTAATTCCTGGTTAAATGACAGCAAAGCACACCACTAAAATGTGACAGGCGCTTTTGGTAATAACGGCAGACGCGACCATGGACACGAGCTCTAAAGTGCTCTAACGCGCCCTAATAGAGTTCATGATGTGTGCTGGTGGGCAAGAAACCTGGAAATAAATGCAGAATCAAAATAATAGACTGACTCATACAGTGAACAGAGTACTGTAGGTATATAAAAGATTTGCAAAAAGGAAGGTCTAGTAGTTGTGGGATGTAAGGATTATTTGCAAGGCATAAGGGTGAAAGTTATGGCTACTTATTAAGTTATGAATCTTGCTTGCCTTCATTAGCACTTAGTGATTTACAAATGTGTTACTGGATCCTGTATGATCTTGAGACTGATGAAAGAAATAATTCAGGTACTCTGAAATTAATGCGATCAAGGTTGGGCATAACTCTACTGGGTTTTTGCTGAATGTAGTACAAGCAAGTTGTGTATAAATGCTCGCACATTTCTTGGGATTTGTTTTTCAAATGAGATTTTTTCATCATTTGCCAGCCCTTTTTCAAAATAAGTTTCCCATCATAGTTTTACTATCATTTCAATGAAGCTCATTAGGTGAGCAACGAAGACTGTACTTTTAAAAAAAATATGTGTATTGACAAGAGCCCACAGATTTCTGAACAGTGGTTTTGAAGTTAAAGTTATAGTGCATAACTTCTACGTGTCTGTATATCCATTTCACCCAAACCACTACAAGAGGAGATGATACATTGCTGATTAAGCCGTTCGGCTCCTCCAGCGCCTCGCGGTATTTTTCAGTAGGCCTATTTGTTCTTTTTGTATTTTGTATTGTCTTGGGGCGACATTCCCGCGCTGGCAGACAGGAAATGACTGAAATGACGCATTTTACTCGGTTTTACCTGACAACGACAAGGGAGGAGGAAGGAGAGTGCTCTGCTGCTGCTAGAAGCAACGCTTGTTACAGCCTGGTGTTAGCCACATCGTTAGCAGTAAGCTACAAGGTGTGTAGCCTGTGTTGCTGTGTGTAACTTACTGCGGGGAGTCTGTGTGCTCACTGTGCTGTGATGAGCAGTGTGCGGCGAGTCGCAAGTGTTATAGTCCGTGAACTGTGGTCCGTGACCAGCAGCATGTGGTGTGTTGCGAGCGTTACTGTTACTGTGTGTGATGTGCATTACCAGTACCATGGAGAGCTACAGGGGTAGCGGTGGGGCAGGTTACACCGGGCCATAGGTGCCAGACGTAGTTGTAGCCTATAACGCAGAAATCCTTTAGGGGCGCCAGAAGTTACGCACTATAGCTTTAAGATTGTGTTCTTCCTTCGTCCATGTGCGTAGAATTGGGTAGGGACGTTAGGGACATGTCCCTACTATTATTTAGTAGAATATTCATACTGTGTAGTCCCTATCAAGACAACTGCTGTCCACAGTGTTTAGTTAATAATTATGGCACACAAATGGTTAACAGTCGGTCTCCGATAGAAGTCCTGCCTCTAACCTAAATATTGCTGTCCGATTGGCTCTGCCAGTTACAGGTGATTGGCCGTCGCTGCTGTCACTCCATCTGCTTGTAAAAGCTACCTACTAGTTGGCTGGACGTATCTGCAACCACGAGTGTAAGTTGCCATCACTTGTTGTGCCTGGGTCACAAGATGGATTTTAACATCAGTGGAGTCATTAACTTTGTGTTTGTGTCTGTTTGTGTGCGTTGGTAATAAGGATGTCAAGGATGTCAGAGAAAGGAAAAAGAAGTCAAAGTGTAAGTTACTTAAAGTAGGTAGCCTACAGTAGCTATATAACTGTCGAGCCTCAACAAAACAGATATTGAATAAAGGCCATTTAATGCAAAAGAGATGTATACACTTTTTTTTTTTTTTTTTAGTATTTTACTTATTATTTTCATACATTCTTTGTGTAGAAGGGAGCAACCGTTAAAAAAACAAAGAACATTTGTGGGGAAAATACAATCAAATCTCTGATTCCTGATGTTCATGTGATTTCATACATGTTTTTGGGTAATAAACTAATTGTGTGAAAGTAAAAGTCTTTTTTGCTCAGACAGTACCATCAAACTATGATAATTGTATCCCTAATGTATGTTTTCATATGTCCTGCATCAACATATTTTTTGTCAGGTAACAGACAGCAGAGAGGCTGAAGCACATGGAGGAGGACAGACCAGAGAAGAAGAGAAGAGGCAAGAGGAGGAGGTATCTTTTGCACTTGAGCAATATGACTTTGAAATCTGTAATCCTCTAAGTACTAGAAAAAAGCATTAAGGGTGTGCTGTTCATTGGGTTTTAGCCAATCTACCAATCAAATTCACATCACTTTATCATCAATATACCTTGCTGTGTTATGTAAGAGTAAAAATATGAGAAAATTCTGGAACCACTTTTAAAGGAGCTACTTGAAAACCATGGATTGTCCATCCAGGGGTTAGGGGCAAACATCAAAGGAGCTGTTATCTCTGTCTCTGATGATAATGTAGGGGCCCATTCCCTTGCTGGTTTTCAAGAATCTTTTAATGTAGAACATTTTGCAGATTTTGTTTGGTCAGTCGTTAGGATTTTAAGACAACTGAAGTAAAAAGTGGATTATTTTTCTCTAAGAACCATATCCCATCATGCCAGAATTGTGCCCACTGAACTTTGTGCCTGAAGAAGTTGATTTCAAATAATTACTTCACTTTGGATGTGTGAAATACTGCTATTCAGAACTTCCCATATTCTTTGTCTGAGAAGACTAACAAGCTGCAGACAATACCCCAGATGTTCAGAGTAAATCGTTCACTTAGTGGAAATGGACATGAGAACTGGACTAGACTGGTTCCTCTGATGATTGGTGAACTGGTCCCAGACAATGAAAAAGCATGAAGTGACACTGTCCAACTCTTGGCATCATCCTCATTTACATCTGTGTCACTGTGCTTCTTGGCCTGATATTAAATTGAAGCCAAAATATCATTTCCTTGAGCACGATCTCTACCTCATCAGTTGTTTTGGACCTTTGCTGAGGTGTTCTAAAACCCAGTTTGAAGGAAAGCATAGCTTTAAAAAAAAAAGTTGTACGGGATGTGAACAACTCCAAGAACATTTTGCTAACAACTACAAAAAAACTAGCTGTTTGCTTACTTGCATGACATGTCCAGCCTTTTCAAGCCACCAGTGTAAATTGCCAATGTATCTGTCCCCAGATATTCTGGATGACTCTGTGAAACATGCAGTCAAGTACAGTAATATAAGGATGTTAAGTCTGTGTCTCTTGCCACCAGTGTCACTCTTCAAGTAGTCTTGTTTTAACCTATTTTTCTTTTTTGATTGCTGTTGTGGCACTTCATCCTCTGCTCTCTGCAGGTTGTAAATAGGCCTACTGTTACTGTTTTGTCTATTCCCATTTCATCCAGGTTAGCGTAGTCTATCTCAAAGTGAGGTGGAGAAAAATGTTACAATTCATTAAAAAAAACAATCATCCTGACAGCCATGCAGTTTGCAGGTTTGACAGCACAGGCAGGCATGGTGTTTATCTAAGTATTTACAGTACAGTAGTAAAGCAAAATCATATGAAAAGGTGATTGCTCTAAGACTGCAAGGGAAGCTCTGCCTCCTCTAAAATGTCAAAAAACAAATGGTCAGATATGAACTGTTGTATTTACATTTCATTGACTGAAATGTTTTAGAACATGTTAAAGAAAGAGCTTGTTTAGAATCTGATACTTCTTGCAGGCCGACTGACACAATTTTCTTCTCATACTTTCCCATAGGTTTACAGTGCATTAAACCTGTTGAACTTCAATGGGGCATTTTAGACTTGTTTGTAATTGCAGCGAAACTAGACGGTCATTGGATTATTGCTGCATTTAGTCCCTCCCATTGATGCTAAGCATCTCTTGTAGTGAATAAAGTAGTGAGATAAATGGACAAATTTTATGATGTAGGCCAAAATGAGCTTACCCTCTTTGAAAGACCAGCAGCTGTCATTGTGTGAAGTGCTAGAATATGCCTTGAAAAATGCCAAGCAATAACCATAAGTACACAGAGAGGACAAAAGGGCAACAATTATTTTAGAAAATATAACAGTTAAACAGCAGGCACTTTAACGGGTTTGCTCAACATGTGAAGCTACTATTTATCCCATGTAAACGGTTGTATTGTTAAAGCTGCACTAGTACTAGTTTTTGCAGTAGACTGGATGAAGATTAAAGAGATTTATTGTAACAAGGGTAAACAGGTAAAGTTGGTGGCTGCAGGCTGCAGGGAAGGCAGTGAGGGAAGTGGTGACTGGCTGGAGAGGGGTGTAGCAGCACGTTCAGAGAAGGGCTGTAGTGGTGGTATAAAAAACTGAAGGCTGGTGCTCAGATAAGGACTAACAATGGTTCCAAAACAAGTTACAAGAAGTGGCAGGAAATGTATCTTCCACAGAAGTGAAACATTACCAAAGTTACTGCAGAGCAGTAACATGTATCACATTTTCAGTAGCTCCATGAGAGCTTTGAAAACTCTGATAAAAATCTTGGTTTGGACTTGATAAAGTTATGAAATAAAAAAATACAATTTGAAAGATCTTGACTAGATGGGAAGTGCACTTTGTGGACTCCGACCACACACATGGTCTGAACCTTTATTTCTCACCAAAATCAACACGCAGTTGTTCAGTCAAGCAGATGGCTGCCACTGCCCGATTATGCACTCAACTCACTTTGACCTGGACGAAGTGTAAAGGAACTATCTGTCAGGGTCCAAGCTTGACTTTTGTTTTGCATTTCCTGTTTGTCTTTTATTTTCCCCCCTGCACTTACTCCTCATTTCCTGTTTAGCCCCCTCTTGATTAGTGATTGTCAACACCTGTGTCTCATCCCTCTTGTGCTTACTGTAATACTCCACTCTCCCCTTGTGTCTTTGTCAGTTCGTCTGTGATAGTGACTTGTGTTCTGGCCCAGTCCCTCGTGGAGCTTCTGTTCATTTTTGTACTACCAGTTAGTTATTAAACCCTTGCCCGATTTCTGACCTGATCCTGTATCCTGTGTACCGACCTTGGACCGTCTAATAAACCCTGCCTTTGAACCCGTTTGTTTCTGGTCTGCTCTGTGGGTCCTGTCCTGTCCGTCTGGTCTTGACACTATCTCAGCCTCTACTTCTACTTTTACTAGTTTTAAAAGGTCTTTCACAACATTTTATTGAAATGCAACACCAAACAAACCTGAAAATCAAAAACCAAATCTATTATGCAAATTCTTACATCATCAACCATTTCAGGGATATCAATTACACCGCATTGCCTGCTGCTCTCTTAGGCCACAATGAGCCCTGGAAGTGTTCATTTGTATTCATGCAATTTTGGGGGAAAGTTGCATCTATACCCCTGTCAAGTCTTAAAATAAACTCTGGTTTTAGCATTTACATTTAGCTCTACAACATATAAATAAAAAAAGAACGGACCTATGTGAAAATGTGCATACAAATACTTGGTAAACAAAGTAAATCATCCATGTCTGGCTGTCTGTACTTTTTTTTTCATACCTCACTCCCCTCATCTCTCTTTAATCCATTCTTGGCCAAAAAAAATGTAAATCCTTAGCTGCTATCAACCAGTAACATACTCCTCTCTGTCAAAAACACTCTTCAGCGTACTGAAGCCTGTAGCAGCCTGAGTGTAGAAAATGTGTTATCACAGCTTTACGACAGAACACCAAGCCATTAATCTCATTACTGCAAACAACACCAAAAAGAATTGAGAGGGAAAGAATGACTAACAACTGCGCAACATGTTCAATATCAAGCACGTAAAAAAAGACACTTGGATGCTTAGATGCTAATGGCGAGAGTTCTTCCTTTTAACAGTTTCTCCCTGTGATTCACAGCAAGTCACCTTTCAGGGGAGACTAAGATGGATGTAGTGCTGCTGACGAAATAGACACCATGCCAGTAAATGGGATTAGGACAAGAAACTCTTGGTGTAAAGAACAGACACTTCCTTAAGTTTCTCTTTTCCCCTCATGGATTTCCACATATTAGTTTAGGTGGGTTTACAAAGCAGAAACCTGCCCTGGTAGATTTTATAATTTAACCTCTAGAATACAAATCTAGCTACACTTGAATTGCATTTTCAATATTAAAGCATTATCAAATGCTGCCTTTCCCATATTAGCAATGTTATCTTTTATTTGGCTCATTAGGGAAATGGCTGTTGAAAGATTTATATCAAGTCTGAAAACAGTCTATATTTAACAAGCCAATTTGTCTGTTGGTGAACACTAAATGTCCCATTTTCTGAAAAGAAATGTCACAGAATTGCAAAACTCTTAATTCCAATGTGCAGGAAAACAGAAGGAGATGAAGAGTACAGTACCCTTAAGGCCCCCCACATACTCAAGCATACTGTGCGCGTAGGCTACTGTGAGCAGCGCAGACTCAGTGTGCACTGTCCATGGACGTTTGAGCTTTCATAGTCAGGCATACGGCGTCACAATAAAAACAGGTCGATGTGAAGATTTCCCACCGAGCAGTCTATTGTGTGAAACCGAGTACGCGTACGCAGAGTACGCGAGGTTGTAAATATTGAGCTTTGCGTGGACGGGTCTGGCGGACGTCCGCATTGGGTCCGCATTGAGTACGCGCGGACGTCCACGGACCCATGTAGGCCCGAGTATAGAGAATGTGAAGCTGACGTCACGCTGCTTCGGCGTGGTGGGACGCCGGCGCCATCTTTGGAGGAACGCAAACGTAAACAGAGTGGGGAAAACGGAGGAAAATGAGCAAGAAGTAAAAGAGAAAGAAAAAGAGATGAGGAAGATGGACAAAAAAAGAAAAGAAAAAAGAAACAGAGAAGGGGAAGAGAAACAAAGGAGGAACGTATCATGATGAACTCAAATTTAACAAGAAACAAAGGTAGGCAGAAAAACTACTACTTATTAAGACCCAGATTTACTCCCTCCACTGACTTATGCAGACATCGTGAACTTTATCATTTTTCGTATTAGTGCATATACTACTGTGGCATTTTTTATGCAGCAGTTCTGTCCCACCATGATTACTTTTAAGCGACTTTGGGAACTTTTTTCAGGGGGGGGCGAGCAAGTGTTTACATCCGCGATCCTCCAAAGATGGCGCCCAACTTCCAACGGCGTGACGTAACTTCACATTCTCTATATGGGGGCCTTTATTTTATATTAAGTGGTTCTCTTAGCTGGCCATAGATTCCCCGTCAACACTATCAGGAATATTCCCGTGCGATACAGATCTGGTAGTGATAAGTGATGCAAGGTGTCAGGGGATGTGGATGAGTTACATCAACAAAGGCTAAAAATGAAGAAGGGAGCATCATACCTAAATAGTTCACACATGCATAATCCTGAGAGGGCTGTATGGGGCCTCTCTTGGGGGAAATTTGCATGTTCTCCCTGTGCTTGCATAGTTTTTTGCCAGGCTTTCCTGCTTCCTCCTACACTCTAAAGCAATTTGCAGTGGATTATGGAGACTAAAGGTGTCCTACTTTATTAGGAGTAGGAGACAGGCCCAGTGGGTCCTGTCAATAATTCTCTATTTCACTCACCTGACTCAAATTTTCCGGATGTTCAAGACAGTGGATTAAAGGTTTCCGTACTTTCTTAAAGAGCTATTGTCATTCCCATTAATATAATATTTTCTTTAAACCATTTCCCATGCACATTTTCTATCGTCTGTTTTGCTTTTAACCATCTTAGACGTTCTGCCCTTTTTCTCTTGGAATAACATCTTAACTTTACATACCATTCTGAGAAGAGTTATGATTGTAGCATTGCCAGCATGCACTGACTGGTGCTGTTCTTGCTTATTGTAGTGTTCAGAGAGCAGTAGCAACCAAACGAGCAGCAAACTGTTTTGTCTTCTCAGTGCAACATCTTCTCTAAGTTTAAGACAGAACATTGTGATAGTAGGAGTAGTAGTTCTTTTGTGTAATAGCTTTGTGTGTAGGTTGTGTGGGGTGGTGAAATTACTCATCATTAATGTCACAATCTCTAAAAAGGGACTTAGGAGAGAGTAACCCACTGTTGCATACTAATCAGGGCAGAAAATGTGATTGAAAATAGCTGGTCTTTTGGTCACATACAGTAAACTAGTTCTTATGAACAGACAAAGGGTGAAAGAGGAAGCCTTATTTATTTATTTATTTTTTGCTGAACTCCATTTATTGTTGATCATTTGCTCCATTTGGGTGCTTTTTTTATGCAAATTGCACACTGGGTTCATCCACAGCTCTGTGTGTTTTAGTCTGCAATAAAACTAGGATCAGTGATTCTTTGATTTTTTGATCATGGTCTCCATTAGTTATATTTTTATGTTATATTGTGCAGCATAATCAAAATAACTAAGACTAAATGCAATATATATATACAGTATATATATTTCTGTGTCGCAACAACTTGATTTCTCACACTCACATTTGACCATTCAACTGTTACATGAAGCATACATCATCATCACCCCATGCCAAATTTAAGAGCTCCCCAGCAGCAGAGCACCTTGATCCAAGGAAAAAGTCAAACACTGAGAGCTGATATCCAGTTGATGGCATATCTTCTCAACCTGCTACTGCAGGATCCTGTCATCACATCAAAGGGCACCATTTGTTCACTGGCAGGATTACTAAATTATACAACAAAGAATATTCCAGTCCATTGCCTTTGTCTTGATACTGTGACCCACTGATATGTAGACAACCAGTGTTTGATTTGTATGTTGGGTGTGTTGTCTTTTACTTTGGAACAAAAAATTCCCTTCAGCATTTATCAGATGCTATAGTATTTTCGAACCCCTGTTTCAAAATGGCTGGCTTGACAAGGGAATCTGTAGCCTGACAAGACTGTTACGATGCCAGGCTCGCCTCGGCTCTACCTAACCAAAACCCCCTCCCAAAGGCTAACCCAGCACCTAACGTAACACCTACCAGTCCCTGCGTGATGCATCGACTTGTAAGTGGGTCCTGTTTCCCTGGGTGAGTGCAGTAGTTTCTACCTGGAGGGGAGACGTGTGTGTGGTGGGAAACTCACCCAGGTGAACGGTGCGCGCCCTGTTTGTGGGTCGGCTCCGGCCGCCTCCTTTGACTTTGTTTTCACGGCCAGCCCGCTCTTGGTTCAGTTGGTTTAAGTTCATTAAGTGTGGGACAAAAGAAAAACAAGTGGTGGTGTGCTGGATGTCGCATCAGTCTCTGGTGCGTCGTTGAGACACCTTCTCCCTGTGGCGTCTTCCTCGTGGGCCTCCCACCGTCTTCCTACTTTCGGCCCAAATTCCCGACCTCCTGCTCAGGAGCAGCTGCCACCAATTTTTAGAGTCCCCAACACCATGCCCCCTCCTAACGTGTATGTCAGTGAGTCCCTAGCAACCACTCTATTCTACACCCCACCAGACTGACTCATAACACCTGACAAGACAAACTATATCATTAAAATGTTTAGTCTGGTAACGACCGGTAGACCTTGGCTCAATCCAGGGGGCAGGATGAAGGCTGTCTTTCAAACTGCCTCCTCACGCAACAGGTAGAGTGCTCTAGCAATAGGGTAGCGCTACGACTATCAGAGCAAAGAGCAGGACAACGTTAGCCTGACAAGCCAATTAAAATGTATGTCGTCATCGCATTAAGCGCTATGTGATTGGTGAACACAAACGGTGTTCGAGACTCAAAAAGGTCCTACCACTTGCGGAGCAAATATATTTGCTGCCGCTAGGGTGCGTCTAGATTTCTAGGCTAGGGAATCTGTCTTTCTGCAGATACATTTGAAATTCAACAATTGGATCATTTGATATGTAAACAAAATTGAGTTTGGGATTATATTTGTAGCTCCTTTCCTTTTCAGAAGTTTTCCACAAAGGTTCTAAAAGAAACTGAAGCTTCTGTGGATGGAAGAACATGTCTACACTGATTGTTGAATAGGTGCAGTCTAAGAGAGAAAAAGAAAAAAGAGAAACACAAGATTACTGTATCTCTAGATAGACAGACAGGGAACTAAATCGAAAGGGAGAGGATAGAAGATGATAAGGGATTGAGGGTTGCAACCAAGAGGGGACAGATGGACCAACAAACGTAGGACAGAAACTGGCAGAAGAGAGATTAAGAGAAAGAAGTGACTGATTTCTGTCAGGACACATGGCTTTTCCACTCTCCACTGCATGTTTGACACTTTCTTTGTGTCTACCTTTGGATCGAAGACAAAACACCCCCAAAAGAACCTGCTTGTCACTGATCAACAAACATATCCTGAAAAAACCTCCCCAAGGCCTGAAATCTCATAGGCACTCAGATTTTCAGACATACATTTTACCGTTGCTCCTTTGGTATTTGTTCTCAGTCTGAGGTACAAACTCTACCACGTACTGCAAAAGAGGTTAAATGACAATGCGATATTCCTTTGATAGAGCTACTATCAGTCAGTACTAAAACGTACTGACTGATATTATGTTCTTCTACACATCTCATCTCGCCACAGAAACATAGCACTCTCAGGGTTAGCTTCTTCCTAGCACGGACACAGTTCACAGTGGTAATTTCAGATAACAACTACTCTATGTAAAGGCTAATAAGATTTTTATTAAAATATCGAGAGATGAATAAACAGGGAAATACATCAAATATGCAAGGCCCAATCTTATGGGGCAAGGCACAAAAAATGTCGTTGCAAGTTCCACGAGAGCTACAACAGAAAAGTTTAGCTAGTTCACTGATAACAGACCGATCTGCTCTTGCAACCTCACTGGCAGTAAACATTGTATTTGTACATGACCTCCAGATAGTCCCTGCCCTCTCTGTGAACCAAATGCTAGCATCGCCTTTGGAATGTAGCCTCTTGGCAGACACATTAGTATTACCTAAGATGAATTTAAGTTAAAAGAGACGATTCTATCCTCCCAAAATAGTGGTAGGGACATGCCGCTAACATTCATATACAAATCTACACCCATTATTTCAGACAAATTCAGTTTTCATTCTCCCATCTACTACCCACATTTAAATACAAAACACACCTAGACACTTGTATTGTCTTTGGTGCAGTATCTCATATTATTTTATGCTGTCGCCTTATAGGCAGGCTAACAACGTGCATACACCCCACTTGGTGCACAATGAGCTGAAAATGAGTTTTACATGTTTTAAAAGGTCAGGTGGGACATAAGAATTCAGCCCACAGCAGGTTAGAGTGTACTTTGTGGTGTATTGTGCACTGCACTGATTTACTTATTTGTAGAGCTGTGCACAGTGCACTGATTCACTCAACCGTTCATTTCACATAATGCTAAAGCTTTTTTTGTCTTTATGCTCTCATTCCTTTTTGACCATATTCAGGCCTGTGAGTGCTGTGCTTTTCTCTTTCCGGTTCTAATCAAGCAGAGACTGTGATTAAGTATTTTCAAAGTGAGTCAGCCACAAAAAAAGAAAGAAAAGGTGACCAGGAGGAAAACCATTTTGAAGAGAGTCTGCCAGTGTTTGCAAAGTTTTTGACTAAATGAGAACTGTGTTCATACTTTTTTCATTATGTCTTTAAATTCTTCTTCTTGTGCTCCCCCAACTGTGAAAACCAATTGGCCTGAAAAGTAAAACCTTCAATGATTTCTAATAGATGACATATGCAATATATAAGAGTCTAGTGTCTATGCTGTAGGCGTGTTTATTGCAAGTTAATCCATTTGTCAATAGATAAAATGTGAGAAATGTTTCAACCATTTGAATTATTCAGGTGGAGAGAATTTAGAAATAAATAGGGTCGATTCAAAGGGAAATTAGTTTTACCTTTGGTGCATAGTAATTGATCTTGGAGGAGGCAAATATGAAGAATTAATATGGTTGCCCCTTATCCTCCAAACACAGAGAGCATATGGCGCTGTATTCTTCCAAGAAAATATCTATACAAATTTTCTAAAGGAAACATCTGGCAGGAAGGTCCCAGACGTGCAGATTAATAGGGTCAGCCAACAAATGATCACTCTTATTGAATACATGACACTATTTTAAGACCCAACACATAGAACACACATTTAGCACAAAGATTTCAGTATCACTGATACCAGCACATTAAATATGGCGGTAACATTTTACAATAAGGATCCCTTAATTAATGTTAGTTAGTACATTGTTAAGCATTTATTAACTGTTTACAGATATATTAAAGGGGTAGTTCATCCAAAATTCAAATTTCACTCATTATCTAATCATTATCGACTAAGATGTATCTGAGTTACGGGGGGTCCGCGCAGCAGTATTTGTCCATATAATGGTTGTCAATGGACACCAATTCAAAAAGACACACCAAAAAACATCCAAATTAATGTCTGTAATGTCCCTCTTGTATTGAAGCCCCGACATGAGAAATTGTTCCAAAAAAAATTAAATAAGTCTATATTTTAAGCTTGTTTGTAGCGGAAGCTCCCAGTGTCTTGGTTCACTGCTCTTCCTGTGTCAGTGCAAATCTCACGTGATTTGCACTGACCGGCGAAACAATTTCTCATGTCAGGGCTTCAATACAAGAGGGACATTACAGACGAGCAGTATGGAGGTATTTGGATGTTTTTTGGTGTGTCTTTTTGGACCGAGAAAGTTGGTGTCCATTGACAACCATACTGCTGCGCGGACCCCCCCGTAACTCAGAGAAGGCACGGAGGACTCTGAAAATTCTCACAGCTCTTAGTCGACATGAGGGTGAGTAGATAATGAGTGAAATTTGAATTTTGGGTGAACTATCCCTTTAACAATCATTATTATGTATTACTTAGGATTAGGAAACACATTAATTAATGTAGCCTATTAGCAAGCAGTTAATTAATGTTTACTACTCAAAGTTAGTTACTAAATTATTAATGTGACAGTTGAGGGTCACTATGCCTCCAATTGATCATGTGCCCTGGCTACTTGACCAAAGGGATGTCCCTTTGGCCAACTGGTTAGTGCGCATGACTCTTACTCGGGAGTCTGAGGTTCGAAGCCCGCCCGGGTCCGCTTCACCTTTCCACATTAAGTAACAATAAAAGTTGAATAATGTAATAGTTATCATTATGAATGCATTACTAACACATTAGTTTATATGTTAATACTTAATAATGTACTAATTAACGTTAAGTAAGGGACCCTTATTGTAAAGTGTTACCAATATGGCTTGATTTATGAGGCAGCCTTTAGTCCCTGCTACTGTATAACATCTGGTAAAGACATCATGTGTGCATGATGAGGCATCTATAAAGGAACAACTGCAGCTGATTTATAGCAGCGCAGTAAATGTGCAGGATCACATCGATTTTTTTTCAAGAACTAATGATAATGATAAATACGGACAATATGTTACTGTATTCGCTTTTTTGTTTTTTCAATAACATTTTACAGGTAAATGCAAAGGTAGGCACATTAAAATGTATCCCAGCAAAATCAGTGGTCAAACATAAGTTGAAAGAAACAGGCGGCCTGAACTGTGACTCAGTGTATAATCAAATAAAACAATCAAATTTAGTGACTAATGTTTGTTCTGTTTGTGTTCTTGTTTGTATCCTATTGTGTGTTAGGACTCACTCAAAAATATGAATACAAATAAATTACTTCATTAATCCCCAAAGGGAAATTCATTTGTCTGTCAGCTCATCGACCATTTGCAGAAGAATAAAAAAGCCTGATGGCTGGTACAAGGGATCTTCTTTCTTCATCCTGTGGCGAAGAGAGAGAAGCCACCCACCACCGCTGCTTCCCTGGTCCATCAAGGTGCCATGAAGTGGATGATGTGAGCTGTTCAAAATGGCCTCCACCATCTTCAGTGTGCATCTCTCCACCACATCCCCCCCTGAGTCCATGAGGGAAACATGATTGAAGTGCCTACTTTCTGAGTCGTCACCAATATCTCTGGCTCATCACTCTTGATGGGCAGAAGAGTTGACATCTCCCATGATAAGCAGAGAGGACCCAGTTCATCTCCACTTCCGACCTTTAACCTTTGCACCACCAGCATGGCAACCAAAAAAGCACCTCTTCCTCTCAGCTGGAACAGGGTTGCTTCATTTTCAGTAAAAGAAGCTCCTCTCCCGAAGAATCTCCTCTTAACACAGAAATATCCATCAGACAAAGTACGACAAAAACATACAGAATACACAACAAAAATAAAACAAAAGTTAAAAAAAATCCTACTACAATAAAGTTCAGTTCTTGGCGCTACACTGAGCCTGAAACTAGGCAGAAAGTTATCAAAACATTCATATGCACTCATTACATATGAGTTTCCCAGACTGAGAGGGAAATTGGCTAAAATTGAGTCAGCACTGAACTGTGTGAATGGGGTACAGATAAGACACACATGTTTGATAGAATCTTTCCTATTATTGTCCACCATTTTAGTAAGTAAATCAGAAAATCCTAATTCAGAGCTAGGATCAGAATTAAAGATAGTAGTTCTTTCATTTCAGTCTGATTATGTAACTTTTCAGAATGTCAAGGGAGACTTGTGGCCTATTAGCCTTATATTCATGTTTTTTTTTCTTTCTGTGTTCTGTCTTGAGGGCGTCTTTCACCACTAGAATATAAATATTGTCAGGAAATACTTATGTTAATTAAGAAGGTAGTAGTGATGTACTCAGCATATGATGTTTAATGTGTCATGGGTACATGACCTTCTGCTGCAGGTCATCCCATCTTTCCTGAGTCTCTTCTGTCCGCTCTAATTAAGGGCTAAATGCCCCAAAATATCTTTCACAACAAAGAAAAGGAAAGAAGAGACTACCAAATGAAGTAGTCTTATTACGTATCCTTTTCAAGAGTGAAAACTGAATTATTCTTCTAATTGTGACTATGTTCAGAGGGTTTGTCTGTGGGTTTGGAGCAGCATTTTCAGGACATGCTTTGAGAATAAGGATTTAGGATGTCACAGTTCGAATTCAGGGGCGGACTGGCCACATGGAGTACCCAGAGTTTTCCTGGTGGGCCGTTGGATCAGTGGACCGGCCTGGTACAAAAAGAAAAAAAAAAGACGCTGGAGGCCTAGCCCGGCCTGACTGAGTCATAGAGTGTGTGTGTGTGTGTGTGTGTGTGTTTGTAGGCTACCTGCTGTAGGCTAATATATTCTATATAGCTGGTTGAAAATCTCAGGAGATTTGTAAAGCTCAAGCATGTGGAAGCCTTTCATATTTAATATCTGACAGTAAGCTATCAAGATAGAGATGAGAATAGGGCAGAAGTGGTGAAAGTGTGGCCTTAAACAAGCCCATGGTGAGGCAGAGGAAAAGGCCCTTTAAATTAGAGGGCTGCATTGGGATTGGGTCCCGCGGCACCCAGTGCAAATCTCACGGGAGCGGGTGGTTTGAACTTTGCTGCGGGGGGGAGTGGGCGGCTTAAAAAAACACTGCGGGATTGGGGATCGATTTATTTCATTAAAAACGAAATAGGAGCGCTATTCCTTACCAGTGCATCAAAAACATGCTGCCAGGAAATGTAACAAAATGACATAACATCCCCGATAGGCTGTCAGCCTTTAAGCCTGTCACCCTCCGGTCTCTCTGTCACTGGACTGGACTGCAGGTGATGTCATGTCAATCAGAGCGGAAGTTTTGTGCTGTTGTGAGCAGACGTGACCGTACTGAGGTAAATTAAACATCTACGTACTAGTTATTCCTTGTCTCGGACACTTCTGTGAAACCAGTGTTTCCCACACACTCATTTATTTAATTACGTTTGCCACGAATAACCCCAACCAACCCATCTTCAAACAACTTAATGGAAATTAAGGATGCCTCAATCACATTTGTTTGCTCTTCAACCCAGGTTTAATATCTTCAGTATTATTATTATTCCACAATTAGTCTATAACAGTAAACCACAACACTAAAATTAGTACAGCTAGCCTAAAGCCTACATTAGTGATGCAGTGTAATTTTGGATAAGGAGGAAATATGTGGTCTGGAAATCACCTTTCAATCTTCATTCTCACATTATAATTAAGAATATAAATTTCCTCGATGGAGATATGCCAAAATGTGAACGGGGGTGCAATGTCAAGATCAACATCCTGATAGTCAGTAGACTGACAGTCCGTCCAGAGTAGACGCTGCCAAGGGCGTCAGTTTACTTTGAAAAGTGGTGGGGACAGTTACCATGACCAATCCCCCCCCCCCTCCCCCCCCCCCCCCTCCCCACACACACACACCGTCACGACGTCAAGGCTCCATCTAATGATGTTAAGAATCTGATAGAAAACCGGAAAAAACTGATTTGTGTTGCTACATACAAGCTCGATGGGCGCGCACTTCATCCTGCGCAATAGCGCAGCCGGCACCGGTTTGGATGGAGCTGTGACAGTCGGCTGGTGCTTCTGTAACAATATAACCTGCCTATAACTTTGTGTTGATCCAACCATGCTCCTCTACAGCAGAGGCTGTGAAGAACCTCCTCCTCCCGTGGCTGCTCTACCGCTGTATATGTTTTTTTTTTTTCATATTTCATTATTGATGGGTAGCCTATTTCGCACACTGCTGATGAGCAGATGAGATTTAATTAGCCTAATTCTCCGCGGGACTGCGGCAAAAAAGGAAGAAAGTAGCTGTGTTTAGAGAGACGTGACAGGTGTGTCACTATAAGCTGATCAGCTGTGGTCACTGAATTGTTAGACTACGAGGTCATTTCAGTTTGCGCAACTGTGTTTTTTCCTTTTTTATTTTTTTTTTAAATTAAAAAATAAAAACTTAAAATAAAGGCCCCAGGCGTTTATTTGGGACCTGCGTTTATTAATAGTGTTCAACCTGCTTCCTTCTGGGGAAGGCTTCACTCCGTGGCGGCAGGCGGCGGAGGAACGATGTGTTTCTCGAGACATTACTGTAAATACAGCTAGGGCGGACTCGTGCTCGGTCTCGCTGACCTCTGTGGTCCTGGCCCGCACAGGTAGGCTACGGATCCGAGACCCCCGTCATGTCGGTCCTCCCTCCTGATCCGCCGCGAGTTGCAACAACCCAGCGGACGCCCAGACTCTCCACTCCTCTCCCTCACTTCAGCACCTGTGTTGGCTCGCTCCACCATCCTTTTCTTTTTTTGATAATGCAACGTAGGCCTATAGCCTAAATACACGTATGAGTAATCAGAGAACAGTAGGTTGTTAACGCTACTTTTAATTAGTAATTTAGGAGCGAGCCGAGCCAAGCTAACACTGTGCAGGTGCTGGAGTGCGGATGAGAGGAGGACAGACCGGGAGGAGCAACCAGCTGAGAGCGTCTCGTCAGTCCTCCGCCGTCTTTAATGTCTCCAGACACCCGCTCTAGTTGCATAGAATATATTTTGGCAACCAGAAAAATAATGTTGACCCGGAGATTATTTGGGATGGACGTTTAATATAAAAAATATTTTGCTACACGGCGGCAATTTGGGACTCTTATTTGAAGTTTTATGCGCATTGAGTGAGTGAGTGAGCGAGCGCGAGAGAAAAGTGATGCGCCAGATGATTTCCAACCGGCAAAAACAGAAATGAGACGAAAAACACAGAATATGTCCAGGAGATGTTGTCCCGTCGTCACGACGTGAACGAGGGAGGATCAGATGGCTCAGGTTTAGTAATGAGGAAACGGTCACTGTCAGCTGCACATCTGAACCGAAGCGCAGGCAGTCAGCGCAGGCAGTCGGCGCAAATGTTAACCGGTCTGCCTGTTCGCACATCTCGCGCTATGCCTCAGTTCGGCGTCTGTTTTATTTTTCACGCGAGCGTCTGTCAAGCTGGATAGATCATATCGCACCAGACAGGAAGTGAGGCACAGAAAAGGCGAGCGAATCCGGTCAATTTTGAAAATAAAATAGTTAAATGATGATTAATGAAGTTGCTTGTCTGTCTATAAATATATAAATGCGCATCTGCACACGAGATACACGCACACAGAGGTAGAGACAGACCTGTGTGTGTGGAAAACTGAACAGGCTATAAACGAGTGGAGTCGATGTTTTACCGGCGGGGAGAGCATGCAGCAGAAGCAGCTCCCTGTGACCAGCAGCGCCTGAAGTTGCGCGCAGCGCCCGCTTCGTCCGGGCTGTGAGAACTACTTTAATCAAAGCTACATTGTTGCGAGTCGGCTCCTGCAGAAGCTCTGCGCCGTGCACACTGTTTCAGCTGCCTATTTTTCATTGTTTATCAACGTTTTTTCGTCATTCTTCATTAGGATAATGTTAGGCTGGGTTAATTTTGCGGTGGGGACAAAATTGTTCTTGACAAAAAGTGGTGGGGACATGTCCCCAGCGTCCCCAGCGTAAATGACGCCTATGGACGCTGCCCTTACCCAGTGTCAACTAGGATTGGTTCCTGACCCTCCCTGACCCTGCGCTGAGTTTGTGTATGTATTGAGTGGGTGGATATATTGAGACACTCCAAAATGGCCTAGAGAGCTTTTCAGATCCTCGTCACAAAATAGCCCACTTGCCAGTAATTTATATTATTAATTTATATTATAATAAACCTGTTGTGTGCTAATGGATTCATCAAATGATAACCTTTAGTTTTTTAAATTTTGAAATCCACAAGCATGGACATTATCCAAAGTGGTGACACTTTGGATAATGTCCATGCTTGTGGATATGTCAAGATTTATTAATAATGTGTATAGCGAAGCTATAGGTTTGAGCAGCAGGAATAATGTTAGAAAATGTTAAGCTTGTTTTCAGAATTGTGGATTATGGCTTCTGCGATTGTTCAATACAGAACACTGTGGTAGCATGATGCAATGATAGGATAAAAGAAAATGTCAAACTGTGGCATAAGCAGCAAATTAATGTATGAAGTCAGGGGACTCACCAAGTTCTAATTTGGACAGCAACACACAATGGGTTACAGAGGTTTAGCTGCAAACAACATGGCTTCACTTCTACATAAAGATTTTGGGATTAGATTTTAGACCTAACTGAAATCTAAAATTATAGCTGATCTTTTTTATTATTATTTTGCTCTAAGGAGCAAACTAAAGCTTCAAGGCCTTTTTAGTGTGATATAAATCCCTCTGTACTAACTGACCATGGACGACTTCATCACAAAAGGATGCATAAATATATATATAATGTTGTACTTTTTATAAAAAGAACTATTAACTTATGCCTTTGATGTTTTACTGATAGCTGTAGGTGTATAATACTGTATAAGCAAGTCAATCCCCAAATTGGAAATAGAACAGCTGCAGTTCTTTGAATAATGTATAAAACCCTATGGACAAAGTCACAGTGCTAGAGGTGATTTTATGGGACATTGTCTCATTTTACCAAGTTAACAGTACAATGCAGTACAGCTCTTTTGGATACACAATAAAAGGAATGTCTAGGAATCAAAAATATGCTTTACATTTTGCACCATGTTGACAAAGCATATTTAGCTCTAGTTATTCAGTCAGACCACCTGGGGAGAGAGCTGTTCATGCTTTCATATTCGGACAGTATTGATACTTTATGCAAGGTCATTTTAAATCAAGCAGTATCTCTGTTTAAGTATCTGTCCGTGTGCAGTAGGAGGGATAAATGAATAAAAGCAACATGTAACAGGTACTAACAGGCAGTAAAATGCTCAGCACCAACCATCACATCCCCATTATCTTGGCTGCATTTACATTCACCCGCCTCTTTATGGATCTCATACCCTGAAAGTGGTAATTCTGGTTTGTAAAGCAAGCAGCGAGATGGGTGACATACTGAGTGTAAAAGACACAAAAAAAGAACAGAAAAAGCTTGAGTCATTCTCTTTTTCCTTCCATTCCCTCTCCTTCCTGTGCAGTTTGGGCTGTATTTAATGTAAGAGCAGAGGGAACTACAGTAGGATCTATTTACCTATTTCTGTGATTTAGATCCCAAATGTTTAGAGCTCAAATTAATACATGACAGGATCTGTCGTTCAAAGAGACACCAAATTGGTTGTTTGCATTCATACAGCACAAGACTGATATAATAAGGGTAGGCTATTTTATGTAACAAATACTTTGTGTCATGTCCCCGGACACAATGGTTCCAGCTAAGCCTGATGCTTTGAGCTAAACTCAGATTTTCGTTCCTTCAACCTGAGCCGCAACTCCATTCTATCAAAGTGGTTAATTTGAATGCCATCTTTATAACCATGGTGACTTATGCTGCAGGGCAATCCTGGTCTGGAGCAGGGGTAAGGTGAGACTATTGGTTATCCTGGCAGCATTGTCACGCAGATACTATGTGGTTAGTATGGAGGGAATGTCCGGGGTGTCCATTCTCAGCACTTTGCCCAAGGGATGGAGCTGTACCTCTGGGTTATCTTGACATGACATATTTCTTGTAATTTGGAGGTCATGGCCTGGTTGCCTGGTAGAAGGGGAAAAGAGACTGAGAGGGAGAAAGAAAATAGATACATTTGCTCCAAAAGATTTACAGCCGGACCGATTTCACCAGCCGACCGGCCGACAGCTTCCGCCATTCTGCCAGGATATGACGTATCTGGAACATATTACATCCAGCACAACAACACCTTAAAGTGTTTGTCAGTCTCACTATCACCATGAAGTTAAGTCCTGGGGTCAACCACAGTGACCTAAACTTATGATACCTTCCTACCAAAGAATGACACATTCCATTGCATTTTTTTGATACAGTGAGATCCAGAGAGAGCACCAGCCAGGACATTGCCTAAATAATTCTGAAGCATCTGACGGGAGACCAGCGCCTGCAGCTACGGTGGCTAACAGTACATGTATCTATGATATCTCTTGTAAATTTTGTAATAAGTTCAGTTCACTTAACATCCTTTTTGCTTGTTGTGTGATGTGAGTGGTGGTCCAACATTGTGATCCTGTTGATTTGAGTTGCTTTTTAATAAGAGCTGATGTCTGTACAATGTGGATGGCATGCATTGTGATGAGAAGGTGCTGCACATTTTTAAGACTTATCTTTGCAAACCATTGTGCATAAACCTGTTTGTTGTGACTTTTTTGCGTGATGAGCTGGGGTGCCAACCCCCCACAAGTCCTGTCTTGGTCTGGAATTGCCTACCATCATGTAACTGCATTAGGCCTACCTGTCACCTGCCAAGCAGTGGTGTTTAACCAGAAACGCCATGTCTACACCGCACACAAGGGATGAAAGTATACAGTAAGCAAAGCCTCAAAATAAAAATCAGACAGTCAAAGCGACTCATGGAGGCACCGACACTTTTACTGGAGCCTCAACCAAGAAATCAGATGTGACAGATCTGTTTTACCAGTCTGCACAGCAGCTGGTAGCTCACTCTCCCTCACCTGCTTGTGTGTGTGTATTTTTGAGCTCTTTATGTGCTGGTGACATTTGTAATCGTGTGTGTCCTCGGTCGTAACAGAAAGACAAACGTGACTGGTAGTGGTTTTCTAAGATGAAAAAACCTACCTACATCCAGTCATTTTAGCGCAATTGTTTTCCCTTTTTAAATAAAATAAAAATATCTGACATGAGAACATTAAAAATTGCATGAAAAACTTCTCTAAATACATAAACAATGAATACTACACCACATTGTTTTAAATCACCATGTCTGAATAGGCATTTCTTTGTTGCACTTCATGTTGCCATGTAGTTTGTACTTAGTGGTAGGTAGTGACCTTTTTTATTCTGAACAAGAGCAGTGACATTTGCAATCTGAAGGCACTGGTGAAGTGTGCTGTCAGAGAGGGAGCAATGAGAGCTGCTTTTTATTGTGTTCATGTGTGAGAAGCTTGATCCAAACATACTGAGAACATGGATTGCCACTTTCTTGATGTTAGGAAACTGGTGCACGTTGACATCACTCCAAAACTTTGCAGACCCGTAGTGCGAAGCTCCTGTACCAAGGTTATGGATGACTGCATGGCAACAAGTTCAGGAATAAATTTCCCCTCATCAATGGAATGGTTGCTTTGGCAGAAAGGTCCCCTTCTGTTGCAACAATGAAGGGGTCTGTAGCAAAGCATCACCTCTGTGGGAAAGACAAGTCCACTTAATCTACCTGCAAAATTCTCTCTCAACCTCGCAATGAAACCCATCATCACATCCGTGATTTGTGCGGGGGATGAGATGCATTTGCGGAGCGTCGGAAAATGCAGCATTCTACCTGTGGTCAGGTCGGTCGTGAAAATGTCCAGTTTGATTTGGAAAGCGCATATCTGTCCCAAAAGATCACTGACAGTTTTGTCTTTGCCTTGTAGACCCATATTTAGGTAATTCAGGTGTCTCTCAGAATATGTCACTCAGAAAACAGACATTTGCCATGAAGTTGTCATCCAGTATGTGATCCAAGTGTGTCTCTGCTTTTTTTTTGCTTGCTGTTGCTTGCTGAGTAAAGTTGTTATCTCCTCTCTGAGATCACAGAAACGAGAGAGCCGCCCCACAAAGCCATGACTGAAACTATATACCTCTGTGTGTGTGTTTTTAACTGTCTTCATGTTTTATACTGTCTTCTATATGTCTATTTTATTTTTTGTCTTTCAATATGTAAAGTGTCTTTGAGCATTTGGAAAAGCGCTTATAAATAAAATTTATTATTATTATTATTATTATTATTATTATATACTAGCAGTTGGTTAGCGGTCACTAGTGAACGTCTGTGCAGAACTTAACTGCTATCTGAGCAGAATACACAAAAAAAACCCATCATTTAAGATGAAGCTCTTCAGGTTTTGCTGACTTTTTTAAATGTGGCTAATTAATGTGGTGGCTCTGTCTGTCCACTCTGACTGGAAGGTAACATACACCCTCTGCTGTTAGATGGAAACAGGAAGGTCCAGTCCTGATTCCAGTGTCCTGTCCTGCCTCCAGAGGGGGCCCACAAGCGGCATCGCCCTCCTGCTGGGACTAGCCATGGCCGACGTCCTCCTGCCTCCCTGTGGGTGGTGAAATGGAGTCAGGTCTAATATTTATATGCGATTAAATGCGATTAATTGCGATCAATTAATTACAAAGCCTCTAATAATTAGAGGCTTTGTAATTAATTGATCGCAATTAATCGCATTTTAAAAAAATTAATCTAATTAATTAGAGTCTAATTAATTAGATTAATTTTTTTAATCGAGTCCCAGCCCTAATTTTGATTTAAACTCAAAGTACACCAGATGACTCATAGCACTGCAAAGAATTCAGGGCTGGGCTGGCAAATAGGCTATTGTAAAGCATCCATGTCTACCAAATTCATGTGGTTTACATATTTCAGCATGTATTTATTGTTTAAATTTGATTTTCAATTTTGTGGCACTTCACTTACTTTATAATAAATTTTATAATAATACATTTTATTTGAAGGCACCTTTCTGAGTGCTCAAGGACACCGTAGGCTACATTGGTTAAAAACAGTGCAACACAAACAATGATAAAGTGGGAGGTAAACAAATAATCAGATCAGGTTAAAACACAACAACACAGTGCAAATGAGGTCAAAGGGAAAAAGCAGTCCTGAACAGATGGGTTTTTAGTTTGGATTTGAGGTGAGGGAGTGAGGTAATGTTTCTGAGATCAGGTGGTAGGCTGTTCCAGAGACGGGGAGCAGAGCGGCTGAATGCTCTGCTCCCCATGGTGGCGAGACGGGCAGGCGGAACAGTCATGTGGATGGAGGAGGAGGATCTGAGAGTGCAGGAGGGCGTGGCGACGTGAAGGAGGTCAGACAGGTAGGGAGGGGCAAGGTTGTGAATTGACTTGAATGTTAGGAGGAGGATTTTGAAGTCAATTCAAAATTTTATTGGGAGCCAGTGGAGTTGTTGTAGGACGGGGATGATGTGGTGGATGGATGGGGTCCTTGAGATGATGCAGGCAGCTGAGTTCTGGACTAACTGGAGTTTATGGAGGGATTTGTGTGTGACACCTTAGAGGAGAGAATTACAGTAATCGAGGCGAGAAGTGACGAGGCTATGAACAAGAATAGAAGTGGTATGGGGGGCGAGGGAGGGACGGAGGCGGTTGATGTTTATTTAGGCTACGTTCACACTGCAGGTCTTAATGCACAATTCCGATTTATTGCTCAAATATGATTTTTTGTTTGGCTGTTCACATTACGTCTTCAAATGTGGCCTGTCTATGGATTGCTGTGTGAACAGTTCAAGCTCCTGAAGTGACCCACATGCGCAGCTGATCATATGTCTGTTGATGCAGTCTGCCTGCCTGCAGGCTCATCATCTCACAGCTCAGTATGACATATGGCTACGGCCGACTGCCTTTATTTCTAAATCCCTCAGTTAATTTTTACAAATTAGCAACCAAGCCCACCCCCTCCCTTGGTGACAAGGTACGGTCGCCGTCCGTCCATGTCGCCGCCACGGAAGTGAGTCTCAGGGCAAACCTTGCGCGTGCGCACTGGCAGCGGAAGAGCTGCACAACAGACACTGGGAGCTAATGCTACAAACAAGCTTGAAATGTGGACTTTTTTCTTTTTTTTTTCGGGACAATTCCGCATCTCCGGGCTTCAGTACAAGACGGACATCACATACGAGCAGCATGGAGGTATTTGAATGATTTTTGGTGTGTTTTTTTTTTTTACGAAGACCGCTGGTGTCCGCTTGCAACCGCTACATTGAAGTGAACTGCTACGCCAAGACCCCCTGTAACTCAAAGAAGGGACAGAGGACTCTGAAACTTCTTCCAGCCCTTAGTCGACATGAGGGTGAGTACATAATGAGCCTGTGGCACATTTTTTGTTTTTTTTGTCATTCATTTACAAAACAGTGCAGCGTGGGTCAGAATGACATCAAAGTCGCATTAATTGCGACCTGGCTGTTCAGACTGCGGTGCAATCAGATACGTATCCGATTCAGTACCATATTTAAAAGTGGCCTGAATCTGATTTGAAAAAGTCAGATTCAATGCAACTTGTGCTGTTCACACTGTCAAAAGCAAATCAGATATGGGTCACATATGAGCCAAAAAATCTGATTCAGGTCACTTGTAACTGCAGTGTGAACGTAGCCTTATAGAGCCAGAGTCAGCATGACCCTCAGGAAAAAAGATTTGGCCACTTCTGGTTTAGAATTGGATTCCTGGTTACATTAAATGTGAATCTGTAGAGGGATATGGCAGCTACAGTGGCTCCCTGCTCTAACGCCACAGCTTACCTTATATGCTGCTGCCATCTCCATCACCCTTTTTTTCACCCCTATTATGTGCAAAGTTAATCTAAGTTCCTTTGCAATCATGCCAGGTGGGACCGGGTGGTCTTGGAGTGGGGCAGGCATACCATCTGGATCAGCCAGCTCAACTTCACCTGTGAGAGTTGGCTTGACACACAATCCATTGGCACAAAGTAGCTCTTTTTAACTCCTATTTCTTTGCATTCCATGGCACATGCACATCAAACAGTTTGCAATTATAATAGATCAGAAGAAAACCAAAACAACTCCCACCAAAAAGACAGATACCATACTAACCTGGTACAATGACACAGATTTATGTTCATGTTATGTCCCCAGTGCCAGTGCCAGTCCCCCAGAAAAAACGTTTAGGAGATACAATCTAGTGAAAATAAACAAGTAATTTGCTTGCCTAATTAATCACAGGCAGCTCTTTGGTTCAGTTGTTATTATGTTGTCTCGCAGTAACCAGGTCTTGGGCTTGGCTCTGGGGGCCTTTCTGTGTGAAGTGTGCATTTTCTTCTCTCTGGGTTCTCCCACTGGTGTGAATGTGAGCATGTTTAGTAGTTGTGTTTGTTGGCCCTTGGATCTGGACTGGCAGCCTGCCCAACGGGTACCATGCCCTCACTGTGTGTCAGCTAGGATTGTCCCCAGCCACCAAGCGTATTGGTTATAAAAGGATGGACATCTTAACTTTAACTCTAAAACAAAACAAAAAAGGTTTTGTAAGCATTTTCCCCCTGCAAACAGTTTATTCACTCCTACTCTGAATCTACTACTGGTGCTCTCTGTATATGTAGTGGCATATTTACCAAAAATATTTTTTAACAAACTGGCAGCACTTGAATATTCTCTCACACCTCTCTTTACAAATCTTGCGTGCAAGGTCAGACACTACTTACTACTTACTTACAAATGGCTATATAAACGCACAGCATGCTGGCTGTTGTTGTTGGAAGTGGCAGAGGTGGATAGAGGGGAAGGTTGCTGTCAGCTGGGGTTTAAATGGAATAAATCATCTGCTGGTGTGCCTGCAAGCAGCAAACCCTTCAAATGCACCAATCATGGGGCACCACCTGTTGAGAAAAAAGCATCCAATCAACATTCATGGCTGGCACTCCTCTGAGGAGAGGGGCAACCCTTTTCAGTGACATTAAAACCTCTAATTATTCTCCTGCTTTGTTTGTCCATGACTCAACAGGATAGGATGTGTCCTTTAATCTCAAAAAATCAAGTTTTACACATTAGTCATTTTGGCACTTGATTGTGTAAATATGTACATGCTGTATTTTTTAGAACTGGATTGTTATAGTGTTCACTCTAAAACAACTTTCCCTAAATAATCTCTAATAAAAATAATAATAATAACAACCTGTTATGAAGTGAATTAAATCATCTACTGCTATGATTCATCTTAGAGGTGTTAACTTTTACCTCAAATCTCAGCTGCCTTTTAAAGGGATAGTTCAACATTTTGGCAAATTGGCCCATTGCCATAATCGCTATAGTCATAGCAGTAGGTTTGTTACCTTTATTTGTTGGTGCAAGCTATTTTTAGAACAGCGGAGCGGAGCAGCAGGTTGCTCAGAGCTACGAAGAGCTGGAATTTCTTGGTTTCCCTCATCAAACTCATCAAATACAAAATCCCAAAACTCCAAAAGGCTTTCGTGGACAAGTTGTGACCTGCACAACCACCATGCTATGAGATCAGCGGTTTTGCATGAATTTACCTCTAAAACAGCTCAAAGCTAAACATAGCTTACACCGACAATTAAAGGTAACAAACCTACTGCTATGACTATAGCGATTATGTCAATCGGCCAATTTGCCAAAATGTTGAACTATACCTTTAAGCAGACACAGATGTGCTTTGTGGTAATGCTTAAATTCAAATTCATTTTGTGGGTCATTTATTCCCTGTGTGAATCTAAAGTGAACGGCATTAATTCTGCAATTTTAGGGCCTGAAAATAAGGAAACAGAATTCTTATTCTTCAATATTATGTATACTTGGCTGTGAAAATGGCTGTTTTGAACAACCTGTCCCTAGTGGAAGCTTAAATTGAATTCAAATTCAAAACTGTTGACTGCTAATATAACAACTGGTGGTGGTGTGTCACAGGACATTAACATTTAGTGGACAAACACTTCCTAAATGTTACACATTTAATGAACTAATTATATTAACCTTCTAGAGTAAGGGCTTGTTTACACTTCATATGTGGATATACACTGCCTGTATAGTTACCCTGCAAGTAACACAACCAATGAGGGCTCAGGATGCATGACTCAGAAACGCCAAACAGGGACAAGCTCAGGGGTCAGGGAAATCCAGTGGGATAGGGGGAAATATTTTAAGCCAACATCAACATGTTGACAAGAGCTACATTTGTAAATTTATTCAAATCCACTGATACATTAAAACAATTTAAAGGTGTTACAATGCAATATAAAACTTTAAAGAAATACCAGTCCAAGAGTTTCTTAATAAAAGACACACTCTGTACTGTATTGAAAATGTAACAAATAAAAAACTGTCTGTATGTATGTTTGTGCATTATAAACGACACACACTGAAGATGGGATGTATGGTATTCATGCAATTGTGTCTTTTAGCTCTCTGTCAGTTTCAACTGTTTTGTTTTTTCTCACTACAGTTTTTTGAAAACTCAATAAAAAACAATTTGAAATAAATAAAAGACACAATGAGGGAACATTGAAGCATCTTCATGGCAACACATAAAATTACATAAATAAAAATATTTTAAAAACTGAACTAAATTGGTTCATTATTGACTCACCCTCATTCTGATGAATAGCTATTCCTCAAAGTGCATCTGGAGACCTGAGAGGGGGGTTCATAGTCCAACCAAAAAAATGTCCATCAAACTACACAAAAACCTTGTAATCTTGCGAGCAGACTCGCATAGTTCCCTACTGTCTTTCTGTGTAAATATCTAAAACATCTGTAAATATTTATTCATTGTTAGGTAATGGAGTAACTGGTAGCCCATTGTAACTAACAATCTAACTTATTATTTTAGTTACTGTAGATTGCTGCTGTCAATAAAAAGGTATACAGATGATAGCTCAGAAGATTGACCGGCCCACAGGCCACAGCCCTCCAACAAAATTGGCCCCCTCAAAAATATAGTTGAATAGCCCTGGTCTAAAGGTAAAGGATGTTATGATGCTGTACAGTAAAGCCCTTTGAGACAAAAGTGTTTGTAAAAATAGGCTATACAAATAAAAATGACTTGCCTTGCCTTACTGCCCTGTTGCTTATTAATGTGGATCAGATAAGAGAGTGGTCAGAGTGTGTTTTCTCTGACTCCCAATAAAGTTTCAGGGTCAATCATTAATATGGCTAAAAGTGGTTTAGCCTCAGGTGAAGAATATTGAAGTGAGATGCAACAAAAGCTGCAGAGATAAGTCACAGCCAAGGACAAACATCACAACTCTATTCAAATGTCAGAGAAAGAGACTGTTTATAAACAAGAATCCGTCCTCCAACACAGGGGCTGAAAATAATTCAGATATCCAAATACTAACTTAATTATCAGAATCAGTAAACATAATCGTCTGTCACAAAATAACATTTTGGTCACATACATAAAACAAATAGACTAAAAGATATTGGGTTTCATGAAACATGAGCAGAACATTTTTTTTGTCTGATACAGCAGGCATACATTATATTTACATTAGTCATCTCATTAAGCATCACAAAATATTCATTATTCATATGCATCATTATCTTATCTAGAGTTACAGAATAAGAATGTAGTCTGGTGTGTCTAAACTGAAATACTGACTGAGTAAGAGACATTAACTAAAATGTTTTGTATCTATAATGGCCTTTTATGAGACCATTTGTAATTAATGCATAATTATTGTTACACAGCTTGTATGATGAATTACAGCCTTGGTATTATTACTGTGCAAGGCAAAGTGATTCCACAGATCCATAAAAACCGTCACTGCCTGTTTTATATTCCTCATCATGCTATTGTGAACACAAAACTTTTGTCACTGTCAGGATCTTGTAAAGATGATGGCTTCATTTCCAGTGATTTGGTATTCTGCAGGCAGACTATTTACATGCTCTTATCTGACACTAATACCAGGGGCAGGTTACCCATGCCACAAAGGTTGCTATGGTGATCTGCTCTGGTCAAAAGAAAAGAAAGCCATATTTGTGATACCAGGAAACCTAAGTTAATTCCAAGGATATCTGCTACCACCCTCTATCATTAATCTTTCTTCAAATTGGGTCCCTGGTCTCTAGGACAACGGTATTCTTAATCAAAAAGAAATATGCTGCTAGATGAAGAAAACTGGAATAAAAAGCCTTTTGAAATTAGTTATCTGGGTAGAGATTCATTTTACTTTAGTGTTATTTTATGTAATCTTCACTTGTTTTTACTTTTTTCAGTAACACTTTATTTTAAGGGGTCACTGTTCCTGTGTATCTACCTAATTAATTACAGTGTAATTACCTATGTAATCGTATGTAATAACATGTACTTACATTGTAAATACATAGTGTATTTTGGTGTACTTACAGGTCCTTGTTACACTTGTAATAAGAAATGCTTGTTACAATACTTTGTCAAAGTGGCCTCTCTCTTTGGGAAAGGGGTACACCTGCAAGAAAAATGGGTGAAACCACAACCCATGTTGCCCGGGCAAACTTTTCCATCAATCTTCCTCCTGCCTCTTGAGTCTTGGAACATGTATGTGTGGCAAGGTGAAGAGGGCCTGGGCGGGCTTCGAATCCCAGACTCCTGAATAAGAGTCATGCGCGCTAACCACTTGGCCAAAGGGACATCCCCTTGGTACACTTGGTAACCTCTATTATCACTCCAGAAAAGCTTACTGAAGCATCTGTACAGCTCTCATATTATACCTTTAATGATCACTAACCGGGTCAGGATACTCTCATTCATCATGGATTTATTTGTAAGACTCGGCTGCAGAATACAGCACATGGTGCATCTCTGCCAAGATTTGGGCCACAATTTCTATTCATTCTTTCTATAGAAGCTTAGCTGAAGATTGCACAAAAGGAAAATTGGCAGGAATATGCATTTGTCTATGTGTAGGACAATGTGTCTTATCACAAACACACACAGCCAATTGTCCCTGTTTTAAGGACAAGACACATTTAGTGCTCACAAACAGGCAGCATTGTTTCTTCTGGCTAAGCTCCTCATCCATGCGTTGCATTCTATGCTTGATGAGGAGAAGATTAACCAATAAGCTGTAAGGATGTCAGAATAAAGATGTCAGAATGAGGTCTGTCTTGTACCTGGCGGTGATGGAGCCATTAGAGGCACACCTTGATACTTTGTAAAGGACTGCTAGTTATAGAATTTCTGATTCCAACTATTTGGCTCTTCTGCTTTCAGGTGGAAAGGACAAATGAAGTCCATGCCCCCCCCCCCCCCCCATCCCCATCATTATCCATTATTGTACTCAAAAGGTAGTACTGGCACAGTATCACATCTGGCTCTGTAAGACTTGACTAACATGAGAGTGAAATGACAATAATACATCTTTTGGCTTTCATTTACTGTATCTCCTGCTTTTATCTCAGAGAAATGCATTTGGTTGCTCCATTCAATTACCTTAGTGTTTTTGGTTGTGAAGTCCTGAGATAATAATACTGCTCACTAATTTGAAATTGCTGTATGTGTCTTTTATAATCAGAGAGTCCTAACAATGACAATGGCTTTCACACAGGCCTCTGACAACTTTGTATCTGTGTGCATGGATTTACATACTCAGCTCCAACGAGAAACACTTTTGGCAGTATCCATTGTACCTCACCCGATGGTCAATTTTTAATTTGCATAGTTTATTGAGTGCTGAATTGTTAACGGCCACATTTACATGAAGAAATATTTATTTTTTCCCCTTCATACTGAAAGGGTAGCATTCTCTCTGAGCCCATTACATGGCTAATGGAAATAAATAGTTCACTAATATTCCTCTTTACTTGCAGCTGCACACACTTTGTTAACTCCTTTTAAAAGGTCAACATAGAAATATTTGCATATACTAAAATCTGTTGATATCCAAGTTTTTAAAAACCGGGGAATTTTGTGCAATATGATCTATAACAGCCCGGTCGCACTGCACGCGGAACCGAAGGGCAGCGCCTTGGAGCGGAGGCAGTTTCAGATAGGCGCACATTAGGTGGCGCACGTTAACCGGTCTGCCTGGTCGCACATCTTGTGCTGTGGAGCACAGTGTGCTGCAGCGTTTAAGTTCAGCGTCTGTTCTATTTTTCATGCGCGCCGAGAGTGCCGTCTGTCAAGCTGGATAGACCAGATCGTACCAGACAGGAAGTCACAGAAAAGGCGAGAGAATCCAGTCAATTTTCAAAATAGCGGGTGCATGTTTGAGTAGCCATCTGACGCTTTCTGTGGAAAAAAGAAAATGTGGCTGTAACAGCCTAAGCGGTGGAACTTGCCTCCGCTCCCATTCATTGCTACCATGGTGATGCGGGGACAGACACAACTACCGCAAAGCAGGAGCAATTAAACTGAAAATCTTCAGATTCCTTCTTTTAGACCTAAAATGATAGGAAAATACAGCCCCGAGTTGAATTGTCCTTTAACTGGATATAAAGTATTTAAAGAAGAACTGCAAGTCTGGATTCTTTTCCGCCATTTTGCTAACCCTCCTCCTGTCCATGTGCATTTGTTTACAATGAAGCTGGCATGAAAGCAATTAATAGAGCGGTACATAAGGTGATATACTGTATACTATGTGTGTATATTTGTGTAGTCTTATCTGTCATAAACACGATATTACAGGTTATGGCGTTTGTAAATGTTTTGAGGAAACACCATACAGGTAGCCCATAGTTTGTTTATGGTAGAATTCACTTGATTAGATGTAAAGGGGAACTATGCAAGTCCGGTCGCTTTCTTTCTGTCTTGGTCACTTTTTTCTCTATGAAGGTTACCCCTAGAGTGCATATTTCCAAAACTCACTGCTAGCATCCTCCCTCCAACCCCTGGCAATGTGCATTTGTTTTCAGTGAGAAGGCAATCTGTGGAGCGTCGAGGTGTGTAACGTTAACAAGAGATTACAGATTTTTGTGTCATAGTGCCATAAAGCAATATGTACTTCTTGCAAGACGAGATCTTGGACACCGGGATAGAGGCACTGATCTTGCAAGGTTGGCTTTCAGTCAGACCCTAGGTGGAAGGCAGAGAGCCTCCATTTCCTCTGTAACATGTCACATAGCCGTCACAATCACTCCAGAGCTGTTTAATTGAGGCAAACATATTGCATAGTTACTCTTGAACTAAACTCATTCATTGGACGTTGTTCTCCAAATTTTAAAGGCAACTCTTTGTCCTTTATAATGACACAGAGTCATTGTCTTACCTGATGTCACTATTGACAGAATGACATTGTTGACATTGTTTAGATGTGCCTTAAAAAACCATTACAAATCACATCAAGGTAGGCTATTGGAGTGCTGAGATTGTTTCTCATGTGTTCTGCTGTGCTCACTGTCCTTTAAAGATGTACCTGTAGAATTCTGGTCATGAGAAGTTGATGCACATTTCTATGTATGATCATGTTGATATTTTTGATATAAACTCATAGAAATGATACTGTTGACTATGCTGTTACTGTTACTCCATCAAAATGCATTGTATTCTCTTTTACTGATTTAGTGGAGGCTATAAGGGGGTATATGTTATTCCATGTGAGTCACAGAGATTCAGTCAACACACCCACACTTTACTTACTGCATCGTTGTATTCATCCTTATGTCCTTTTATAGTGGAAATCTTCCACGTTGTGCTTTTTGCTAAATCTGCATGATAGCATTATTAGACTTTCTGAATGGGATAATAGGAGGTAATGAGCGTGGTTGTAATTAGCACTACCTACTAGTCTGACTGAGGTGTATTAGCCACTTCCTGCAGTTTCAATATCTTATCCCCCTACTGTAGCAGCAAAGAAGCAGTGGCAGAGGAGCAGCAGCAACTGGGCCCTCATGGTATGAGACAGTTCTTGACTTATATGTCCAAGGTTCCGAAATTATGTAGGTATGGATAGAAGTGTTTTTGTTGTTGTTGTTGTTGTTGTTGTTTTTATACATAAATGGTAAGCCTACCTGTGTGTGTGCTGCTTGTTATTCTGACATTCGAAATTGACATAAAATATATCCTGCAATTTATTTATTTATTTCATAGAGACCCACATACAACATGTTTCTGTATATAATGGAAAACATGGTTTTGGTTAAAGGGCCAACAAGGAGTTTCTATTCGGTTATAAAACAGTCTCACGTTAATGTGGATGAATCTACGCTACCCACACTTGTTAATGGCTCCATTTTCGATCAATATATCGTTTTGTCTCTATCGTTGTTTTGTTATTATTAGTGGTGTCGGAAATGCTGGTCGAGCCGACCAGCGTTTCCTTACTTTCGGTTTCGCGGACGCAAATGAGAATAACGGCGATTCGGGCGGCGTAATGATCTGAACTACGACGGTAACTGAACCTCTTTGAACCTCTGACTTTAATCCTTGATGAATGAAAACATGAGTCCGTCTTGCGCCGGTGGAGGAATTCTATGGTGCGCGCGGAGGCAGCGTGAAAACACTTCGCTTTTCCAAAACTCCTCGTTGTCCCTTTAACAGTGTGACTTTTTTTACTACATCATTCAGCCTTTTTCTTTAGTAACTGTTAGCATGCTCATATGCTAAAATATGATTAGCTGCTGAATGTCCTTTTGTTATAAATGTCCGATGTGCATTTGGCCTCGCTGCTGCAAGTGAGACGGTAACAATAATAGCCGATAGTATTAATTGGTCAAAGTTCTTGTTACCCATTAGGGTTAAACGGTAAAGTCCTTGAAAAGTTCTTGAATTTGACCATGAAAAAAGTGTATGAGCCCTGTACTTGGCTAATTATATACTCAACACTGTTCTTTTTGTCTATGATTTCTCTGTTGCCATGTAGTCTGCTAATTATCTTTGCTTCAGTTGTAAATGTGTATTGATCTCATTGCTTCCTGTGTGTGCTAAAATCATCCTTACTTCCTGAATTTGGTTAGGTGGCCTTTGAGAGTCTTTAATTCCAAACTGCTGAACCAGTGTTACTCTTGTGACTTATCTAACATTTATTACCTTTTAAAATGTTACATGTTGACTCACTGCCCAGGGAACAGTATTTTTTTAATGTATACTGTGCATTACACCTTCACAGAAGACATTTATGTTCCTATTTACCACAAGAAAGAATAACCCAATCAGCTTGCATGTAGCGAGTTGAGCACTTTTGTCATGGATTGTTGGGCTGCTTCTACCCAGAGACAGTCAGGTCCCTGCTGTTTCTCTGGTATATTACTCCAGTTTCTCCAATTACTGTTTTAATGTATCTCCTGACTTGCTACTAGCGGAAGATGATACCCTAAGATAAATAATATTTTCACAGAACGCTGCTGTGATTAGATTAGATCAGACTGAGGAGAATTAGACTTGATTGACAGATTTCTGATGAATGTCTGTTTGATGAAACAATTTACAGAGCCCCATCTGACTCTTTAGTGGAAACAGTATAGCTTGGCTGATTTTTCTAGTGGTAGCTGTGATGTGCATATTAATCTGGAAGAATATTCATTTTTCTCATCTTGCATTCTTCACTGCTAATGTATTCCTTGCTGTAAATACCTTCAGGAGTAGCAGCACTGCTGCTGATAAATAATGCACCACTGATAAATGAAGCAGTGTGTAGCTTAGTGTGTTGTGTGAGTGAGAGTGTGTGAACTCTCATTTAAGAGAATGTGTGCAAATGCAGTCATTCCACTTTGTCTGACGGGCCTGTGTGTGTGTGTGTGTGTGTGTGTGTGTGTGTGTGTGTGTGTGTGTGTGTGTGTGTCAGTCAGTGTGCCGCTATGATAAAAATGCAGCATATGTTTCTTGCTGTACCAGCGCCTCTGTCACAACCAGCAGTCTTGTAAGGTTCTCTCCCCTGACAGAACAGCTGTAGCAATTACATACATGCGGGCACACACACACACACACACACACACACACACACACACACACACACACACACACACACACACATCTCTCTGGTGTAGCATTTACAGAGAATGTTTCCATACATACATCATTGGATATTGAGTGAAAAACATGCATCCATAACTCAAGAAAAAATATATAAAGGTAAGATACAAGAGTTGTGGGTGTTTTCACAGATTCTGTGACATGAGCTGCATCATTGGGTTTACCCGGAGGATTAAAAAGTACCTCCACCAGGGGGCAGAACATGGCTGATTCATCTGTGACTGATGATAGAATATCTTGATGAGATCACTGACTTTAGTGTAATTGTAATTAGATATCTAATCCTATAGGCTCATCATGTGACTTGTCATGTGACTTTTCTCGAATGAAGACAGATTCATCATGGCGATGTACTGCTGCTGGCTGCATTGACCACAACAAGACAAACAACACTACAAACTCCGAAATCCAAGGTATTCATTACCCAAAATCTGTTATTGTCACACACCCGGACCAATTCAGTGAGAAAGTGGATTATATAAGTGACTTGTAAAACTACAGCAACAACTGCTACCAACAATGCACCAACACCATCACAGTCACCCCAGCCACTTCAGCCAACTCTGCAGTCAACACAACAAACCTGTCAAAGAGGACAAAAATGGACTCATGGACACTCTTACCACTTTTACAATATCCCCCGTGGCTTCTCTGAGTTACGGGGGGTCTCGGCGTAGCAGTGCATGACCATATAACGGTTGCAAATGGACACCGGCGGTCTTCGTCACAAAAAAACACACCAGAAAACATCCATGACCATATAACGGTTGCAAATGGACACTTGTTTGCAGCGGAAGCTCCTCTTCCTGGTCTGCCCAAATCTCGCGAGATAACGCCAACGGAAATCACATGAGACATGGACATGCACTGCTACACCGAGACCCCCTGTAGCCCCTTTTAACTTAGTATGTGTTTGTGTTTGTGTGTGTGTGTGCATGTGCGCACATGTTGTTGGTTTGTGTGTGTCTGTTTCCTTCTTAATTATTTCCCTCCCTACTCTTCATCCTCGTATTCATTGAGGTTTCTCACACTCAACGATCTCCAGAAAAGGCTCCTGTTTGGAGGCATGAGGGGAACAAGATTCTTCAGAATCTTCTTGGCCTCCTCTACCCCCCATTCCTGTGGCCTCACGGCAGAGGGGTATGCATAGATTGATTTTCTTTTTTTCTGCAGGAAGTCCATCTCTGTGAAATCCTCCTCCCCATGGGGTGTCTTCACAAACATGGACCTGGACCCACGTTGCAGCTGGATAATTTTGAGATAGGCAGTCTGGGCATTTTCTTGACTTTGACTGTTGAGTGGCCATCCATCCAGGACCCTGATGCCTTCATTCTTCACCTCCACTTTCTTGGAATTTGAATTTGTCGCAACTGAGACAAAGTCTTCAAAATCATAGACCACACCTCCTAGTCTGCGCCTCAGCTCCTGTTCCACACCATGATTGAATCTGTCTGAACTCATAAATTTGTGCCCTGGCGCAAAGAATTTGAGAGCGATGTCTTCAGCGGATATTATGTCAGAGTTCAGACCTGTGGTGTAGTCTGGTCTTCACTGCTCTGGATTTGTGGTACCTATCACACTGCGGGCAATTCTCCTGGTGGTTATCCCTCACATGCTGGTCCTGCAACAGACAGATCTTGCACTCTTCCTCTCCAAGCTTGGTAAAGTTAATGTTCTTGGACTTGACTGCTTTGCAATAGGCAGCGGTTGCCTTTTTCTATGTTGTTGGCACATTAGCTTGACAGTGACATCACTGGGGAGATAGCAGCAGCATGGCACATGCTCCCTCTGGTAGTGGCTGACTGTTGGATGAAAGGACTCAATATGGGCATGCAACGGTGTCGGGTCCAGCTTGTTGGCAGGCTCATGTCTCCCTTTCTAGTCTTTAGGTGGAGCTAGAGCAGTTGTCATTCTTTGCTCATCACAGAGAAAACTAGGCTATCGTTGGTTGGATGATCGCCCAGCGTGGAAAGAAAGCAGCTTACACACTTGCTGTGGGATATTGTCTGCATCTTTAACACTCTGCCTTGTAAATTGAAAAAAAAACGTATTTCAATGTTAAACCTTTGAACATGTAGGTCTGTCACACCTGTAACAAAGTATAGGCCACATGGGAAACTAGTTGCAAACCCAGTTAAACAATTTTCATCAGATGGTGATATTTTGCATTTGTGTCCTTTTTGTTTACAGGGTCAAAGAGAGTGGAAATGATGTTCACTTTTAACTGGCTCAATTTATCAAAGCTGACACAAACTGGAGGGAAACTACAGCGAAACGGACAGCGAGCTGGGAGGCCAGAGGCAGCCACAGCCCTCACAAATATTACCACACTAATAAACATGCTGAGCAAATTGGAGCAGCCATGCTGGTAGAGATATCTGTGTCTGAGACATCACTGCAGCTTGATTAAAAAAATCACCATTTTCAACACATTAGCTTGTGACATCTGGAGCAGCACTTGTGTCATGACAGCATCCAAATAGCTTAAATTTGTGTCAAAAGAAGGCACCAGTGCTTTCCAAAATAATATCATAACTGTGTTGTACACAGCTGAGTAGAGTGAAGCAGCTGAGTAAAAGTGCGAAGCCAAAAATAAGCAAAATTAAGTTTTTTTGTAAATATACTTTTGGTCTTTGTACAAGTACAAAGATGCAAAGACAGAAGTGCACACACATCTGGGTCATTCTCAAAATACGGTGAAAAACGTGTCCTTGCATTTTCCAGACACACAATTGCTTGAAATTTTTAAAAAATCAACCACATTAAACCAAAATTATGTAATTCAATACCATTTTAAGGGATGGTGATAATTTCAGTTTGTATATTTACTGTTTTATTTTATTTTTTTCAGTTTAAATTTCCTTTGTACCTAAAAAAAACACTTGTCCCCCTGCCATGGTTCAATGCTATCGGACAGTGTAAAACTATTTTCTCTTTTTTGTTTAAAAAAACAGAAAGTGCTCAATAATGGGCAAACACTGGGCTTAATATAGAACAAAATTAAATTTAAATTGGGTATTTAATAATAAAAATATTTTTTAAAGAATATCTGTCCCTCGATTTGGTGTCATTGGTGTTACTGGTATCACAGACCATTATTTTGAAAGGTTAAGAATATGTAAGAGAACTCCCAAATTCAGAGAGAATAGGAAGAAAAAGAGCCATTTAAGACAATACATTGTGAGTGTCTCTTTCATGAGTAAAAAGTAAGATATTTCCAATTAAAATGTCATTTTTCAGTGTGGTTCTTTTTTTTTGTCATTGGTGTTACTTTGATTTACGCTAAAATGAAATATTTTTTATGGGAAAAAAACAGTTTAATAAGTATGATTCATAGATTTTAAAGTGCTGACTCATGCTGGCTTTGAGCTAGCTTACACACTATTTTGTATAATTAAACTTTTATAGATATTTGTCATTGGTGTTACTGTCATTGGTGTCACTATGTGGTAACACCAATGACAGAAAAATCAATACATTTGATAGACGAAAAAAAAAGAAAAATATTCTAGTTGTCCAATATAGTTGATAACATGGTCAACATGCTAATAAATAGGTCCCAATAAATTAAATTTGTGAAAACTGAATTTTTTTTTTTTACTTTTTTGACTTGGAAAATCACCGTATTTTGATAATGACCCATCTGTGAGATCACATATGTGTATGTACTAGATGTATGTGAGATACTAGGGCCCAACCATGTGAAAGGCCATGGCGTCTCCATGACTACAGAGGACAAGCAAACAGCTGATCATATGCAACAACACAGGTGCAACAAAACATTTCCCCCTCTTCACTATTCATTCTCTCCCAACTTCCTCTACAATATTACTTTTCCTCTCATTTTGTGTTAACAATGTATCTAATATGTTAATAACAATTCATGAACCAAACTCGAGGCCAAAACTCGAGTCAATATTGGCTCTGCTTTCGAGTGATGTTGGAGATTAATGCAGCTTCATCCTGAGCTAAAAAGGGGTGAGGAAGCAAAACAAAAAAGAAACTCTGGGCAAAGACAGAGAATTAGCAAATAAATGCATACTTGTGTTCCATAACTGATGATGGTGGCAGCGGTTATGAAACATTCATGAATGTTGGATATAAGCCTCCATAGTCCCGACAATATTCAGTATGTGATAATGCAGTATCCAGTTGCTAATGGTTATTGTAGGCTCTGTGATAGAGTTATCAACAGGTCTGAACATTAAAACTCGACCCACAGGTGTTGAAGCCCGGATTTGACAAGGTGTCACTCTAACATTAATTCTTGGCCCAAACTTTTTTTTTCAACATAAAAAGGAAGCCCAAGGCCCAACCCAACCCGAGTCATTTGTAGGGCTGCCCCCGAATAGTCGACTAAAAAGGTCGAATTGGTCGATTGGTCGCAGGAAAAAAGAAAGAAAAAGAAAACACAATTGGAGATGTATCTTGTATTTTGTGTGAAATTGTGGTCCTTGTATGTAACAGAAATAACATTTAACGGTTATCTAGGGCTATAACGTTTTATGTGCACTCAACTGGGGCATCTCCTCTCCTCTTCATTTGCCTCCAAAATGAACATAATTTGCTGCTGCACATATTTTTTGTATGGGTATCCATGTTTTTCCCTACAGATAGCTACAAAAATAAGAATTAGTTGGCATTAGGGATGCAACGGTACTCGTTAAAATACCAAACCATTTGGTATGCCCTGCACGGTACAATACGCCCTTGAACCGCGATATTTCGGATTCAGGTTGCATCAGCACTTACTGCTTTACGGACTGCTGTGTGCCCGTCCCCCGCGACTTGATGTCCAATAACTGTTCAATTGGCTCATGTGTGCATCTCCCTCCTATGTCATGTTGTGTGGTAATGACGTTTGTTACACATTTCACGGCTCCTGAGAAGTTCCTCCTTGCTTCTCAGAGCGGAAAGAGTGGCCTGTTACTGTAGATGAAGCACCAGAATAATTGTCTGGGGGAGGATCCGGGAACCATCAAATGAGGGAACCTCATCATTTTCCTTCAAAGAGTTGGTGTTTGTTTCTCCTCTCATGACCACAATCCTTGCTCAACCATGAATATGACATAATCACAATAGTGTTGTGCAAGGTGCTTAAATTATGAAACCAACTGTTTATTAATTGTGCATTAAAAGATTAACAAGAATCAATTCCCTAGCCCCAAATAGCATTCAGAGCCTTAATTCAGTACTTTGTAGAAGCCCCAGTTTTGAGTCATCTTGGGTAAGTCTCTACAAGCTTTGCACACCTGGATTTGGACCATTTATCCCATTCTTTCTGGCAGATCCTTTCTGTCTGATTGGATGTGAATGGTCTGTGAACTGCAGATTTCTCCACAAACGGTTTATATGTGAGCTTTGGCAAGGTCACTCGTGCAGGCAAATTTTGTAATTTTTACATTTATGTCACATCTTTACTAGGAGAAGCATGAATAACAGCAAGATGTTAATATTTGTTTTCGTGATGTATGCAGCCCTTTCCGCTGATGTTTCTTTCTGTGTACTGCCTTTTTTATGTTATCTTTCCTATTCATATTCATATGTAAGCCATTGTCTTTTCTCTTCATCAACTGTAATCTGTGCAGTGCATTATCCCTCGATGACTCATTCAAGATTCTGACTCTCATGGATTTGACCATATTCTGAGGTCATGAAGATACTTATCTGGATTTAGAGACACATTAACTGCAAATTAACCCTAAGTGGTATCATGTAACAATACCCGGTCCTGTGCTTTTCAGCCCACAAAAGCTCTTTATGCTAATGTCTTGAAATGGAGCCTAGTCAAGCACATTGGGCTTGTGAAGATATAGCAACTGTGAACTCATTTCTTCCAGTTTTAATTTGGAGCTATTTATATTCAACTTGTACAAATTGTATACAATGCGCCTCTATGGATAGTCAAGCACAGGCTTTCAATTTTTAAGGGTGTTTCAAATTGAATTTACCATAAAGCCAACACATATGAACTGACCTATATGACCAAATAGTTGCCTGTGCCTGTGATCTAAAAATGGTGGTGCAACCTAATTCAGCATATTAAATGCCCGTTAAATTAAACGCCTAGGCGATTAAGTGGTTTCCATAGTCTAGCACAGGAAAAAACCCAGTGCTTTTTTTGTGTGTGCGTGCCATAATCATTGATTAAACACTACAGAAAGCGGTTGTCTGTTTTTCCAGAGCAAATCAAACACAGCCATTTTCCATGCAATGTTGTGTTTTAGCAAATGTTTGTGATACAAACTAAGATTGGTTCTTTTATTTTTTGAGTGGTTGCTGTTTACCTCTGATACTGTAATGCCACCTTATCCAACGTTGGATTTATTTTATCCATCGATAGCAGATCTGACCCTGGATTTAAGCGAATCCCTTTTCAAGGCACTGTGGTAAATGGGACATGGTGCCAATCAAACCCATACACATTGTTTTGCATGTAAAATCACTCATCAGTGGCTATACTTGATGCATGCTGACTCATTTTTTATTCACTCTGTAGTTCAGCACAAATCTTTAACTGTCGGAACTGTCACCCTTCTCATCCCATCTGAGTTTTCAGGCCTAGTCTACCTTTCTTTTTATCCTATTACCTAACAATTACAAACTAAATAAATCACAGTTAACCCCCCCTGACTTTGCATGCACCACCCCACCCCAGAAACATCCTACATTATTAAGTCCTCCATCACATGAGCTCTTTCTCAATCATTCTCACATTGAGATGCTTTCAAGTGCTTCTTGAGGATATCCGTAGTGCAGTGAATTATGGCTTGTCTCTCATCCATTATTGTTGAGGCCTAAGCAGATCACAGTGCATTATGGGTGGAGAAACAACTTGTAAATGATACAAGTGCTTTACTTTCACCCAGAAAGAGTCTGTATTCTGGTATGTCAGACATGATTACATCAGAGTGGAGCAGTGGGTGTGGAGGAATGGTGAGAGCGAGAGCAATAGAGGAAACAAGGAACAGAGGATGACACAGGGAAAACACCTGTTCTTTTCAGCTTTACTGTCAGTAACACAGCTATAATGCCTGTGGCATGTCATTCTTCTGTCAGCAAGAGCTTTCCAGTGATGGTGAAGGTGCTGGTTGGAGTTAATGAAAGATACAGAAGACTTTTTATTTTTTTTAAGTATATTTTTTTGGCTTTTCATGCCTTTATTAGATAGGACAGTTCAGAGAGTGACAGGAAATGGGAGGCAGAGAGGGGGGAATGACACGCAGGATAGGGCCGCCTGCAGCAAGGACTACACATGGGGCGGGTTCTCTACCATCTGAGCTAAACACCACCCTGGAAATATAACTTTTTGAAGGCTCTTTAACATGGTTTGTCTTCCGGCCCCCAAAATGTGAGAATTGACAAAAATCTGTAATCCCTGGCTCCTAGATTGACATCCACACGGTTTTACGAGCTTCCCTCAGTTGTCTCCCAGTGATGTAACTAACGGACTTTAATTTGCAAAACCCCACCCCTACCAATACAAGGGGCAGGGCGGGGCAAACAGTGGTTCATTTGAATTTAAAGGGACAGGCAGTGAAACCAGCCGTTCTGAACTGGGCTGTTTTGGGAGTATGAAAAGAGAGCTGTGATGTTTGATCCTTGCAGTATTTTGACCAAAGCATGCCACATGGGAACTATTTTAATTGGTGGAAAGGGGGCATAATATGTCTCCTTTAAGCCCAAAGCACTGACACCGCACAGACATGGTTTGACGTCAGTGGTGTCATCACCTTTAGTGCCAAAATGCAGGAGGATGTCTAATGTGTGCGTTCATTAACCATGAGCTTTAAAGATAGTACAGTCTTAGAGTACAAACACCAAGCCTCAGCTACAGCTACATCCAAACTAATGTGAGCTTACTTTAAAATTACAGTCTGGATGAGCAGAAACTGAGACTGGGAAGATGTTGATGCAGAAACCTGTGTCACCTCCTGACTGGGCTTCATCAGTTACAACCACCAAACAGTGGTGAGTACAGTACAACATGGATAGCAACCAAAGGTAACACCACTTTGTTTCCTTCTTTTACCACCTTTGAAGCTACTGTTTGTTAATATCCACTTGTAGTTATTAATTGAAATGACGAACAACAATTTGTACCCCTTAATATGTTTTTTTCTCTCATACAAATCAGGGATAATGTACAGACAGCAACTTTGATCAGAACTGATCACTGAGGAGAAAAAAGTCTCCTCTGCCAGTCAAAGGTGTGAATCTGTGACCACATCTCCTGTCTGCCCACAGCTGTCATGACACATGAAACTACAAATTCAAACATTAACATCAAGGACTCACATGTCTTCTTTCCTACACCTTGCAAATGATCCCCATGTGCTACTGCAGCACATGTGGAGGCTTTTAAGATGTTGGTTCTTTGAGCCTCAATGACAATGCTTCAACAAGAGTCGAGGCAGAAAGAAACCTGACCCAGTGAGGGGAAGGAGGAGGAGCCTGATAGTGATAGCGAAATGATAGCCAAGTTTTATATTCTAGCTTTAAGGTAGATTTTGGCTCAGCTGACAGCAGCTCTTACAGTTGAGGAAAATCCCTCTAGTAGTTTGAAAGGAGTGAGCGTCACACAGTATATACATTGAACAAAAATATAAATGCAACACTTTTGTTTTTGCTCCCATTTTTCATGACTGGAACTCAAAGATCTAAAATGTTTTCTTTGTACACAAAATAACTATTTCTCTCAAATATCGTTCACAAATCTGTCTAAATCTGTGTTAGTGAGCACTTTTCCTTTGCCGAGATTATCCGTCCACCTCACAGGTGTGTCATATCAAGATGCTGATTAGACAGCATGATTATTGCACAGGTGTGCCTTAGGCTGGCCACAATAAAAGGCCACTGTAAAATGTGCAGTTTTACCACACAGCACAATGCCACAGATGTCACAAGTTTTGAGGGAGCGTGCAATTGGCATGCTGACTGCAGTCATTACCACCAGCAGGGCCGGACTGGGAGAAATCATACTTCCCATGTACGAAAAGTCACCAAACCTTACAGAAATGTCCCCCATGCCAGATTTACTCAACTTCAAGGACATGTGGCCCCCTAGGAGGGGCACAACCTTGACAACTGCTGCCTGGTTGCTGACTCTGACAATTAGCTCAGTGAGTTAGGAGCTGGTTCTTGATGCCAGACAATGTGGGTTCAAGCCTCAGCAAGGGTGATAATGATATTAGGCTACATCACAACATCAGATAGTTTTTGTGAAACAAGTGTACAAAATTTTAGAGACATGGTAGATGATGTTTGAGAAAAACATGTCATGATCTTATATCAAAAACTGATTTTTTTGAGAAACAACTTGTAAACAGTGGTTTCAAATCTGCCTGCATGACAGTTAATGGCTCACTCAATTTGTGAAGCCACTGTTGAACTGCCACTTGCCAAATAGCTCATTGCAATAGACGATGGTCTTTGCTTCCAGAAACTGTGGGATCAAGCCTCAACTGGTGCACAAAGAACATTATGTGGCAAGGTGAGGAGCACCTGGGTGGGGATTGAACCCACACTTTCCAGGTAAGAGTCTTGCCAGTCAGCCAAAGGGACATCCCCTTTGCCAAGTAGCCAGGGCACATGATCAATTGGAGGCATAATGACAGGAACCTCAACTGTCACAATTCGCCCTTCGCGTAAGCCCCGCCCCCCTTGGTTACTGTTGCCATGCCGGGCAAGCTTTCACTCCGAGTCATCTCACTGGTTGTCAAACTGCAAGTTTTTGGGCGATTGTGAACCACATACGGCTTCCGCTGCAGTTTTTTTTCTCCCACCACTGTATCAGTCAGTGAAAGCAGCCCCTGCCTGGAGGATCCCTCGCCTGAAAGCCCAGGTAAAAGCCCCAAAAGTACGGCTTTGGTACAGCTGTCATGTCGGAGGTGAACGTATGGTTATCCCCATATTTACACTTGTTCAAGTCGAAAAAAAAGTCCGATCGTATCTGAACATCTCTATATTGCTGCTGCCGCCGCCGCTGTAGCAGCAGTAGCAGCAACAATAACAATATCCTTCTCTACAAACGTTTTGTTTTTCGTCCCAGGAAATGTAATGAAGCTTGCCAGGCCTATGGTTACGGGTCAGGTGACGGTTGCTAACGTATGATTGGTCAATAGCGGTTTTAGGGCGGAGTCCGCGAAGGGTCAATTATAAGGTCACTTATCTTCCTATTCTCCTGTTTGTTGCTCAGAATTTGCCTAAAAATAGCCCGGACTCTACCCATCTCTGTGCAGCAGCTGTAATTTACTGTATATAGCACCTTTCACATTTTTTTTCTCTCTCATCTCAGCACTGGTCCATCGTGGAACCATCCTCATCTCCCCTCCCCACTAGCTACGCACACAGGTACCAGGCACACGTGACACACCCATTCTTATACTCTGTCTGTGGTTGATACGGACTGTTTGGGCAGGTGCTTGAAACAAACCAATTGTCTTGTCCTCCTCACATGCTACTGGCCTGAGTGGCCTCTGATTGGCCTGGCCTGCCGCCTGCCTCTCTGATTAAGAAAAAAAGGTCAAACAACTGCGATGCCGGTTGAAGAGGAGTGGCCATTTATTGTGGCCAAAGGCACACCTGTGCAATAATCATGCTGTCTAATCAGCATCCTGTTGATGCTACACCTGGTGGATGGATTATCTCGGCAAAGGAGAAGTGCTCAGTAACACAGATTTAGACAGATTTGTAAACGATATTTGAGAGAAATAGTTCTTTTGTCTATAGAGAAAACATTTTAGATCTTTGAGATCAGCTCATGAAAAATGGGAGCAAAAACAAAAGTGTTGCATTTATATTTTTGTTCAGTGTATTAGAGAGGGTTACGTGTTTTTATTTTTTTCATTCATCCATTGTGAGGAACAAAGTAATATATTGTGTTTTGTCATATGAAAGGAAAAACAATGTGAGAGCCACTGAGGTGTCAGGAGGTGTGAAGCAAAGGAATTTAAATTAGCACCCAAGATACATGTTGTACAGCGGTGACAGTTTACCCCTGGCCTTACAAGGGCAACAAATGTGATGTCACTGTCAGACTATATTTTGTTTGGGGATGGAAGTGGAGGAGGAGGGAATGGGGAGGCTGAAGGATAAGTAGAGGTAAAAAGAATAGGGTGAGGTGTCTGGCATACGGCGCTAGCCCTATGTGTTTGACCTTGCTGGAAATTGACAGAAATAAATTATTTCTCTCCTCTCATCCCCTCTGTTCTCCATCTCATTCTTCCTCCCCCACCAGATTTCCTCCTTCCTCTGATTATACCTCTTTTTCTCTACAACACTTATCAAAAGGTAACTAATTGGAGGACTTATCCTGGCGGAGGCAGGGACTGCTCTCCGTTTGTCTTTGCGCTCCAAGTGCTTTTCCCTTCTCATCATCTATTTCACCCATACACCTGTTTCTCTGTCATTTCCCCCTCCCCTCCCTCTCAGTGTCCTGCCACCGCCTCGTCCTCCTTTTATCTCCCCCACCTCTTCTTCATATTCTTGTCTCGTGTGTAATAACCCTGGACTGCTTTGGATCCTGAGGCGCTTCCATTTGTTGACCTCATGATGTAGGTGTAAAGTTGATTTAACTTTCTGCCAGTTTGCCCTGCATCCTGACGTCACCCACCCCCACTCCCCCATCCAACCCACCCCTTAGCTTTTTTAATAACTACTTTTAATTTCACAATTCATCATGTTACGTTACAGTTTTGGGAACAAAAACATAAAATGAATTATGGTGGACCTTTTCTAAATGATCAATGTGAGGTAATGAGGTGAAATCGGCACTATACAATGTTATGGCGGTGGTCGGAAATGTAAGGAGATCACAGGCTGCCTGGAGTGTAGTGCCTCAAAGTGAGGACCTACTATGACTTCTACAAAGATGCACTCAAAACAGCCCACACATACATGTAAATGTGTCATCATTTAATCGTTGAGGAAGTCCACAAGGCTGGCTTAAACTGATCGAGTCATCATCAGCAATGGGCAAAAATAGCATCCATGTAATTAAGTGAAATAGTGATAAATAATTAGCAGAGGCTAATGTTATGCATGATCCATGCTAAATAAGACACAAAGAAAAAAAGAAGGCAAAACATCTTTGTGTATTATAAGAGAAATACTCGCCATTTCACAAATCATCTTTCCTTTGTTACTGTGTATGATCTTTTTCTGCCAGCAGTGAAACACATCAGACTACTCTGGGTATGTCAGATGGAAGGTTTTCACATCCAATGTGCAGTATAGGGCCCTAGTTTTGCAGACCGGTCTAACTGAGAGCGCAGACCGGCTTCGCCACGTCAACTGGGTGTGTCCAGGCGCGTTTTGCAAGAATCGTGAACAGCGAGTCCGGTTGACCCTGTCTCACGCCCCTGTCATTCGCCCAGCTGCGCAAATGCAGGAAGAGGGAGGGGACGGGGCGGAACGGATACAGGAGGAGGAGAGAGAGGCGTGGAGTGGGATTAACACAGCCGATTCGGATCTTCACCAATCAAATGAGCTCCTCTCCTCACCTTTAACTGAGCCACGGTGATGTCATTTCCTACTTTGACATGGACGGAGGAGAGGAGGAGACAGCGACGCCACAGGCCGAACCTCTCCCAGGAGGAAACAGCTGTTTTGGTCCGGAGGTCCGAGCTCAGAGTGGCTGAATAATGAGTTTAATATCCTTAAACAGGTTTGATCTGATACACTGAGAACCGCTGGCCAGTGTAAAAAAAACAACTAATAAACTAATAAAGAAACTCACATTTATTCAAACCCTGTGTAGAGATGAGAGGTGAATTGAGTTAACCTTATATTCCTGTGAATGTTAATGTAAACCCAGCGCGAGGCAGCAGTTAAAAGAAAAACATGACGTAGAGGGAGACCCCCCAGGAAAGAGACTTACAAAAACGTTACAGTGTGTCAGTTGTTTTGTTTTCCTGCCTGTTATTTTGTTGCTGGGCTTTTCCGCTGGTAAATAAACATTTTTTATATACTACACAAGATCCGCTCAAGATTCTTGGATCCGAGTGTAACATGTACACTAATCACAATATAAACAAACACCGTAACAGGGATGGAATCCGCGTAAAGGACGCTCTCGCTCCCCCCACACCCCCCCCTCCCTCTCTCTGTCTGTCTGTCCTTCTGTGATGAGACAAACTATATACTGACTATCTGACACCGAGACTGTTGTGGTTGAGAGATGTTTGTTTTTTGTTTTTCATTACAGCTGCCTGACGTCGCTGGCCCGTTGATAAATTAATAAGTAAATAAAAAAAATAACGCGGATGATCACATCTCAACATGGTAGTGACATGCAGTCATCCACGCTCACACAACCCGCAGCTGCTTTTCAGTACGAGTTCGTCCCTGCTGTGTTAATTCAGGTGGAGGGTTTCATTTTTTTTTTTTTTTTTTTTTATGGTGGAGGGTTTCATTACGCATGCCAATAACCTTTGATCTGATGGGGGCAAACGACAAACCAGGCTTTATTATTATTTATTATTATTATTATTATTTATTATTTCTCAAACCATGATTTATACCCCTCCAAATAAAATAGTTAAATATGGTTAATGCTTGTCCGTCTAGCCTGTCAGTTGCGTCTGCACACACACCCCTCCCTCTCTCACTCTCTCTGTCCGTCCGTCTCTTTTATTTCTGTGATGAGACATACTGACTGACACCGAGGCTGTTGAGAGATGTAATAAGTAAAATAAGTAAATAAATGAATAAATAAATAAAAAACGCGGATCATCACATCTCAACACGGCAGTGACATGCAGTCCCTCAGTCCGCAATCCACAGCTCCATTGCCAGTTCGTCCCTGCTGAGTTAATTCAGGTGGAGTTTTCATTACGCTGCCAACAGCCTTTGATCTGACGTCAGATGTGACGGGACACTCTTTATAGATATAAATTCACGTGTTGATTCCATTAGTTGCATTAAATAGCGGTTATTGTGGTTATTTATTGCATCTAAATGCGTCTGGAACAGTGGAAACCTGTCTGTGAGGTTTTGCTGACGTGCGTGGACTGTTCGCAGGTCAACCAATCTCCCTCTCCGCCAGCTCCGCTTCGCCTTGCGCCGAGATAGACCTGCTTTGAGGTGGTCTGCTTTCGGTGCAGAGTCGGCGGGACATTTTCTCACGAAACTTCCGCTTCACCAAGCTGAATCTGTGACACCGCCTCCTGCTGCGCCGCCACACCCATATTGGCGGAGCGCGATCTGCCAATCTCCCGACTAGACTTTGAGCCAGTCTGCACTGCTTCAAACTTGCAATAGACCGGCTGCACTTCGGTTCGCCACCTGCGCTGCGCCACCAAACTAGTGGCCTAAGTGTTCCTTTACTCCCCCTCCCCTCCCCTCTCTCTTTATTCTCTTTTTCAAAATGCCATTTTTGATTAGAAATAATTTGACCTGTCTCATTCTTTATTCATCAATGGCAGCAATTATGGAGAAAAAATTGCCAGATTTTGAACTGAGCAGTGTAATGGAATCAAAGCTCTGTGTGGATTCACAGGTATCAGCAGGCCTCTTCCCCTTTCCAAGGAGTGCTGGATATGGTCAGAACCTAAGATAACTAATCCATTATCACTTCAAAGAGCAAAAAAGGACAAGACAAACACAGTGCTCAGTCTCTGTTGCCTTAGACCCTAATTAGAACTTAATTATGGAAATGAAGAAGCTGTTATTTAGAGGGATACCTACCAAACCTTTGTGCTTCCATTCTGTGAATATCTGGGCGCTCTAAAGCAGGAATAATGGCGTGGTTAATTGAGGCAGACAACTTGGACCATGAGAGATAATGATTTCATCAGTCTCTCCCAGCACTTTGATGACTGATAGGCAAGTGAATCATAATATAACACACTTTCAGAGCCAAATAATGTGAATGTGTTAATTTACAGCTAGTCAGCAAATCAATACAGAGGACAATGAAGTGCAGATAGTTTCCATTTTGAAAAAACTAATTTACCATCAAAAAAATTAAAAACATTATCCAATCATGTTGATTACAGTGATTTTCTGGATTTAATGACTCACTCTGTGTGGCCAACCATGACTGTTTAGTTGATCCCTGCAAGTGCACTATGATATACGGTTTTCAAAATCAATCATTTGTTTGATTTGCAAATTATTGTAGTTCAACAGATTATGGTACTCGGCTTTGTTAAAGCAACACAGACATTTTTTAATTGTGTTCAGACTGAATGCGAGAGATTTGAGGGTGGTGCAACCACATACACAATTCAAACTCCATGTAAATACAACATGAGGCTTGCTTTGCCTTATGTGTTTTCGCAGTTTTTAAATCTCTGTATTTTAAGAAAAAAATGACAAGAGGGACTGACTATAGTGTTTCAAGCTAAATAAACAAGTACTCCACATTTTTGTTTCAGTACCACTTCCCACGAAAAAAACACCTGCAGCAATTCCTTGTGTTTGGATCAAGGCACAACTATTGTTTTCATAAGAAAAGCTAAAGCACTGATTGTTTTCTTGAACATAATGGCTGTCAGAAGAAACAGCAGGCCCTCAGAAGGAGATATCAACCAACCACAAGACTTTCCCATGGAATCCCCCTGTTCAGTTGCAAACTCTAATGTATGTTGTCATTTTCTGTGTTGACGTCTCAGTAAGATGGGTCTTACCTAATTTGTGGTTGTCTGATGTGACTCTGTTGGGAGCAGCAGATGTGCAGCTGACAATGACAGTTTCCTCATCAATAAACCTTGGCCACCATCGGATCCTCCCATGTTCACGTCGTGAGGACGAGACAAAGTCTCTTGGACATATAAAGGCATAGGTCTCTGTATATTCTGTGTTTTTCCTCTCTTCAACTGTCTTGTTTCGGTTTTGCCAGTCGGCAACCATGGAATCTGGTGCACACCCGCTGGTTCTCTCGCGCTCGCTCAATGTCAGTCGGCATAAAATGAATGTTATATGAAAATTAAAAAATAGTGAGGAACAAAATCCAGATAAGCAAAACCACAAAATCGAAATGGTAGCCTAGTGTAGCCTAATAATTCCTAGTGACAAGAGCTGGTCAGACAAGAGGAAAACTGTCAGTGTCAGCCGCACATCTGTCAGCAGCTGCTCCAAACAGACATGTCACAAACTTTAATTTGTAGAGAGAGAGAGAGATGCCCGGTTTGTTCATCGACTGGCAACAGCGGGGGACCCTTAAAGGGCCAACGAGGAGTTTCTATTCGGTTATAAAACAGTCTCACGTTAATGTGGATGAATCTACGCTACCCGCACTTGTTAATGGCTCCATTTTCGATCAATATATCGTTTTGTCTCTATCATTATTTTGTTATTATTAGTGGTGGCGGAAATGCTGGTCGAGCCGACCAGCACTTATTACTTTCGGTTTCGCGGACGCAAATGAGAATAACGGCGATTCGGGCGGCGTTATGGTCGGAACTACGACGGTAATTGAACCTCTTTGAACCTCTGACTTTAATCCTTGATGAATGAAAACATGAGTCCGTCTTGCGCCGGTGGAGGAATTCTACGGTGCGCGCGGAGGCAGCGTGAAAACACTTCGCTTCTCCAAAACTCCTCGTTGTCCCTTTAAACCTTTTTCAAAAAAAGGCCTATGTTCCCTGAGTCCTTTTAGGGGAAAGCGAGGAACATAGGATCCTTTTTCTAAAAAAAGGGTCCTACAGTATGTTCCCCAATCACATACAAAGCGGTCAACATAGGACCCTATGGGTGAACAGCGGGGAACATAGGACCGTTTTTAGAAAAAGGGTCCTGTGTTCCCTGGTCACATACAAAGCAGGGAACATAGGACCCAGAGAACATAGGGATGGTCCTCATTTAAAGAGGGGACTGCAGGGACATGCCATGGACACGGAGGCAGATAGCAGGGATGGTTACAAAGACCAGCGTTTTAGTTAAAGTTTGTTCAATTAGTTACTCACTTAGACATTTTTACAATTCACAGCTGACAACATTCTGCTGAAGTCAAACGATGGTGATGAGCTGCAAGAGTGGCAATAACAAAAACTAAACATGAATAAAAATTGAAGGTGATTGGAGTGCTAACAAATTGATGATGGAAATTATGGTTTATGTGACTGAAAAACTAGTCAGGTGATTCACACTTGATTGATATGTTCATTTCAAATAGTATTAATATTTGTTGATAACAAGCATTATCTGCTCACATCACATGATCATCATATCATGATCACATCACATCATGTTCCAACAACTTTAATCAAATCAATATTTTTTTTTTCCTTTCACATTCATTTTTACCACTCCATCTTTTCAATTCACAGGCATTTACAACACCTCTATTTTTATCAGTTGTTTTTAGTTACTGCCGCCCCTCACAGAAGTGGCAGGCCAGAAACATGGCTTTCTTTTCTCACAAGCCGTATACATTTTTGAAATGCCTGACAAATACTATCATCCCGATGATCATATATCACTATTTTATCCTTCATCAAGTGTATCATTCTGTGTGTACGAGAATGACACTTCTTCTGCCTGCTAAATGGAGTCCAGTGGCACTGCAAATCAAGGTCTGTTTTGTGGTTACTAGTGCATTTGATATTAAAAATGTGAGAGCTGTGCAGATTCTGCTAAACTGCTTCTCATGCTGGTTAGACGGGAAAACCAAAGCTTGAAAAGGAAAGAAAGAAAATTCTGGTAGAGGCAAAGCCATTTGGCCTTTGGCGGCACAAAGGTCAGTGAGTGATTTGATCCCTGCGATACACACAGTATGTAAAAAATGTCATATTTCCATGAGATTTTTATGTGATTTGTCAGTTTTTCATGTAAGAAAAAAGTCAAGTCCTACTTTGTTTTCCCACCCCGGTATGTGTGTGCGTGATCTTCCACTGACACCGACTCAGCAGGGGTGTGGTCTATACCACCACACCTGCAATCCATCATTCCTCACCTGCTGTATATCCCCTCTATGTATATTAGAGTGACTCCAGAGTACTTTTTGCTGGAATAACTCTGCCTGTGCTGTGAAGACTTCCAGGTTTATACTGCTGATCCTGCCACAGAGCACGCACAATAAAGTTAAAATAATCAACTGCGTGCTGTGCATTTTTGCATATTGACACACTAAATGTGATCATGAGAGTATGTAAGAGAGTGTGTATATGTGTGTGTGTGTGTGAGAGTGAATGAGAAGAGAGAGATTGTGTGTGTCTCATCTGACTCCTCATCACTTGAGGGTGACGATAGGGAGAGAAGTGGATTCAGGCCTGCTGCAGGTTCAGATTCAGACAAGCATATGGTTGAATGCTTGGTCTCATTCTGGAGAGGCCAGCTGCTTACCATCTCGCCACTGGCCTCTTTTCACTCATATGCAGCAGGGGCGCAGAGATCCTTGATCATGGCTGAGGTCTTCAGCCTTAAGCATGAGTCTCCTTGCAATCATTGTGGAAAAGTGCCAGTTCACCATGCTGTTTCTGAGATGAACTGACACTGATGCCCACACAGTTAATCCAAACTGGAAGCAACTTAAAGCAACTTCAAGATTTTGTCAGTAGCAGTAGCACAAAGGCTGAGGTGGATATACCCACACGGAAAGAACCTGTGACATACATAAAATTGGCCGTTTTCATATATATGCATATATATGCTACAGTATATGTATGCGCCATATATGCACAGATAAACTGCATATAGGTTTCATATATGCGCATATATCCTCATGAGGATATATGGGGGGAGAGTTTCGAACCCCAGTCTCCCGGGTAACAGTCATGCGTGCTAACCATCCCCTTGGCCAAGTAACCAGGGTGCATTGATCAATTGGAGGCATAGCGACAGGACCCGTCAACTGTCACATCTGTATTACCACAGTGTGTTTTTGCAGATCAGTACCTCATTAAAAAACAAAAAGGTACAGTTCTAGTAGCAACTTCAAGTGCATGTCCCAAAGCAACACAAAGCACACAAACGACCTGCTGCAACTGTACTTGACTTAAACTACAACTTTTTCATCTAATGGAACTAATTTTGAACTTTATACAGTGACTGTCACACCTTATAGGATGACTTGTTAAATGACTTATGTAATAATGTCTCTGTGGGGATTTCCCCTCCTAAATTTACAAATTTGTGTTTTTTCATAATCTCAGTATTGGGGAACAGAGAGAGAGTGGTTACGCATGGCAGGACGCTGCGTTTTTATTAGATTTTCTTGCTTTCATCTCACCAAAAAATCATAAAAGTGTATATTCTGACTCGGTTGAAGTTAAAGGAGGTTTAAATCTGAGGGATGGGAAGGGAAAAGTGACACTGTGATATCAGGGGCACTGAGTCTTGACAAGGACACATTGTGGAAGGAAATTATATTCTTCTCAATATGGAAGTAATTATGTTTCTAATCACAATTTTTAGTCTTGTCTCTTGTGTAAACCCTCTGTTGTTTATTTGAGTTCAAATTAATGTTTACACACACACATGCACGCAAAGCCTGTTACTGATGGGAGCCCCTCAGATCATCAGGGCAAAACAAGAGCAGACAGGAACTATATGGTTTCTGCTTTGCACTGTAGTAATCCCAGTTTGTACAGATTGCCAAGGGATTGAGTTAGGTCATCCTCAAGTAAGCCCTCCATCGACCTCTCTAGCCATCTCATTCAGTCATTTTCCATACATCTGGCCAACTCACGTGTGCTCTCCTTTCCAGTGCTCTCATCTGGTTACCCATGGATGTGTTGGTCTTACTGTAAATAGGTGTGGCTTCTATCTTGAGACAGTGGTAACCTGGTCAGACCATCAATAGTGCAGAAACTTCAATTGTGCTGTTTTTTTATATATATATATGTACCCCACAGTATCAGTGGGGGAGTGGAGGAGATCACAGGCAGACAGAATATGTGTGTGTTTTTTTTTTTTTTGTGCCTGTTTGCTTTGTGTGTTGGTTAGTAAAACCTTTGGCCCTAATTTCATTTTCCCCTGAGGATGGGAGTGAGGGAACTGAGGAAAAAGGGACATTCAACAAGACCGAGAGAGTGAGTGAGAGTGCTGTAAACAGCTATTCCTGTGTGCCTCCCCCACTCTGACATTTTATGAAAATAAGCAGGTGACACATTAAAGGAAAGTAGTGTACTATGGCCAATAGAGGGCACAGCAACTTACAACAGACAATATGAATGAAGAACGGCACAGAAACAGTGGATTATCCCAAAGCTAAACAAGGGGAGTGGGCAGTGGACAATATCACTCTTGTCACACTTTCTTTTATTTCTCGTTTTTCGCTTTCCATTCATTGTTTTGATCATCTTTTGCTCCACTCTTTTCCTACTTTTTAGTTTAAGGCCTCCTCTTCATTTGCAACAATGCTGGCAGTGTATTCATATATTGCTGTTTATCCACCTGAAAGAAATACACAGGAGCCCCTGCCTGGGTTTCATTAATTTTTCTTCCCCTCTGTTCACAACACAGGTCATTGATGATGGCTGTTGGGAGACAGGGAGACGTAAGCAGTGCTTTAAGAGGATTTGGAGTCTGGAGGCTTGGAGCTATGACTTGTGTCACATTGAATTAAAGGTAAAGGCTTGATCAAGCTGAATAGGGATTCATCCGTCAGAATCATCAGATTTACAATAACATGAAGATTAATGCTTTAAACTGCATGCTTACTCCATTTCATACATGTCCCTGTTTCTGTCATGGAATGTGTCATTCAATAAAGTACACATTTTGCATTGCTTCATCATATTTGTTTTATTGGAATGTGTCGCACATGTCATAACACACAAGCTTACAGTTTAATACAGCAGTCTTGCAATAAATTCTCCTTCATGAATGCTATAATGTTCAGTTTTTCATGAAATTGTTTTAGTGAAGTGTTGATTCAACTGTATAATATTGGAGGATGCAACTCGAGATGCTGTTGAAATTAATTATACAGAAAGGTGTATCTGTTATTTACCTCACCCTCACTGATATGAAATGGGCTCGATAAACCAACTGAAATGTTTGCCCATATAATGCAATGCAGTCCAAACTGCAGCCTCCAAAGGGACCTTAAGATTGAAGTGCCACCATAGTTACAAGAACAAGACAGTGACAAAACTGAAAACTAAGACTGACAATACACTTTATGTCGGTGACACCGTTCATTCATTTACAGTATCCATTTATTTTCATTGTCCATTCGTCTTTCCTGCTCTACTGAACATTATATCTCAGTAATGCCTGGATAGGACTTCTTCAAATTTTACAGGAGGAACTGATTAGATTTAGGTGGGCAAAGGACAAGGTAAGAATTACCTCACAAAATACTGCAGCATATATGACATCTCCAGATCTTTGTTTTCAATTACATGCAAAAAATATTTGGTGGACAAGGGTCAAAGTTCAAGTTCATGGTGATTTCACATCCTTAAAACATGGTATATCAAGAATGTGCAGTGAGAATTTCATTTATGTCCGATAAACTGATTCATGATTTGGTGGTCCATGGTCAAAGGTAATTGTGACTGCAAAAAAACAAACAAACATGATTTTAGACATTACTCACAAATTCATGTGCCAATTATGACACATTATAGCAGAGGTGCAGCATGTAGCAACAAACAAAGTTCTTGGGTGTGATTTTTTTTTCTTTTCTAAGGCAAATCATGTGAATCAGAATTTTAAGAATTGCATGATAAAGGCTATGTCCCCTTAGCACTTTTTTTATTAAGCAATAGCAAAAACAAATCTCTTTTTTTCTGTCATTAGAAAGCTGACCCTGCTGACAGGTCAAATGTGTGTGTTGTTCCTCAGACAGACAGCAGCTCTGTGGTTATTCTGAACGCCAGCTGCCTAAGGGGGAGCGCACCAGAGCCATCGAGATTCATAAATTCATAAAGTTTCTGCTGCATTGCTTTATCACTTCCCTTTGAAGTGTGTGTGTGTGTGTGTATGTGTGTTTTTTTCCTTTTATTTCATTTTGCAGACACTATTGTAAAACATTTTACTTTGTAGTTATATTGGTAGAATGAAATGTGTGTTCTTGATGAGGAGGCCTATTCCAAAATTGAGAATGTATGTAAACGCACACATACACACACACTCTCACACTCTCTCTCTCTCTTACATACTCATTATAGGGCACCTGCATAACTAATTAGTACTGACAGCTCACTCACGTCCTCTCTGAAAGAAACACTCACATACTTGCACGCACACACACACACACACGCAGCAGCATCAATCACAAATGGAAGTGTTTTTCATTTCCATTAATTTGGCTCTGGATTAAAGCTGACCCATTTTTGCCGGTGTAGCTTGCTTTGGACAGGAGAGACGGGGGAATGAGGACAAACCAGATTAATGGTTATAATACACCTACATAAAAAGTACTGGTGTACCTGCAGGGTCTGTCTGACAACAGGTTCACTTCTTCTGAGGTTTCAAGTCCAAAATCACACAGTAAAAAAATAGTGTAGCCCCAAGAAATAATCTGTGCCATATTAACATGAATAAAGGTTCTGTTATTTTCCATTTGAGATAAATATAACATAATATATCCTGAAGCAATTTATTGGAGAGCACTGAAAGAGACTTTTGACAGTGTGATCACAAGTGTCATATTATTTTTACCCAGTGCAGGTCTCTCTTTGCTTGCCTGCACCTGGTTTGTATTTTACTTTAAACTTAGCTGTGCCATTGTCATAGAAATGCAATATTTAGAGTCAGGATCAAGTAGCACAGTGTAATTTTGGTGTCAAGGATTACAGTGATTTGTGATTACCCCAGCTGCCAGACCAGGACCTCATTCCTCAAATGTAGCCCGTCTTAGAGGAGTGTTTTTGAGCATAAGGGGGTATTTGCTCATTTACACATTTCTCAGTGTGGTCAGGGCCACTGTGATACTGTCTGTTTTAGAGAGACATCAATTATGTTTAATATGTTATAATAATATAAAAAGCAGCCAAAATATGTCATAGATTTTTTGAGATCTTAACTAAATACTAATCAAGTGAAACACGCAACAGAAACAGCTGCCTCTGATTAAAATAGCCTGTGGAGAGCTACCACGTGGTCTCAATTAAAGACTCCTGGAATTGACTGCATCTGGCATGAAAATAGTCTGAATATTAGATTATGTGATACTGAAAATTTGAGTTCTGTAAGTATCATCTCAGAGGAAATCAAAATCAGTCTTGGTTTTCTGACTTTGAGTTTATGAAAGCTTGGAACACAGAGTTAACATGGCTTTCACAGAGGCTTGGAGTTTTCACACCACTTTGCTGCTGTGTGCAGCAAATAAACAGGTAGTCCTGAATCCCATTTGTAGCAACACTTCTTGTCATGCAAATAAGGTTAAGACAGCATTGTAAAAGAATAATTCGATAGCCAAGGCGTGGAAGTACAATTTGCCATCAGAAATGTGTGTCTGATGTTTTGTGCATTTGAAAGTATAATGAAACTATATTTTATTATAATATAACCACAACAGTTTCAGTACCTTCAAAAGCCAATCAACGCCACAATCCATGCCAGCCATTTCATTTTGACTAGCTGGAAATGTGTTGACCTGAATAGCACAACCACTGACTGGCATAAAAGAAATTGCAGTGGTGGGTAACCATCAGGGCCCTCTTGGCATTCAGAAAAGACAAAACATTGCACCATATTAATAATTATATTCTATCTCTTTTGTTGATATCATTTTTCTGCTAATTTACAAATGTGCCTTTTCCTTGTTGGAAGTGTGTCAAACAACTTCATGTTGTGATTTGCTAGATGGAAGCAAAAAAAGTAGACACATTATTTTAGTCACCTTTGTTATGATATACCAAGTGCAACATCTTGAACGCTGTCATGGAGAGACTGAAAATATCTCACCTTATCCCTGACTGAACGGTTATTGTTGTCATTCATAAAATACCAAAGTACCGACACAAGAAAGCATAAGCACAGGAGAAGCCAAATGCAAGACTGAGTATTTGCAAACTTGTAAGTGCATCTCTCTGAATGAATGTGCGAATGTGTTCATTGTCCTAATGTAGACCGCTTCATCACAAACTGTATTGTACTGTACGTGCGAAAACTATGAATTTTTGTGACTGTTTTTCCATTATATTTCCTTCAAAATAGCTGAAAATTCTATATTTCTTATGTCCCGATGGCCATGGTTTGGAGTTTGTGTGAATTATAAAAACAATAGACATGTTGAAACTTGAGGAGGTTAAAATGTTGCCAATTTTGGTATTTTAGCAGAAAATAATGACATCACATCCAGAATTGAAGATAGGAAACAGAGTCCATTCTTTTTAAAGACCAACAAGATGACTGACAAATTTCTCAGTTGGATTATGCCACTTCGACACCATGACAGACACATTGAGCCTTTAGCACTCATGAGCACCCAAAACTCAAACACATAATAAAACTAGCAGAGGAAAGACCAGGAAAAACCAAGCGTGATCGAACTGAATGAGCAAGATGCAGGAAGGCCAAGAGGAGCAAGACTGACTGAGTTGCTGAATTAGGACTAAGTAAGTGAGATCAATACTGATTCGTACTTCAATGCATTTGAGAGGTTGGCCATTGCTTTGAAGTGGCCCGAGGAAATGTGGCCACTCCTACTACAATGTAAACTGCTAGGGAAAGCCCAAGAAGTGGTCTCGGCGCTCCCTCTTGCGGACAGTTTAGTTTGTAAAAGAGGCCATTCTGCGCGCATGTGAATTAGTGCCTGAAGCATATAGACAAAAGTTCCGTGGTCCCCGAAAAAAACCCTCACGGACGTACAGTATGTAGAGTTTGCACGAGACAAACGCACATTGTTTGACAAGTGGTGCTCCGCCTGTAAAGTTACAGATTTTGCCGACCTGCGGGAGCTAGTGTTAATAGAAGAATTTAAAAAGAGTTTGCCAGATCATATAGGAGTTTATCTGAACACAGGTGCCCATTACATGAGAGAAGTTAATCACGGCACAAAAATCTGACGCAAGTATGGTGAAGCGTTTGGCGTCTGCGGAGAAGCTAGGCACTCTTTTTCGTTGATAATGGTGTGCTGATGCGTCGCTGGTCGCCGTCGTAGGAATTTGACTGCGGGGTGGTGGATCAAATTGTTGTTCCCTCCCTTAAAAAAAAAAGACAGTGTTACTCTCTAACCGTTGTCCTTATTATTATGGGCCTTACCATGGGGTTTAATTAGTAGTCACAGCTTTCAGCTACTACACATGGTTATTCAGATAAATATAATTTAAATGGTAATACCCCCTGGCTTTTCAACTGTGATATAGCATGAATCTGGTAACTGTTTCATGTCTAATCCTTGGTGCCTTTAACGTCCAGGGGCTGAAGAGGGGACTCTCAACTGACAACCAGGACAAGCTCCATGGTCTCAGGTGTTGCTGGCTGTTTTTCTCTATGGATGATTGTGTTGTCTGCCAGCTGCAGGCAGTGGAATTAATCAGTGCCTCTTATAAGCCCCAGAGTGTTAATGCCATCAGCAAACTTGAATATATAACTTCATGAGAGGATAGGCAGTAAAATGACATGTAAAGTGACAAGAATCTGAGAATGACATACTGTAATAGCTAATGGTTTGCTTGGCTCATATCCATTTGTAGATAGATTTAGGGAAACTCAAAAGGCTTAAACTTAGATGACTGAAAAGTGTTGATTTCTAGGTAGAGTTTCTACATCGTATTTGTTACTTCTTAGCATCACACAGTAGATGTCAGATCTTCTTTCTGTTGTATCTTGCACAGTTGCGACATGACCTGAACCTGAACTCAATTGAGGTCCCCAGTATTAACCTCATCATATCATGTGCATCACCTATTTTCCTCCCTGCTGCAGTGCAAATGAGACTGAGGCAGACATTATTTATTTATGTGTTAGTTCCTGCTTTTAGTTATTAATATAGTTCCTGTTCAGTTTTGTGAATTATTAAAGGTCATTATTATTCTTTAATTTATCCGTTGTACTAATCACAATGAAGGCTTATTTATGCCACCTACCTTGAAGAGTCACATACTGGGTGAGAGCAACATGCTGGTGTAGTAGTTAGCACTGTTGTCACCCAGGGAGAAGAGAACCTGTCTGAGACTCTGGATTTGATTCATGGCCCTGGGGCCTTCATGAGTTCTCTCAATTTCTCTGTTTTGCTAACCATCCATCCTCCCCCCCGGCCTATACCTTTTGTTTACAAAAAAGTAGACGAAAAAGGCAATCCGTGGAGCAATGGATAACATTATATGTATATTTGTGTAGTCATATCCATCATAAACAAGAGATTAGGTGATCTGCATGGGACCAACCTCTTCACTGTAGAACTCCCAAATCCTTCAACTTCTGCTGCTATAAATAAGGTAATTGTGGTTGTAGTTATTAAATTACAGCATAAGTCAGCGGAATGTTCTTGTTAATATAAGTCCTAAATAGTCCTATTTTCCATCAGCAATCACTTACATAGAGTGTTTGACTTCAAAACGGGTTAAATCCAGTTACTCTGCTCTGCTGTAAATTTTAGGAGAAAACTTTCCTTGTGGGATTACAAGTGTTATCCAATGAGGAGAATTGAATCCTCATGAAGGAAAAAATTGCAGCCAAGGGAGGTCTGAATGTGGTGAATAGGGACGAGGACCAATAGATGCGGTGGGGAGGGAGGGGGCTGCTAACTCATGGTGCGTTCAGGCAACCCGTAATTGTGTTTTTCCGATCTGGTAGTTCAGAAACCCGGGTCGATTACGAGTTACGTTATAGTGCACTTTCACAGGCAACAGGAGTCGGAAAAACACATGTTATGTGAGTTGCCTGGAACGCTACCCAAAGTTGTAATGGTCGTTTTGAATCAATAATTTTTTTTCAAAAGCCTGCCTTAGCTTTAGCCAAAATGACTGGATCGCTGACTTATGCTTTAATTATTAATCAAGGTAGTAATCAATAGTATTTATTAGGGTAATTTTATAAATTGGCTATCTGGTGCCCCAAGGTGGACTTCATGTAAATTAAATCCTGTAAAAGCTTTATTTCAAAATTTGTATTTTGGTTTAGGCTTGCAAACCTAAACCTATTTTTTGCAAAGTTGATTCGGGCTTGAAATGTTTTTTTTTCTTTACTTGTTTTTACAAGCTGTGAGGTGAAATCCAGATAGGAAGGGTGTGTGTTGACAGCTCAACAAATGAATCAGCTTCTGCAGAAGATCACAAAGATGTCTTGGTGTTGCACGTATAAAAGATGAATAATGACAAAATAATAAATGGATCTTTAAACCAAGCCTATTTTCTAGGCCTTTTCTCAAATTTGCATATCCATAATAAAATGAGTATATCTCTGAAACCACAAGGGCTTTTTGAATACTTTTGGTGTCATAGTAAAGGGAAAAAATGTAGAAATTGCTGAGATGTGTAAATTTCAGTATGGGTTACTGGTGAAGAGTAAATGAAGATGACAGACAGCAAAAATTAAATAAATGTTATGTTTGCCTAAAAAAAAAAAAATCATATTTTGGATGAGTGTCGCTCAGAATGATGCTACTAAAGCTCAAAACCTCTATCAAATGATTGTACAATGTAGGCCCTATGTACATTATCTCTGCAGTGGTTGATTCTGATAAAGTGAAGCAGTACAAAATAATTGAGATTTTACTACAAAATATTCAGGCAAGCTTTCCAAAATGTCCATTTTTGGCACAGCTTGGAACCACCTGCCACTATAAACCATTGTTTCATTTTTATTTTCACACAATTTACATAAACTAACTGAAAAAGAATCAACCGGGCCTAAATAACAACTACTCAGAATGAGCCAATCAGAATCAGCAGAATCCTGAAATGTGTGACGCGCAGGCTCAGGCGCACGCGGTGCTCTAGGTGCCCGTCCGGACCGACTTGGATGTAACACCCGGTCAAAGTTCAAACTGGAAATGTTGTGGATTTACCCATGAAACAAACTTTTCACAGCGAAACAGCAAAGGTAAGAGAAAATTTACAACCATGTTTTTGGCCAAAATTGTGTTTGCTCGACTTCGCTTGTTTTTGCCTTCTCTCTCTGCGGTGCTTCTGTGTAGCAGCTGGTGCTATTGTATGTCATTGCAATCTTTGTAGTGTTATTTCATATGAGCGGTAGCTGATGTGTTTTGCATAATGTATAGCCTACAGTATGAGCCAGAAATGTGGCGACTGGGTCCACACAGAGGTGCTTCATGAAGTTTGATGTTTACAGTAGTTGTTCAGTTTGTTAAGTCCGGCTCTCAGCTTTATGGTCTGTGCGCGTTTGGCGTCATATGATTCTACTTCCGCACGAAATTGATCCACAACGGGCTGATTTCAGCCAAGGGGAGTGCAATTGTTTTATTGGAGAGATGAGCGATATAAAAAAAAAGCACGATCGCAGCCTGAAGTGTTGCTGCAAATATGACGAGATGAGGCAACTGGCATTTTAAATTGTGTTTTATATTGTTGCATATTTCACTGATCGCAATTACAACGCGAGTGTGTGTTTTATTGGAAGCGTGGCTGGTGTGCGTATGGAAATAGGTTACAGTGGGTTTCTTTAGGTGCTGTGGCTACAAGCAAATCTCATATTGTCTCTGTACAAAGACAACAAAGACCTTTTAAATGTGAAAACAGCAGAGACTTATTCAAGATTTTGGCAACACTGAAATATAACAGGAATTAATTTATTCATGGCCACATTAAGTGAAATTATTAAAGGGATAGTTCACTCAAAATTCAAATTTCACTCATTATCTACTTACTCTTATGTCAACTAAGAGCTCTGAGAATTTTCAGAGTCCTCCGTTCCTTCTCTGAGTTACGGGGGGTCCGCGCAGCAGTATTTGTCCATATAATGGTTGTCAATGGACACCAATTTTCTTCGTCCAAAAAGACACACCAAAAAACATCCAAATACCTCCATACTGCTCGTCTGTAATATCCCTCATGTATTGAAGCCCCGACATGAGGAATTGTTCTGCCGGTGTCCATTGAAAACCATTATATGGACAAATACTGCTGCGTGGACTCCCCCGTAACTCAGAGAAGGGACGGAGGACATTTGAATTTTGAATTTTGGGTGAACTATCCCTTTACTGATTATCCATCTGATTGTCTGTCCTGCTGCGAGCGCACTACTTCTTTCAATGGTGACTGACCTTATTTGTTGGCGGACGTAGTTCTTTGTGACGGGCCGCCACGAAACACTGTGTTCTTATGTTGATAAAAGGCTGATTTGGTGACTGATTTGATATGGCTGTTGGAGGTCAGACCAGCACGCCAAGGATTCGGACTTGGTCTTTAATTTCTAAAGACAGTGACTGAAGGTGTTTACTGACAGCGACCCTCTCCTCTTTATTGCCAAAAACAACGTTCTCAGTTTTTTCTTGAGTGATTGATTGATCCTGTCCCCCATGTGGGGGACTTTGGTTTTTAGCTGTAATGCATGCACTGTGACCCCTGATATCATGTGCACATGAATTAATAAAGGTAAACAATATGAACGGTTGTGTACAGTAATAGCACTCGGCTCTGGCATGGCACTTGTCAAATCACTGGCTGTAGATTTATCAACATATGTCTCCTACTTCCTCCAGATGGCTGCAGGGAATTATTTACTGAAAGAGAAACTTTTCTGTGCAGAGTCTAGTATAAAGCAGCTGTGGACAACAGATACTGTCAGAATCAATTACATTAATTATCATAAAAAAATCTATACTGGCATCTTTACCAGTGCTCCTGCTTTGACACGCTAAACACCCATTCTTTTTGCAGATTTAAACAAATCCATTGGCAGTAAAGTGTTTAAATTATTTCATATTCCAAAGATGTTTGTGTTATTTCTGTGCATTTAATTTAGTGTCAGCAGAGTGATACTCTCTCAGGAATCAACGTGACTCTGAGACATCTCATCTCAACACAGCAGCAACGACTCACTTTGTACAACTTCATTTAAAAAACACTTCTACCTGCGCGCTATGCACAGTTAATTTCAAGGTCAGGAAATTATCAGAGCACTGCTTGTGCTTGTTATAATCAGTAACTAGGGGCTCTTGTCTCTCACATTTAGACTCACAAATGTCTGTCATACACTCACACCGAAATTACAATCAGCAAGAGTTTCCCAAGAAGTTAAATTGTGGTACTTTGTATGGCCATTTTGGGGACAGTTACTGTCTTCAAGCCTTTTATTATTGCTGTCCATGTGTTCTACAAGTTCATACATGTTTGACACATTCACATGGTAGAGTGGTAAAGTTTTGCCAGCAATAATCACAGTCTGTAGGAAGGACAAGGAAGGGCATTCAACTACAACCTAGCAGCAGCTGTTTTGTCGAACAATGTAGACAATTTCAGTACATATTACCTCCTCAATGTGGGTGGGGTCATCATAGCATGGCTGCTACGGCCAGTCATGTATAAATCTGTATAAACCCGGGACCTGATGCGGTTGGAGATGATTTTGGAGACCAAACAATGGTAGATTTTAGGTTATATCTATTTACTTTAGGGAGAAATAGAATTCGGTTAGAGACAATCATGACAAACCTCTTTAAGTGACTACAACAATAAATGCAAAGTTATTTGCTCAGTAGGGAGCTAGCTTTTCAGATATTTGTATTCAAGTTTTTAGTCCACCATGACAGCTCTGTGTGAACCCGTCAGTCAATCTGAACTAATTTTTGCAACGTTCATTACATATGACTAAAGTCCAATATTGTTATGTCTACCTTTCCAAAAACCTGTATCCATCTGGCATTTAACATTTGGTTGGTTCAGTGGTTTAGTTGTGTGCATCCAACACACAAATCATTACAGACAGCTCTCCACATCATACTGTGAAATATTAATGTTCGTGTTACATTCATTTACTGGCACTGCGTGGGTCAGACTGACCTGGCATTTGAAAGTAAATGTATGTAGAAATGTATGTCACTCTCTCCCAGTATTATCCTTGAGCCTCTGGGCAGTCACAAATGTGTTAAGTGATTTTAATGCTAAGTGTGGTCAACTGAACAATAATAAAAACTTTAATGAATTTCAGACCAGTAATTCTGGTTAGAGCTCTTAGATAAAATTAAAAATACTTTTGGGAGTCATGCAATGTCCTTCATGGTCTGGAGTTTTGTGTGTATTCTTTTTCTTTTGGTTTGTGTTTTGTTTTCCCCTTTCCTCCCAATGTTGTGGTGTGTTGTGTGGCAGTGGGCGGGGCAGATGGCAAACTTGGGGGAGCATGGCAAAAAATATCGTGGACGGCAACGGCAAACAGCAATGCCGTCCCGAGTTAAAATATTTTAACTTTTGCTGTCTGCCACGACGGTGAACTCAACCAAACTTGACATCTGAGTACGAGTATGTTGATGTTGCCATAGCGACATGGTGACGTGTCTTTCCGTTGTGCCATCCGACAGTTTGTTGTGTTTTTAAGTGCCATGCTTAAAAGGCTAAAGAATCTGCCTTTCTTCAGTTTCCTACATCAAATTGGTCCACAAACTCAGACTAGATGTTTTTGTTTCATTAACAAGTTCTAGTTTTAAAAGAAACTTTTGGTACATCTTTGCTGTTTTTATTTCCTCTCTAAGAGCTTAGGAACTTTTTGACCTGAAGTTTGGTCAAAAAGACTTAAAATTGATTTATTGCTGTGGAAAAAACACAGAGCAAAAGCAAGGCCCTTACACCATGAAAGTGTAATATGAGTATTTTGATACACAGAAGGAGCACAGCATGCAGTGAACACAGATAGACTTTGGAGCAGGTTAAGTTCACAGAAAAGAAATAACCTTCGATGGCACCGTCAGAATGTTCACAGCTGCACAGTGCTATCTCATTTCTGCTTCCACATATGAAACTGACCCACAAACCAACACAAAGAGTAAGAGGCAAACATGTGCAAACATGTGTGTTCCCATGAAGTTGCCAGGTTTATAACTCCTGACCTAAACTAAGACCAAGATAACGTTTCAAATGGCCATGATGCATTCACACTTGCAGGGTTTCCGCGGGTCCTTAAAAAGTCTTAAATTAAAGCTGCTGCTGTCAGCTGATTCTTTAGTGAGTGTGTGTGGCTGGCTGAGTTGTGTTTCACTGCTGACTTCCAGAGCAGCATTGATTTACAGGTTTAATCAGCACTGATTAAACATTTAATAGGTTCAGCTGGATAGGATGCTAGTAAGCCTGGGTAGGCTGAGCTCGCTTCGTGGTACAGGCCTCAGCTAGCCTGTTGCTATTGCTTGGTGATGTTTAGTGTAAACGGGGCAACCGTTAAAAAAAAACGACCGTTGTGTTGTGTGACGGCAGATGCCGAACCAGGTGTTTATTTAAAGTTAGAGAGGGACAAGGAGCGAGGTGAGCTGGGGGAGGAAGGGAGGTGTGTGTGTGTGTGTGTGTGTGCATGCGTGCATGTGTGTTGTTGTTGACTTATGCATAGTGGAATAAAGAGCTAGTATCATACAGTGAACAGGGCCGTTGCTAGGAATTCTGGGCCCCCTGAAAGAATTGTGACACACAACTTGTGTCTTCACCGTCACAGGATTTAGTTTTCTCTCACAGCAGAGAAAAGCACACATTGAGCTGTGTTCACCTCGTTTTGTGCGGTATCAGAAGGTGTGATTGATTGCTACTGTGGAACCAGCACTGAGCCATCTTAACAACAGGCTGAACTTCTTCCTTAAATCCTCGTTTTTTTCTTTGCTAACTGACAAACTGCTCCAATTTGAACCTATTTTACTAGGCCTACAGATGCCTCATATGTGACTCTGTGTATTATTTTTTCTATTCTGTAGAAGCACCTGTTCCTGCAGGCCTTTGCCCGCCAATTGTTTCTGAAAAGGTGCTATTTTAAAGTTTATAATAATAATAATAACTAGAAAATTTCCATCCATCCATCCATCCATTATCTATACCGTTTTATCCTTACAGGTCACGGGTGAGCTGGAGCCTATCTCACTAGAAAATTTTGAACGGGCACCGGGGCTACTGCCGACTGGTCCCTGCAGCTATTTCATAGCTGTTGGGACCAGTGCCCGGTGCGATTGCCTGGTGCCCTAATAATAACATACTGGTTCTGAAAGATGTGTGTCAAAAATTGCAGGTTTATGCAGGTTCATATCTGTCATTTGAGATGTGTATACAGTTTTGTGTGGAGACTGGAGCCATGTGGGACATCACAGCTGTATTGTCTCATCATCAGAGGTGTTTTGCACAGGTGTTGTGCTTTCTGTACCTGTTTGTGGAAAGGTGAAAGGTGTAGTCTTTGAGATATCACAGATGTGAATGTGACATTGTTCATGTTCCATGTGTGACATTGTTGTTGCATGAGGGCTTTCCAAATATGCTCATTGTCGTTAGACAGAAGCAGATGTCTTTGTTGGTACAAAGGTGTGTAATGTGTGGCAAAGTATGGATTATATTCTTTCATGTTGTTGCTCAGATTCATGAAGAGGAGGAACAATCAATATGAGCCTTGGGAAACTGTTACATAAGGACTAGAGGAGTAGACTCATGTCAAGAGTTACACAGACAGCATGTGTTTGTGAAGTGCAGGACAATTTGCCGTGCTGCTAAATCGTGACAAATGAATATCTGTCAAAAAAAGGGAAATCCAAGGCACTCTTCTTCAGTAATATAAAAAGCCTTTATTGTACAATGGCTACATCAAATAAAAACATTAGAGTGGGTTACAGCCCATGCGTTTTGGCAAAAGCCTTCTTCAGGGTGTAACCCTCAGCATGCTGATGGTCCTTATCCACCTTATTTTTCACAGATTCATGGAGGTCTGGGTTTTTGTGCGGAACTTCCGGTCCAGCACTCTTGATGCGATAATATCATTATCGCATTCCATAATTGCGATCAAAACAATAAAACACAATTTAACAATGACAATTGTTGTTACTCTATTCATTTAAGCTTAATATTTAAAAGTAGCGCAATGTAGAGCTGTCAGGATTTTTTTAAGCAGCATCCTCTCTTGCAACACGTTGCTTCAAACCAGCTTCGTAGTACAGTGTTAACTCGGACCAGAACTTTAGGTTTTGTTCAGCTGTATTATGAACACAAAGCCTGGCTATGTTGAGCCTCCTTCGCCTCCTCCTCTGGTAAGGGAATGCGGCTGACCGGACGTGCCGCACATAAATCTGGACGTTCATTTTCACCTTACTTCCGCATTCGAAAATAAGATGGATAGGATGATTGAAATCACCTGGAGAGGCAAAAGGATGATGGGAACATGGGAGAAGGGGGGAACATGACCAGTAGATGGCACCACTAATTGTGCAACCCAGCCTCACTCATGGATGAGGGCCTAGAAAAGCATTCAGAAAAAACATTAGAGGTGGTGACAGACTCAAATTATTGTTGCAGAGGGAAACTTTTATCAGATGAAAGCTACCACCTATCCAGGTTTTATGAAGACATTGATTTTAGTCCTTTTTTGTAACTAGGCTATATTTTTGGCATTATTTCCCATTGCTACAGACATGGTGTTTTTCTTTTTCTTTTTTTCTGAATTTCATGGTTGAACAATTAGTGGTGCCATCTACTGGTCATGTTCCCCCTTCTCCCATGTTCCCATGATCCTTTGTGCCTCTCCAGGTGATTCCAATCATCCTATATAAGGAGCATCAGCATGCTGAGGGTTACACCCTGAAGAAGGCTTCTGCCGAAACGCGTGGGCTCTAACCCACTCTAATGTTTTTATTCGATGTAGCCATTTTAAAATAAAGGCTTTTTATATTACTAAAGAAGAGTACCTTGGGGCGGTGCGTGGCGTGGTGGTTGGGGCGGCCGCCCCGTGTGGAGGCTGCAGTCCTCAACGCAGGCATCGCCGGTTCGAATCCCGCGTCGGGCAGACCTTTCCTGCATGTCATTCCCCCCTCTCTGCCTCCCCCTTTCCTGTCTATCTCACTAAATACCATCAAATAAAGGCAATAAAAGCCAAAAAAATATTGAAAAAAAGAGTACCTTGGATTTCCCTTTTTTTGATCCATGTTCCCACCAAAGAGCACCTTCGCCATATGTTTTGAACCTTCTGAGCACTCCGGACTTTTTTCCGGAAATGAATATCTGTGTTGTGACTGTATTATATGAACCATTAGTTCCACTAAAACTGAGAGAGTCTTGTGTGAGAGCTACACATTTTTAACTAAGGTGATAAATTTCACGTGGCATGTTGTTTTGGATATGTGTCTATGTTTGACTCATCAATACTAAGGTGATCAAATGCGTCCCTCTGTGTCTTTGTTTAGCTGCTGCTTTGTTTTAGCTTCAACCTCATAAAAACGAATTAGACTAAAGCAAGAACAATTTAGTTTTTTGTTTTTTTGTTTTTTTAATAAACACATTCATTCAATCTTTCTTATTTTTAACACTCCACATGGAATTGAATGGTGATCAATACTGTTGTTGTTGGGTAATATTAACAAAGTAACAGAGTCCTGTTTGTGGTACAGTATAGACAAAAAAACACCTCAAACTTTATTAAGGTTAGCGTAAGACAGTGGTGAGCAGTAGAGGTGAGCACTTTGTATTTAACAATTGTCACAATGTCTCTTTTTATATCAAACTTTTAGTATTTGAATGCCTACAATTCCAAAACATGTGTCATTCCTTGCTATAGGTGCACAAGAGACAAAGATTAATGTCCAAAATAATTTTTAAGGTCCATTTATCAACAAAAAATCTCATTTGCGAAATAATTTTTTCTTTTGTTTTTTTTTAATGAATTTAGTTGTTGCTCATTTGCACTGATAAGGTTTGAGAGTTGAAATTCACTATTTTTCTGTCATATGAGAGGAGGCCTTTACAAAAGACAACCTTTTCTGAGACACTTCTAAGTAGTAACATCTCATTTCAGCTTTCCTGTGCATAACGTTATTAACACCAGTATGAACAATAATAGTGTGAGGACTTGGGCAGAGGTCAGTGAGAGCAGGGAAGTGCTCAAGCAGATTGAGGACCTAGCCACCAGACAGACAGTCGGTAAAGCTACAGGGAAATTCACAAATCTAATTATTGAATCTAATTATATTCTCCCAGAAGACAACGCTCTGAGCTGCTGTTTCAACAGCACTGTAGACACATTTGAGTGAGGGTAAATGGGATGGGGAAGCACCACAAGTCCTGTCTGCTGACTGACCATATTCAGTGGATGGCTCAATCTGAGCCAGGAGTCATCTTCTAAGGCACGTGTAAAATGCTGGATGGATTACAATGTGCGATTTTGTTCTGTTGTTTTTTAATATGAATGAAGCAATTAATTTGTACATAGCAGCCAGTTGGCAGCAGGTGCTTTAGAGAACAGAACTTTTTTTTTTTTTCAGTATTTAATTGTTTTTCCATCAAATTAAAGTAGGCAATAGATGATAAGTGAGAGGCAGTCTTTAGTTTTCAACTCAAATAAAACTTGAATAGAAAAATTACAGACCATTTTTGTTGAAATGTTCTCTCAAATTGTTATCATTTTATTTTGTTAGTCGTCAGCAAATGTTCAGCTGTAATAGCAACATTTTCTTTTTGTCTTCCAATTATTATTAGGTTTCATGTTTAAATCCTTGTTTTGCACTGTTACCATCATTATCAGTGTTGTTCATGAGAAAGTATGTTTATATCCAACTACTTTGTAACAGCAAATACATAACCTGATAATGCTATTATGCCTTTTTAACAGCAACAGTCAGATCTATCTGTCCCATCCTCTTGAATGTGTATGTTTCTCTAAAATTTGGGACAAATATTAAATATACAAAATATATAAAAAAATTAATATTCATTTGTACTCAAGGATGAACTTATTAGATTGTGGTGGGCAGTTCATGGTTAATTGCTATATTTCGAATATTTATATGATTGATGATGAATGATTATATTACCTGACTAAAGTAAATTGTAGTCTGGCATTGGACTAAGATAAGGTGCAAACAACCTACAAAAAAAGATGTGGGTGTACCGAGCAATGAAGAAGTTCAGCCTGTTGTTAGGATGGCTCAGTGCTGGTTCCATGGTAGCAATCAATCACACCTGCTGATACCGCACATAACGAGGTGAACACAGCTCAATGTGTGCTTTTCTAACAGTGCTGTGAGCGAAAACAAAATCCTGTGACGATGAATGTTCATGCATTTACTGTATAACACAAATCCAATGTGGAGATGTCTGTAAGGATAATATGAAGAGATGATGTTTCAGTTAGACAAGGTCAAAGGTCAGCTTCACAGTGACACTATAAAACTGCAGAAACAATTGATTTTCAGTTCTGTAATTAAGGAAAGTGACTTTATCAACTTTTAAACAAGACACTGTTCGGGGTTTGACACAAATGAGGAGCCACAATGTGATTCCACAGATGCATGCAGTTTGTTTCACTGAGACATTAATTTGTCCACTTGTCTGTCTGTCTGCCATTATTATTTTGAACTCACTACTGACAAAAGAATGCAGTATTTCATTTCTCATGCAGTTTTTCTCTTACTTTTTCCCCATGAAAAGAGGTTGCAGAATATTTCTGTCACGTTATTTATTGTTGGAGTTACCTGAGCAGCTTTACAGTACATTCAAACGAAACTAATTTGGAACAAACAGAAGCATTTCCTTTACATAACGGAAGTATCATTGATTAGTAGTGTGACTCTCCAGCAGACATACAAATGTGACTCACACAAGCATGAGACATCTGGTCTGTGTGTGTCTGTGGCGGTTGTGCAACAGCAATTTCCAGCAGAGAGAGCATTATGGTGATCACCAGTTGAAAGGGTAACAGTGGGTGATGGGAAAATATTGACACTTTGCCCACCCTGATGTGCCACTTCCTTGATGAGCAGCAGGGTCTAACCATCTCAAATAACCAGACTGCATAAGATAACACTTTTATTTTTGATCCCACTCTCAAGGGGACATGGGAGAGAAAGGCAAATGCCTTTTATAAGGATTACAGCAAGCTCTGTGTATTTGTGAAGCTTTAGTAACAGGTTTAGTAACAGAGAGGTCGTGAATACACCGATCAGGCATAATATTATTTTGGTCCCCCTTTCGCTGCCAAATACAACACAAACTGTGAGGCACTGTGGATTCTGACACCTTTGTATCAGCAATTGCCTGTTTAATCGGACCACACGGGCCAGACATCACTCCCTATGTGTATCAATGAGCATTGGCTGCGCATGACCCTGTTACCAGTACACTACTGGTCCTTCTTTGGACTTTTGATAGATTATGACCTTTGCAGACCAGGAACACCCCACAAGAGCTGCAGTTTTTCAGATGTGCTGACCCAATCGTCTAACCATGCAGTTTGTCCCTTGTCAAACTCACTCAAAGCCTTACACTTGCTTGTTTTTCCTGCTTCTAACACATCAATTTTGAGGACAAAATATCCTGTTGCTGCCTAATAGATCCCACCCACTGACAGGTACCATGATGAAGTGTTATTCAGTGTTATTCACTTCTCCTGTCAGTGGTCATAATGTTATGCCTGAATGATCGGTGTAATAAGCATCAAGAAGACATTAGGTGTCACAATAAGTCTGATAAATGTCCCTCATATTGATGTATTTTAATGCTGCTAAGGAGTTTGCTTCAACGTAGTTTGGTTGTATTTATTTACAATGACAATAAAACTATCTGTCTATCTGTCTATCTGTCTTGTATAGACAGACTGATAAACTCATTGTGATGCTTTGAATAATAGTAAACACGTTTCATAAAACAAGAATATATGTTTGGTGAGTAGGGCTGGGTAAAAAAATTGATTTAATCGATTTTGGATCGATTCCACTTTTTGTATCGATTCACAGGGCATGAGATCGATTTTTTTCCCCGGTTGTCTCGTGCGTGATGAAGCAGCAGCGTTACGTCTGACGCTCTGACTCACAGTAACTACGGAGTTTCTTTCTTCTTCTTTGTAACTGTGCAATGTATTGCTGTGTTTGATAAGTTTAAAAACAAAACAAAACTACAAGCGGAGTTCACGTCAGCTCAGGTGATCTGCAGATTATTGTTGAGCTTTAGCTGCTAGTACAGACTTGACTTGAGACAGACAGAAGTTAAATTTTTGTTTTTTTTTCTTAACCATTTATATTTTTCCACTTAAAGAAACAATGCCTTAATTATAAATTAATTAATTGCAGCCTCTAAATAACACATTATTTGCCGCAAAACTCATTCACTTCACCAATATTTTGTTATGATACGCTAGTGCTATTCCCCTCTGAGTCCAGGGTGACCTGTTATCAACATTCGAGGTCTATAGGTTAACCTATTAACCTCAAACCATCTCCAAGCGGTGTCCGGCTCATTCTGATAATAATTATTTTGCTTCGGCATTCGGGTCAATTTTTAGCGTAACTAGCTGGAGCTTTAGTGAGTCTAGGTTGCGGAGAGGAAGTCTGTGGAAGCTGAACTTGTTCTGACAAGTCGGAAACACGCAGAAATGAAACGAAGCATTAGCGGTAGCAACAAGCCGCGCGGCGGTCGGAGATGATATCATCCAGGTCAGAGGTTAGTAGGTCAACCTACACTGTAAAACCTGATGAGTTAGTTGAACTCAAACCATTTGAGGAAACCGATTGCCTTGAACCATTTAAGTTGGCAAACTTAAATCAAATATTTTTCTGTAGTTACATTTTTAAGTTCAAGTAACTCAAGTATTTATTGTTACTGCACCTTGGGTAAATTAAGTTAGAAATACCAGTTTATTCAGTTCAATGAACTTAAAACTATTTAGTATATTTCACTTGTATGTAACAGTTCCACAAACTAATTTAAAATGTGTTAATTGAATTGATCAGAATTAAGTACTATTAACTTAAATGGCTCTTTTTTAACAACTCTGTTTTCTTCCACTAAAACTCATTTCATTTGAGGAAACCGATTGCCTTGAATAATTTGAGTTCTATTAACATAATACAAACTCAAAATCTGTAACTTAAAAGTTTTATTAAATTGAATACTTAACACCCAAAATACAATAAAAACAGACATCCTCTGGGGCTCAGATCAATCACCTTATCTTTACAGTGGAGAATGGCGACACATGCATATAAAATTATTAATCCTCTCTGGGGCTCAGATCACAGTACAATATCATCCCAATAAAACGGACATACAAATATGCACAGTAAGGAAGCACATGTCCAAGTACAATAAAAAATAAATAAACAAACATACACACATGCCTACCACAAAAGTTGTGCCTTGAATGCTTGCCTGTTTTGTGCCATATACACTGCTGCTGTCTATGATGATTGACACTATGGATGTGTATCAACAGGCAATGTTTCAATAAAGAAAGACTCGATGTTTTAAGAAAAACCCTCCTGTTTTCCGTCTGGGCCAAGGAAGGACAAAGGAGAAAAAGGAAGGAAAGGAGGGAGGGAAAACGGATTGTGGAAAGAAGGAATGGAAAAAGAAGGTAGAAAGATGGAGCAAGGGAACAGACTTGTTCAGGGAAGGAGGAAGGGAAGAAGGAAGGTGAAAAGGATGGAAAGAAAGATATAGGGAGGGAACAGATCAGAACAATTGGATCAAAAGAGAAGAAGCTAAGCATAAGCAAGAAATGAAAGAAAGGAAAAAGGGTTGTGAAATGAACATGAAATGATACTTCCCCTCATGGTCCAGAGATGCACCTGATGCTTTGGTTGCAGTCTTAAAGGGATAGTTCACCCAAAATTCAAATTTCACTCATTATCTACTCACTCTCATATTGACTAAGAGCTGTGAGAATTTTCAGAGTCCTCCGTTCCTTCTCTGAGTTACGGGGGGTCCGCGCAGCATTTTGTCCATATAATGGTTGTCAATGGACACCAGGTTCCGAAAAGACACACCAAAAAACATCCAAATACCTCCACACTGCTCATCTGTAATGTCTCTCTAGTGTTGAAGCCCCGACATAACAAATTGTTCTGCCAGTCAGTACAAATCGCGCGAGAGTTGCACTGACACAGGAAGAGCAGTGTACTGAGACAATGGGAGCTTCCGCTACAAACAAGCTTCAAATATAGACTTATTCAATTTTTTTCGGAACGATTTCTCATGTCGGGGCTTCAATACAAGAGGGACATTACAGACGAGCAATATGGAGGTATTTGGATGTTTTTCATATCATCCATGGACAAATACTGCTTTGCGGACCCCCCCGCAACTCAGAGAAGGAACGGAGGACTCTGAAAACTCTCACAGCTCTTAGTCGACATGAGGGGGAGGAGATAATGAGTGAAATTTGAATTTTGGGTGAACTATCCTTTTAAGTTGGGGAAGGCTTCCTGAAGGAGTTGCCTGTGATCTTAAGTCTTGCTCATCATGCACTGAATGGTATTATCTGTGAAACTATGAGAAACAGCAAGCTCAACTATATCCTTCAATTGTTCCTCCTATCCCAATTGAACTGGTGACACCATACAAATATGTACAGTAAAATGATTAACCATGACTACAATTAACACTTTCAATAAATCAACTGGCCAGCCACATGGTAACTGCTGACAACAAATGCAAGTTTACATTAGAACTTCACTCCAGCTCATTTCTTAAGGCCTGTAGTTTAGGTTTTAGCTGCTTCCTCCCATCATCCAGGTCAAGGAGGATAACCTGAATGAACTCGAAGAAGCCACTGAGCTTTTCTGGGTACTTCAAGTGCAGTGCATACAAAAATAAAAACAAAATCACCACAAATCAGTCCATGATCTATGTGACATGACAACCTTATCTTCAAGAACAATGGGCACATGCTGGATTTCGAAGGGAACTTGAAGCACCTCCTCCTCATTCGCCACTGCCACCAGAGCCACTGTTCCCTCCTGGGCGGCTTCTGAGTCATCCTGAAAAAAAAAAAAAAAGAATAAGGAGAAACAAACATCTAAGTATAATTCTACAAATCAAGCTTATTTGTCTGATGAACACCAATCACATTATAGATTATGGTAGAAAAAATATACATCAAAATACAACACTTTCATCCCGGATTTACTCAAAGATAGATTTTTGCACAAAGTTTGGCCTACATCGTCTGACAGATGAGTTTTTACACTAATTTTATGACCCAGAGTGGGCTCAAATTCAGTTTTCTTTTCTGTACACCAAATACTTTCCCCCCCACTTCTGCTCAAAACAGCGTTTTCAATAATTTACTTATTATTTATTTTTTAACCCTTTAGATGCCAATCTGAACCTTTCAAGTGCAAATTTTAATACTTTAGGTGCCAGTATCTTCAAAAAATGCAATGTAAAGTTAAATACTTTTGGTTGGGTTACTGCTCTCTGGGATGATCAATGATGAGCAGCAATACCAATTTTTCAAGATTTGTAGTTTCTCTACTATGACAGATTACAGAAACAGCTCCCATGGACATCCATTATAATGAATTTGCATTACATATATATTTTTTTAAATCAGACAGAGAAAAAAAACCCTAACAATCAAGGTTTGGTAATCATCGACATACCCTGCACTGCAATTAAAAAGAATATGCTGTTTTAGGTTGTCTAAGAAAGTGGACAAAAATGTCCACTTTAACCAAATTAAGTTGTTTTGTAATCAGGTGTGAGGGTTAAAAATATAATGTTCACATTTTGATGAGCAATAAATCAGAATTTAGCACCAAGAAAGTGAAACTAGCAGTTGCTAAAATTCTTTTCCAGATATGGAAGTTGATAATCTGTTAAATTAATCTTCATGTGCATGATGAGACTTAATATGAACCACATGTTAAAAAAGAAAAGTGATCCTCTGATGCTCAGATGTTAATTGCATTTAGAAGCACAACCTACAAATACCTTGCATGATCTGAAGACTTCTGATGAATCCTCCTTCAAGTAGTGTGGTAGGCCGGCCAGGGCTGCTGTTCGAGCTGCACAGATATCATTTTTGTCCTGTTGCACAAAGAGCGTATGCAAGGGATGTTAGTGTTCACTGTTCAAATTCATGATGTAACACATGAAATAATAAAAGATTACCTGTTCCTCAAATGCCATCATAGTCGCTTCAAACTTCTGTCTAAAAGGGCCAGTCTTCCTCATTTTGTAGATTTGTAGCAGCTGAGGCGTGTACTTGTCAGGGAAGCATAGAAAGTTGATGGCAGATTCAGATTTGTGATCCTGTGGAATTCACTGTAGACCTGCATGGAGGAAAAAAGACAAAGAAAAGCTAGTTTACTAGCTCCTTTAAAAACAAATTGTCTCTTTCTCATCCTCTGCCCATTGACCCATCTACTGAGGAAAAACTCCCAAGAAAAAACAGGAGAAACCTCAGGGTGAGACAGAGAAGGGATCCTTCACTCAGGACAGACAAATGTGCAATGGGCTCTATGCACACACAGCTTCCTGTCTTACGTTATTACCGTAGAATACTGGCCGTGGTAGAGCCTGTAATGTCTCAAGAACTGTATTTTCAAGCAACTAGAAATGGTGGATAATACTTTTATTGAGGTGGCTCCAGTATTGAGCCGGGCAGGCAGCCTGCAGCCCAGCTAACGCTCTTGCATGGGGCATTTGGCTCCGTCAAAGTTCGCCGTGTAAACAGGCATTTTTTCCAAACTGACAGGCTCAGATAGTTACAATGAGTGTCCATACTGCAGCGACCTCAATAAAAGTATTATCCATCGCTCACATACCAGAAAAACATGTGAAAACAGGGCCCAGGTTGAAAAAAAAACCGAAGTTGCCTTATAACTGCAACAAATAAAAAGCACGGCGGTTATTTTTTGAACCAGGCTGCGTGCTAGCTAACCGTTGATGCATACCGGTAACATTTAAGCTAACGTTAACTTACCTTCACTCCAGCGCGCACGTTCTACTTTTTCAATCCAAGAAGTCCGTTGCAAAACAGCTCGCCGAGGGAAAAAATGGAAAATTCGTACAAAACCACCAAGAAAATGACAGCAATGTCGCTTCGTCTGTCAGGAGCAGGTCAGGAGGAGAGACACATGTGCACAGTCACGGTCCGGAGGCAGGTTACAGGTATCCCATCATGCCTCGAGAGCGACGTTGTCTTTCCCGCTCCGTCCAAGCCGGTCCAAGCTGATTTCGCTAAGCTCTAAACTCTGTAAATATATCACTTCAGCAACATTTGAAACATTTTCAGGCGAGAAAGTGGTCGTTTAGATCCCCACCGTATTGAAAATCTGACAAAATACCCGCGGTTTACAATTTTGGTCCGACGAAGTCGGAGTTCTCTGGCGTTAGTAAAACGAACCGTAGTGAGCAACGCACTTCCGGTTCCACAAAATAAAATACCCGTAGCCTTTTATCATTAGGGTGCTTTTACTTTGTAAACAGGAAATGAACCTACCCTCGCTGTAGCTACCTTGGAACTGCCGTTTTGACTGCTCTCGTCCCGTTAACGGCATTTAATCATTCAATAAGCCTTACCGGAGAGTCTTGCCAGCTCAGTTCAGGTTCAGTTCAGAGTGAAAAAACTAGAGCTGAAAATTTTCAGCTAGTTGTCCTGCCCAGGCCCAGGCTCAATACAAATATATGCCTTGGATAACACACACACATACTGAACATATTAGAAATAAATATTAGGCTATATAACAAATGTGACTATATATACAATTTATTTTTTTAATACATAAATATTAAATGTGTTTATTGACAATAAACTGATTTCTGTACCAAAATGACCATAGAATGAATTATGCTCAATGGCAGCCCAGACTTAATTTAAAAAAAATAAAATAATGATAAACACAACTTATAGAAAATAAGTTAGTGGAATGAAACTGAATTACATCACAAATACTTAAATGGGCCCAAACTTTAAGTGCACCCAAATCAACTGAGTTGTTACATCAACATTTCATTTTTGAGTTACATTCATTCATGGAAATGAGTGACACTAACTTTTTTCAGAGTTTGAGTTACGTTAACTTTGTTCTATTATTAAGATGTACTGTTAGGTTTTACAGTGTACAGACCTCGGATGTTGATAACAGGTCACCCCGGACTCAGAGGGGCATAGCACTAGCATATCATAGCAAAATATTGGTGAAATGATTGAGTTTCGCAGCAGATGTGCTATAAGGCTGCATTGCGCTGCCCCGTGAACTCGCATTATACGGATATACGCGGCTCTCGGCTGGATCTAATTATCCTTTAAAGAACATATGTTTGTTTTAAATCATGGATTAAGGCCTATCTTACCAACTATAAGGAAGATCAACTTTGTTTGAATGGACAAACAGCTGCAGAAATCAAGATAACATAAAAGCATAATAATGATGTACTGTATTACAGAGCTGGATGAGACAGATCTGCTCCACTTTTATCTGAGTGGAAAAAAGTTATTCAGAGTGAAATGATTAGTGAAATGAGAATTTAGCATCCCAGGTCAAGTATAAAAAGTCTTCCAAATAGTGTTATCAGCCTTGTGTGAACTAAAAAAAACAGACTTGTCTTCAGTTAGTTCTGAAGAGTTGTGCAACATAGAGTACTTCTTATCAGCAAGAGAGAGGTTTAGCGATGTCAGGTCAGTTGGGTTGTTCTGCTTCATGGTTAGGGACAGCCGTGTATGGTCAGCACAGAAAATTGTCTATACAGTATATTGCAGTTCTACAGACTAAAGTTGAGGCGTACAGCATACACTGAATAAAACCATGGGCTCATAATGGCAGAGATTTGCAGACCTTCACCTTTATGGCAAAGAAAAAAAAAGAAGAAATGGGACCATTGTTACAGTAATGAAAATTATCACTATTTGCAGGCTGTATAAAGTATGAACATTATTATTATTATTATTATTATTATTATTATTATTATTATTAGTAGTAGTAGTATTACCATTATTCTCCTCTCATTTTTTTTCTTTTTCCTTTTCTCGTTGGTCTAAATACAGATATTCTTCTAGCCTATAGCTTCCAGATTTAGGGGAATTACAAACATTAATATCCATAATGCCCTAATAATATAATCTCATTTAAAAAAAACACATTTTCATTCGTTTCATACTCTTCATAATTTAGTTTTGCCAAGTGGTCCTTTTTTCCTACAGCTGTTGGCCTATATATTACTCAGATCTCTCTCCCTATATTATTTATTTTTAACAAGACCAATATAATTTATCATGCATGGCCCATCATTTCTCCCCTGAAAGCGCGCGCGCACACACAGACAAGTCTCACATTCCCATGTATCTTTAAGAGCGGCCTCCGGTGGGGGCGGGGTGGGGATGAACTCATGTGGCTGTGGAGTTCCCTCCAAGGCCGCTAGGCGCGTCTTTGCTCCATGAAAGCTGCCGAGAGAGACTTGGGGCTGGAGGAGAGGAGAGAGGAGGAGGAGGAGGAGGGGGAGGGGGAGGAGAGGAGGAGAGAGCAGAGAGAGAGGACGGTGTTTTATCAGCCAAGTGCAGCCTGAATCGTGAGGAGCGGACGATGGGGGCAAAAATCCCACTCTTGTGTCTTTTTCTCCAACATTACCGTCATTAACATGTAGACCGGTGCGTGTCAGAATACCTGGAGATGCTGGCTCTCTTCTGTCAAGGAGAATATCATTCTTATTATAGTTGTGAATAAAAAAAGATTTTGGATTAATAGCGGACTTGTTTTGGACTAAAAGGGGTTCCTTAATTTGTTTCCGCGCGTGTGTAATTGTTGGACCGCATTTACCCGGAGTTTCTTCCCTTTGGAGTGAAAAGTGCGCCAGTCTTATTTCCCAGGTTTATTTCCAGCGCTCGAGCGTCGAGATTTTTGGGGGCTATGTGGCTTTTGGAAGGAATGCACCTTATCCTAACGGGACGTAACGCACAGAGGAATATTGTCTGAGGTGGCCAAAACAGAAAAGAACGGACGGGATCCTTTCCTTTACGGTAAATACACATTCAGACTTTAATTCTGCAAGCTCTGTCAGGCTTTAACACTTTACCGGCAAAGAAAAAAAATATCAAGCAACTGCGATGCAGGGAGCTGATGCTCTTAGTTCATGATTTACTCGGCAGAATTATCCAGCTGAGGTGGTGATGGTGGAGGACAAGTTCAAGTGGATGTAGAGATGATGAATGCATTTTTACCCTTCTCCATGACGTTATTTCTGTTTAATGGAAGGGGTTGGTGGTGAGAGGGACTGTGCATGGAGAGGCTGTTGGAAACGTCCCCGCACACAGCAGTGAGCAGCATCTCCTCTGCCTCTGTCCGCCACTTTGGGCTGTCTCACTTCATGGACGCACAGAGCTGCACTCTCACCCAGCAAGCTGCGCAAAAAGAAGAAGAAGAAGAAGGGGAAAAAATCTACTCGTGTCGGAAATGAGCTTTTGGTTGAAATGGCTGAGTGGTGAATTTGTCCGAAGAGATAGGCTACTGATCTGTGGTGAAATCTTAACAAATCAACAAATAGCCGCCAGTCCGTCCTTTACCACCTGTGTGTGTGCGCGCGCCTGTAAATCTATCTGTAACTGTCATGATGCTCTATCAGCGAGAGAAACATCGATTTCATTCATGGTTAATCCACATTAACAGTCTGAATGAGTAGATTTTGGATTCTGACGCTGGGATTACGTTTATTAAAATACTCGGTGTCTCTTTCTTCCTGTTAATCAAATGAACGAAAACCTCCTCAGGCTTATTGCTGGGGGTCAGGATGGGGGTGGGGGGTAATTGTGTGTGTGCGCGCACACACATGCGCGCGCGTGCACCCGCCAATGGTGAATAGAGTCCCTCTATCCTCTCTCCCGATCCAGGAGGAGGAGGAGGAGGGGAGGGGGGTTGCGCCCGTCGGCCGCTGCGGGGGCACCATCACCATATAAAACTAGATGAATGCGGTATTTGTGCGTGTGTGTGTTTGTGTGTGGTTGTGCTGGCGCCACACGCCTGCTTCAAGGACTCGCCACCCCAAAAACTGAAGTAGGAAAAGTGTATGGAAGCGGCGATGTGACCCTGGCAGTTGGTCTTAAATGACTTTACCCCATCACCCCTTACACCCAGAGGGACAGTCAGGGCCAGGCTTCAGTGGGATGACTTAGAGAGATATGAGTTCCAGGGATGCAAGCCATGGCTTCAACTAGCCTACTATGTGAGCATTAAAAGAATGGCTGTGCAGATGAGCCTAATCAAGCCTGAGTGATCTTGCATACTTTTTTTTTTTCTGTTCAGGGCTACTGTCAGACAGCACAGCAGCTCCAAATGTTAATGGGATTTTATGTGTTCAGATATAGGCTATTTATAGTCAGGGGTGATACCAGGGTGATTCTGTGTCGACTGGACTACATGTAACCCCCCCCCTCCAACCCACCACCACCGTCCCTCAGCTTAAAAGTGCAGCACCTTATGGCTCCACTTGAATGGACCGCAGCTTCTTCCCTGCACGAGAAAACAGACATACTGCAAACATGGACTACATGTTTCCTTTAAAAACAAATCTGCCTGATCCTGGATGTTCAGTGTCTGTGGCACATGTGGCATCTGTGTAGTAGGTTATGTGAAGCACAGTTTTATGCAACGTCTCACATGAATAACTTAGCGGCAACTAAAGAGGATTTCATCTGAGAGTTAGAATGTTTAATTCATCTCGTAAACACACACTGATAGAGGTCGAGAGGCACAAGATCGTGTAGAGTAAGAACTCAATTGCAGGCATCAGACACAATCTGCCTGTGACCTTTAATGAAATTCCTTGTTCCCCCCTTCCTCTGTTTCTTGCCATCACAAGGTGGGAGGGGGGAGTCCCAGGGGTTCTGATCTACATTGCTCAGCCCTCAAGGAAAATAACTACTCACCACTCATCGTTGTCTTCTTCGTCTCTTCTCCCGTTTACGTGTTGCTCCCTTGATTTACCAACATCCTCCTCCTCTATCCTCTTCTTGGACTTCTGTGCAAAGAGAGGAGGCTGTTTTCTAAATGTCTGTTTTTCTTACAGTGGATGCGCTTTGTGTGAAACTGGCCTTTGAAACTGCAGATGTGGATTGAGTTTTAGTGCAGTGGTGCATTTTGCCCGTTGGACATTGGTTGTATTACAATATGAGTGAGTGAGGCCATTGAATTTGTAAGCCGTCCTCCAAGCTCAACAAAGCTTTTACTTTTTGTGTTAGCAGCAATAATCAAATTGCCAACTGGTTTGTAATCAGGATGGGACGCAAGACAGCATTTAACAGCATGTCATCAATTTTCAGTCACTGAGAGTGCTTTATTTATCAAAGGATGTCCCAAAAGTGTGTCCCAATTCGTGGGCTGTCTTATTCCAAGGACATGGCCTGTGAAGGTGCAGCCTTCAGAGCACTGTGGGACAGTTTGCACTCGCAAGCAATATGCTCTATTCTAACTGTGCATTAAGATGCTTGGCAACTTTATAATGAAGAGTTTGGCCTTGATTGGCATATATGTAATTATGTCAGCCACACAGCACTTTCTGCTTTAGCTGTGATGTGCCTTTCATAAGAAGGGGCTCCTTGTAAAACACAAGCCAATGTAATGGCAAATAAATTCAGTGCATGCCATTACATTCCTTTAGCATGTGAGTGATGTCATTCACATGGGTCATGTGGTGTTTACAGGTTTAATTAATGAAGAGAACTGCATATTGAGAAAGTGACCTTCATGTAACACATTTTCAAGGTCTGCTCACAAAGCTTTTATCCTTAAAAGTGTATTTCCCAACTGTATTTGGGAGGAGGCCATGTTAACACTCAGGTTTATTCAGTCTTTTAATGTGGACTTGGAAGCAGCAAAGCACAATACACAGGAGATCATGTGCTATATTGAGTGTGTAATGTCATATGAACACTTGGGATTTGGAATTGACTAAATAAAGTAGTATTTGGTTAAAGGAGTGAGCTGTGTATGTATCTAGCTGGGCACTTTAATGACATTTTGGGGGGCTGAATTTAATATTAACCGCTTCACAATGTCCGACTTGTACAGCAACACTGATGATAAGGTGACTGCAAAGTTCATCAATAACCTTGCATCACATTTTAGCAACTGTTTTGTTAAACGATGACTGTTACTTTCCAGAAAACGTAGGTATCAGTTGCGTACTGTCCAGACAGAAAGGAATGCAAATGTTATCAAATGTTACATTATAGGGTTTTCATTATTGTGGGTGCTTGGGAGTGCCTGGGGGGAATTCTTTCTTCCTGATCCCAACAAAATGTCTGGTTGTCTGAACTTCTCTTAACCATGGAATAGGAAGATCAAGACGATTTCATCCATTATTGATAACATAATCATATGGATCATTCGGGAAGACTGTGACACCTTGTTAGAAAGCGTAGTGTGTGTCTGCCAATTAGTGTAGCAATAGAGTAAAAAGTAATGATTTGAAGTTGCCGGTTTTATCCCTGACATTATTTGTAAAAAAGTAAAGCAAAGATGGTGTGGTTTTGAAGCAGCGGTGTAGAAACACTACTGAATAATAACAATTACACTGTATTAAATATTCATCTTTCCTTACTGAGACAGCAGAAAATAAATTAAGTATTGACAAGGATACAGAGAGGGTACAAGTGGTTTCACCCAGATAATCTGGACTTTATTTAAGAGAGTAGACCTACAGTACTTCAGGCTTCCACTGTAATTCCTCTCATGTTGAAATTGTGTTTTTGCTGCTTGCTTCTACTCTCGTAGCACGAGAACATTGACTAGATGGACTGGACTATTGGGTTTGAGAATTTGGAAACAAAAGACAGCTGTAGGTCAGAATTTCTGAGAAAAGAGAGGAATCATACAAAAATAATATGACAAAAATATAGAGTAGGATTTCAGTGTTTTTTTTCTGTTGCTTAGTTCCTGTGTTATCTGGTCACATAGAGTTAACTTTGATTACCACGATAATATTGGTCTTCCAGACTGTAAATGGTTATGTCTGCTTAACATCCATTCCCATGGTGTTATGGAGACGCTGTGATTCAGTAGCCTTGTGAAATATTAACATTGCAAAGTCTCAGTGCTGTGTTCACAGTTGACCTGTTTGGTGCAGTATGTGGTGATGGTGGAGGTGTGTTTAATGGGGCTTCTGCTCGACCAGCTTTATTAGTTTGAAATGTCCAATAAATGTGTGGCTTTATATAATTGTCTTGGTGAGGCAAGTCATTATAAAGTCACACTATTCAGTCACTATTTTATGATTTGTTGTTGCGCTTGGTGTTGGGTTTCGCCAGGCCAAAAGTAAATCTGTTATATCGGGAACATGGCGTGAGTGTGGTGGCTGAGGTCGCTGAACTGCTGTGGAGAATCAAGCATGTGTTCACGACTGCGTCTCCACAGCAGTGCTGCTGCTGTCACCTCTGCTGTGTCTCTCTCTACACTCAGATGGCAAATTAGTCTACTAGAATCTAGGATTTATCTTCATTATTAATTAATTACTGATTTATTTTTATCTGGACGTCAGTCTGTCTCTACAACCAGCTGCTGCAATGGTTAAAAATATATTCATATATTATTTTTCATGTCTGTGACACATTCAGCCCTAGACATAGGCAACTATATAGTGGAAGGTGTCAGCTTTATGTAATCTTGCTGCCTTGATGCAATTATGGCATGAACAGATCTTTTTCTGTTTTTGCTTGCACACATGAAAAATAGGTGAGAGACTGAAACTCTGGACCACGCACCACAGCTGCGATGTGTGTCTAGTGTTTCTGCTTTAATCCATGAATGTTTGCGCCGCATTGAAAGTCAACACGTTCCACAGCCGCCATGCTCATGCCACACACGCCATAGAGTCTAGATCTCACATCCTCTTTTGAATCTATCGATCTGTATACCTTGATTCATAATCTTAGCTGTTAGAGTAGAGTGTCTGCTGGGCCTATTCAGCCTGGGAAACATTTGATGCAGGACAATCAATCAGTCAATCAGTTATCCTTGAGAAGCTGCTGAAGCAACTGATATTACTATCGTTTTTTTTTCTTTTTGAATTTTAACAAAATGCAAAACAGTTTCACCTTCAGGAGAAAATAGCTGTCTGTGCACTAGCCTCCAAACCTAAGTGGGAAATTATGTTTTACAATTCCAGTGAAGTGACCCTTCAAACAATATGACAGGTGTGCCTCCTCGGTGGATCCAATACATATGTGGCTCATCCATCTATGCAAATCACAGGCTCATCCTGTGTTTATTACACTTTAAAAAAGCTTCTGTCGGCACTTGAATGCTTTGCACTATAGGGAGCCCATAAACAATAGTAACCAAAGCAGAAACAATCCCTGAAGAAACAAGCCACATGCTCTGATAGTCAGGCTAATGTTGTGCTTCAACACCTTTGGCAGCACCTGGGTTTTAGTAGGTGCACATTACGTCTTCGGCCACGCTGTTTCTTTTAATTATTATTAGTTTTTTAATTACATGAAATGAGAATAAAAGAAACATCTTGCACATTTGTAATTAAGAATCCAAGCAGAGATTTTGTAAAGGAAACAAGCCGTGTCAAAATGTATGCAAAAAGATTGGAAGTCGTTAGAGGTGATCTAATGAATGGACATCGAAGCAGAACATAACAGGGGAGACACTACTCCACCAACAGCCGCATCCGAATAACCAATTGAGAGATGGACAGCAGGGAGGAATCTGTTCCGGCTCAAATGAAGTAGACCACATGGTGCACTGATGTCTGCTTGTTACCAGTGATGACAGATAGGGCTGATAAGAAACACAGCAAGCAGCAGAACAAGATATTCCTATTTCTGTTCTATTTCAGCGTGGGAACCCTGTTTATGAGCTGGTGACACTTGTTGAAGCTCCTGGCAACTGCAGACTTGTCATCTGCTCCATGTATGGCCACTTCTGTGCTTACTGATGCGGGTGTGTAACCCTTGGTTAGCCTTATCTGCATGCTGTTATACACAAGGCACAGCCAAGTGAGGAGTAGGTGACAGTATATGGAGCAGAATGTCCTCTGTAAGTTTGGGATGGGCATTGCAGGGTGCAATTTTGTGTATTCTCTGGCTGCGACAGCCTCAGAAATGGCTGCTACCAGTAGATTATTTTATCAGCTGAACATTCACTGCAGAGATTTTGTGTCATAATGCATTGACAGTCTTTCTTAGACACTGTTTTCTTTCAAAACACTAGTCCAAATCGCAGGATTTTGTAAATGCTTGAAATGATGTCAAGATTAATTACACAGAAAGGTATCAAATGATTTATTGGACACCTGGATTAGCTGCATTTTATCTAATGATGTAGCTACAAAAATGATTAGCATCTTCAGCATATTTTCCAGTTTCACTCAGTATAATTATCATAATAATGTAAATCCTTTGTTGCAATACTCAGAGAAAAATATAAATATTGTAACTAGGTGGAAACTCAGTGGCTGTGTTTCAGGGATAATATAGTCTTATGTGTAGGCTACTGGCCACATTTTCCACCCATTTTTGCATCCTCTGTCTCCCTAGTTGGAATTATTCTAAACATAAGGATGGGCCGACATCAAAGTTGATGATGATAATGATATTATTTTACTGTTTGCAAGATTGTGTGCAGGGTGACAAATTATCTCTGAATCAGAGTCAGTCAGTCCATGTGACTACATGTTTACTCCTCTGGCCTTGTTTATTAAAAGTCAGTGTGCACCCATGTCACGCTGTAACCACTACAGTACTGACAACATCAGAGCTGCGCAACAGCACAACATTCATTTGCCTGCTCTTCAAACTCGCTGCGTTTGTCTGCTTCGAAAATGGCTGCTGACAGAAAGGTCTGTATAGAGCTGTGGGAATCTCTCTTCCTTGCTTAGTTTGCTGAGTGAACACAACACAATGAGCTGAGAAGTGCCAGCAATGCTGCTGTATTTGCATGAATTGCATTAGGTGATGCATAAAATAGCCTAAAGTGTTGTGCCTTTCACACAAAACCATCAGCCCACACTAAAAATTATAGTCGGGTTGGAAACCATGAGAAAAGCAAAATACATGCCATAAATACACAATACTGGGAAAAATAATGGAATTGACTGTGGGAATCCAACTTTAAAGATCTTCTGGTAAGATGTGTGACTTAATGACCACATGATCCTAACACATGTCCATTGTTTAGTATTAGAATAATGAATCTGATTATGATGATGGTGAGAGCCATGGCGTACTCCTGGTTTTCTTTGCAAAATGGTTTAATCTTGCAATAATTCATGATAAAAAGTAATTTGTATTGTCTGGTCATGATGGCACTACAGTATTTTGTTAAAGGGGTTAGACACTGAAACACAAACAAGAAGTTGCTATTTGTGGTTACTAACTGGCTGATGCTCAGCTGAAGAATGGTTTGTGTGAGATGGTTGAACAGAGCAGTCCTCTACTTTAGTCTTCTTCTGCCTCACTGTGCGACCACTTTTCTTTTCTTTCTTTCTTTCCTTTTCTTTTTTTTCTTTTATGATGGACCTGAGTTTTCTGTGAAGAAAGCCATGTTTTTACAGTGTGGCTGAGCATAGTTCTCACAGAAATGACCTTTACATTAGTGAGTTTTTCAAACAAATCAAGGAAAAAATGCCACAGGAATATATATTGGTAGATGTTCAAAATGTGAATTTTATTCACTTGATCTGCAGGCTATTTTCAGCATAATTCAGCGGAATATTTTTGTTAATATAAGTCCTAAATAGTCCTATTTTCCATCAGTAATCACTTACATAGAGTGTTTCGGCCGAAACACGAGTCTCTCCGTCACTCTGCTCTGCTGTAAACCCAGGAGAAAACTTTCCTTGTGGGATACAAGCGTTACCCAATGAGGAGAGAGAACGGCATGAAGGGCTGTGTGTGCAGCCAAGGGATGCGCGTGAATGTGGTGACGTAGGGATGAGGACCAATAGATGCATGACGAGGGCGGGGGCTGCTAACTCATGGTGCTTTCAAGGCAACCCGTAACTCGTGTTTTTCCGATCCATGAAGTCACACCAGGTCGATCTGGTACGAGTTCACGGGTTGGAAGTTACGAGGCCATTATAGTGCACTTTCACAGGCAACAGGACGGTAAAAACACGAGTTACGGGTTACCTGGAACGCTACAAAGTCGTAAGTCGTGACTTGAAGCCATAATTTACGATTTCAAAAGCCTGCCTGCAACGCAGCATTAGCCAAAACAACCAGATCGCTGAATTATGCTTTAACAAAGAGATTAATTGAAGAAATTCTTAAAATAAACAAATAATGAACTCAAAATAACTTGTTTTGTCTGAGCGATCAAGACTGATCCATTGCATTTGCTTCAGCAAAACTGAAATTCCCTGGAATATTTAATTGAACATGGTGTCATGTTTCTCACAAATTTCCTGAGTTCTGTTCTAGTTCATCTTCTAGCTGTCATCCACCAAAAGCAGTATGCTGCAATGGGTCATTAAAACTGTCAATCAGCACATACAAGTGTGATGAATCATACAGTGTGTTTGCATGTGTGTCTGTTGTTTGTCCTTGACAATATGATTACCTGTATAGGGGCAATTACAGTATGTGTGGGGCTGGAGAACTGTGGTCACAACAGTCACTGACAGGCCAGCAGGTCTGATTGAGCATTAGTGAAACAGATGGATAATGCAGACTGACCTCGTGAACTCTACCCCTCAACCACTTATTACTAGGGATGCTGTCATTTGCCCTCAAAACAGCCTCAGTTCTTTGGCATGGTGTGGAGTGGTTATCTGAGCTGACTGGCCATTCTCCTCTTGCTTCTCACATTAATGTGAAGTTTCTTATTTTCAGAGCTGCTGCTCTGAATATTTTTTGTTGGTTTGCACCATTCTGAGTAAAACCTCAGAGACTGTCACATGTGAAAATCCCAATTGCAGAAATATTCAAACCAGCCCATCTGGCACCAACAATCATGCTGCCATCAAACTCACTGAGATCACATTTTGTCCCCATTCTGAGGTTTGATGTCAACATTAACTGAAGCTCCTGACCTACATTGGCATTTCACTGCTGCCACCTGATTGGCTAATGGGATAAATGGTGCACAGGTGTTCCTAATAAAGTGCTTGGGAAGTATAATTTAGTTGTGTGTTGATAGGTTATTGCCTCTATTCCCCTCTTCCACTGTCCTTGTTATTAAGTTATGACAGCAGTAGGATGCCATGCAGGCTGAGATGACTGACTACATGACAGACATGTATGTAACCACAGGCTGTGGTTACATGAAGTGCTTTTTTTCATTTTTTTCCCTTCCAAATGTCACTATGATCGACAATTCCCACAGAAGTCTTTTCATGGGCGCTCAATGATGCTCCAGAGTGAGCAGTTTCTCACGGTGAGAACCCTCAGGGCCGAAGGACACTTCTGAAACTAACTCAAGATTCTTACCAAGTTCCACTTTGTGCATTTTCATTTCAATCAATAATGCATGTAATATTTGATTGATTTTTTTTTTGGAATTCTTTATTCAGTCACATCACACTGCAAACATTATCGACACAAACATGATCGACAAAATAGTGACTGAAAAGGCACAGACAGAAGCATAATGCTTATATTAATGCCTGTCCTATCAAAATAAGCTACCCAAACATAATAACAAAACTAAACCAGAGGACCTGAACCAATAAGGTTAACAGCCTTTAAATACTGTATATAGTAGTAAAGACATTTTTATAAATATCAGAGAAAAAAACAACAAATCAAATGAACATTTGTAGCCTTCAAAAATTGCCCTGCATATCTTCTTTTTGTTAATAGAAAATAACACATTCGTAAATCCAGGTTTGCGTCATTCCATAGTTTAACTCCCACGACAGATATACATCTCCTTTTAGTCTCTTTTCTAGCTTTTTGTACAACAAATTTACAAACATCACGCAAATTATATATAACCAATTATCCTGGTTGCCTCATATTCATGGGAATGATGATGTTGTTCTTCCTCTTCTGTCTCTCGAGCCCGTCCCCAGAGGCGTCACTTTTAACGGCTTCAAATCCTTTCACACGTTTGTATCAGCTGAAAGCTCACCTGGGGATGGAACTGGAAAGATAGTCTGTGCCGGCAGGCTGATAGGGCTGTTAAGGTTACAAGGCCAGACAGTGACTGTGTGTGTGTGTATTAACATGGCCAAGGCGTTTGACTCTGTATGTATGTGTTGATGTGTCCATGTGCAGGCAAGCATTGTAAAGACTAGTGGCTCTTGGAAAACAACAGTGCAAGTGGAGCAGCATTAATAGACTGCTCTTCTTCTGTAGGAAAAAGCTGTCAAGGTTTCCTTCCACTATGTATTTTACTGTATGAAATAAACATTGCTTTCAGTATAATCTTTGGTGGAAATGTTTCCTTAGTTCGATAGTTGACAGTCCAGAGAGACATAGGGAACAAGGGCAGAGCTGAGATGTCCTTGTGCAGGGAATGGAACCGTGGACATTGTGGTTACGGTTTATGTCTGAAACTGTTCAGCTAACGGATGCCCCCTCAAATGTATTTTCCTCCTTTACTTGTCTTCTAGATTTTCAGTTTGTTTGAAGCTTCAACTTAATTGTTGCTTCAGCATGTCAAAGACTTGTTAATTGGAACAAAAACAAAGCAGTGGTTTCCATGCTGCATAACTAAGTGTATCTTGACTTTGATGCTCTCTGAAAGCACATACCTCCACCAGGTCTGCACAGTCCTTTAATGCTCTTATTTAATCATGCTCATGTATTGTGCTTCTAAAAATAAGAATGATTTTCGGGATTCTTGGTTTGAGGTCAATTTTGCCTGTACACTGTCTGTGTATTGTTGGATCAGAATATACAAGACCATTTAAGAATATGTGCGAGTAAAGGTAAAAATCACATTTTAATACACTGACACAAAATGTAATAAATGTTCTTATCCCAATTCAACTATCACATATATTCTTTGTATTCATGATATCCATTTTTCTCTTTTACTTCCTATATACAAGATATAATATACAAGATAATCAATTAAAACTGTTGTCAAGACCAAGTTGTCAAGATAGTCACCCAACTGTCAGAAAGAAAGCCTTGGCAAGGGCTGTCTGAAACTAAGTTTCATCCAGCAACAAATGAACTATACACATTTTAGTTCATATTTCTATAAAATTTACCCTCAAAAGTTTTGACTGTTGTGGTTTCAATTCCCCAGCAGATGGTGACATTAAAATACCTCAAAATAGATATTGATAGGCTATGCAATAGTGCATATAGTGCTAATAGTGCAATAGCACTACTATACTATCATTCAAACTAAAGATATCTCTTAGAAACAAACAAAAAAACAGTTGCTGCAATAGTCCAACTATATCTCCTAGCCTCTTAAAGCTCCCTGTGGAACCAAGGGAGGTTTGTCCTCTTATGTGGACCTTAAAGTAACTAGCTAATGATGTCTCTGGTTCAAACGTAAATTCTCACTGGGTAGAATTCAGGTGGGAAAGACAAGTCGAGCGATTTAGACAGCAAAGGAATTGGATACATATAGGTGAGTTAAAACATAAGAGATCAGAACAAGATGAGATGACACCTCGTGCCCAGGTTCCCTGACATTTAACGTGTATAATTGAGTGTATTTTTAGGTGTGATTGTGCTGACACTTCAGTGTGTTCGTGTGTGTGTCTGTGTGAGAGAGCCTTCTGGAGGCAGCTCAGTACTCACCTGTTCATTTGTCCTGCAGGGATCCATCTCAAGCTGTGCAAAGAGTGGCAAAGAAAGCCAGTTTCATGCCAACCCACCAGTTTCCCATTGACCCCCCTGGCAGCCAGGCACAAAATGTCTGCCAGGTGAACCAAAGAGAAAAAAGGAAAGCTCGGCTCTTCCACCACCCACATGGATAACACCGGTCGCTTTCCACTTTATCCATGCTACGGTACTCACGGCACCAGCCTGCTTAGTATGGACGCCCACTGACTGACTGTGACTGAGAGAAAATATACACACATCGATTCTGCTCAGTTGAGATGATGGAACTGAATATAGTGCAGGCAGATTGGTGCTTAATGTACTCATCCTTCGTGTGAGGTTATAAGGCTGCTTCTGCTGATGTAACGACCACAAGGTGTTCCTACGTTGGGTTTGTTCGTGCGTGCCTGTGTGCGTGCTGGATAGATGTCCAGTAGAGTGCTAAACTCTTATTGATGATTTTGATATATCGTCTTTGACTACTATACTTTGATTTTTACTAAAGCAGACTGAGCATGTGCAAACATACTGCGAGGCCTGCAGGGAAAGGAAAGGAAACAGAAAAAAGGTAAAGAGAAGATGCAGGAGCAGAGCAGGGGGTGAGGGTGGGAGGGTGACACATCCTCTCAGTACTCATATACCTTACTGCTCCCTAGCCTAGCATGTGTGTGTCTGCGTGTGTGCTTACGTGAGCTATGTGTGTGAAGTGCTGCAGGCTCTGTGCTGGGGTTTAACTCTGTTCAAAGTAGCAGAGGATGCACAGTACACTGATCTAGACTGACAGGCTAGAACACAGACTACACTCCCCGGTCAACAGCCTGAACAATAGTGAGCCAGCCTTCACCACTAGCAGGGACCAACAGTCGGCAAACGGTCTGGAAAACAGACAGAATACATTGTACAAAAAAACCCATACAAAATATATAACATCAATGTGTACGAAAACCTGTTTCCTGTATCCTCAGTTAGTTTTGGTCATCTTTTCATGAAAATAGCTGTCGGTAGAAAATGGGAAACACGGATCCAACCTACTGTAAATGTCCCTATGGGGTTTTGTGGTGCTAATAATTTCATGCTAATCCTGCCGTGTTCCTGTGATACAATGATCAGAATTCACATGATTCACATGGCCATAAGAGGTCCTTGTCAGGTAGACTTAAACCATGCTCACTTTAAGTCTTTCTTGTTAAGACAATCTCTACAGCAGCACGTTGTGCCAACAGGGCAGGAAAACGGCGAGCACTGCTTGACCAGTTAAACTAAAAATAGACATCAATTAGAACGATATTGAAGTGGAAGCACTTTACATCACTTTACATCTGATCTCAGAAGAGTGTTCAGTCCCATAAAGGATTTCAATAGAAACCCTTTTCAATAAGGTCTAAAGCCAAGTCTATACCAATAAATAAAACTAAATAAATAGGCTTTGTTTCGTAATTCAAACACAGGGATACAAATAAAGTGTGCTATCGTGGAAAGTGACCTTAAGAAATACGAATTGTTTATCATTTTGAGGATGCAATGGAAAATTTCAATATATTGTAGCCTACAATTATAGACTATTATAGTTTAGTTGTTACTGTGTGCTGCAGAACTGCTGCCTGTGGCTGAGCGATGTCTATACTCAGTTTCTCCATTGTCATAGTGAGTGCAGTGGCTGAAGAATGTGAATGACCATATGGCAGCCTGGGAAAGCCCGTCGGAAGTCGCCAACGTTCTATTCTGGCAAACAGCCAAAATAGGTGGAAAACTACTATTTTGGCGATTTTTATATTTTGTGTGATTCTGATCATAAATGGTTCCGAAGTTACAGTATAATGTTTTGTTGATGTTTTGTAAAACAATGTGTAAGCATCGCATCGCGCCGTACGTTCGGTTTAGCATCTATGCTTTTTTTTTTTTTTTTTTTTGCATCGATGCTAAACTTAGTTTAGTGTCTGTTCCCGTGATTACATGCCGAGGGCCCATTCAAGGACCCTCGGAAAGCGGAAAACCCCGCGATCCAGACGCTGTTTGCTGCTCGGTTCTATCATAAATGGTTCAGATGATATTTCATGTTTTTTATGTGCAGTCATAGCCTATCATCGATGGTCCGCTCGTCTTTAGAATGTTACAGCACAGACGTTCTAAGCTATTTTTCTCACTTTTCAGTCTTTTGGTCATGATAGAATAAAATGCCCATAACTTTTGATCTGGAAGGGCTATCGCAGTAATTCAAACAGTTATGAACAGCTGAGAACTTCTAGTTTATGGAAATATCAAAATCCCACCATGTGAAGGGTTTTCCCTGGCCACCACACATATACTGTATACTCACAAACACATGGCCTCCTTCACTCTCATGTAGATAACAGAGTGAAGCAGACACTGACATTTCACTTATAGTAAATGCATTATCTACAGTAAAGCCACACTAATTCAGTAGCTGTTTCCACACTAATTCAAATTGATTCCCATTCTGATAGATTACTAATTATTTGTTGTGCATGAATATTACTGGTATTTCCACTCCTGTCCAAGTATTTTACTTCCTTGACCTGGAGCTGTTGATTTTAACTACACCCATTTACTCAAAGCATTTACTGTATGTAATTTTTCATGATTGTTATGATTTTTTTGTGTCTTGAAAAGAAAATGTGCAGAGATATTTACAAATTGTAGTTGAACCTGCCAGTGATGAAATGAAATGAATCCTAAAGAATGATTTCCCTATGGGATGATTCAGCTCCTTGATGTCCACCTCTCTTATGAACTGTAATTTATGAACTAACCCTTGACCTGAACCTGTAGAAAGCAATGTTGTTGTGTGCCAACATCTTAAAAAAAAAAATGCAAATAACTGAACTGTCCATAAGCCGACAACAGCATGCACACTGAGGAGATTGTAGCTGGATTATTGATGCCTGCTAAACTTCCCTTTATGGACTTTATGGAGGTAATTGTACAACTTTGATGTGAAACTATTTATAGTGGACTTTGTCAGAAGAGTTCATCCCTCCTCTCCCATTTCCTCGGCTGATTTCCCTCTCTTTCTATCTCACACTCTTACACACACTCACACACACATCCTTGTTTGACTACACTTATAGGGACCTATCATTGACATTATGCATCTTTAGTTCCTTCCCTTACATCAACACAAGAAGAATGCACAACCTTAACCGTGACAACAACTCTTAATCGCACATCAGCCATTTAAACTGGTGTCTCGTGAGGGTAAACACCACAACATTGTTACACCCACCCACCCGCACATCATATTCTCAGGATGACTGGCTCTCTCAGACCAGTGAGAGGTTGAAGCTGGACAGACCTGCAAGCTAAGCACATCACTCAAATAGTCATAAGCACCTCTTCAATAAATCCCCTCCACGAGCCGAGCTGTGTGTGTGCATGCGTATCACAGACAGAGGTGAGATGAGATGCTTAAAATAGGACAGACAAAGGGATGGAGGGGTGGCTAAAATGCTATGATGTTGTGAGGATTTATCACACAATGGCGGTGAGTGGAGAGATGGATGGATGGATGATGGGAAATAGAAGGAGGATATGGATGAGACTGACTAAAGCGCAGGCTGATAGAGTGTTTAGCTGGGTGACTGACTAAGCCATAAGTCTTCTGTGAGCCCTTATGCTCTCTCTCTCTCTCTCTCTCTTTATCTGTTCTACCCCTCTCTCCGCCTCTCTTTAAAATAACACTATGTTCTGTGTGGTGACAAGCCAGGATGAAATGATTGGCCCTCAGTTTTCTCCCGACTGCCCTCTCAGATAATCACTACACCTTCTGGCTGCCTTCATATGCTGACTCTACTTTATTAAAGCCAGTCTCTCAATACATTATGCTACTGTGGTTAAGTGTCACTGCTTCGACTGGGGATGGGCTAGAAAAACTATCAGTGTAGTTCTTTAACTTTTCAAACCCAAACTATATGCACTGGCCTTAGACTCTCCTGTCTCCTGACTTTATGCCACAGTAAATGAAAAGAAAAACATCTGAAACCTCATCTGAAAACAAAAAAAATCTGAAACCTCAGTTGTGAAGGTATCTAGGCTGTTTGAATAACAGAGCTGTGTGTTCATGGCAGCACAGTAGCCCCAGTAAATGTGAATTGGGTACCCACACAGAGGGTCTTGGTCAGGGAGGTAAAGAAGAACCCACTGGTTATTGTGAGAGCGATTCAGAAGTCCTGTGCAGAGAAAGGAGAACCTGGTAAAAGGACAAACATCTCAGTAGCACTTCATCTGGTCTTTAGAAGCCACTATAGTTTCGCCCACGTAAAACGGTTGTTCTAGCCTGATGAGACACAAGACGACATACGTTAAGGGAAGGTTGACTGCAGTCAAATAGAGCTCTTTGAAGAAAATTTGCTCCCTGAGTACATGTGACCTGAGACTGGATCGTTTGTTTCAACAATTACCTAAAAAAAACAGAAATTCTGAAGTGTGAAACTCTCTGACTGTCAATGAGTGGCCGGACAAAGACCTGAAGATGGCAGTTCACAGAGACGTTGAGCCAAGTTGTTTACTTTTGTCATATCTGAGAAAACATTTTTAACGGACTACTGGATGTGGATTGATTACAGTTTTGGCCATTCAAAATGAAATCCTCAAACTCTAGATGGAAAATTGTGTTATTTTTCTGATGAAAATTATTGCATGATAAAAAAAAAAAAATCTCTACAAACACAAATAAACATTTAGTAGATATTACTAATTGCATTTTTTGATTTAGCATAATTTCAGATGAGGTGGTTAGAACTGTCTCCTATTAGCAAGATGTTCCCTGGCTTAAGACCTGCCTTCACGTTGCATGTTCTCATTGGGTCTGATCAGTCCAAAGACATGCAGGTTAAGTGAACTGGTGACTCCAAATTGCCCATAGTTTGAAATGTGTGTGTGTTTGGTTGTCTCTACATGTCAGCCCTGTTTGTCCTGTGTCTGATGACCCATCGTCCAATGTCAGCTGGGATTGGCCTCAGGCCTCCCACAACACTTGAGGATAAACTAATGGATAGATGGGTGTATGAATTAGTCTCTGTCCAGCTTTAATCCAGTCCCAATCCTCCCAACAGTCCACACACGTGCACAATTTTTCAGATGGGCAAAATTACACAGATACCCGTGCGTATCTGCAGCCGCCCAATACACACATCATACACAGACGTCACTTTAATAGCTGTCATTGAGCGTCAGTGAAATGACAGCAGAGTGCCTCCAGGCTGCTGTGGCTGATCTGAGCTCATTAGAACAGCGACTCAGACTGAGGGGATTCAGCTGGGATTTGTTACGCTGCAGCAGCACTCCTGCCCCAGCCAGGAGGTGAAATTGGGAGAGATGAAGTAGAGGATGCGGAGCAGAGAAGTATAAGGTATGAGGTAAAAGAGATGAGGTTAGAGGAGGAGAGCAGGAGGAAATTGGTAACAGAGGAGTGAAATTGAGGAAAAAGATAGGTGTGAAGGTGGTAGAGGTTAGGGAGGAGAGTGAGGAGAGAAATGGAGAGATGTAAAAGAGGAATAAAAGACAATGTTAAAGGTAGATGCTGAGGAAAGGGAAAAAAAGAATTGGAAACAGATGACAAAGTTATGCAGGGTTGCATATAGGAGTAGAGCAGTAAACCTATGGAGAAGGTGTAGGCTGGATGATCTGATTAAAAGTGTAAAAAGAGAGGAGAGGTAGGAGTGGAGAGCCAGAACTGAGGGAGTGCAAAAAGATAAGATGTTGATCCTTGCAGCAACAGACATGAGTTTCAAAGTCACTGCACAATATAGATAAAAAGAGAGGGAATGTGAGTTTGTAAGTTTGTGCAATTCACAGAATCTTTTCATGTTAAGTAGAAGTAAAGAAGAATATGCACATGGATAGGAGATGATGGGAGCAGCAGAAAAAAAAGATGAAAAGGTGAACAATGATTAGGATTAACAGCAGTTTGTGTTGCATTTTATAGAGGAAAGGAATATGAGTGTAACATCACCAGGTCAGACATTCAGTCATCAAGTGTGGGGAGGAAGCAGAAAGAGAGGAGGAAGAAAAAAGAAAGAAAGTGCAAAGTGAGCGAGTGGGGATGGGAAGAAGAGGGCAGGGAGGAAATGGAATGAAGACGCAAAGTGAAGATTGAAGAGGGATTTTCCAGTTGGTTACCCAGTCCTGACCACGTGTGAAATTTGCTCTGAACACCCGGTGGCGTTCAATCACCAGTCAAGTGAAGCAACAAGGAAATTAGTACAGAGGGAGAATGATAGGAAAAAAATAGGAAAAGGCAGATTGAGAAAACAGACACATACATTTTACTGCAGTATTCTTCATGCATGCTGTCTGCCCTTAAAACATTTGGATTGAAAACAGAGCGCTGTGATTATGTAACAAGTCATACGCCACAGTCATCAAGACAAATATCGAGCCATGAATTCAGAAAAACAAAATGACCGATAAGGTCAGTAAGCCTTTTCCAATTCTTCATATTTGAATGAACTTTTTAAATATGACAAGCGTTTTTAATATGTTCTCCTGTATTTCCAAGAATTTCAGCTTGTTTTTTTTTGCCCCATTTGAAACATATAAGATTCAAGGACTCATGCATTTGAGGACCCCTGAGCCAACTGGGGTCATGCAGTGTGTTTTCATTTCATACATAATACAACATAATTCAATTCTTTTAATTACATAATGTCATGGAGTGCCCAACTGTATTTCATGTTCTTTTTCTTCATCTTCTTCTTGGACAACCGATTAATTTATCCTACTATAAATATTTTCATATTGAGGTAATTTTTCAAGTGTTCCAGAAGTAGGCACACCAGATTTTTTGTTGTCATGGTAACAATGATGAATAGAAAGTTAATGTAGTGGGATGCAACCTATAGACATTGTACCCACCAGGTGCAGACTTTCTAAAAACTGAAGAATTGTTTTAAAGCATAATTCAGTGGAATGTTTTTGTTAATCCAATGAGGAGAGAGAACGGCATGAAGGGCTGTGTGTGCAGCCAAGGGGCGCGCGTGAATGTAGGGACGAGGACCAATAGATTCATGACGAGGGCGGGGGCTGCTAACTCATGGTGCGTTCAAGGCAATCCATAATTCGTGTTTTTCCAACAGGTCAGAAAAACACGAGTTAGGTTGCCTGGAACGCTACAAAGTCGCAAGTCGTGACTTGAAGCCGTAACTTATGGTTTCAAAAGCCTGCCTGGAACGCAGCATTAGCCAAAACAACCATTGCTTACTTCTGCTTTAAGAACTCTGCAAGTTTGTTGTTGTGTTTGAGGTTGCAAATGTCAGATCTGTTTGTTTTCCTCAAGACAGTGGTGAGGGACATATCCATCCTGCTGACATGGCAGTGTCATCTGATGTTGTGCCAGTTTAGCTGCATTGATTACACTTGCCACCATTTGTGTGTTTGCTTCTTATTTCTGAGCTGTAGCTCGCAAAGATGGCATCCCCATTCTTACTACTGCAAGACTTCATGGTCCATTGTTCGTCCACCCATGGCCAAACAGCTGTCAGTACAATGGTGGACAGTGATCTAGTGGGTTTTCAGACTGCTGACGGCTATGAGGTTAAAAAGTATGTTGACACTGCTGGGACGAGCTTGAGATAGATAAAAGCTCATCATATAGTTTTTTGTTGTTTTTTTTATCACGTGCTACAAAATCGTTCTGCTGTTTGTGTGAATGCATTTGTGTGTGTGTTCCTGAACTGAGTAATGATCTCGGTTTAAAAACTTGCAAACTGTGGCTCTGGATAACTGTTGAAATGATGAAGCTCCTGTCGTCTTTTGTTTCTCTCCATTTCTTGACTCCGCATTCGACAGTAATTTCCCTGTTGCTCCACAGTCAAGCGAGACAGAAATAAACAGAGGAGGCCAAGTGAGACGAGACCAGAGAGTAAAAAAATAAATAAATGAGAAATGATGAAATCAAGAGAAATAACCAAGATAGATAAACAAATAAATTGCAAATTGGAGATTAAATGAAATCATGTGGTCAGGATCATGTTTCAGCTGGGACACACAGATTCAGAGATGCCCATGACATGTAGATGCACTCGTTTATAGCATAACTCTTCAAACAGAGCATTGCCAATGGAGATAACAAAATGTGGACAGCATAAACACAATATAATAAAAATGGACTTTGGTCGATACCATGTACTTTTCAAAATAAAAGTACAAAAAACTTAAAAAAAATAACAATAACTTAATAAAAAAACATACTGGCATACAATCTCTCAATAACAAACAAACAAACAAAGAAAAGATGTTGGCGGATGGAAACAAAAAGTTAGATATAGATGAATATAGACAAAGGGATGAGAGAGACAGAAATAGATGGACACAGAGAGATACTGACAGTCTCGGGCGTTGGGTTTGATCTGATGACAGGCAGAGAGGGAACGACAAGAGCTATTGGCAGCGGCACACACACAACACGATGTGAGAGCAGCGTCTCTGTTGACAGCTAACTGAAGCTGCACTCCCTCTGATAGATCATGCACTTTTGATGAAATAACAATCCTGTAACTTGCAGGTACATGTTGCCACAAGAGGAGCATGATTACCTATTATCGCTATTAAATAAGATATGTTGTCCTCGTTCCACCATAGCATACTGTCTAACATACTGTAGATAGTTGTGTGTTTGCTTAGTTTATGTTACTCAGCTGCTTGGAAATAATGGTCTCCATGTTGCCCTCAGCAGTCTGAAAAAAAAAGAAAGAAATAAAAACAACCAAAAAAAACAACAACTCTTGCTTGAGTTGCTTCTGAATGTGTTTGTACAGATGATTGCACAGCAGCTCTTTACTATTTTAGCAGTGTTTCCCATGTTTTCCATATGAATACATCGTTGGCAGATGCTGCTGACGATGCTGCCGCGCATTTGACCCCCATGGGTGAGTGACTGTGGAGACCTCCAGATACAGTGACATCACACACATATCCCAACTCTCAGTTCTTAACACACGCACCATCACAAATCTTGGAGGAGTTTTTTTTTTTGTTGTTGTAAACTTTGCTGTTGTTACATCATTTGCATTAACAGCAGTTTGCTTACCAGTCAGACTTCAGCATCACCCTTCATTGCTTTGTCGTCAGTGGTTCAAAGATCCCTTTTTTGCATCTCTTTGTGTCATATCTTTTCTTCCACTGAACTTCACGTTCTCAGTTTCAAATAGCGATTCACTGCAGCTGCCCTGAAGATGTAGCACAGCTCAAACTGTGTATCATAACCTTTTGTATTACAAACGCAAGGTCTCAGCAAATGACAGTTAGTTTACAACCACCTGCTGCTGGCAAGAAACCATATTGGCAGCAGAGAAAAGGAACAAACAGCTCCTTTGAATATGTTTGTGTTTGGTGCTTTTAACCTGAGGATTCTGGCTAAGTGTTGTGACGGCCCAGCCATGTGGGATGCTTCTGGTTGTCGTGGTTAATTGGATGAGGTTTTGATCAACCACTGCTTGTAACAGTTGGCTCTACGCAAGATGAATATTTCAGAAATGTTTTGCGCAGCTTCACAAGGTTATCCAATAAGTCACCTGTGGCTATCAGGTACGGTGGCAGTACAGAGAACTGAACAGCTGGGACGCAAAGTGGGCATCAGACATCAAGCTTAGGGGAGACAGAACAAAGAGATTTAAAACAACTGGAAAATAATGAATTTTATCAAAATGAGAAGGCAAAATGAAGAAGACGAGAAGTACAGCTGCTGATTCTGGAGGTCATTGTAACTTACATAAATACACACACATATAAATAATGTAAAAACATAAATAAATAAATTTAGTAGAATTTTAATGGAAATATATAAACCATCAGCTGTATGAATTTCTAGTAAATTAGCTCATCATCGGAGCTCAGTCAAAATCAGTTTTAACAAAATCATATTTTTTAATGTTTAGCCCTTTGAAGATCCACATACCACGAGTAAATCACTAACTGAAAATAATCCATGACACTTTTCACCTCATCCTTGAACCAAACTATCAGTGAACATTTTTTGACAAATGATGATCTAAATGGAACTGATGAACATAGTTTGAGAAGTGGCTGTGATGTGAGGCTGAAAGAGGTTCTTCTAAAGAACAAAAAAAACCCAAAACATAAAAAATAATTGCTCTATGATCCCAGTCAAAATAGTTCAAATTCTTGTGAACACTGAATGTGAACCAGGTCATCTTTAACACTCCTGAACAAAAGTTCTTAACCGTGGGGCGGTGCGTGGCGCAGTGGGTAGAGCGGCTCCCCCATGTAGAGGCTACAGTCCTCACCGCAGACGGCCCCGGTTCAAATCCCATGTCGGGCAGCCCTTTCCTGTCATTCCACCTCTCTGCCTCCACATTTCCTGTCTATCTCGACTGTGCGCTATCAAATAAAGGCAAAAAGATACAAAAAAAATGTTAACGGTCAACATAAGAAACACTGACTAGATGATGTTTTTATTTCAAAAACACTGTCATTTGTCTATTTTGAAGAAATCAAATCAAATGGATGGTTCCTAGTAATCAACGTTTGACTCTTCAGCAGTTCATGTGTCTGTGATGACAAAGAGCAACATGCAATTTGTTTGTCTCCAGCCAGGCTTTCAGAAACCACTTGCAGCTGCTTTCATGGATTCATTAACAAAACACTGCAACAGTCAATGAAAACATCTTTCTGTTCAGCGCAGTCTCACTGACTCTCTCACTCTCTTGTTGTGTAGCTGCTATTCTATTGAGGGCCTTGGCCTCCTGTTTTGCATTTGTTTGTGTATGTACAATATCTTGTGTGCTGCTGTTGATAAGTGGTGGTTTGTTTAGAAATGTGTTTTCTGGGAGGATGGCCTTTGTCTGCCATGTATATAGGGCTGGGAGGATGGAGGAGATGACTGTCAGCTTCATCACCATTTGCGCATAGAGTTCGCAATTGTTGCTCCTCTGTGTGGTTTGACTGGAGAGAGGCGCCGTGTCTGGGATTACTTAGTCTGACTCAACAGATGTTTCACAGGAAATAAATGGGAATTTCTACTCCGGTTTCCGATCTGACAGATGGGAAACTCAAATTGTTTGCTCCTTTAATGCTTCACCCTCACTCCCATGTTGTTGCCACTCGGCCGACTGTCACCTGCATCCTGAGGGACGTATGCAAAAATGTCTTCCGGTGAAGAAATACAGAAATGCAGACATTTCTCTCTATCTAAAATGCATTTTCACGCATTTAATATAATTTTTACTACACTTTTTTCCTGGGTCTACACATTTATTTCAAAATAATACAGTTAAAAAAGTTGCTTGAATTAAACAAAATATGTGGATCCTTTAGAAAATGATGCATGGCACCATGCAGCTCTATACTGATCTAAAAATAGTTGGTTGTAATGAAAGCAAAGCAATCAGTCAGTGGCCCCAAATTAAAAGAAGCCTGTACACATCAATTAAAGCTTTCATTTCAATTATGCAGCTGAATCCTCTTAAATAAGATATGTATGTTTTTGCTATTGCTACACTGACAGCTATTTAAGGAAACATTGTGTTCTAGCATCAAACTCTTTACATGACCTTACTGTGTGTTTTGCTTCACTTACATCAAAGCAAACTTACACATCAACACTCAAATTACCACAGCAATGCATCTACTGTATAACACAGTAACATGAGGTCGCAGTGGCAGTACTGTAGCAAGCTTTCCATCAGTTCTTCTACTTCCATTAATTCTTTATTATTATGCTTATCATAAATACAACTGAGAGAGTGTTTATGGGGCTGCATGAGTGCAAGAGATGCCACCATGAATGTGCATTTGTATATCCAAAATACTTCATAAAAAGGTGACTCCTATCCTTAAAAATCTTGGCAGGAGAGGAGTTTCTGAAGAGTTTTTAAAGAAGAGAAAAGTGGGAAGTGTCATCTGGCAAAGGATGTCCCCTGACTTGAATCCAATAGAACCTTTTTTTTTTTTGAGTGTTTTAACATGAGAAATAGAGCTGCAACGCACCTGCAGCAAAGAACTGAAAAGAATCATCTGGTGAGAATGGCAAAGCATCTGATGATAGATTTAAGTGTGTCATCAGATACGTATAACAATAAATCAAATGAAGGAGCTGTTGCTGCTGTTGGTTGTTGAGTAATGACCTTTCATTATAATTTGATTAGTCAGAGGTTTCTGTTTCTCAGATTAGTTGATTGCATTGTTCTTGTATGTTTTATTAGTCTAAAAATGCAGTAATTAAAGAGGAAATGTATTAGTGATATTAGGAGTAGTTGAGCTGTGCAAAGAAAATCTTTGTTACACAGCCAGTGGTTAACTTGGAAGTGATCAAGAATGAAATGTAGTTGATACAGTAAATAGAACAATTTCACAGGCTCCAACAAGTCAACCAGCCTTCACACATCTGTTTAGACCTCCTGCCTCCCTGTGCCTGTGAATGAATTATTTTTTTTTTCTAGTCTTGCAATGCACACACACATTCACTAATTATCTTGAGAAGGACTAAAAAATCTTTACATCCGCACTCCTGGATAAAAAGAAAAGTCTTGAAGGGAAAAATATATATAATTTAATAAATATATAATGTGGCTTTGTACATATTATTTAATATCATCCACAGTGCGCACATGCAAGATGTATTCACCCATATAGAACGCTTGCATTTGAATATTTCTTTTCATTACGTGCAGGAGATCCTTATACAATCCATATTCATTGTGTAAAATCATGTTTGCAGCCATGTTGATGCCAGAGGATAAACTGCTTCGTCGGCCGCCTTTAAAAGTCAGCAGTTTTTGTTATTTGTTCAGGGACACAGAAGAATTGCCTACTAAACCTCTTTTACTTTTAGCAAACTGAGGCATGCTAAATGGTCCCTTTGGATGATGTCAAATGAGGAAAGCAGTAGAATATACCTGCATTTTTATATATTGATGGAAATTTATAACAGTCTGAAACAGTGAATGCTTTTGGAAATGGACTCAATGTAACAAAATGTTTTTAACAAAAATGACAGATATACTTTTTTGTGGGGTTATAACACATTTTTGATCACAATAGGCCACAGAAAATGTCCAATGAATGCCCAGCATAATTTTGCAGAGATCTAGTCTAAATGAAATGAAACCATGTTTTCTCAACAACTTTCTGATAGGGGAAACATACAACACACAGATGCTATTTTGTAATTTCTTACAAGAAGTTTACTTGTTTGTATTTTGAATGTGCTTTTCATTAGATATGTATATTGACATGTAATGACGGACACATACATCTGTATTCGTAAGACCCAGCCAGTAGAAAGGCTATTTCTTTCTGAAAAGACTTGTGTTTCGCCAAAAGCCTCAGTTTTACGCTGGATTTTCTGTAACCTGAAACAGAGATTAACTGATGAAATCAGATGTATTGAATGGGATTTGGGCTAGTTTGCTCTTCAACTAGAACTCCAGTATGCTGAAAAGCATATTTTTCACCCGTTGATGCCAAAAAAATTAGACGCTACCCGAGCTATTAATGTGGAAAGCTGGTGGCAAAATGGTTCCGGTGCACACAACCTAACCACAACCTTCACAGTTTAACTCCCAGGAGACCTTTTATTGCATATGTCATTAGCAAATTTAGTTTTATGACCCTCATTTTGTGATTAAAAGAAATGAGTCAGTGAGAATGGGAGCCAAATCTACCTACCTTGAGATAATCGCTAATTGCTGACCCCTGCCATGCAGACTCCACCTGGGAATCTGAGATCAGTTAGCAACAGTCAAAACACAATCCATATTCATGTGCACATATCTAAACAGTTCAGGAGGATGGTGAAAGAGGAATGAGGCATCCGATTACATTATTCTCCAAACCCCTGCATATGTCTCAGTGGGCGTGAAACTGTTTTTCTTCTGATGGCAGTAAACAGCTGCACTGTAAATTGGAAGCATCAGAGAGAGACCAACAATTAAGTTTGACTCCAAAAAATTATTTTATGTTTGTATGTACTGTATATTTAATCAGTGGTGAAGTCACACCTGTGCGTTCCTGCTGAGAACAGTAGCTATGTTGGGCACTGAAACATCAGAAATCATTTACTCTCCATCAGAAACACAAGTCTGTTGTTGAGCACAGAGCTGGTAAAAGGAAAAACAAATGTAATCATTTGTACTGCCAGAGTAGCAAAATCTGTCAAGCAAAATGAATAGTTCTTTCTATATCTTTATCTCTAATAAAAACAACTTTAAAATATTCTGTTTCACTGTACAGTCATGTTTCTCATTAAAACCACCACTCCACTGACTTCAAACAGAAATAGAACACATGATCATCGCTAGTGAATTTAGGTCTTTGCTCACAAATATAGCAGGCGGATTTACACACATAAATAGACTACCTAAACATGGCAAGAGACTCACTCAAAAAAAAAAAACTGGATAATGAGTGTAGGTGAGAATACAACAATGGGAAAACTGATAGCAAAGGTTCAACAGTCAAAATGGTGTCAGACTCATGTTCTAACTTAAAGGGCCAACGAGGAGTTTCTATTCGGTTATAAAACAGTCTCACGTTAATGTGGATGAATCTACGCTACCCACACTTGTTAATGGCTCCATTTTCGATCAATATATTGTTTTGTCTCTGTCATTATTTTGTTATTATTAGTGGTGGCGGAAATGCTGGTCGAGCCGACCAGCGTTTCCTTACTTTCGGTTTCGCGGACGCAAATGAGAATAACGGCGATTTGGGCAGCGTTATGGTCGGAACTACGACGGTAACTGAACCTCTTTGAACCTCTGACTTTAATCCTTGATGAATGAAAACATGAGTCCGTCTTGCGCCGGTGGAGGAATTCTACGGTGCGCGCGGAGGCAGCGTGAAAACACTTCGCTTTTCCAAAACTCCTCGTTGTCCCTTTAATGAAAAACAACAAACTATCGTATGTGTGGTCAACTCAATACACTTGTTCCTCATTTCCTTGATTAGGTAAAAAGTAGGGTAAGTTGCTGCAGTATCACTGCAGAGACCATTTTAGAAAATCCTTCATGAGAACATCATGTGGCTAATGTCATAGCATTTTTATTTTAAATGCCACATTTGTATTTGTTTGCTCTTCAAACAGATGTGATGGCAGAGCTTATCTTTTCTATATGACCTTAACTGCACTGTGTAGAGCTTTACACGCCACACCAATGATTCAAAGGGCTTTACAGCACACACAGGAAAATAGAGACAGAGCATAAGAGAAAATGACAGGTCAGAAACACAGACACACAGAGGATTCAGAGGAATTACAGCAGATGGTTTCTGCAATTTGTTCATAGCCTGGGGAGAAAAGAGGCAAAGAGCCCACAATGTTTACAAAGTGAATCTCCATGTGCACAAATTAACTGAAGGTAACCCAGATGACAATACGGACATCTTCTCTCATCCGGTTTATGATGGTCAGACAGTCAACCATTTTCAAGCAGTGGGCAAGCTGGATTGGAATTAGAAATAAACATCTGAGTTAAAAAATCAGACTGAATGGGCAAACATGCTGCAGCAGATTAGTGTCTGTGATCAAAATTTGTGATTGTCAACACTTATGAGGGAAATGTTTCTCACTCTTGAATTAAGATCAACAAAATTCAAATTAGTACTACCACCGTGAGTATCACAAGAACAGCAGCAGAAAATACACTGAGAGTCACATAACGGAGCACATCTGATTAGGTTACTGGCTAGTTATGAGACATTATCATAATAAACTGGGTACTTCATTTTTCAAATTTATTGTAAGTCGAGTCTAAAGCTAATTGCAGCACAGTAGTTTCTGTCTTTGTTATGTTTCGGCACAGACAGCTCTTTATTAGTATCACGCCATAACTGGGATCAGGTTTAACAGAAAGTCATCAAAGTGTCACATTGTAAGTAATTTGTAGGCAATTAAACGTGCATATAAAGTGGATTTTTTTTTTGTAAAAAAATATCTTGCTGTTTAACACTTCCTGTTTTATTTTGAAATTACGTACCTTCATATGTCTGTTGGTGTATATACTTCCTGTGTTTGTCTAATTTTATCTCCACTTTGATAGTCTGCCCCGCCCTGATGTGTTTCACCTGTTTCCAGTTACCCTCCCTCCCGGGTGTATTCACGTCTTTCCCCCAGGCTTCCTCAGTTTATCAGTTTAGGTTCCCCCAGTGACTCCTGGTGCTTCTCTACACTGCCTTGTGCTCCATTGAGTTTCCTGTAAATCCTGCATTTGGATTTTTATTTTTTTTTGTTCCAGTTCATATTCACAGACACTATGATGGTGTTTGTGCATTTGTCTGGATCCCATGTGTGCTGCTCTTCTGCCTTATCATGCTGCTGTCATCGTTACACTGTCCCTCATCTTGTCCACTGGTTTTCTCCTGGAATCTGCTGAATCATCAATGGTGAAAGTACAGAATGAAAACCCATGTGCACTGGTCAACTAACCAATAATGCACTTTGAATAGTGGCATACAGAATAATCAACATTTCATATTATTATCTGTTGAGCAGGCCTTGAAATTTCTGTGAGTGACTGGCCTACTTTCATAGCCTTAAATTAAGAGTACATGATTAATATCCTTTGCCATAAATGTTGAATGATTTTTTTTTTTGCTTTTGCTTTAAAGCTGGCAGTGATTTTTAGGCATGCTGTAATATGTGGCTACTTTGGCAGACAACTAATTCGAGATTGCTTACTGAAGTTGGTTTTGACTACTGGTCTTGGGAATTCAGATCAATGTTGTTTGGGACATGAAAAATGTCTCCACGGCACAAAATGCCTGTTTTGCCAAGAACCTGCTGGTGACTCTGGCTGGGTTCCAGAGATCCCGTGAGGAGATAGACCAGAAGGACAACCATCAAGTCTGGTTTCCTCCAGACGTGACATAAACAGTTTAAACTTGGTGTCATTAGATCTGAAAGTCTTGTTTCTTGCAGTCTGGGAGACCTTCAAGTGCTCTTTTTTTTCAAACTTCAAGCAACTTTCATTTGTTTTCACTGAGGAGAAACTTCAGTCTGGTCACTCAGCCATAAAGCACAGATCGATGGAGTGCTGCAGTCACAGTTGTCCTTTTGGTAGTTTCTCCCATCTCACTACAGGGAGTCTGGAGTTCAGCCAGAGTGCCCAGTGGGTTTTTGGTCACCTTTATTTCCAGGGCACTTTTCCCTGATCCTGTCCACCTCCATACCTGTGTCAGTGCCCCAACACATTTCTCCCTCTGAGCTCTGCAGGATCTTCGTCCCACCTCATGTTTCGTTTTTACTCTAATATGCATTGTCATCGGTGAGACCTTTTTATATAGACAGGTGCGCGTGTGCCTTTCCAAAGCATGTCCAATTAGTAAATGGATGATAAAACACTTGAGAAAAAGAACAATAGCATAGTGTATTGAAACACAGCCAGGGTAGTGTTTTTTTTTTTCTTTTTAAAAAAAATTGTTTTGTTTGGGTTTTTTGGGACATGCTGATACTTCTGGCCCAAGCTGTTCAAAAGCATAACATTTCCCTGACAAGAGAATATATTTGGCAGACTGAAAATTGTGACACTATACTATTCCTCATCACTTTCAACTGGTACAATCAATTGAATGTACCATATATTGCCTCCAATCAAGAAATAGAAATGTCTCACCAAGGGAAATCAAATTAAATGAGTTAAATTTCATGTGTTAAAGCAAAAAGATTGAGCCATACTTATATGTTTGGTACAATTCTCTAAAAGTATCTTTTCACTTTGTAGTTTTTGGGTAAAATAAGTGTAGATTGAGGACAAATTAATTCAAATCGGGCAGCAATAAAACAAAATATGAAAAATGAAGTGGTCTGAATACTCTCTGATTGCAGTGTATGGATGATAAGTAGTAAGGCGGTTTGGACTGTGGTTAGGAAACCATAAGGTGCAGCACTGCTGGCTCTGCTTCCATGCTTGGAATTGATTGAAAAACCTGTCGGGACATATTTTGCCTGTTTCTGTAAACCAAGGTGGATGTGATGACTGGCAGTAGTCTGAGCTCTGGCAGGATCATTGTCAAAATCTTGCAGATAGGGATGAGTTTCTTTTTTAATGGTAATGAGATGAACAATAGACTGTGACCACCTACCAGCATTGTTATTCCAAACTCTACTATTTGTCCATATTGTGGAGCTAGGTCAGCTCGTCCTAGCTGCCAAATTACAGGAAAACCACGTGTCATGTCTCTCTGCAAGTCATGTCCACGGCTAAATAGGATCGCCTCAGTATATGAAATGTGAAGGTGAACTCATCCAGGTGGAACACTGACTCCTAAGCAGTGTGAAGAAACAAAGAAAAACACATAGTGGGGATGACAGGCCTTCATGTTCTACTGTACATCACACATGCACACAGACGTAGACATATTGTTTGTCTCTTGTGGAATTTTTGTGACCTTTTGTATTTGTGTTTACAGATATTGTCTCATCTTCCACCATTGGTGATGCCAAAAAAAGGAAAATTGTAACATGCTGCACCATGCTGTTACACTACATTATCTAGCTGATGCGTACCACTTTATTCTCTCTATTTGTGATAAATGGCTGCTGTTTTGGGACATGATTATAAGGACAATAGAAATATCCTGACACATTAATGTGCACACCAAAACATGCCAGTGAAGTGGGTCACATAGCATATTCCACAGGTTGAAGTTTGAGCGTGGCACTGTGCAAACTGTATTGAAACCAAACTAGCCCATATGATTTATACTTTATCCTCACATGATCATTTAAACCTGTGCTGCATAAGAAAGTGGATAATTCCATGAAAAAGCCACCAAATGTTACATGTTGAGATTAGACTCTTCACCACCCTTGGCTTCTGTTGCCTATACTTACTTTTTTTTTTTGCAAGGCAACCCTTTTAAGGGTGAAGTGGTGATTATCAATGTAACACGATCAGTAGAACTCAAACTCTTGGTTTTTACGCCTAACACTCTTATGCCTCTCCTCAACTTTGACCTCCATATCTTCACTTGCGTCTTTACTACATTAAGGGCTCACCACTTCCTACATTGTCAGTGAGAGTTGCCAACCTGAAACTTGTGTTCAGAAGGCCTGTGGCTTATACCATGAATCTTAAAACTGTTGGCGGGCGGTGTCTCTTGGTTCTCTCCCAAAAAGTGCACTCTACATTAAAGGTTGGGTAGAAAATCCCGCTGTATGATAAGCCTGCCACGCTCCACCGTAACCCCTAGACGTATGTTACCATGCGGATATACACCTTGCCTCTTAAGATGTTGAGTAATATCACCTGCTGCCACATCCTATAAAAAGATGTTCTTCTCTTTAAGTGATCACACAAGGGTATAAGACGCAATGTTTTCCAGGAGGCAATCAAGTGTATCGTCATCTCTGTTTGTGTAGATGCTGATTGCTTTGTTTTTTTTCTGTGTTGCAGGAGACTTTGAACGTGACAGAAGCGCTCCAAGTAGATCAGCTCTGCAGCAGACCACTGCATCACTGCTACACATGGCAGTCTGCTCCCCTCAAAAAGATGGAAACCCTCATCACTGAGAGGTGGGTCCACTTTCTGCGAAGTGGCACTTAAAGATGATATCCCTGGTATTTCCTTCTCCATCTCAGAGGTTGTCACCCGCACCGCTTTGAGGAATATTTTCCCTATTGTGAGGAATATTTCTCAGATTTCTCTTCACCGAGCTGGTTTTCACCTCCTGGATTTTAAAAAGGATCATTAGTGACCACGACCCTCATCAGCTCTGGAGTTACCTAATTGCTTATGCCTGTGTGTGGATGTGACTTTAGTATAATTGTGTGTTTGCGTTTATATTTATGGCGTAAGTGAGAGCCGGAAGACGAAGAAGGAATTTTCACTCAGAAAGGACAAAAGAGGACACACCAAACAAGTTGAAGGAGTAGCAGCGATGTTCCGGTGGAGGCACCATTCACGGACTGGGTGTCGGCTGTTTCAAACTATGAAGGACGGGAGGAGGATGATGGGATACCCAGGACTTGACGGTTCCCTAAGTGCTGGTCGATGGGTGTCCTCTCTAATATGGCTGGGACTGCTGCTGCTGCTGCAGGCATCTCCGACTGCCGTGTCGGCTCAGAAACTTGATGAGAATGACCCCGTGGTCACCACCACCAACGGCAAGCTGCGAGGCATCAAGAAAGAGCTCAACAACGAGATACTGGGCCCTGTCGTGCAGTTTCTAGGCGTCCCGTACGCTGCCCCGCCAACCGGCGAGCGGCGCTTTCAGCCACCCGAGCCGCCGGCGTCGTGGCCCGAGATCCGCAATGCCACACACTTTGCACCGGTGTGTCCTCAGAGCATCGTGGAGGGCCGTCTGCCAGACGTCATGCTGCCCGTGTGGTTCACCAACAGCATCGACATAGTGTCCACCTACGTCCAGGACCAGAGCGAGGACTGCCTCTATCTTAACATCTATGTGCCCACTGAGGATGGTGAGTTTGCCTGCAGGCCCAGGGTAGGACGGTGGTGGGTACAGTGGGGTAGGGGAGGAGGGTAAAAGAAAAGCCACAACCTTGTGGCGGAGAGACGAGTGTGTGTTGTCGGGTTGTGTTTTATTATGTGAGAGTGCATTTCTGTCTCTGTCCCTGTCTGTCACTCTGTCAGTTGAGGGGAAGCATGACCTTGCGCATGTTTAGTGTGCATGACACTGCTTATAGTACATTAATGTGTGAGAGTGGTTTAGTGAAAGAGAGAGAAGAGTTTGCATGTGTGTGAGTGTGGGGCATCCACCCACCCAGACCAAAGTGTTCTCATTCCCTCCATATCTGCATCAGTCTTCTTCCCTCCATCTTCCATCCTTTCTAAACGCCCTCCTCTTCCTCCTGTTTTAACTCCTCCTTAGCCGATTCCTGTCCTCCCTTCCCTTCCTCTGCAAACTCCCTACTCCCCCCCCTTCGTGTCTGTAGCTCATCATAACCTATTGTGCTGCGCCACAATGGCAACAGTTCATTAAACAAGACAGTCGTTGTCATGATCATCACTGATTGATTTGGCTGACTCGCTGAATGACTGGCTGGCTGACTGATAGGCTGAATACCATGCTGATTGAGCGGCTGTGATTCATTCTTTCCCTCCGTCTTTATTTCTCCCTTTCCTTCCTTTCCAAGTCTTTTTTTTTCTCGGTCAATCAGCTTTGTGTGTGCACATCTGTGTTTGTGTGTGTGTGCGCGCGTGTGCGTGAGTGTGTGTGCATGCAGCTCCTGTGTGTGTTGCGCGTCCAGGAGCTCCATGTTATTCTTTAGTCTTCTATTCATTTTACAGTCAAAAGAATATCCAAGGAATGTGCCAGGAAACCGGGCAAGAAAATATGTAGACAAGGAGGTATGTATGAACTGATCGCAACCTACCCAATGCCACAGTAAGAAGAGACAGCCTGAAAGTAGGAGGGAAGGAAAAAGAAAATGTTGTACAGAAGAGTGCAATCAGGTGATCATGGTGTACAAATTATTCAGGTCTTGACTCAGGGCATCTCTAGATTTTTAGAATGCAAACTCCAAAATACAGTGGCCTTTTAATGCTCTAAATGCTTCCTGGAAGTAAATTTGTATATTTGGGGATATGTGAGGAGAACAGGGCCTCTTCAGATTTGGTAAATGTCCTGCAGATAGCAACAATAACATGTTTGCCACTAACACCCTGACTCAGCCATGTAATTTGTAGACCTTGTGATGGCCGGATGATGGTGCAGGAGTGTTGCATCAGCCTCCCTTGGTCCATTGCTGTGTGGGTGCACTCTGTCATTGGTCAGCGAGATTGGGAGATTTGAGTGGATGCCAGATTTGGGGTCAGAAGGTGTGCAGTAATGATGGTTGATGTGCAAGGAGATAACAGCAAATTTATTAGATCAGACACACTGTCCCTCTCTCTCTCTCTCTCTTACACACACACACACACACACACACACACACACACACACACACACACACACACACACACACACACACACACACACGTGCGCACACACGCACACACTCAGTGATGTAGATGTATGCAGTGTTAAACAAGATGAGCTCAGGTTGGACCTTGACTGTGTAATCTCCATTAAAAGAAAGCAGAGCTGTGTTCAGGTTGGCTCAGGCTACTGTATCAAGTACTGTTTCATCAAGATAATGCCCTGCTCCTCCTTCTCCTCTTCCTCTCTGTCTCTCAGCCTCTCACTCCCTGGATGTGTGCATATCTTTTATGTGTGTATATGTTTGTGTGTGTGAGAGAGAGAGAGAAAGAAAGACAGATACAGAGAGAGGGAGAGATGCTGACAGTGTCCTTGATAAGGTCTGGGTGTTAATGTCATTGTCTTGGCAGCAGTCTGTATTATCACTTAGTGTACGATCCTGTTCTTCTTACAACATAGATACATGTAGACTCTAACTCTCCTCTCCTGTCCTCTCCTCTCCTGTCCTCTCCTCTCCTCTCCTCTCCTCTCCTCTCCTCTCCTCTCCTCTCCTCTCCTCTCCTCTCCTCTCCTCTCCTCTCCTCTCCTCTCCTCTCCTCTCCTCTCCTCTCCTCTCCTCTCCTCTCCTCTCCTGTCCCAGAGATATGCAGAGTAGAAATGTGTTTAAAACGGGAGATTATAAAAGCTTACATTTTAGTCATACGGCATGGAGAATCATTATTATAAAACCCAGACAATCTCTTGTGGATTTCTCGTTTTTTTCATTTTATGGAAAAGGGAGATTAAGCATAGAAAACAATGTACTGTATTGTACTGTACTGCTCTGCTTGGATTTTCTTTCTTTGCTCTTTGTTTACTACCCGCTGGCTCTGCATTGGGGGGTTGGGGGGAGTTAAAAAAAAAGAAGAAGAAAACTGTGAAACATCAGGGAACCACTTTGAACTTTATATACAACACCGTCACAGCAATACTTCATTAAGTTAAGCTTTATGCAGCCTTACACAGTAAGCCACAGGTAATTAAAGCATACATAAATTAAGATTAATGCATGTAGGCCATGTATCTTTGAATGCCATGTGAAAAGTAGTTTCTGATGTACTTCAGATATGAAACATTCTAATTATAGTGATTCAATGTCAGAGGATTTCTTTTAGCCTTTTAAAAAGTACTCAGTCAGAAGACACAACATGTTCCTGCTTATGTCTGTGCAAATGAAAGCGTAATACAATTATTGCAGATGGCTGACAAATTGAAAGAACTAAGTAAGAGAATAAATGATTATAAATGTTTACAGGGCACTGAGTGGTTTCAAGTATGACAATTATTGGTACAATCATTTAAGAGACTTTGGGGGGTCCCTTTGGTTAGTTAAGTGAAGCTTTCCATAAAATCCCTGCACATTTGTGCAGGGATACATATTGTAGCTGTATGACAGACTACCACATAATCTTCAGAAAAGGGTTTTTTTTAAATAACATTTTGTTCAGCCAATTATAAGCAGGGTACACTTTTAATAAGATGTTATACCAGCATGAGTATCAGCAGCCTCCACATCTGTCTTGCATGATCACTGAGGAACTGGCAGAGATGAATCTTGGTCAAATTTCATAATGTCTAGTTCATCCGAGTCATTTCTGTAGGTGTAATCTGCCCTAGCTCATTATTATAATGCAATGACTTGTAATGCATATCATATCATATTAAAATTGCACTGGTATTTGATTTCACACCTCGCAGTTTTTAATGGCAACCATACAGTGTATGTGCTCATGAAGAAAGTAACAAGGTGGAAAGTATCATCGTGGTGTCACCTGGGTCAGACTTGACTTGCCAATTTATGACTTAAAAAATACACTAGATCTGATCTAATTTTGGTGTCTCCATCTGGTGTTGGAGTTGTCGGTGCAGCGGTGGCACACTAGGCCACTTTCAGACATGATTTGAATACCAGAGTGTGCAGTAACACTGACACCAGCCATGCATTTTCATTTTAAGGCCATACTTTTTCTTTCAAATGCATATTTCAGACCAAACAATAGACTGCCACAAGGGTTTTGTCAATATTGAATTATGCGGGAATCATCATCTTGATGTGCCCGATGGAAATCTGAAGAAACAATATGATGTGACTGAGTCACTGCACAAGCACTGTCAATGTTATTTAGTTACAGTAGGCATGCTATTCTCGTAATGGTATCTACATACATCTCAAAGGCTCTAATCTACAGTCAATTGTGCAGCTTTCTGGATCTTTCCCTATACAGAGGCCTGTTTCTTGGATACTCTCAGGACATCAGTCATTATCAGTGACACAGTAACACAATGTCTAGCCAGTGGTGCACAGAGTGAGTGGACAGATCATGTTGAGTGACAGGGTAATTTCATGGCTAGATGTGTGCACAGTGATGCATTCTGTAACAGGGTTAGATTGCAGGAAATACATTATCAAGAACTCTATTAGAAAGTAGCACTCTTAGTGCCACAACAGTACAGCTGTTTAGTGATGAAGAGAGCAGTTTACTGTACATCTGATGTTACAGGTTAGACACAGCAGATTTGTTCTTAAGCCGTAGGTGGCGAATCATCATGTGGAGTCCTAGATTTCCTTTATTTAGGTGGACATGTGGAAGGTCTACTTATGCTCAGAAAAAAGTCTTTGGTCAATTCTCATAAGGTTTAGCAGTTACATAGACAGAGCCATGGAGAACTGGCGTTTGACTAAGTGGCACAGGTGTGGGATTTTGTTGTCATAGTTAATTAGGAATTCCAACAACATTCACACCTGCCACCAAGATAAGACGCTGAGCTTTTGTTAGTTGTTTCTCTGCCATGGCAGAGTGCGAAAGTACGAAAGAGAAACAAAGTTAACAGGGTGAAGAGAGCCAGAGACAGAGATGGGCAGTGATGAGGAGCAGAGAAAAAGGGGCAAACTTGGAGGCATGTTTAAGTAAGAAGAACAAAAACAACAAAGTGAAACCACGACACAAAATCAGAGTATACAGTAATTGCTGTGGAAGTCATGCATTGGTCTCCTGTTGTTGAAAGTAATGTTTTTGATGTGTCACATGCTGGGATGGTGTTCTCTGTAAGATAATGTAATTATAATTCACAGATGCATAAATACATAAATGCTGTAGGAATTCACTTTGCATTCATGACATCTTAAAAAGAAAAATGGCAAAGAATCATGATAAGAGAAAAAAAAAACATTGACATTGGGAGATCAGTCACATTGCTGCAAAAATTGCTGCAGATATGTTGTGGATCGTCATTATATTCAAACTATAAAATGAACATGAGTGAAAACTCTTTATGTATTTCAGAGACCAATATCTTAACTGTAGCTACACTATTATGCATTGTTCATGTTTCTAACACAACATGAAGTGACAGGATAGTTAATTACTAATAGCACAATTTTCTAGTCCATCAAAATGTTTTAATAGGGGAGACGGGTCATAGGAGCTCCTTTAAGACAGTGCATTCAGAATATGAGACAAACACGGCAGAATTGTTACAAACAGAAAATGCATGGTTTAGTCCCAAACACAAGGAGTGAAATTTTACAATTCACCCCATAGTGTGGGTTACTGTAGTTGTAACACACCCTAGGGTGAGATGTAACATGGTAAAATACCTCGGGGTGAGATGGGGGGTATATTACTTACGGCCAGCCATAGATCCTAACCCCAACCCTTTTGTCTCTGTCTTTCAAGACCTAGGCAATTCAAAGAAAACATAAATGCAATTGAAATTTGGGTTGGAGTAGGTTAATATACTACATTGCTATTACAACTTACAGTTGTTGTTACAACTAACCTCGACCCTTTTAGCCATGAACCTGCTTTCCTTATGGCTAACAACTAAAATATTAGCACTAACAACTTGCATGAATCTACATCTACTCACAATAACTGTGATGAAAGTTTGATGAAAGCAGACAATGCTATGAAAAATACTTTCATGCCTTTTTTTCCTTTTAAATTTGGCTGCATCTGCCAACAGGGTGCTACTTTTCACATATGGAAGAAGAACTAAACTGAGTATATGCAAAGTCAATCAGATGATTCATAACTTGATTGGAGTAATTGGAAATGTTACAACTGACCCATGTTACAGCCATCCCCGGTCTCCCCTGTTAAATTAGAGCATGATTTGTGATTCACACATCTTGTCACAACATTTTCTTAATCAGAATTACAGCCTAGAATATTTGAAGAGGAAAACTTTTGCTTTTTCAAGCACAAATGATTGATGTGTGAGTCATGTGGAGAATATTTATAGTTCTTGCTCTATAGGGCTGCTCAGTTCTTGAGCGAAATGTGTAGAATCAAAACTATTGAAGCAATGGAAGATGACAGCAAACCATTCTTAGTTCTTCAATCAGATATGCCCTCACCCAAACCATGTTTGTGTTTGTTTTTATTAAAGCTAGTGAATGTGTGAGTATGTGAATATGTCTCAGCCGAAAACATCTTCATGCAGAGCGGTGCTGTCAGAGGTGTCTGTGATCAGACTCATTGAGCAGCATGGCAGAAGTGCAGACAGAGTTTTTGACTGATCCTCGCCCTTCTAACCAATCACAGAAGGCAGAGATGGAAGCTCACAGCTGTTGAATACATGGATGTGCTTTGGGTCTATACTGTTCGAGTGCGACTTCCTTTAACAAATCAAATATTTCATTGTTTTGAATTTATTTTTCCATATTTTTTTTTCCAAAACTCAGCTACAAAGTTGGATTGAGAACTTTCACAATTTTGAAATATTATTGAGGCAGAGGTCTTGTGCAGCTGCTTGTTTGGAGATATCGGCAAATGCTATGCATTAATAGGTTTGGCTTTTTCAGAAAAAAAGGATCTAACAGGTTTACATTTCTTATATACTGGCACCTGTCATGATAGCATTGGGGTTATTTTTAAATGCTACCCAGCCTTAGACATATGCTCCCTATACACCTAAAAGTAATTAGTGCATTTTGTATTTTTCCGTCATTTTGTCTCTCCTTCCTTTATTATCATTGTCTCCACCTCAACCCAAAGCTGACTGCAGGCATGTTCATGCCTCAGCTCTGCGGGTTGTCACAAGGCATTATGGGTAAGAGGAAAACAGGGGCTGATGCAGATGTACATGTTAGTGGGTGAAGGAAAGTTCAGGTATCAAATTATAACAGTTTGAATAATAACAAATATATTAAGCATCACAAGCTGACAGTATTAGGACAGACCAGTGTCGAGTACGTCAGTTGTTTCCTGAGCCTGTGTGACAGCGACAGCCAGGGCTGGAGGTGTTATCTCTTCCGCCTCTCTGTCCATGTGTCTGTCTGTCATTCCCATTCTCATGAACGTGATATGTCAGTAACACCTTGAGGGAATGTCTTCAGATTTAGCACAAATGTCTAGCTGGACTTAGAGATGAACTGAATAGATTTGGGTTGTCAGAGGTCGGGGCTCAACGACACTGTGGTCTCATATCACAGGGAGCAACCAGAACTAGACTTGGTATAGATGTTGAACAAGTTTGCCCAAGAGCTATCTCAAAGTTCACTTTCCATATATTAAAATGAACCCATTCAATACCAATTTGTACATACTGTACTGTAGTTCACAATATTTAACTAACTTTATGTAGTAAGTTATGAGTAGGACATACTCACGTGTATCAATCAATATGTTACTTAAGATTTTGCTTAATAGTTGTTTCTCTATAATTTCACCAACCATGACAAGCTTCTGGATTTTTTTTTTTTTTTGAAAACTTGTAAATGAGTTATGGTAATTTCCTTGCCAAGGCCCGATGCGTGTGCATTTCTTTTTTTTTGTATTTCTTAATATGTTGAAAACTGAAGAACATATCAATGAGATTCAAGTATACTTTTGTAAACTTGATTCAGTGACATTTTGGGAACGATCAAAGTGACATTTAGGGCGGAGGAGATGACAAAAAGGCTGGGATAAGGTTAAAAAAAAATCCCAAAGAAAATCAATCCTGGAGGACTTATTGTAGTGTATGTGTCAAGCACATTGAGTTGGACTTCATCATCATTATTATTTTGGTTTTGTTTTCCATTCAGCACCAGCATCTCTCAAACAAATTTCATGTGTGTAGCCCCTAACGGCCCATGGCACAAGACGACACAAATACCTTTTTATGTGGTGGGTTAGACATCCATTAAATGGTATTGTAGTCCTACCATTGGCTGGCGGCGGGGGTTGGCACAAATTGACCCCAAACGTATAAAAGACAGCAAAATATCTGTGGTTTTGAAAACCTCTGATGACAGTGGTGATGGATGCTCCACTCTCCTACTATCATAGTGACAAAGAAAAGCTCCACCCCCCAAAGCGCCGTCAAAGCAGTCAACCTCGGGGAAACACTGCCCTATATGTTTAGGTTGAATTAAGCACTGGGCTTTTAAAACACAAACTAGGCCATTTAAACTGCAAACTAGGCCATTCCCCAGTGTACATGCACACTGTTTAATATCTCAAACAGTTCTGGAAATATTTCAACATGTTGCATTATTCTGACATTGTGTGCCGTCTTCACTCCAGAGGGGTTTACAACTGAAGTTCTACTGTAGATATGAATTTCTTCAAGATGGAGGCATCTTTACAGACATTGTCTGTTTCACAGTTTTTCTTCCATGATTCCCCTTCTCCCTCATCTCTTTGTCTTCTCACCCATGTCTCTCTCTTTCCATCCGTCTTTATCTCCCACTGCACAATTTAGCCTTTTCTCTTGTGTCTGTCTCCGTCTCTCTATCCATCCTGACCTATTCACCCTCCCACATCTCACTTCCCCTCTCTGTCCTTTCCTCTTGCTTACTCCTTGGGCTTTGTCCCAGTTTTGTAGTCATTGAAGGAGAATCTTGTGGGAGGCGACACACGCACACGCGCACACACAAACACACACAAAGACAAACAAAGAGAGTGGTGGAAATGGAAGGCAAGAATAGGCATGGCCCTTCTTGTGTTGGGTCTCCCTTGAGGGGCTCTGTCACCTCCATTCACGGCTTAACTTTTCTGCAGTGGTGCTTCTTCTCAGGTTAGTGTGGTGTGTGTGGGGGTGTCTGTGCAGATGAATTCATGGATATGGCTGTGTTTGTGTGTGTCAGGTGAATGTTAAGCTCTGTCCTGTCTGACAGGGTATGTGTCAAAGCTTGGCTGACTATCTCTGCCGACTGCTGGGCTGGCTGGTGGGCTGGTGAGGGACATGCCACTTTAAGGCTGACTATTGGAACAAAAACAAATAAAAAAGGATGCGGAGAAAGAAAGTATACATAATCTGGGCCAAATACTTTCTCTGCATTTTAATACCAATTTTGTTGAAATCAGTTACTGACACAATAATTGCAGACTATTATTTGAAATAAAGTTGCATACATTAATTTACTGTGGAAGAAAACAAATATAGTTTTGATTTTGCCCAAAAGACGCAATGCAAACATTATGCTGCTCCGGTTAATTTTACACAACTTCCTATTTTGCTCTTCATTTTGTAATGCTGGAACCATACACTGAGCTTCCTTCTTGACTGCAAACAGAGCTGGACAGTGTACTGCAAGGGAGGCTTTGGTTGGGAACATAAATAAAAAAAGTTTTTAGATTAACTCAAAAGTTCCCCACAGATTTTATAAATCAAAGTTACACAACACTGTCAGAGTGCAACTGAGCATTAGCTGCTGGTCAAAACTCAAAACAACACAACCCTAACAACTGCAGGAACTGTATGTGTGAGTGTGTTTGTGTGGGGGAGGGGTTAGGGGAAAGAGCTCTAGGGGGGTGAATTTTACAAAGGTAAATTCTGGGTTGAGTTAGAGCAAACTATCTTGGGTGATGACACATTACACACAAAATAACACTGATAAGAGACTGACCGACTAAAGGAGAGAGACAATGAAGACCCATAAAACAGTATGGTCCATAAATCTAGAAAAAAAAACAAAAAAACTTACAAGTGTTGACTTTATGTTTCAGTAGACGAGGCATGTACTTGTACAGGCCATGATGTTGATGTAGCCAAGACATGTCCACAGTGGGAACCAAATACTCTCAAGTAGCATCAGAGGAAAACATTACAGGATCATAAAACTAAAATTTTCAAAGTTTAGGAGAGTGATTTGACTTGAATTGTGTTGATTAGAGTACTAATGTTTTCCTAGCTGTCACAAATCAACATAACTGGGGAAATGTATTTCTCAAACTTATGAAAACAAAGGTTGATCTCCAGCTGAGTGAGTAGGAGGAGGAAGAGACATGTGCTCTTTTGTGAATAAAGTCTTGGGCATCAAAGCACAACTTATTCAAAGGCTGTTGAGTCAAGAGTAGGATGGATGAAAGATACCGTGCCACCGTACAGTCTTTAATTTACCTTCTCCGTCTACATCTAATATTACACATTGTGTATATTTGTTATCATTGGAGCAGATTTGATGTATTGCCATTCGATTCTCATCAATGGCAAATTTTTGTTATAACAGTGGAGTCAGTGAACACATTAGCAAAAGCAGCTGTTGGACCGTAAAAAAAGCACGCTCTGTTATAAGACAAGACTGTAGAAGTTTTCATGTACTGTAGGACAGTGCGAGCAGAAGATTAGTAAAACTCTGTTGGCCCCTCAACACCCATAGCAACAGATACTATGGCTCATCATCCTCCTGTGGTAAAGAGGCCTAATGATGTTAGATGTAGGCACCGTCACATATCGTCCGTGGAATATTCATTTACTTACAGTCAGGTGATAATCTGCAGTGACAGGAGGCTGTAGGAGTGTAATCGCCCCATCAGCAGACACTATTGTAAGGTTAAAGGTCAACAACAGGGTTCAACATTATACAGAGTGGGGAACTACAGTCTCTTGAGTACTGTCAAAAAGATAAATGGAGAACATACCCTAGCTACTCAGCAATTAAATTAAAATAAACCTAATTTTACAATAATTAAGTTAATTAAGTTTTACTAGTCTGTACAATGTTTGATTTTAAGTTGCTGGCATGTGCAGCTGAATAAGTCAAGGTATAAGTTAATCAAATTAAGAATAGGCCTATATGAACATTGTTGATGTATAGAGTCAGTGATGAACTGGCCTTGGCTGTTTTAACGAAGAGGCCATGCATTACTCAATTACGCCCACAATACATAAGAAAAGTATAAAATATAAAATGTTTAAATCTGTCCTCTCTGACCTGAGGCGGATGAACCAGAGTTCCCATAGTTGACAATTTAAAAATATTATCTTAATTGAATATAATTTGTAAAATAACCACCTTTTTGTTTTTCTAGATTAGTGTCACCACCAGTCAATGGGGGGAGATCAGAGTATTCATTAACTGTTGAATAGGCCCAGTGCTTGAATAGCCTGTCTGTTGCCTGGTCAAGGAAATTAAAAAAAAGAAAAAGATGGAGAGTATGACCTTGGCTGATTGTATAAACAGTTTTCCAGGCTTTTGTTTTTTCCAAATACACACACACATCAGCATCCACCCACCTAAAGTCAAATCTGCACACACACACGCGCACACACATACATGCACCTCTGCTCAAGGTGACAGCATTGATAGCTGCTCATACATATTCATGACTCTAGCATTACAATAAATAAATAAGCTATTTTTTTTTCTTCTTTCCTGAATATTAAATGAAGGACATTTGAACCTTTGGCACACCACCAACACCAGCCATTGTAGTTTCACAAATGACACGAACAGCAACAGCAAAGAAGTCGGGGATACAAATGTCATAACATTGGCCCATTTCTAAGATTCATTGCATGAAAAAAAATCAATCTTTTTTTTTTTCCCTCCCCACCCTCTTTTCTTTAGCACTGCGCCGCTGCAGCCATAGCGGGGACATTTTGCCTCATGCATATTTCAGACACAGCATATTGTGAACAACACAGATAGACATGGCATGGTGAAAAGTAACAGCTTTTCCCATAGTTTCCATTTCACTCCTAGTTATTATTTATGGGGGCCCCTTTTCAAAATGGCCATACAACTATGCATGAGGCTATTTGCTTCAATGATGATGGAGAGGCATCTGTAAACTAACTGAAGGCAATAAGCCTCTGCACACAAGCAGCAGGAGGAAGGGAATGAGAGTTATTGAATGAATTATAACATTTTTTCTGTTGTACCACGTTCTTGTGTTGGTCATTACAGTTGTGAGGTGAATAGCATCTGTTGCAGTGAAAGTCAGCAATGTATTGTAATGGCAAACTAGAATGGCAGCCTCGTGGTTGTATTCCTCAGTCAAGTTGCAGGAAATATGGTCATGATCTCTGCTCCCTGTTGCACAGCATTGCCATAACCTTGTGATGTCACTTTGAAGTTCATTTTTCATTTTTTGGATAAAGGGTGTTTATAATTATATTATTTTATTTGTTTCAGATTGTATCACAATGAGCTGATGATTTTGTCTGTTATTGCCAAAAACATGTTTTTGTGCAGTGACAGTGACCTTGACTTTGAACAACAAATTCTCTTCAGAACAAGAGCAAGTGAATGTGTGTCAAATGTAATGAAGTGGGCGTTCCTTGCACAGCACATTTAAAAGGCAACTTGACCTTTACTTTTACCAAGGTCACTGTGCCACTGTGCCAACGACAGCCAGTGCACACCTTAAACTGGCAGGATATCTCTTTATTAGGTTTCTTCCCATTTGATATCAAAAGGAAACATACAGTAATAAATTGATAGTTGATAATATGAACAAACAGGCCTGGTACAAATGATGACAAACACGTCTCATCACTCCCGGGTTCATAGCACATCGGATTGTCCTTCACTTCAAAGATTCATCTACTGAAAAAACAACTCATCATGTGAGCTAACTCAGAGAGAGTGAAATGGGACCACAAGCAGTTGCGGTTACTTTACTGAAGGATTCATTTTTAATGTGACATCCTACATCATATCTTTGGTTATGTGGGCTATGGATTCATGCTTTACTGTAGTTTGAAGCTAATGAATTATTTTCTAACAATAAGAGCTTTTTAGCTATGGCCTGGCCATGATGATACTTGATTACACATGAAGTATGAATATTATCTATGCATTTGTATATGTATAAGTATCATGAATAAATAAACAAGATAATGATACGAATACATCCAAAAATCGTTTGATTCAAACATTATAAGAGGCAAGAGAATATTTTGTTCAACTTCTCGTCTGTGAATTATTCAGTGGGCTACTGTGCATGCTAATGACTTTGCATTTGGGGTTTGTTGCGCTCATGTAGAAGCAAGTTTTGCGTCATCTCTGAAGTGCACTTAATACTGAATACACAGTGCTGAAACAGCTACTGATGTTCTCACCATGACATGGTAACTAGACCACAGAGTTAATTGGTTAGACAGTCTGCATATTTTTCCTCAAGATTAACTCAAAGATGTGGCCTGTGCAAGCTGCAGCAAACATGGACTCTGATGTGCAGTGGTGCAGTCAGGGAGAAGGAAATCTAGTGGCCAACATACATAATGGACCTGTCTACTCTAAGCTGTTTTTGCAGGGCACATATGACTGTTGAGACTGAATAAGAACAACACACTGAGCTCTTGAGGACCTTTAAGAAAGTGCCTCACTTTTTCACACGTTCAAAAGCTTCTTTTAATTAGTTTACTTTTAAATACAGGAAGCCATCCTCCACTGCAGGTGTGATATTGTATGTTTCCTGCGTCACATCGTCACAGCCCGTTTCAACAAGCGCTATTTTAGTACAGGGAACTATGAAATCTGTTGTTAGGATGGTGCCAAGTCCCTTTTGATTATGCTGTGATGTTAAATTAGGTATGTAGGAATAGAACAGGCTGCATGTTAAAAGCTGGCCTTGTGCCCAGGTCCAATGTCCCCATAGATACATAAGTACCACCGCTGCTAGCCAGTTCTTTACGGTGCTTGTTGGCACAGCGAAGTGTTGTGATGACAGCTAAGTATCCCAATTGACATCTATGTTGCAAAACTAGCACAGAATTAAATGCATATTATACAATATTTCTGTCCTTGCCAAGTGTCAGTTTGCACACTCCAATACACTCTGCTTAGAGGCAGCCAGCTATTGCACTGACAGGTGTGCATCTGTGTTCATATATATGTAGAAGTCAATCGTTGTTTGCGTGTGTGCATGGAAAAGTAAATAGACAAGATGATGCTCGGCCAGATGGCGTGTATGTTGGATGCTCAACACAGAGGCCAAGGTGTCACCTTGGCTTGGTAATGAGACAGGGAGTGGTGTGATAGCAGTGGGGTGGTTATCAGAATACAAAATATCTAATGAGTTGTGAATGTCTGCTTTCCTCAACTTACGTTGTTGGAATGTTGAGGTACACATGTTCAAGGATTTATTTTCAGTGTAATAAAGGTTTTCTTTTTTCAAGTTCGCATCTTAAAACATGTTATTTTGCAGGCAGGGATTGTGTAATGAAATAAAAAAGTGTTTGGGGGAGTTTGACAGATACAGAAGACCAAAATCTGTGTATCTGTGCCCCTTCCATTTCTATGTGACCAGCTGTCTCCTGTGAATCCTCCAAATTAATGGTCATAATGTACAGTTAAATCACTCAAGAATCTGTTTTAATAATTGAAGAAATACATGAGAAAATAACAAGATTCTGAATTATGATGAGAGATGAGGTTTGACTGTGTTGGAATTTCCCCGTTGTGTCCTCTTTTACCATTAGGTTACACTTTCCATCCACAGTAGAACACCAGGAATTGACCCTTCGCGTAAGCGCAGCCCCCCTTGGTTATTGTTGCTACGCTGGGCAAGCTTTCACTCCCAGCCATGCTCCTGGCAATATTTGGTATCGATTTCAAAGGAAATATCAGCAAATTTTGCGCCGGAGGATAAAACATCTGTTCAACGGCACGACTGGAGAATGTACAGAGCATCAGTAAGGGCTGGTAACTTTACCGTCTATCAACCCATGAAGATTTAGGTCATCTCACTGGTTTTCAAACTGCAAGTTTTTGGGCGATTGTGAACCACACACAGCTTTCGCTGCTGTTTTTTTTTCTCCAACCACTGTATCAATCAGTGAAAGCAGTCCCTGTCTGGAGGATCCCTCGCCTAAAAGCCCAGGTAAAAGCCCCTAAAGTACAGCTGTCATGTCGGAGGTGAACGTATGGTTATCTGCATATTTACACTTACACACAAGTAAAAAAAAAAGTCGGGTCGTATCTGAGCATCTCTATATTGGTGCCGCCGCCGCCACCGCTGTAGTAGCAGCAGCAGAAGTACAGTAACAACATCCTTCTCTACAAACAAATGTTTTTCATCCTAGCAAACGTAACCACTCACAGCCGGAAGCTTGCCAGGCCTATAGTTACGGTTGCTAGCGTAGGATTGGACAATAACCATTTGTGGGAGGAGTTTGCGAAGGGTCAATTCCTCTGTTTATATTATTATGTAAGTGCATATTAGAGGAGATAAAATGCTGAAACTGACTGACACTAGGCAGCATGCAAATATGACGTGGTCCAGCCACTCACTAGGTTTTGGCCAAGGCTTATTACTGTAAGTGTCTTTATTAACCTCAGAATATATGCCTCTCAGAGCATATATATATATACATAAGTACAATGTAAATATAGTAAATAATCTCCTCTATGTCCACTCTCAGTCTCCTGCTTCCATTCTGTTTGTAGTTTGCTCACACATGAACAGATGAAAAGTCATTAGCTCTATTCCAAATTGCTACCTAGTGTCTCATCTGTAATATTTATGTGCTGCACTAACAAATACAGAAGCATGACAGAACAGCTTATTGCCACAATGAGAAGTAATGAGATGTAATTTGGTGTTGCACTACTACATAAATCATTTAAAGCCCTGCAGTCATATTCACTTTAAAGGTGCTCTATAATGGCACAGCCTTGGCATTAATCGATGTCTCTCTTTCTGTCTCTCTGTTGTTCCCTGTCTATTTCCTCTGTATAATCAAACTCAATTTTAACATAGATTTTTAATTCAGGTTTGTGACTTTTGTATCTCACAATGGATTGCTGTGTTTTATGAGACCACCTGAGGTGACATTATTCCATCTTGGAGCTTTCACTGCTCCAACACAATACCAGATAAGTGGCACAAAAACACTTTACCATCGAAACAACTTGATTGTAATTACAAGGACAGCAAATATTATTATGTTAATTCAATTCAATCAGCTCTTTATATCAGTTTTTAAAGAAAAAAAACAAAACAATTATTGTACCAGTACATGTGAGATATGAATGACGCGTAGTTCATTGTTAACTGAAGTCAATGTCTGGCTGTTTATTGCAGGAAGGTAACAGAACTAAACTAAAATGTATTGTAAAATCATTCAAATCAAGCAACATACAGTATGTAGAAAAGCAAACCGCTGACAAAGAGCTCACATTGCAATATGACATCAAAGCCACTCAATTGATAATGATTTTTTAATGAAATGTAAGCCTACTATTCCTATAATGATAGGGAGTAAAAATATATAATGGTGCACAAAAGGAGCCAAACTCCTAATTATCAATTTCATTCCCATGCCACTGGCAACCTTATCTAAAGGGTTAGTTGACATTCTTAATGTGAAGTGCTATGGGTTACTGATCAATTACACCCTGATGCTCCACTCTAGAGGCTGGCCAAACAACAAAAAAGGGTCATAAGCTAATGAGCCCAAGGTAACATACCTCCACAACAAACTGTCCAGCCGATGCTCATTTTTGTCGCACACAAAAAAGTGAACACCAGACAGCAGCATTGGCTGGCAGCCTGTAGGGTAATCCATTTTGAATAGCACAGGGATATACATATATACTCTCAGTTGGCAGTTTAGCTACACCTAGCCAATACTAATGCAGTGTTATACAGCGTTCCTGCATCATATCCCCCCTTCATGAAGGTTATGATGAAGTTTTGAGAGAAATTGTTTAGAGGTGTTGACTCAACAGTATGATAATTTCGAGGAGGATGTAGTTTGTTTTGTTGTTGCCCTGTTTTTTTATTATGCAGTGAGATGATTCTGTTAGTTATCCTTCTCTCTTTTATATATATGTGACTGACAACAAATTAGAAACATCTGTCCGCTTGATTTTCCTCTGGAGTTTGGAAGTTTCATCTTACTTATTAAAAGGCATAGCTTGCTATTCCGTAGATGTTGCCTGATGGGCTGTTTGAGACTCAGCCATGTGGACAATACTCTAAATGGGGGCACTCTGTCAGCTATATGGTGAATGCTAGGCTACTTGGTCTATAGAGTGTTATTCTGTATAGCCATGTCAGTTGGCTTCTCAGTCCACAACCGTGGTCCACAATTACTTTGCTCAACATGTGCATGGTGGTTTGGCACACACATTTTTTGGGAAAAAATATTCATGGTTCTCAAACTACATCCTATCATTACCTCTGGTGATCCTTTGACTTTCCCTCTAGTGCAATCATGAGGTTGTAAGTTTTGAGTAAAATGTCTCCTCAACTATTGGATGGACAGCCATAAAATTTGGTTCAGATCTTTCCCACCCTCAGGATAAATTGTAATTACAGAACTTGAAATTTCATCTGGCTTCATCATCAGGTCAGAATTTGAATTTGTCCAGTACTTACTTTTGGGTTTATGAGCTGCAAAGCTAATTAGCCTCAGCTGGACTTAGTGTTTAGTGCTAATCAACATGGCATATTAGCATGCTGGAGTTAGCATTTATTTCAAAGCAGTTCTGCGTAAAGCTATGCAGACCTTGCATGGCTTGCAGTACAAATTGGAGGGTGGAGTTAGAAATATGGATATCAAGCTTGATCTGTACTAAAAGGGAGAATATCTCAACCTGCGCTACTTAAGCTGTTTTTAAAATTCCAAAGGTAAGGTGAAGGTTATAGCCGAGGCTATGATTGCAGATTCAGGATATATACAGCTGCCGGACTTAAACTCGGAACAAAATGTCTCCTGTGCCTCAGATGACCAGCACTAAAGCCTCCAAGGGTCAAGCTGAGTCACACCAGGTCCTCCATAGTCCAGGGTTTCAATCATTTTGCCAAGCCTCCCCATGTTATAATGCATTCTCAATTTGCTCCCTCTCTCCTTCGCTCTCTCTCAACCTGTCTCCCTGTCTTTATCTATTTCTCCAGAGAAATTTATTAGGAAGTCGACATCATTAAGTACCTTGACTCATGTGCTGCTGGGCTTTAATGTTTAATTTCACACCAAACGAGGGGAGGAGGACAGAGAGGAGGAGTAGGGGGAGGAGGAGGAGGTGGAACGAAGAGAGGGTAGAGTATCACACAGGTGGATATGTTTGCTAATTTTATATATGTGTGTGACCACAAGCCAAGCCGTAAATCCGTCACCACGAGGACATTTTCAGGGCGTGTGGAGGCCGCAGATAATCCCTGTGTACCACATCCTTGCTACCTGGACAGCGACATTAACCGTGGTCCGTGGCATTGTTTCTGCAAGTTTTGGTTGCTGTGAGATTCTGAGCATTAAAGCTTTTTTTGTGCCGCTAAATCAGAGGACGCTCTCAGCTGCATGCAATCAATCCTAACGAGTCAACAGCTGTGTTCAATTAAGCTCATGCAATTTCAACAGAGGCTGTCCTCGTGTGTAACACTACTCATGTAAACGCTTACTCAGATAAAGACCAGTGACACCTCTGAGCAAGGACACAGACAAGGTAAATAGTCCTATTCGTCCTGAGCACTTAAACGTCACCCATACGAAAAAATGGACGGGTGGTTCCTTGACCGAATCTCAATCTACATTGAGATGTGGTGTTAGCCAGCAAAAGTCGTATTGAAACCACATAAGTTCAAGATGACGCAGTTCAAATTCCCGTAGTAGGATCAAAAAACAGACTCAACGTGGTGCTACGTCTATGCTTTTTACAGTCTATGGATATAACTGACTGTCAACTGCACAACAGCTGCTGCGCCTGGCGTTGTTGTTGTTGCTCTGTTGCGCACACAGGCCAGATTTTAGATGGTAATGTGAACAGCCAAACAAAAAAATCGGATCTGAGCAAAAAATCCAAATTGAGCATCAAGGCTTGCAGTGTGAACGTAGCCGTACAGTGTGTGTTGTGTGGGTGTGTATTTCTGTATGCATATGCTCATTACTGTAAATCCAGTAATTAGTCTCACCAGTGCATTGAATCAGTGGCTCTAATTGGACACTTAAACCTACTGCCACTCAAATGTCTTGTTGTACAGCACATAAAGATGCTGAACACTCACACAAAAATTGGTCAGTGTTGAATCTTCTGGCATGTACACACACACCTACACACACACACACACAAAAGCTCACTCCAAGATAAATACTGTGTAAAGTCCGGTGTGCTCAAAGATGATGGACTCGATATTCACTCATTGCCAATTACATCCACCCTCTCTCTCACACAGCCACGAGGGGACACAACCGCTTTGCTTGGAATGCTGTATCAGATATTAGATCTGAATTCAAGGGCTGTGTGTGTGTGTGTGTCCGTCCGTGCGTGCATGTCAGCACATTGGAGACAGCAATAGACACCTCAGCAGCTTCAGATACACAGCAACTGTCAATAACTCATCACTTCTTTCATTAAGCATATTGGCAGCCAGTCAAATAGAGTGTGTGTGTGCGCGCGCGTGTGTCCAGTCTCTTCTTTTCTATTCCGGCTTGTGCAGTAAATCTTCGGCTGTGCTGTTTTTTTGGTTCATTCAAGGCCCATTTAACCAGTAAACTACAGAGTGTGTGTGGTCTGTGTGTGTGTGTCAAAAGCCCACGCAGATGAAAATATAACATCTAGGGATGAGTCTCAGCATACAGTGTGTGTCTGTCTGTGCTGACAGGTAAAAGCAAAGGTGATGGATAATGTGTAGCTGTGTTTGCGTGTGCGTATCCAGAGAGGGGATTGACGTAGGCGGAGGAGATGGAGTATTAAGAGACCATCAGTAAAGGGAGAAGGTGGGGGTGGCAACTCCACAAAAGCTAACAACCATGATCAAGCGATGAACAGTGAGGTAGTTGCAGATAAATGAATGATCTCAGGTGGCTGATCTTCAGGAGAAAGCCTCTCTTTTGTGTAAAATGTATCCTTTTAAACATCAGACAACTCTATTACTGTGGTCTTCCTCTGACCACTGCAAATAGCACTCTGAGGTTTAAATTCCGGCTGCATTGTGATGTTTTGGTGCCTGGGGCAGAGAGCACATGCAGGAGGAGAGCCACAAACACGTGTAGGATTAATTCAAATGAGACGACATAGAAATAGTTGTCTGTATCTTATTTTAGTGGTTAGATATTGCACTGGAAATCACATTCATTTGTATAGCAAGCTCACTGCACTGGCACCTTGGTTATTTTGCCAACAAGGGCAATTATGGAATAATCATTAAAGATGTAAAGAAATTATGTTAATTGAATGCTCTCTAGATAGTAGATGCATTTAGATTGGCATGCAATATATGAGACTATTGGAAATGTGGCGTGCAATAATCTATTCATATTAATCTGTATGTAGCTCATTTATTGATACAAATTACACTGCTGTGTTTTACTATATGCAAAGCATCTCCTCTGTCTCTTTAAATAATAGCAGCTATGGTAGATGTTAAATGTAAATAAGCAAGCCATGGTTAAAAATGCCACCCTGTATAATTTTTACTTTGATCAAATTGTGTGTGTTAGTCTCACACCTTTGCACGTCTTTGTCGGCCGTGCATAGAACCCAGACTAGTTTTTCACAAAATATTGGCACTGAACCTTAAGAAGCAACATAAGTCAAACCATAACTTCAGTCCGCAAGGGAGTACAATATGTCCTGTGTGTGAACAACCTTTGTTGTGTTATTCTTTGCAATCTTATTTTTCAGCCTTATATATCCCCCTCTCCCTGAGCACTGACAAGGCCTTTTGCATTCTGTGCAAGTGTAATAATGTCAAGGGATCAAACTCAGCCATGTGGTCATTGTGCAATATCTAAAAGTCAACGTCCGAAACACAAGGCCAGTTTTTCTTCATCGCAGAAAAGCTGACACTTTCTTAAAGCTTCAAGGTTTTTCTTCGATGGAGGCGGTATATTGATGCCACAAGGGAGAAGCTGCAGATAGACAAGCACTGCAGCGGCTGTCGGCAACTCGGGGATTGTCACCTAGAAAGGAAAACAGAGGATGGATGGTGTTGATTAAAATGGAGGACTGAGGAAAATAGAGAAGGCAGCATCAAGAAAAAATAATAATGCAATTCTTGGTTAAAAAAAAAGGTAGGCCTTCAAAAACAATAGATGAAAAAAAAAAAGCCAAATGAACTCATTTATAAATTATATGTATTGAGATGAATGTCTTAGCTTTCTTCCCCACAGGATGTGCTTCTAGATGTTAAACAGATATGTGCACTTGTGTCAATGTTTCATTCCACGTCTCTCACTCCCACTCTGCTCACTCCCAAGAGGTTGAGAGACATACTAACTTCAGGTTAAAAACCTTGGCAAGCATACATGCATTTACATAAGTACATGCAGCATCACAGCTCTGTATCTGCTGTGCCCCCAATTAGATGGCTGATATTTAATAAATGCACCAAGAATAGTCTAGGAGATGTTTTGTCTTATGGATGGACGGAAGAATCGATTGGTGGGTGTGCTAGGTGGATATGAGGCTGATCGTTATGCTATATAGGAATAGCAATGATTTCTTATTCACATGTCTTTCATGTTTGTGTGTGCTCTCATCGCTGCTCCCATGTGCAGCCTCTTTCTAGTTTTCCCCAGTGAAATCCCAGATTAGGTGCCTCCACCAGTTAATGTACCACATCAATAATTCTATATAGGGAAAGGCAGAGAGCAGAGGGAATGGGAGAAGGTTAAGGAAATGGAACAAAGCAAGAGAAGGGGGAGGCGTCGATCTACTTCATCTTTGCATCTGACACCGTTTACCACCAAAACCTTTTAAGTCTTTTAGTCCTCTAATGTAATTTGATTTAATTATTTCTTGATAAGGGCCAAAGCAGGAGAACCTAGAGCACCTATAGAGATTTTGTGGTTTACTTCACCACCGAGGCCATGAGTTTCAGAGCAGCTTCAGTGCTTCGGTGCACTCTACAGTTAGTTAGTTAGTTAGTCTTTATTGTCTCCCTTGGGAGAAATTCGTCCTGGACAAACCAGAGACTCCAGGCGCCATGAACACATATATTCAGAACAATTCATATAAGACCACAACAAATAACACACCATCATATCCCCCAGCTCCTTGCACACCCCCACAATGTCCTGTAATCACCTATACACCAAAAATAAAATAAAAAACAATATTGCACATCCCTCTTTACATACAGCATCTCACTCATTATTGCACATTACTCTTTACATACCACAGCATGCTCATTGTCTCTCACCTCCCCATGCCCCACCCCACCCTTTCCCATACACACACAACTCATTTCCTGTTATTAAGTAACATAATTGATAATGGAATAAATGCTAATTTATATCTATTGAGCTTACAGCTTGGTAACCTGTACCTTCTGCCTGAAGGCATCAACTCATGCTCCCTGTGGAGGATGTGATTTGGGTTTGAGATGATTTTTTGACCTTGGTTCATAACTGTTGGTTCGAATATCTCCTGCAGAGATGAAGGAGGCAACATGCCAATTATTTTTCCTGCTCGTTTGATCAGGTTTTGGAGTTGTACTTTACATTTAACGGTCAGGTTGCCAAACCAAGTTGTAATGCCATAGCGAATGCAACATGACATCTTTATCCACTCCATGAACCCTGAGCCTGCGCAAAAAGTACAGACGCTGGCTGATCCTTGAACAGACATAATCTACATGATGAGCTCCCTGTAACTTTGAATCAAAATAAATGCCCAAGTACTTGTGTACTGTAACCTGTTCAACCCTCATTCAGAAAGACTAGGCTGTGATCACCAACAGACCTGGGATCAAACAGCATTTATATTATGCTTCTCACACCAGTCTGTGTGGAACTCTACTGGAGGGGTTGAAAAACAAATCTTGGTTCTAGACACACTGTTTGCTAGTAGTGCTTTTTAAAGCACAGAACAATAGTAAATAGATGAAGTAAATGGAAATACAGTGTCTGTGGCGCAGTAGACATGGTAGTTGTTAATAATCATGACCAGCATTTTCTAAACCTACAGTATGATAAAGTGTCAGTGGTGTGGAAGAAAAGCGGTCTGGATATTATTTCTTTCTAAGCAACATGTTCCTCTAATATGTCCAAATATGTTTGAAAGCTCCCCTTTTGTTGTCCATGGTGGTGGAGGACTCAAAGCAGAGCAGGTGGGAAAATACGACATACAAGAAATGTGAGCAGTAATGCAACCCCTGCCTCCACCACCACCACCACCCACAGCTGGATATTCTGTCATGTCTGCCATTAGAGGAAACTGGTATTTCTAGCCAGATTTCCTATGTCTTCTCCCAACCGAACAGAAAATAGGTCACATCCTGTTTAACACAGGCATTGCATGCCACTGTTGGGATCATACAATGATTGCTCACAATACACTACCTCACACAGGCAGCGCCAACTATGTTGGCCCCCCGAAATGGTGTGTTCCTCACAGAGTGCACTATTTACAGTGGCACTCCGGAGTGTTATTGGCTACCAATATTTGTAAAATATTCATTTCAAAATATCAATAATTACTACAAGAAGTAATAGGATTTAATTTGCTCGAGTACTACAGAATTGAATCAATGCATACATTGGCACAGTTGAAACGTTATATGCTTAGTCAAGCTAGGCCCAGTTACAGAGACGAAAGATGCTGGTTGAAGTCATGTGGTTGATGGGTTGCAAGTCCTGCTGGAAAGTCTGGCTTTGCTGTCCTTATCCAGTAAATTGTAGTTGGTAGTTCATGTAACACATAACAACAGCATGAAAGAGAACTGCTCAGCATGTATGGATTGTTCTTGCGATAACTTATTTGAAAGTAACCTGCACTTAACTCAAGCTATTTAATCCAATGTTTGCAAAGTGTTATCCACTTCTCAAACCCTAGGAGGCAATGTGTGATTTCTCAGGACTGGCATTGAGATTAGATTGTTTCCTTTGAAGTAAATGACAGCTCTTAGCATGTGGTGATGGCCATGGTGTTCAAAGCTTATCAATCTAAAAGGGAAATAAAACAGAACAAATAAAATAAACAACTTTCATAAAAAGCCTTCACTTCCATGAAATCTGTTGTAATTACATTTATTGGGAAGTACCACAGAGGGAGTAGTGTGATAACCTCCTGAGACCCAAGCTTTTTTCTAGTGTGCATTTTTGATTTCCCCTTGCTTTCTGGGATGAGTAGGGCCTAATAAATACAATATCTAAATTTCGTCTTTGTACAGTAAGTAGTTTTTGCAAAAAACGATGTCCTCATATGAGGACACTGGGACTATCTAAACAAAATCAGTGTCCTCATATGAGGACATTGGGTCAAAAAACAATGAGTCCTACTGTATATAGAATACAGTGACATATGGAAGTTCAAAGGGGTTTTATTCTAAAATACCACATCAGATTGGCCTAATTTTTTCTGAGTGTCATCCCGAGGTCAAGTACTATTAGTCTGAAGTGGAACGGTCAAATAATAACGAGTAGTTTTTAAGAAATATGAATCCTCCTGAGACCCTGCATCCTCATATTAGGACATTATTTTTGCCTTTTAGCAACATGATACTCCATTTTGTAAAACTTTGACATATTAGACACATTTAGGGACACTCCCTGCACCATCTTGTGGTGATATAACAAATTATACCAATTTCTTTGAAAACAACATGGTACTTTAATGACATAACATAGTCCCAATGTCCTCAAACGAGGACGTGACATTTATTGATGTTCTAGTCTGCTACTATTACTAAAATTTGTCAAATTTTGATGCCATTTGAAGACAGAGACTTTGTTGTACAGGAATACACTGATTCCACTCATAAAATTTGGATTTAATTCTTACCTTTGCCTCTTATCTTCTGGGAACTGCCATAGAAGGCTCTGGCTGAAATTCCCGCCATTTTTTTTTCCCACAAAGAAATTTGTGTAATTTGTGATATCACCATAAGTTGGTGCAGGCAGTGTCCCTAAATGTGGCTGATAGGTCAAAGTTTTTAAAAATGGAGTATCATGGTGCTAAAAGGCAAAAATGTAATGTCCTCATATGAGGACGCAGGGTCTCAAGAGGTTTTAATGTCAATAATAATAAACAACGCAATTTCTTTTTTTTTTTTAAGATTTATTTTTTGGCTTTTCATGCCTTTATTGATAGTATAGTAGAGATGAGACAGGAAATGGGAGGCAGAGATGGGGGGGATTGACATGCAGTATAGGGCCGTCCGATGCGGGACTCGAACCGGGGCCGCCTGCAGCGAGGACTATAGCCTCAACATATGTGGCGGGCACTCTACCAACTGAGCTAAACCTCGCCTAAACAACGCAATTTCAATAGGGCTTTCACTGGTGACTTGTAGTCGCTGTTCAGGCCCAAATATTTTCGAGCTGGCCTCAAGTTTTCTATGGCAAAAAATCCAAAGTCGTGGTTCACCATCTCCACTGATGTGATGGCATGCTGGTGGCCAGTCCAGTTACTTGGTTTGCATAGTGGTTTCAGTAAACAAAAATGGCTGATGATGTATATAGTTTGACTTGTTACTTGTCTCTCTCTTTCTCTCCTCCTACCTTAGTCAGATATAAATTCAAAATGTTTAACGCTTTTGTATATTCAGTAATATGTACATGTAAATATAGATTGAACTGATCTGATTTCTTGCAATTTTTCTCATGTTTGTTTGTTTTCACCAGATGATGTGTTGATGGTTGGCTTTTCATTTGTTTGAGGAAGAAAAACGTGAAAATAAACCAGTCTGAAGGAGGAGGGTGACTGCAGCTTTTGAAACGATGAGTCAGGAATGAAATGTGCTTGTGCCTTCAGGGCTAGAGCATTTTTTGTTTTCTTTGGCCTGGATGTTTATCTGAAAGGGGGGGTTTATGTTTTTCCCCTTAAAGGTTGGCTGTGGTGGTTTTGCACAGCATGTCAATTAAATTTATTATTTGTTCTGTAATTTCACTCTCTCTGGCACTGACACCAGAGGCAGAAGCCAAGGGTATGGAGTTGTGAAGTGGGAGTCACTTTGGGCATCCAGGCCTCAGGAATTTAAACTCATCTTGTAATCTCTGCCACTAAACAATGACAAAAGATGGAGTTTGGTCAAATAGCCAGGGAGCAGTTTTCTTCAACACCAGTCAGCTCGATTAGACTGTGCATGTAAACATACTATGTTCATAGCTCGATTTGAGCATCTTGTTGGACTTCTGTCCTTGTCCCAGTTTATATGTGTGACAGTGGTGGTTCTGTCACTATGCCTCCAGTTGATCATGTGCCCTGGCTAACAAGTGGTTAGCGCACATGACTCTTATCCGGGAGGTATGGGTTCGATCCCCGCCCGGGTCCTTCTTCACCTTGCCACATTCTGGCGTTGTTGGCAGGATCCATGTAGCACTAGTGGTGAGTCCATGGATTCCTAATGTGTGGCAGCCTGCGCGGAAGCACCAGGACACAAATGTCAAAGAACTTTGCTCTCTTCTTGACACTTTTGGCCTCTCTCAACATGTGAAAGGGCCAACACACACTCGAGGCCACACTCTGGATCTGGTTATCTCTAGAGGTGTTGACATTACTTCTGTTGATATTAAGGACTTGGCTCTTTCTGATCATTTCTGTGTGTTCTTTGACACATTCCGTTACCCTCTGTGTCTGTTAAGAAAAGGTACATAAATGAGAATACCAGTGTTAAGTTTATGGAGGCTATAGTCATGTCACCAACTGTGAGTGCAGAGACAGTTGATGAACTCCTGGATAATTTCAACTGCAAAATCTCAAATGTTATTGATACCATTGCACCTATTAAAACTAAGATGACCTTGACCAGGCAGAGAACATGTATGGAGGAACACTTTGATGGTAAAGGCTCTGAAAACAGAATGCAGGAAAGCTGAGCGTAAATGGAGAAAAACTAAACTAACTTCAAATCCACCATGACCTCTACAAACAAAGTCTTTGTAATTTTAACCATGGGTTATTCAAGGCTAGACAACAACACTTTACTGAAATGATTAATAAGAACATCATTAACACTCGTGCTCTGTTTGCTCTGGTTGATAAGCTTACAACCCCCCCAAAAGATATAGTTTCAGAACTCTTTTCCACAGAAAAATGCAATGAATTTGCTTACTTTTTCAATGAAAAAATCAAATCTATAAGGCTAAATATCAACACAAATCAGCAGAATAATACAATGATGCAATCCCTAAAATCACCTAGGAATAAATCAACTGTAATGTCAGAGTTTAATACAGTTGACCAAAAAACCATAGAAGAAACAGTTCAGCACCTTAAAACATTGACATGTTGTCTTGACACAATACCATCTGACTTTTTTTTTTTAAACTATTGTGAGCTCTGTCCAAACAGATCTGCAACAAATAATAAATTGCTCACTTCAATCAGGCACATTTCCTAAACCCCTAAAAGTAGCTGCCATCAAGCCACTCTTAAAAAAGAGAACATTGGATACCTCCATTTTAACCAACTACAGACCCATCTCAAATCTTCCCTTTATAGCCAAGATTGTTGAGAAAGTGGTTTGTAATCAACTCAGCAACTTCTTAAACTCCAATGGACTCTTTGACAAATTTCAATCAGGCTTCCGACCTCACCACAGTACAGAAACAGCTCTTATTTGAGTGTTAAATGACATATGATTGAACACTGACTCAGGCAAGGTGTCAGTTCTGGTCCTGTTGGATCTGTGCTGCATTTGACACTGTGGATCACAGTATACTCCTGAACAGGTTGGAAACCTGGGCAGGACTCAGCGGGACAGTCCTAAAATGGTTCAGATCTTACTTGGAGGAGCGGAGTTATTTTGTGACCATTGGTAGTTCTCAGTCTGATCGAGTGGCTATGACATGTGGAGTTCCTCAGGGGTCAGTCCTTGGACCCTTTCTGTTCAATTTATAGATGCTGCCTTTGGGTCAAATTCTGCAGAGTTCTAATGTCAACTATCATAGTTATGCAGATGACACACAGATATATCTCGCACTGCCTCCAGATGACTGCAGTCCAATAGAGTCATTATGCCACTGTTTAGAGCAAGTCAAAATTTGGATGAACCAAAATTTCCTTCAGTTAAATCAAGAAAAAACGGAGGTCATTGTTTTTGGCAATAAAGAGAAAAGGGTTGCTGTCAGTAAACACCTTGAGTCACTGTCGTTAGAAACTGAAGACCAAGTCTGAAACCTTGGCGTGCTGATAGACTCAGATCTGACCTTTAACAGCCATATCAAATCAGTCACCAAATCAGCCTTTTATCAACTTAAGAACATATCCAAAATTAAGGGTTTTATGTCCCAAACTGATCAGGAAAAGCTGATTCATGCTTTTATCTCCAGTAGACTAGATTACTGTAACGGCCTTCTGACAGGTCTCCCCCAGAAAAGTATCAAACAGCTGCAGCTCATTCAGAACGCTGCAGCTCAAGTTTTAACCAGAACAAAGAGATCACATCACCCCAGTTCTTAAGTCCTTACACTGGCTCCCAGTCAGCTACAGAATAGACTTTAAAGTTCTCCTATACTGGTTTACAAATCACTGAATGGGTTAGGTCCAGAATACATGAATGACATGTTAGTAGTAGAGCTCTGACATCTACTGACTCCGGTCAGATAGTGGAGCACAGAGTTCAAACCAGACATGGTGAAACAGCATTTAGCTGTTATGCTGCACACAACTGGAACAAACTACTAGCAGAACTAAGATCAGCTCCAACTGTGAGCATTTTTAAATCCAGGTGAAAAACATTTCTCTTTTCATGTGCTTATATCTGAGCTCCTTTTAAGAACTTTAAACCTTATCTATCTTCTTTTATTTTACTTTTACTTTTATTTGCTCTTGCTTTAACTCTTTTTTTTTTCTTTTTTTCTGTTTTATGCTTCTCTTTTATTTTTTAAATGTTTTGTCTTTATGTAAAGCACATTGAGTTGCCTTGGTATGAAATACGCTATATAAATAAAGATGCCTTGTCTTGCCTTGCCAGTTGACTTTTCTGTCATGTAGTAAAAAACTGAATATAAACAACTTACACTTACATGAACGCTTCCTCTCTCTCTCTCTCTCTCTTTTATAAAACACATTCTCTTGCTGGTCGCACTGTGTCATATGCACTTAATTGGCACTGAGTAGAGACGGCACAAAGTGGAGCAGAGAAGCCCCCCGAATATGGCCAATACTGTTGTGGAGCATGCGCATGCATTGTCCAGTTTCAGTTCGACACTTGCTGAAGGAAATCGCTTATTATCTGGGTGTCTTAATCAGAGTAACTCTGATATTACTAACGCATTTGCATGCACTTCAGTTGTCCAGTTATAGTTGGATTATGGCAATAACTGTTTTTTTTCAAGTGTCATGTAAACATACTGACTGTCATTAGCTTCTCCCAGTTAGGATTCCCTCAGTGTCAGTTGGTCAGGAGGTTTTTAACAAAAACAAATTACCAGCACCCATGTCTTTTCTTGGATGCAGATTGTCTGAGGTAGTCTGGGACTGAGCTGTCACACGCATTTACTCAGCCTGTATTGGTGTATTTTGTTGTATTTTTTTTTCACATTGGACAATGCAGGCACCTGGATTATACGTCAGCCTGTACACGATTCAAAAGCCACTGATATTGGATCCGTCATCCGTCATTCAAACGTCTAAACACGCACACACACACGGAGCTCGGACTCGCCCCAAGCTTTGAATATCCCGCCCGCTCGATAACGACCAATCAAATCCGTTAAATTTACTCGGGTAAAGTCGTGTTGCAGCTCGTGACAACTCGGCGCGACAAACGGAACAAACCAAAGCCATTTCTGTACACCTTTAAAGCTCTTATTGAGAAACACTGTGAAGCTGTTGCAGTTAGCTTGTTAGAACAATGACAGCTGTCTGTGGAGGCTGTTTATCTGGCCACGAACCACAAAAACTTCTAGCTGAGACAAACCAGCTCCAAACCCCTGCTTAACACTAGGCTACTTGCATGTAATGAGTCTGGAGGTCTCACTCATTCAGCTTAATTTTAGTGAAATTTTTAATTTGTTTCCAGATATTGCGTTTATTGTGACTTTACACATTGCTGTTCCTACTGTAGAAACAGTTACAGTACAGTAGTGAATAAACTCATGTTGGCAATAATTTAGGGCAGGATAGAGACACTTTATGAAGTGGGTGTAGCCTAAACTTCAAATAACAAATACTGATTCATTTGTCGTCATACATTATTCACAGATGGATTTTAACAAGAAAATACTTCTTAAAAATCTTTCTGGAAAGTTCAATTGGACGTTTTTCTTTTAAAATCATATTTGAATGTACAGTAGCCTGTCACTTAATGATGTGCTGGTATCGACCGTCCACCACCTAATTTACCCGCCAACAGCTGAAAAGGGGAGTACCAGCACTTATTTTTTCCCGCTTAAAGCACATGGTTGAAACCACAGATTGTTCAAACATTAAAGCAGTTTAATTCAGTTTACTTTCACATTCGGGTTTTGGATGATTTATCAAGTGCAGTGCTCTGCTGCCAAATACAGCACACTAAATTTGCCACAGCTCTGATGTGTGCGGCTTCTTCTTTTGAACAAGGTTTCTAAAAAAACATATTTGAAATAATGAAAACTGATGGCCACAAAGTGAACCTATAATAGGCTACAGATACATTATCTGGAAGACTTCTCTGTGAAATCATCAGAGCTTTGAAATCAGAGTTTATTGAAGAAAAAATCTCCTTGCAGCTTCTATTCCATTTCGCTACTTCACAGTGATGGTAATTCAAAATATATGTTTGAAATCATGTTAGATTTTATATTAACAATACTGTAGGTTAGTTGAAAAACTAGCATGTAGTGATGTTTGATCTCAGCGGAGGCCTCATTTGAAAATGGAGAGGAGCAGAAAGAGGGAGGTTAAGTCACATGGAGTAAAAGTCAAGGATGTCTTTACCTGATATTCATACATCCTGATATCAGCATATCAAAGCATATCACCTGGCTGAAGTCTTGTCTCAGTTTTCCAAAGGGAATGTCACACATGAAAAGGGAGTATTTGACAAGCCAGGAAAGAGCGGAGCTGAAATGCCATTTCCCTTTTAAATTGTCATTTTAGGGGTAGACGCTTCTGAACTCCTTAAGAATTGGTAAGTCGGCTTGAAGTGATGAAATGGCTGCGGTGGTCGTGCATTCAAACTTTAATAAATTCACCGCTGTCATTTCTGTACTGCTGGTCATTGATCAGAAGCAGTGTGAATGTGTGTGGTGAGTGTGCACTGCCATGCTGTTTCTCTGTCCAAAATCTGGTGCAATACAAAAGCACCTACATCTTCAGGACCTTCTGTGTTGCACCATGCAAACTTTGCCAGACTCAGTACAGCGTGCTTGACAGGTGATTCAACTTTCTGCAGCTATCTCTCTCTGCTTTACTTGTCATTATAATGTGGTCCCAGTAATCAGTTAGCATCATGAAGTCAGGTGCAGTGAAAGCAGCTCACAGATGGAGCGGGGACCCATACCCATCCACTAGAATATTATATTCAGTCAGGGGGTGGACATATTTACAGTATCAAAGATGGATGCTAGAACAACGTCTGGAACATGTCTGCATATGAAACAGATCCATTCCTGCTCTCCTAATCCGCCCATTAGCTCTGCTATTTGAAGGCAGTCAGTCCTAGCTGGGAATGGCCCGGGGCGTGGTAAACCCTGGACAGGTCAACAGTCTGTGAAATAGTACATTTTGGTTATGGGCTTAGAAGACTGTCAGAAAAGATATGAATGATTTTTGATTTTGACAGAAAATCTGTAGATTACAGTAAGTGCTGACTTCTGTTAAGATATGGCTTTGCTCAGACCGTTGGCTGACCAGACTTTTGTTGTCATAGAGCTCAAGAAAGAAATTTGAGCTGTAGAAACAAAAACCCCAAAACATTGAGATGGGGGTTGGCTGTGAAAACCAAAATATATCTTCTTAATGATACAATACTTTACATTTTATCTTCAAGGCCAAGAGGCCAACCAAGTTTGACTTGCTCTTGCTTTTCATCTTAACTGAGTGTTTTATTTATTTAGCCCCAACCTCCTTTTTTCAGCATCCATGCGTGCTGTAAAAATAAATGCACATGGATATACAATTGCATGAAGTTATCCCCTGATCCTTGTTCTTATTTTTATGTTTCAGACTTGATAATGGGCAATGACAAGGCATTTAGTTTTGAAGGAAATTTTGCTTGAAGCATAACAGGAGCAAAAATAAATGATCAGACAGAAGTGAATAATTATAGTCAGGGCACAGTGTGTGCATGTGAGAAAACACGAGGAGGGACTGATGATTAACAACAGAGCAGACCTTGAGAAGGACAGGCTGCCTGTGGGACAGATGACAGAAGATGGAGGGATGGAAGAAAGAGGAGAAGGAGGAGGAGGCAAGATGGAGATGGGAGGTGGACAGAGGGCTACAGAACCCCTCATTCTGGCAAATGACTGGTGAATGCTGACATATACAATAGCAGTCATTTGCTTACTGTATCACTTATTTCCCCACGGTGTATTGATTGATGATCTATCATGTCTTAATGCTACAGCCATTGATTGTTTGGCCGTCAGCCAAGTGGCCATGTTTCTACATTTCTCTACAACTAAACGATAACATCATTTATTGAATTGTTTCTTATGATAGTGTTATTTCTTGTTTGTTGTTATACACATACAGTACACCACTCTAAGTGCAGCTGTTTCATGCATTTTTGCATCATTTGTGAACATTACAAAGATTATAATGAAGAAATTCGAGGATACTGAGACTTTAGCTGGTGAATATTTGTTGTTTATGCTCTTCTCCTCTGGTATGTAATCTTTTGTGGGTTTGAGTTAAGACCCCTCATTAGGTGGTATCCAGTTTTTGGTTGTTTGACAGCTTGCTTCATCAGTGGGCTTCAGGATTCAGTCTGCGTGCAGTGTGATGTCAGATTTTAGTGACAGAAATTGGAAGGAGGTTGAAGCATAGACAGATGGCGCATGCAGTTTTGTAAATAAAAATGTTTTACTTTAACTTACCAATTGTGAGGATGAATGCAAACACTAATAACAGCATCTAACAAAAGTTCGAGATGACAATAATCTACATGGTGAAACAAACAACATACAGTGTAAATCAGCAACTCATTTTTTCCAGGTAAAAATGTACTACATTGCTATAGGAAATCTATTATCTGAAATACTTTGATTAAAATACTTTTTTTGCCTTTTGCATATTTCCCTCACAAGTGTCATTTGGAGTAATAGGCCCTATAATGTACATTTGCAGTATAAGTATTTGTTAAATTTACTAAACATAACCCTTAGTTAAAATCACCTGAGTGACTGAAAAGATAATTGATATACAGCAGGGAAAATGAGTATCGAACACAGTATTGAATCAGGACTAAAACATCTGATATTACTTTGCACTGATACTGTAGGGGACAGATTAACTTTCTAAATAGTGACAAACTCCAGCTGCTTTCTTGGCTTTCCAAAGCTTTTTGCCCCTCCTTTTCTTCATGTGTTCAATACTTATTCCCTGTGTCATTTCACTTTATTACACATAACTTAATTTATGGACATAAATGTTTGGATTTCTTTGTATGTGTGCATTACTTGATTGATGCAGACATCTGGTGAAAATTTCATGTCAATAGCTCGATTAGAAATATAAAAATGTTGACGTGTTCAATACTTATTTTCCCCGCTGTGGCCTTTTATTTATTTATTTATATTTTTAGTAATGTGACAGTTGACGGTCCTGTCACTAAGCCTCCAACTTATCATGCACCTTGCCTACTTGGCCACGGTCACCCAGGAGACTGCGGTTCAAACCCCGTCTGGGCCCTCCTTTGTCCCGCCACAGTAAGAAAAGGCTAAAAGTGCATAAAATAGACTTGTGTTGGGTTTATATCCTGGGACTATTCATGTTGCTGCAGGAAATCCTGTGCTGAAAGCGACACGCTGTCAGTGGCATGCACATGGAGACAGCCAGTGAAGAGACTGACAGGGCCAGTAAAACCTTTATGGATTTTTTGAATGATGTGGCTGCACACTGGGATTTGTTCATGATGGCCACTGCAAATAGGTTACTTAGTTTACAACCCAGCCGCCCCAAATTACCTGATGTTGAACTAATTGATTTACATGACAATGTCTGACTTCTGACTGGTTCCTGGTCTCATAAAAACACAACCACCATGCACATTTAACAAATGTAATAGTTAAGCATAAAGACATTACATAACCATGGTGCACTATTGGTTTCTTTAAGCAGTGATTCCTATGAATTGCTGTGAGATGAGTCCAGTGTGGTGCAGGAGTGAGGTGCCATGCAGCTGCCTTAGATGGTACTATTCTCTAATCCATTCGTTCCAGCCACTCATATGGGGATTGAAGTCAGCAGTAGCACAGAAAAGACTCCTCTTCACTCTCATCCAAAGGGACAACACCATAGCTAAAGCACAGGCACCCTGAGAGGTTGCCTCCATCTGCCACACACACCATACACAAACACGCACACGTCCCTTGTCACACACACTCTCTCTGGGAGCCAGACTGAGGAAACCACCCTAGTGTGAAAGCTGGTGGTCAGGGGTAAATTAGCCTCAGGGAGTGAAAGAAATGTGGTTATGGGTTTGTGAGAGGATGCATATATGCGTGTCTGCAGAATGAATGTGTACACAAATGTGTTGTGTGTCTGCATATGTCTGGCTTTGTGTTAGGTCACTTGAACTTGTGTCTGCGTAGCAGAGAAGGAAGTGAGCTGGAGCAGCGTGGCCATATATGGTAGTTAGACTGACACACAGAGGGACAGATGTTTTGAGGGAAAGATGCTTGACTTAAAAGAGTTTTATCTTTTGCTCTCTCATGCACGGTGCACACACTTTGTTTCTGTCAGAATCAGGTCATTATTTTAGCATGATGAGACCTCTGTCACCAGTCTCCAGCATCTAGAAAACGACATGGATTGACTTTCTTTTTTCTCTTCATCAAATATCCCATGGAAACACCTGCTATCATTTATTCCTCTGTGCCACAGGGCTCGATTGTTGTCCAAAAACTATGAAAAACACATTAATAAGCCCAATCCTCCAATGTGTCATCAAAATTATGTTTGCAATCTGGCTGCAATTATATTTGTAGAAAGCGTGTTTGCTGTTGCAGTTTAGCTGTATAGATGCATTATTTTTAGGAGACAGGGTTTATGATCCACACTGTTACACTGAACACACACACTGTAGTTTATTTTGACTTGGTTCCACATTAGCTCTCCCACTGACAAATGTGCTTTCTGCAGCTGAAATTAAAAGCATCATATGCACATATTTGTGTAACATTTTTTGTAAATTCAACAGTGTAAAGCTGCATGAAGAAATGACTGAGTTTTTCCTCACTCTCTTCTCAAACAATGACAACCTGGTAAGAAACACAAGAAGTCAGAGACTAGACTATAAATTACTTTATTTGGAGGTAAAACTCAAATTTAGCACGTTCACGGTGGCAATGATAATCCCCAACTGCACAAGAGGTCAATGTTGAATCAGAGTATCGGTTTGTGATGTTTACAGACAATTTTAGTGGTGCAGTGGTAAGCGTGTTGCCTGTTCTCCCTTTGACTGCATAGGCATGAGTGAGGTTGCTGGTCTCTGTGAGTCAATTTAGCAAACCGAGGTTGAGTATATAAAGATTTAAACATGGTAGCCTATTTGTTTGGATGGACTGTGTGTCATCCACATTTGTTCAGGGCCATGTGGAGCTTGTGCAGTGTGTTCAGTTATGTGTGTTTGTTTCGAGGTGTGTACCAATCTTTTGGCAAGTGATTGTGCAGAGGTTCCACGGGCACCCGCGGCTGTGGTAACAGCTGTGAATTTATGTGCTGTAATTGGCTGATGAAAGACACATAATTGAATCTGTAGAAGTAATAGAAATATTACAAACCCCCAACTGTTTGTCTGTGTGACTGTGATAGAATTTGAAAATAGATTCTTTGCTTCTTCCATCACAAAAAAAGGAAGAAAAAAGTGACCTTGGCCGATGATAATTTGAAATTGCAAGTTTGTTCCCTTCTCATCTTCCGTCACACTGAAGAAATAATTTTGACCTCATTATAATATTAATCATCTCAAGCTAATGCTCTGCAGTGTGTACACACACACACACACACACACATGCAGCCCAGTTTCATGGTGAGTTATTTCAGACAGCCATGAACCCTATTGTAGTGTTTTGTGGTGGAAACATTGTGTCCAGCATCATCTTATAAAAAGCCTCAGCCTGATGTGTGAACCATGTACAACTGGCTTAATCACAATGTCATGGTGGTATAATGAGATACCATATACACACTGAGGCTGTTAATTCTTTCAATTTATGTTCCCCCCATATACAACAGCCATGTGCTGATGATGTGACATTTAATTTGCTGAAAGTTTAAAACAACTGTGACAATCACCAGTGGAGTCCTGTAGAATGTGAGGCATCAACCCATTGGCCAAAATAGGTTGATTTAGTTATCTGCATTTAGGGCCCACAGTCCCTGTTATGAAGTCAAAAGCAATGATTGACCCAGGTAACCATTTCTATTTAATAATCTGAAGAAAAAAAAAAGTTAAATTTGAATATCTGATGCAAATGGGGCTTGAATATCTTAGGCTGAGGTGCTACAGTGTAAGAGGTGGCTACTGTGGCAACAGCCAAGAATATATCTTGCCTTTCTTATCCAAAGAAAACCAAACTGTGTTCTCTGCACTCAGTCATGCCATTAGCAAGACACCTGCCAAGTTTGAAGTTAGTCGGGCAGACTGTTTGAGAGCTGTGTGATTAACACCCAGGCAGAAAGTCTTTGGATTTATAGATCGGTGGTGCTTAAAATCCTCTTATCAAAACGTCATATTAAATACCAGAAAATTATAAAATATGTGGTAAGACCAGCAGCAACACTGCAAAATTAAGCATGGTCTCATGTTACAGTTTCATGTAATTTTGCAAGCACTGACATGAAACAACATGATGCATGTGACAGGACAGAAAATGCGGTGATGACAAGATATAGGTTGTCAAAATAGCATCACCATAGGTCACAGAAATAGTCCACACAATGTAGCACAGTTTAAGAGAACAGCTTCTTAGATGTAGTACTTGGAACTTACTTCAAGGTCTCCTGCACCGAAGCTTCACTGCTGGCCCTCTCTTGTAAGTCGCTTTGGATAAAAGCAGCTGCCAAATGAGTAAATGTAAATACACAGTATGTAAATGTAGGTCATGTGAAGTGTTTGAATAAACTCTCAGTGCTGCCACATCTCTAGTGAGAACAGTTTACTATTTCTACAACAGTAGCAGCACTTTAAAGTGTCAGATTCTTCCACCAGTGTGGTTTCAGCGCCCCTGCAGGACAGTTGCAGCAAGCAGACAGTGTCCTCTAACTGTGCTCCAGACTCATAAAATCCAGCATGCTGCTCTCTTTTCTGCAACCAGGAGTCAGTCTGTGAGAATGCAGAGAGGAGACAGCTTGTGAATGCTCTCACTGTATCATTGAGGGACTCCAAAGGACAGGGTTTCAGACATTTAGTCAAATTATAAATGCTGCTGATTTTCAGTGGCATTTCAAGCACAACTTCTTTTTTAGCTCTCATTCAGCTGCTGCTGTAGAGCCTTATATATGAAGCATTTGTGAGACAATCACATGGTAATAAAATAGCCAACAGAGCTCATCAGCAACCAGCTGGCTTTATACTTCTGGTTGCCACCAGTAAGCTGAGAACACATCTATTTCAAGGCTGTCTGTTTCTTCTCTCCTCTGATGTCTGACACCTGACACAGAAAAAAACATGTAAATGAGATTAACCATGTGATCAATACACTTGCATTGAAACACAGTGCATGTAACGCAGAGAGCAACAGAGCAGAGATACACCACCTCAGAGCCGGGGCTTGGGAAATAACATTGTGACATTTGAGCTGTGATTAAATCATCATTTCATCCTCCTGCTGTTATCTGGAATGGACAGAAATGTAAATGAGAACAACTACGCTGTGGATGCTGCACATGGAATAACTCCAAACCCAGAGCTACAGTGTAATTCAAGTGACAAAAACAATCCTATATGGTTATATAACTGAAATCTGTTATTCTGAAACTCTCTGCGTGTTGGGGGAAAAATCAGATCAACTAGATAAATAAAACTAGTCCAAATGCAAAATAGCGGTTTGAATTAAGTCGTTTTAAAGCAAGTACAGCTGATTGCACAGCTGTTGTCATTAACTATTTTATGCAGATTTTGTCCAACAGTGTCAAGATTATAAAAATAAGGATTTGCAGCGGCACATAATCAGACTGTAACTAAATGTAGAAGCCATTCTCAGATGCCCAATAAATGCTGTCTGGACATAAGTTTTCTTTTTTTTTGTCACCTCGCCTCACCTTTACTGTTGGCTACATACTTAATGCTTTGAGCGGAGATGTTTTTAGATGAAAAGATTTTTGTTTTTTCGAGAGAAACACTCAATATGTTTTGTTGTGCTACAGTTTCAGCCATGTCAGGCGCACATCTATGGTGCCTGTTTTATGGGGGCTGGGCATCCCGCTGCCTGCATTGATGGGCCATTTAGCAGAACAGTGGGATAAGTTGTTTTAGTTCGATGGGTTGGACAAAACAGTTTCCAAGAGATGGGTTAAATCTACCAAAATGATGCTGCTATCTCTGAATCTCAAAAAACATTCTCACCATTTTTGTAAAAGCCCCTAAACTGTGCACTGTAAACTGAGCCATCAATCAAACTTCTGCTTTACAATCATGAAGTTCTCTGACAAAATAAACAATAAATAAATGATGGGTAATGACAACAGCTGTACTGTGTGATCAGATGATATCAGAGGAAAGATGAATTCTTAGAGAATAAAGAAGGCTGAAGCTCTTCTGAGGTCTCGTGGTGCTGATGTGCACTGATGGCTTTTCATCAAGAATAAACAATGTCAAATATTCCCCTGAGTTTTAAATGAGAGCAGGATGCTATGAAAATTGTTCATGTGGGACACTGGGAACTAAGCAGTCAATCACAATGACCAGACTCGTGTCTTAGATCCAACAGCAAAATGTTCACTAAGAATGTTTTTCACCAAATTATCTGCTCATCCACTCACACTGACAATAGCAATCCTTTTTATTCTTGTTGCGTGTTCATTATTCCGTTGTAGCCATTACATTTGTCATCATGACGAAGTAGCAAAACAACTTTGTACTATATAAAGATCATTTTTGGCAGGCAGGGTTATTGTTTCAGAGTAGCCGTCAATTTGCAGTAAGAGTGACTACAGTGTCTCACTCTGCTCCCCCACGCGCTGAGAGGAGGACAGCATATTTTGCACAGGTTGTTGACGCGAAAGCACCACTCACGGAGGTTTTGTCTCACGGGTCAGAAGAAGGCACACAGATCTTTGTCGTCATGGTAACGATAATAAATGCACTTTCAAGGAAAACACATGCAAATACACAAACATATTGAAAGTTTACAAATGTGTAATACTAAAAGGGGATAAACCTCCCTAGGAATTTTCGTCTAATGTCCAGTGTTGACTTTTTTAAACATCATTGAATAACAAGTGTGACCCAGAATCGCCATCACTTTTTTTACTTTATTTTTTTAAATATAAAATTCTTTATAGGCTAATTAGTTCCTTTAATTCCAACTGAGACAACATGTGAGAAAGAGAGAGGGGGGAGTGAAAGAGAAAGATGATGTGGTGCAAAGGGCCAGGTATTGGACTGGAATGCAAGCCACTAAATTCAGTATTATACTGTACCTCCATGGTAATGTTATGTTATGATCCATATTCTTTCAATGATGAGCTTGCAACAGACACAGATAAAAGACATATCCATCCATCCACTCTGACCTCACTCCAATGGAAACTTTAGTACTGTCATCATTTCTATTCAAGTCACAGAACAAAGAAATGTACAAACCTGACCAGACTTGTTTATAACAAGCTATAGGCTATCTCTGTAGCAGATACGTCATGGTGAGTGTACAGTGTAGCTCAAGTGGTAAGCAGAAGTCAGTCAGCTGTGAAGCTTTACACAGTGATGCAGTATCATATACTGTACATTTAATATAATACAGCATACAAATAACAGCAAGTGCCGGGTTAACAGAAAAGCATCACTATCAGCATTTTAGCAGATGTTTGCCACTTGTATTCGCCCAAATATTCGCAGGGTAAAACTTAATTGCGAATCAAATATGCCTGTCAGTTATGCTATGTTGGTTTGAAATTCCCTTACAACATGCACACCAATACGAGGGTAAGGTGATGTTCACTGTTCACAGGCTTTTTAAACAGCCTCTTAAAGAGGAGCTAAGTTAGCCTTCAATCAGATGCTCAGCTGAGGGGCTGCAAAAGGCATTTTGTGATTAATACCCTTTTTTAAAAATGACTGTACAAAATGTTTCTTATTGAGTGATACAAATCTAGAGCAAGAAAAGAGCATAATACGATGTGGTTTGTCTTTACATGGTTTTACTTTGCCTTTAATTGTTTTCTGATATGGTTTGCTGTGTTTTCCCCAATTACAGTGTCATTACTAATAAATAACGCTGCTGTTCTCTCAAAAGACAGTTTCTCTGTCGTATTGTTTGGTTCCACTAAACTTCAAACACCATTGTTGATGTGCCATTGTGGCTATAACTGAACCAAAACAAATGAAGGAAACATTCTGGAGATAAAACACTCAGACTCACAGTAGACAATTGTCAATTGCCCCTCTCTCTGTCTCGCTGTTTCTCTATCTTTCTATATGACCATAGAGAAGCAGCTGACCGTTTCCTGTCAGCCAGCTGGACCATTGCTGTGACAGCTAAAGTGGTAGAGCAGCAGCAGACAGCTCCACCGGTTCCCATGATCCACCTTCCTAGCTCTTTATGATTCTGAATGCACATATCAGTGGAACCCAAGTGTGTGCGAGTGTGTGTGTGTAAGGGTGTGTGGGTGGGTGTTGTCTTTAATATGACTGCAGACTCACGTAATTAGCAAGGTCTTGCTCTGTGACACTCAGTCAAGAGCAAATTAGTCTGACGGTGTATGGACGTGGGGACGCCAGTCCTGCAGTATGAAACAGTTGTTAATGTGTGTATAATGGGAATGGGTGGGTTGTGTGTTGAGATGTTTGATGAGTATTAATTACCTCAGGGCTTGTCAGAAACTGCAGGCACAGAGAGAAGAGAGCGGCACACAGAACGAAGGTGCCATATTAGGCTATTCTATATTTCTTGTTCTCAAACTAAATAACACATTCCATTGATATAGTTGATCACAGTGGAGTTCAGGGCAAGCTTTGCTGAGGGCATTGTCTTTTTTTCTCATAGTTGATATTCTTTCAAAAGACATGAGATGTATTTAAGTATCTATCCAGTATGGAGTTCGTTTTTTAAATAATATTATTATATATTATAAAATATATTTACATTCTAATAATAATTATAATTATAATATAAATTATATTATTATAAAATATTATTATTATTATTTAATCATGTCAGTTGAGTATATCTTTATCTGAAATTCAAACTATGTACTCTGTAACATTTAAGATTTTGCTAGGGTTCCAAATGCATGTACATCATGTATATCAGCGCTACCCAAAATGCTTCACAATTTTCCTCTGATCCACCCATTCACACACAGTCACACCAATGCAGTACACTGGACATACTCGCTGATATAATTGTGCTTCAGTGTTGTACTGTGAAAGCTAGGAACTATACAACTTCACAATTAGTGACCACCCTGCGTTATACACTTAACCACAATAGACACAGAAAAGCTTTGTGTATTATATAATAATATAATGACTTAAAAGTATTTCAATACACCAAACAGTTATTTTCACACACTATAGGGGGCTATTAACCGCCTCGCCAAACCATTTAACAGCAAAACATCACTATGAACATTATAGCTGACGTTTGCCACTTTAATAGCACTATTCATGTCTATTCACAGGGTAAAATAGAGTGAGAGACACACATTGTCAATCAAAAATGCCAGTCAGTTATGTTGCGTGTTGCACTTTAAAGAAGCGGATGAAGTTGCTAAAGAACGTTTCAGTCGGCTAGAGAAAAAGGTTGACACAATGCAATCTACTCTGAATCGCCAAGCCGAGCAATTAAAATCACTGCACGCCACTGTGGGAAAGATTGAATCCCGCGTGCTGAAACTCGAGTCAGAGTGTGCGCAAAGCCAGGCCAAACTGGTCAAATATGAGGACAAACTGGTACAGATTGAAGACCGAGCACGTAGAGATAATATTCTCCTGATAAATCTGAAAGAGGGAATCGAGGCATCAAACGCCAGGCAGTATTTGTCCACAAATCTCCCAAAATGGTTTCCTGCGCTGGCTGAACAACCTCCAGAAATAATGCGAGCGCATAGGGTTGGTGCACCAAGAGATTCTTCCTCCAAACCTCGACTACTAATCCTAAAGTGCTTGAGATTCACCGACCGGGACAGAATCCTCAACGAGTCTAGAAGGCATCCAGCCACGGTAGCAGGTCATCAGATAAAATTTGCGCCGGATTACAGCGAGGCCACATCCAAAAGACGCAAGCCCTGCTACCCGGTTCTAAACAGGGCACGCCAAGCCGGCTTCCAAGCCTTCCTGCTCTACCCAGCGAGGATTTCTCTAAACCGGGGTGGTGAACGCTTCATATTTGAGGATGTTGCCAAAGCCTCAGCGTTCTTGGAATCCGAGGCCGCAGAAGGATCAACTGGTGTGGAGTAAACCTGGATAAAAGAGACTGAAGACGCGCGCTTTTACGCAGCGGTAAAAACTGTTACTGGACTTCTCGCCTACACTATTGACCTGACCTTCTGTTTCACCAAGCATGGACAATGATAAGGTATAGACAATAATCAAGGTCAGTATTTTTTTTCTGCTTTCTGTTCATTTCTTCCCCGCTGATCCCCCCCCCATTACTTTTCTTTTCCTTCTTTTTTTTTCTCCTCCTTTTTTTTGAAGGGGGGGGGGGGGCTTTTGGAAAACAGAGACCCTTATTATGGACAGCTGAGGAGAACGGATCATGGACGATATCTTTATGGACTCTTTTGTGTTTGTATTTTGTTTATTTATTTTCTTTTTGTTTTTCTTTCTTCTATCTGTGTGTTACTTTGTCTTATGTGTGGCAACTTCTTTGTACATGTGCGGGTGGGCGTGTTTTGAGGGAGGATGGGAAGGGAAAAGGGAGGGGGGAGGGACGGGTGGGAAAATGGAAATCAAGAAGGCTGTTTTTTGTTGTATCCCTATGCATTTGAAAATGAAGAAAAAACATATGTATCTTACTTGGCACTTGATTTTTATGTTGGTTTAATGAATAGCGCAAAATTAAGAGTTATTTCCTGGAATGTGAACGGAGCAAACAATCAGGTTAAACGTGGAAAAATAATAAAGCATTTAAAAAGATTCTCCCCAGATATCGCCTTTCTCCAAGAAACACATGTAAAAACAGAGAAACTCGGTCATTTAAAAAGAGAATGGGTGGGTGAAGTACTGGGTGCTGGACACTCTTCAAAGAGAGCTGGTGTTGCTGTTTTATTTAATAAAAAATTAAACCTCACAGTTAACAATGTATTAAGAGACCCTTTTGGAAGATATATTATTATTAATGTTTCTGTGGAGTTAAACAACTTTACTCTAGTAAATGTATATGCACCCAATGAAGACTGTCCAGATTTCTTCAGTACAGTTGAGAGTAAATTAATAGATTTCGGTGATTCAACAATTATTCTTGGGGGAGACTTAAACTTAACATTAAATCCACACCTTGACAAAAGTGGGAAGATAAATCAACCGAAAAAATCTGTTTTTACGTTACTTAAGTTAATGCATGCTGTTGGGCTTGTTGATATCTGGAGAATACTACACAGTGATACACGAGATTATACTTTCTACTCTCACAGACATAAAACCTTTTCAAGAATCGACTTGTTCCTAATTTCTCATGATATTGTTAAAAATGTGACACAAAGCTTAATACATCCAATTGTGGTATCTGATCATAGTCCCATTCAGATTGACTTTGAATTAAAAATTGCAACAGCATGTTTTAAACAGTGGAAGGTCAACGACTCTCTGTTCAGAGATCCAGAAATTAGGAAACAAATAAGTGAATACATTCATGCATTTATGGATATTAATGAAAACTCCATAAATGATTTGCCACTGATATGGGAAGCACTAAAATGTTGCCTTAGAGGGGAGTTAATTAAGATTGGTAGCTTTAAGAAGAAGACACAGCAGCAAGAGGAAAGCAATTTATTAACCAAAATCAAGCTGTTACAAAGTTCACTGTCAAATGAATACAAGAATGAAAAATGGACAGAACTGTGCAAACTGAAAATGAAATATGATGACATTATAAGAGGAAAAATTGAATATAAATTAAAGAGAGCCAAATTGAATGAGTATGAAAGTGGGGAGAAGACTGGAAAGCTGCTGGCTTCAAGACTAAAAAAACAGATGACGAAAAATAAAATTTCTAGTATTAGATTACAAAACGACTCGTTATCTTCAGATCCAGATCAAATAAACAAGACCTTTACTGAGTTTTACCAAAATCTTTATGAGTCTGGAGGTGACGATAATCCGGTGTTACTAGAAAGTTTTTTTAATAATGTTAAGCTTCCCTCCCTTACAGAAGAGGAAAAGCTTACATTAGAGCAGCCCATTACCCTCTTTGAAATAAATCAAGCTATAAACTCTTTTGCTAAAAATAAATCTCCAGGACCTGATGGTTATAATGCAGAGTTCTATCAGGAGTTCAGTGGGGATCTATCGCCCCTTCTTTTGCAGATGTATCAAGCATCATATGAAAATGTCAGTTTTCCACCTTTATTTAATTATTCACACATTACATTAATCCATAAAAAAGGAAAAGATCCTCTTTTGTGCAAGAACTATCGTCCAATATCCTTAGCCAATCTGGATAATAAAATTTTGGCCAAAGTTCTTGCAGCAAGAATATTTAAGGTAATTGGAAAACTGATACATAGTGACCAAACTGGTTTCATGAAGAAACGATATTCATCTGATAATACAAGGAAATTATTTAATATCATACAACATTCAAAAAAGCTCCCTCTTTCAGCTGCACTGTGTACTATTGACGCTGAAAAAGCGTTTGACCGCATTGAATGGTCATTCTTATTTAAGGCTCTACAGAAATATGGGTTCGGCACCAACTTTATACAGTGGATCAAAATGCTCTACCATAATCCTACGGCTTCAGTAAGAACGAATGGCTCCCTTTCAAAACCATTTACTTTATATCGAGGTGCAAAACAAGGCTGCCCAATTTCAGGTCTCCTTTTTAATTTGGTTATCGAGCCATTAGCTGAAAAAATAAGATGTGAAAATAATATTAAAGGCATATATATTGGAAGTCAAACATATAAAATATCACTGTATTGCGATGACATCATTCTGTATTTAGCAGATGTAGAATCCTCTCTTTTTCATCTGATACAGATCATTACTCAGTATGGCTCTCTGTCAGGATATAAAGTAAATTGGGAGAAATGTGAATTGATGCCTTTAAATAATAACTGTACTACTGCATGTATACAGAACACTAAAATAAAATGGAAACAAACTGAATTAACATATCTGGGACTAAAAATTACATCAAGTATTCATCAAACAAGAGATATCAATCTCACTCATACCTATAATAAAATAAGAGCCAATATTGACCGCTGGTCAAGCCTTCCCATATCTCTGTGGGGTCGAGTAAACATTATAAAAATGAATATTCTCCCTACCGTCAACTATATTTTGAGAATGCTTCCCATTATCATACATAAAGCCTGGTTTGATGACTTGCACAAAGTGATCTCAACATTTATCTGGCATGGTAAAAAGGCACGCTGCTCATACTTGAGGATGTCTAATTCATACAAAAAAGGTGGTCTGCAGCTCCCTAATTTTTTTCATTATTATTTATCATTTGGTTGTCAGCAAGTGAATATGTTTCTTGATTCCGGTGTGGTTAAAGACTGGAAAACCATTGAGGAGAACATGTTGCAAAGCCTAAATATTGACTCAAGATGTCTATATTATATGAAAACACTGCCTAAGGTATTGGCTGGAACTCCCATTGAAGTGTCATTTAATATTTTAAAGTCATGTGCAAAAGTCTTAAGAATCGATTCAGGTACTTCAGTAAATCAGCCAATATGGCAGAACCCAAATATAACAGTAAACAAAAAGGTTATTAACTGGAAAAAATGGAAGGACAACGGAGTAACTAGGCTTTGTCACATACTCTCTAACAATAATTGTAACTACTTTAAAAGCTTTGATGAGCTAATCAGTGATTACAATATTCCAAGCAGCGAGTATTTGAATTATATAACTTTACAGCACTCTATTGAAAAATATGTGTCGTTAGAGAAGCTGAGAATTTGTGTACACATATTTGAAAAAGTTCTTTACAGCCATAACATGCCAAACAAAAATGCAGTTAAATTATGGTATACAACCTTAAATGATAGCGATGGTAATCAATTTGATGTTTGTGCAAAAAAATGGGCCAGAGATCTGCATAAACCAGAAGAAGAGCTGTCCTGGAACAATATATGGAAAAATGCTAGACAACCATTTCGATGTACAAAAAATAAACTGAGACAATTTAAAATACTTAACAGATTATATTACACGCCATCAAAATTATTTATAATGGGCGCACAAGAAGACAGTAAATGTCAAAAATGTGGCAATATTGGTGGAACTTTGCTTCACTTACTCTGGGACTGCCATAAAATAAAAGCACTTTGGTTTGGGATCACAAAACGGGTTATGACCCATATTAAAATAACTATTCCTTTGACACCAGAGACATGTATATTAGGAGATTTACACAATTTCACTAAGGTTCCAATAAAGGACAAGAAAATCTTCCTCGCGTTATGCATGATCACAAAAAAGGTGATCCTGGGTGGCTGGATCTCCTCCCAAGCCCCATCGGAGAGGGAGTGGATCGCCGAGGCGATGGAGTTAGTGAAATTGGAAAAGCTAGCTTTTGGTTTGGAGAATAATAATGTGGGTTATGTTGAAATCTGGGCTCCAATGGAAAAATATTTGATGTCATTGTGAGGTACATTTTTGTTTGTTCGATGTTTTCTCTGAAGTTTGTAGTTATTAGTCTTAGCGCCTGAGACCATTTAAGGGGTGGGAGGGGTGGGGGTTTGAAAGGGACTGAAGTGTACGTAGTGTCTTGTCCACTTTGATTTTGTCTTTTGTTGTTGTTGTGCTGTTCTTGTGTTCTTGTATTGTTTAGTTATTCATTGTTTTTGTTTGTCACGTTTGATTGTCTCTTTATTAAAAAAAAAAAAAAAAAAAAAAAAAAAAAAGTTATGTTGCCTGTATGTTAGTTTGATGTTCCCTCACCAATATACAGTAGGGGTAAGGTGATGTTCACTGTCTTTCAGCAGATTTTTACAAGCAGGCTTTTTAAACAGCCTCTTAAGGAGGAGTTAAGTTAGCCTGCTTCAATCAGATGCTCAGCTGAGGGGCTGCAAAAGGCATTTTGAGATAAAGACCTTTTAAAAAAATGATGGTACAAAGCTTTTCCTGTTGAGTGATAAAAATCTAGCTAGAAAAGAGCATAATACATACTGTGGTTTGTCTTTACTTAGTTTTGTTTTGCCCGTAACTGTTTTCTGATATCGTTTGCTGTGTTTTCCCCAATTACAGTGTCACTTCTAATAAATAACTCTGCTCTTCTCTCAAAGGACATTTTCTCTGTCTTATTATTTAGTACTACTAAACTTCAAACACCATTGTTGACATGCCATTGTGGCTATAACTGAACCAAAGCAAATGAAGGAAACATTCTGGAGATAAAACTCATAGAGACAATTGTCAATTGCCCCTCTCTCTGTCTCACTGTTTCCCACCTTCTAGCTCTTTATGATTCTGAATTCACATTTTTTCACACACTAGGCCTATAGGGAGCTATCTGCCTCTCCAAACCATGGAGGTATCCAAGGCATTAATCAGTCATATGGCTTTTTCAAGATGTACCATAGTATGTGCCACAGAAGAAATAGTCTGTAACAGGGGTATTCAATTAAAATTCATTGAGGTCCAGTTACTAAACTTTCATCCAAGTGAAACGTCCGAACCTTACAAAGTCCAAATGGTGTCTTATAGCCTACCCGTATCAATAAAATCAACTAAGTGCATTTTCATAACTATTGTTAATTCGCAACACAGGAAACATTTAACATAGTGTACTTGTATAACAACTAGCTTTTTTTTTTTTTTTTACCATGAATAAAAGTAGCCCCCAGGGCAAATAGGGCCTGTATTTCAATTAGACTCCGTCTCCTTTCTCTTTCCCTCTCGGACGCACTGGCCGCGCAGGGTAAACAAACGATCTGATTACCTCAATTGAGTGAAGCTGTCGTATTGACCTATAGCTGAGGCCGCTGTCTCGTTGGGAAAAAAATGCTCCAGGAAAATGTCAACTTATTAGAGATTGGTCTCAGGTCCGGATTGAACCATCACTCGGTCCGGGTCCGGACTGAGGTCCGCCATTTGGTGATGCCTGGTCTACTGTATAAGAATAAGCAGAACGTCTTTCATTGCTATGTATAACGCTGATCACCTGGTTTGTTTGGTTGCACTGTAGAGAGGTCCACAAGTTTTTCTTATGTTGCTTCCCCCAGGGAGTCAACACTCATGGCAACATTGTTAACCAATTACCCGTGAATAAAATTTAATGGATAATTCTCAAAAAATATATTCAAAGCCTTGTAGTTTTTCAAATATTCCATCAAGTGTAAATCTTGTCTCATTCGGTCACCAAGCAATTGTCTGGTTAGGTCTTTTGTTTTTTTGTAAATGATTCCTTTATTTCCTGCACAGAGTTTTTCGCTAAACACACTGGTCACGTGCCCTGCCTTAAGCAACCACTAACCTTAAAGAGTTTCATCAGTCTGAATCAAAAAGAAGAGTTTCAGTGTCCCACAAGAGTCTAGATGACGTTTCAGGGACTTTTCCACCTTCAGATGACTAAACCTCTGGGAGATTCACTAAATCCTACCTTTCTTTTTCATTTTTTTCGGAAACATGGTCACATTTAAAGGTAGTGTGAGAGCACCGACTTTTAGCATCTAATTATGTACTAATTGTTTTTGAAGTGGGTTTTATTATCCATTGAACGGGCAGCTGCAGGCAAAGATTACCGGAATCAGAGTTAAAGAAAAACCTACTGTCAGTTGAAACCCTGGAGGTGATATCTATTCCTAGCCTCTATTTGTTCCTTCCAGTGCTTCTGCCACATGCGGCGGTGCAGGGTCTCATACTGCCTTGGCTGCTGTCAGCCTGGCTTCCTTGCAGCTGAAGGTGTTGGTAATGAGCAGCTTCAAACCTCATTGCCCCCTCATTACAGTCTGGGCCTGCTGGGATTGCTGCTTCTTTCCTTCTCTCCAGGATGTCACTATCAAAGAGTCACCTGGCTTACTGCCGGACACAGGTAGACTTCTGAGGGCTTCTTTGACATATACAGTATGTGTGTGTATGATAGGGTGCATAGGGAAAGGAGAGGTACTGCATCTTTACTGCATACCCACTATTTTTCTGGTCTTAAATTGTATTCATTTTTACCATATCCTTTTTTGTGCTTGCCCCAAATATATTATAGAGTTTCAGTTATTTTTCCCCCACACTACACACTTTCTATGATGTACCTTGGCAACGATGGAGACCCTTACTTCAAGGACAAAAGGGAACCAATGTCAGAGGTGGTCATCTACTCGGTCTTGCTTTCTGTTGTCAGGGGAAACCTGAATTATAGATATTGTAAGTAAGTATGTATCCAGAGAGGAAATAAATCAGCTCCTGTGGTATCTACCAGACATCAGTTTCATTTTGGGTGATTTTATAGAACACATATTACATGTATAACATAGTGTGCAAGTACAGTAGTTTTAAAAAGGGAAGGAGTTGGGGTGACATCGGTGGATAGTATGTCTAATTTATAGACCTTTATGCAATCTTCTGGGGTAAATCTCTACAGTCTACAAGCTTTGTACACTTATTTGTCCACTGCCATACTCAGGTCTTGGGTGTTTAGGTCTTGACTTTGGTTCGGCCACTCAAGCAATTCCGAGACTTGTCTTGATTTAGTCTCATGTGATGGTCTGGAGCAGCTGATGAGATGTTTGACCTTCTAGCAGGTTTTCCCATCTCTGGGTTCATGGTCAACCCATGCCAGGTTACTCAATGTGGAATCCTGGTGTTTCCCAATTTTTCTCATTTCACAGTTATTGAGGGAATTGTGCCCCTGGGAAGCTGTAGGGCTGCACATATAGCCTGGTCTATGCCTTGCCACTGTTAATGTTGGATTTTATGCCTTGATTTTTGTCTTGAGATGCTATGTGAGGTTTAGATTAGTAAACTGCATCCAATCAATTTAACTTGCCACAGGTGGTGTTTTCCCTTTTTTCATCACAGGCAAACGTGTTAATCGTGTCCATTTTATGGATACAGATAAATGTGCTTTAGTGCTATGGAAATGGATAGGCAAACAAGTTATGCGCACAAATGATGACGTGTACCTCCATTCCCATGTATAGGGAGGACGATGAGGTGCCGCTATTATGACTATTTGGGTGGCTGTTGCTTTCGCAACTGTCTGCCTTATCTGACGTCTCTGATCTACTCCTAACACGGCCAAGTAAGCACATATGACTGTTGTTATAGCTCTTCTAAGATGTATACTATTTCTTCAAAACGCTCCACTATTTTTATTCTTTTGACACCTTCTTTTCCTTTGTTCACTGGCTTCCTGTTTGTTTACCTATTTGTCATTGTGCTTATGACACCTTCTATCTCTTGCAGATTGACTCAAGAATTAGGGCATAACTGTAGTGGATGGAAATGCATACAAGTGTGCATTTCTTTTTGCCACATTAATGAAAACTTGCTTCCGATTTGCAATACAAATTGGATGGAAACATGACTCCAGTCATGTTAATGGTTCTTACATTAAGCAGATGTCTGTTAAATGTCTGGGGCAGCATCATACCACAGCAGTATGTCAGCACGCTGGCATTCCCACACAGGCTTACCACTATGTGTCAGTTAGCAGAAAAACAATTGTGTCTGCTAATAGCTTCTTCAGTCCACAACAATAAACATGGAAGGTGTATGGGGAAATCCTGTGAACATGCTTATTGTATTAGGAGTAAAAACACTAAAAAGGTTTATTCCTGTCTTTCATTAAAATCATAAACTGTCTGCTCAAATTTACAGCACTTTAGAAAAGCGGACATGTCAAATCCATGCTGATCATCTGCCAGATCTGCAGCACACAAAGCTGTGTTGGCACAAAAATCCCTGTGCTTGTTTGATTTTCCCACACTGAGGGCCAATCCAAGTATTTACAAATGCATGTCCCATCTTTTTTCCCCCACAGTGCATTGCATTCTCACTGTGATATATCTGCGTCGTGGTACTATGTAACATATCCCTTGGCCATTTGTTTTGCCTATTTACCGGCACTGCACCTGTCTCCCTGGAGAATATCTTTCCACCCTGCAGCAGGTGGCTTATTCCAGCGCTGCCGACCACCAAGGCTCAAGACTTTATTACCCTCACAGGCCAAGGGAGGTACTTATGCTTCTCTCTCTGTAGCTTACCTTTGAAGCAAGGGAGACTTAGCTTTGCTGGCAAGGCAGACTATTGAGCCCTTGAGAGGAGCTATGGAACCCCCTACATTTAAATTTAGCCCTCCGTTTTATCTCGGCTTTCTCATTAGCAGCCGTGGAGACTAATTGTTATGGGTTAAGTCTTTATTGCTGCAGGTTCGTTCACTTGTTCATCTCTCTCCCTCTCCCTCTCTCACACACTTTTTCTCTCTGGTCTTTTCCAAATGACACAATAGCAGGGGCGGCTCTTTGTATGGTGGTAATTAGCTTTTATGGTGTTGCTATGAGCAGGGTCTTTTCACTGCCGTGTCCGTCACTCTGCCCGGCCTGTCACTTTATCACCCTGCCATGCTCTGGGCAATTAGTCTGCGAGCCCACATTCCAACCCCACCCGTTACTTCTATCGTCCAGCCGTATCCTTCCAAACCTCAGCAGAAAAGGAGGGGGAGAGAGAGACTTCCACTTCACTCCTACTCTTCACTTCCACAGCAGGAATAAAAATCAGCTGCTTTCACAAAAACCTCCCTTGTGCTTGGCAGTTGTGCTGGGTCTGACCCGCTGTATACTGACTGCAAAATTTCTAATAGTGTAAATGGGTAATTATCACCAGACAAAAATAAAAATTTACCATGTTTGTTGTACAATGCATTGGTAAACAGTTTTCTTCCCTTTCCCTTTGTGTCGTGTCCACAATCTTTGAAATTATAGCTGTGATGTGCACAATCCTACTCACTAAGCTTAGAAGCATAATTTGTTTTCTTGTGAAGACTCATCTGCCCACACACACCACACGTCCTCACCAAATCTTATACTGTATATGTGTAGACGAAAAGGAATAAACAGCCAACATAGAGCCATTATTTTCATTATTGTTGGCAAAATTCACTGTAAAGCACTCTGAAGTGATATAGATATATGTGAGTTTGTTTGTTTTTTATCACTGTGGACTACATGAGGTGAACTCATTTGTATTGACACCTGAACATTGTTTTGAAGCTCACAAGTTGTGAATTCATATTGCATCAGATTGATGGCAACTAGCAAGGATATTCAGCATATATTGCACAGTAATTTTCATTCTCCTACTCCAAGAATGACAAATCCCAACCCAGGGGAATATTTGAACTCTTGGGACTATTGGCGGCCTCGTCACTGAGCTGCGGTCTTTCCTTTAGCTCAGATATTGATCTGCTGCTTAGGCAATTAGTCTGAGCAGACCCCTTTCCCTCCTTATCCTTTCTCCTGCTCTGCTCCAATCTAAAGCTTTTAGAAAATACAGAAGGATTGCCCAGAGTAAAAAAAAAAGGCAAATTACCTGCTCTTTATTTCCCTTTATCACTCGCCAGCTAGAGGGGTTTGGATAGGTTTCAACCTTTGATACAAGTCAATCATCCCTGCCTTTCTTCCACATAGTACATCACGCCTGCGCTACAGTGGACTTGGACTAGAGAAATGGAAAACAATGAAGGAGACACAGGGATAGACATTTGTAGTCCTCTCGTCAATAGGTGGCTTAGATAGAAATGCTGCTTTAATTAAACCTAATGGGAAATGACCTAAAGTTCAAACCCAGAAACAAATACTGTAACTGTCATGATGATAGAGCTATAGCTGCAGTTACATATACCTTTTTGTTAAACTAATTGTAGCATGTGTAAATGTACAGTTGTGGTAATTATTAATGTTAGGCTAAGTCACCAGCAGATCTAGATATGGCTCAGGGAGGAAATGGAGTAGTGGAAACAACACACAGAGTCAGGGTAGTTGTAATAATAAGTAACTAACAAAGAAAATGGAAAACCCTAACAAAAGAGAACCCACAGAACCTTGCCCCAGTACCACGGGTTAATACTGGGGCAGTCGTACAGTTCAATGCAAGATACAGTTCAACTTTATTCTTCAGAGCCCAGCGTCCCACCCATTGAGTCCACATTGCCAGATTAGGACTGGGGTTGTGCATGATAAAAAACACAATAAAAGACAATCATTTCAGTTCACCACAATCAATAAGCAAATATTCAACAATAAATAATCAATTTTAATAAAAACACATTACCATCACATTATTAACATGCTGCATCACGTTCAACTGTATAGAAAAATATTTCAATTCATTTAATCCCCTAAGGAACAAACAAGTGTTTTTCACTGATCTTCTATTCTAAAGCTTGAAATGATAATGGTGTACTGTGTTGTCAGTGGGAGCTCAGGTTCAGCACTTCGCAACACAACATCTTAACAGGCTCAAATGCCAGCCTTTTGTTGTATTTCAGCCTCCATATGCGTCCGTCTGTAGTGATGGCACAACTCTCCTCCTGACATTTGGTTAATCGCTAGTAGAAAACGAAGGGAGGGAAGCGTCACTTAATTTAATTACTGGGTGACGCTGTAGAGGAGGCTATTACAAGCTAATGACCGTTGCCAAGGTTCCCCCATGGTAGCAACGACAACAACAACTTGTCTAGACATCACACTCGCATACACACAGACATACACGCATATATTCTGGAAGCCATAGAGGGATAGAGAACTACATGGATGTATTTAATTATGAAATTACAGATGCATGTGTGGTTGCCGCTGATGAAGGATGGAGAAGGTATGTCTCTCTTTGTCTTAATTTCTCATCTCGCCTCATCAAACTGACATAATTAATTTACCTATTGACAGAGTCGTTCTTCCTTTGACTGATAATTTTAACTTGGAGTGTGTCAGAAAAAACATCAAGATTTTTAGTCAGCTAATGAAGCAGTAACAGTGATTATTGTTTTCCTTCTTGGAGGAGAGTTTGTCTGAAACTAATGACTTCTAAGGGATAATTAATTGATTCTCGGCCACCTGAATTAGCTGAGTTTTAATAAAAAGTGACAAGGAGAACAAGCCCCAGTGTAACCATCTCTCTACCATTTGACAAAATAGCTGCAGCAATTTGATTCAGTGGTTTGGGAGCAACATAAAAAGCCCCTTTAGGATAAAAAAAAAAGTGTACTATTCACTGCAAAGTAGAGATTTGAGGGTATTTGATTTTGTTTTATTTCCATGCTGAATAGTTAAAAGAATGGTGATTATACACAAGGGGAAACTGAGATCTTAACACTAGAACAGCCAACATTCCATGTATACCTAGAACCGCCAAGAGGTCATTTTGACCTCCATTCACTCTAATGCAAAAATGGTAAATGGACTGCATTTATGTAGCCATATATATTATAAACCCAGCCAGACACACAGTTCAAAACACTTTATAGTAATGCTTCACATTCATGTACATACACATATTTTACAAAAAATAACAAAAGTGGTTGCTAGGCAACAAATATAGACGACTATTTATTTTTCTATTTTCGAACAGTGTGTGTATGTAAAAATTTTCAAAATTGTTTCAAATTTTTGAATTCATGTCCATTTCTCATGATAGCAAGGGATTGTCATTGTTATGTTCAATGTTTATGAGTAATATTAGTTTTTTATCTGTTTGACCTGTGTGAACTTTCTAGTATCTGAACTCGTGTTGTGTTGTGGGATGAGGTCAAAATGACTAACTAACTAAATAACTAACTATAACTAACTAACTGGCAAACTGAGTGACTAAATGGAAATTATTTAGCCCAGATTGCAATTATTGGAAAATCAATTTTATACATGTTTATTCACAGTAGAAAAATAAAGAGTCAATAGCAACCACTATTGTTATTTTTGGTAAAGTATGTGTTGTATATGAATGGTATTACCAGAAAGTGTTTTGAACTGTGTGTCTGGCTGGGTTTTGATATTTGGCAACATAAATTCCATTTGCATTTTTGCATTGAATGAATGGAGGTCAAAATGACCTCTTGGCTTGAGTTCTAGGTAAAATCTCTTCGCTCTCTTTTATATCAGAATCACGAAAACGCATAAGATGATGTAGAACACACTTTTAGGAAAAGTCACCAACTGGGAGACCTAGGGTTTTTACGCAAACAGAGTTACGCGCATTTTAAGAAGCGAGAGAGGTCAAAATGACCTCACGGCGGTTCTAGTGTTAAAGTGGCACACATCAATCACATGAATTAATGTCTTTTCATTTGATAGCAATCATACAAGGAAGTGGCTTCCTAAAAGAAGTGGAGGACCTCATTTCTGTAATGTGTTATAATTGTCTGTAGCTTATTCTGTTGAAGAGGAGCAGTAGTTAAATTCACACAAGGTTACAGTACGATGGCTGCTTCTAGGTTAGTGTAAGCCTCTGTTCCCATGCGCAATAGAGTAATATTTTTCACTTTAATGCTGATTTTCCAGTAGTGGGACTGATTGCTGTTCTTCCTGCACTGAAGCTTTACTCAGAGATCCATTACATCTGTTCCTCTGGGCCTGAAAAGGAGTGCTGAGTTTTCCGTGGTAGTTTCATATAAATATGTGCCACACATACACACAGGAACCCTCTATGGACATCGTGTCAGGGAGTAAAATAGCTGCCTATATTGCGAGAGAGTACACATTTTTGATAAATCTCATATTGAGAGATCTGCATCACACATTATTATGTAAAGGTTTCCATCCAGCTAAAGCTTGACAGCAGAGAGTATGAGGAACATGCTGCTTTACAGACAGCTTAGGAAAGAAGCACCTTCTTTCGTAGTAAGCACACAGTCTGATATGCTGTTTGCGACTCAAAGCGATTCCCTGAAGGCCCTCAGAGCTCTGCACTTCATCACATATGCTTCATTTTGATTCCTCTTTTTTGTTTGCTTTTCAAGGAACATGTAAAACTCTGTATTAATATGTTTAATTTTTTCAAAGATGGTCTTTACCAGTTGTTACCCTCAAATGTTTAAATGTGACACCGTACCAAAGTGTCTCCCAAATTGTGTAAATTTCACATAAATGAAACTTAAATTCCCAGTGTCACGATAGCATTGTACTGTACCTGAATTCCCACAACTGAGTGATTCTGCTCTCCAGTGTCTCTACCATTTTGTTACAGAAAGGACACATAGTGAATGTTAGATCCACCGGGTATAAATACTGAGGTGCTGAATCATCCATAATGAGCACAATTTGTGTTGAGAATGGAGTCAGAAAATCAGAGATGGCTATATCTATGTAGCTCATTTGTTTTGTATTTGACATCTTCAAAATCCTGAATAATTCTGATGTAGTCTAGTTAGCTGCTTTGTAGGAGGAGTAATGCTTTACATAATGTGCCTAATTGGAATTTTTAGTTTGCTTATCCATTGCAGATTCAATTTTAGCTTCCTAAGCGGCAGAATACTTGTTTTGGAGGTAAAGAAACAATATTCAGCTAGACTGAGTCCATCACTATGGTGTGTGTGTATATATACACACACAATATATATATATACACACACACCATAGTGATGGACTCAGTCTAGCTGAATATTGTTTCTTTACCTCCAAAACAAGTATTCTGCCGCTTAGGAAGCTAAATGTTTAAGTAATTACACTGAAAAAAAACCCTCCAGATTTAAGAATTCAACAAAAATCAGAAGAACCTACTGTACAGTAAAAACTTTTATTCATATTTCCATTTTAGTTCTTGTCTGTATGGTGAATTAGACACTCACGTCTTTATTTCATTGTACATACAGTTCTCTTCATAGAAATACAAAAGTCTATACAGCTTCTCAAACTGATTCATAAGCAAGAAATAACACACTTTTTTTTTTTTTTTACAACTTTATTTATCATTTTTCAATATAGAAAACATTCAGGCAATTGTTTAAGCATTTTGTAGAAATAACACACTTTGAGTGACAGCTAAGGTACATTCTAACCACTGCAAAACTTCACTAATTTGGTTCAGTTACATGTAAGTCTTTTTAATGGACTTATTTCTCTACTTACTGTAACATAAATATCCAGTTTACACCTGCATTGTGTGGTTTTCAGAACTTTGAAATTGCATTTATGTATCTAGGCCAGATATATTGGGTACAAACCCCACAAGAATCTGGGGGTTGCTTCAGCAGGTGGAGAGTCCAGAAACACTTCAGGCATACAGTACGAGTTTATTGAGCTGTAAAAGACAGTGAGGCTTCTATGTAGTTGAGTGCTGTCAATTTTGTTAAAGCCATGTTTAGTAATACACAACTTCACATTGATGCTCTACAGTGTACATGGAGGAATACAGAGAGTTAATGCTAATGTGACTGACTGCTGCCTGTTAGGAAATGGTAACTTATCACAAGCTTCTGATAAGTCTGGCCCAAAATGGTAGAGCTCTGCAGGCCCTCTTTGTATTTATAACATGCTCCAATCATGGTTGGGCAGATATAAGAGTTAATTTAATACAATGATACTCAAGAAATGATGGACATTACTGTTTCACTTTACACAAGACTTTTATGAAGTGGTCTGCAAAACACTTTTCATAATCTTTTTTGGTTCTGTTTAAGACGGCTCTTTCCAGAGATAATTTTTCATTCTAACAGTGTTTTTGTGATTGATTTTTTTTTTTAATCACCAAAGTTGTGTCTTTGTGTTTCATATAAGCTGATATGCTTGGCTTTATCAAAGATGCTGTGACTATAGCTGTTTTTACGTGTGTGTACATTGTCAATAAATTCCCTACTGGTCTTAAAATGAGCATTTGTCTTGTGATACACTGGGAATTGTTCAGGGTATACTCAACCTCTGACTCTAGCTCCCCCAGCAGCCCTCAAAGTATAAGCAGCACAGCTAAAGGATAGTTTGATGGCTGGATATATTTTATGCACATATGTTCATCCTTGGCATGTGTAATTTTTCTTTGCCATGCCTCGGGATATCCCACAGGGATGTGTACTTGAACCCCCTCTGTAGGACACACATGCATGATGCAGATTTATTGATTTGTGAATAGAGAGTAGTATGACAGCTTTAACAGTCTGGCTCATTACAATAAGCAAATTGTGAATACATTTCACAGAGTTACAGTAAGAACAATGTTACATAAATGCAGCAACACCTTAATTATAAGTTTAATGTAGTTCCTATTCCCTCCTGTCAAATATTACTGTAATGTTTCTGGCAGTGGGTTGAATGTTGGAGAATAAAGCACTGTGGGTGTTCTCGATGAGGTGGGTGGTGTCATGTAGATTGAACACTACAGACCTAAGATTTAGACTGATTTAGCTGGAGAAGGTTTTCAGCCATTCATCAGTTAATGTCATTAAGACAGTTTTTGGTGGAAGCTAGGCTTCCAGCTTCCCCAGGTCTCAATGGAAGGTATATCTGTGTGTCTTCTTCTGCGTAGCAATGAAAGGAGACATAGTGGCATTGAATTATTTGATCAAGTAGCAGCATATAGAAAATAAAATTGGGCCTACAACTGAACCCTGTGGTACACCACAGGCATTGTGAGACATCTAATTACTTGTACATGTAATGTAGTTCATCAGGTGAAGCCATTTTGAAAGAGGGGATGAAACATAGCCCTTAAACATTTGAGTAGAGCACTAATTATGAAATGGTATGTGAAGAAAAATAATCAGTAGCAAATTCAAATATTACATTCATGCACTGCATATTAATTACTGTGAGATTTCACACAATGACATGAGAAATAATGACAATTTTAATTCAACTAAACACATCCCTCGTTATTTTTACGCATCTATAAATTCTGTAATTAACATACAACCAATGAAAAACCTAATTTCACTGACTCATATAATACTGACTTCACCACCTTCAAAAAGGAGACATTTAATTTACTGGTGTCACCTACAGTAAGGATTTGTGTGTTATAAACTCAAGCTTCAAATATCTTACTCCAGCATGTCGACTGTCTTCTACGGCTTTTAAAACAAATTAGTGTTTGAATACAAAATGTTAGTTTCTGGTATCAGAAAACATGGAGTCATGTCACTGACGGAAAAAAAGAAAAACTAGTCCTGACTGGAGACAGGCTTAGGGCAGAATGATTATTAAACAAAATACATTTTGTCAAACAAATGCCGCAAGTGATGTTCTTATGAGTTATATTCATTCATTCATTCATTGATACTAAAGCAGAAGTAAGCAGAATGTTTGTGTTAATATAATTCTTAAATAGTTATATCTTCTGACAGCAATCACTTATATAGAGTGTTTGGTCCGAAACAAGTCTGTCAGTCACTCTGTTCTGCTGTAAGCCAAGGAGAACACTTTCTTTGTATCCTACAACCTTTATCCAATGAGGAGAGAGAACGGCATAAAAGGGCGTTCCTCTCTATGTGTGCAGCCAAGGGGGCAGTTGCATAGACTGAGGACGATGCGCGTGAATGTGGTGACGTAGGGACGAGGGCGGGGACTGGTAACTCCATCGGCTGACAGGAAGTTAGCTGAAACGTCCAGATCGCTACTTCTGCTTTAAGTTATAGTATTTCAGCTAAAGTTTTGCTGTGTGGATATTTCAGAGCTATTCGTGGCCACTAATACTGATGTTCACCCTTGTACTATATGCCTCTGTGTGTGTGGGCATCCTGTATGCCACACCGTGGTGGCAGCAGGGACTCTGCATTCCGATGCACAACACGTCCTAGGGCAATCGCCACGGCGACTTACCCTCTGCTCTGTTGCTGTGGTGACTGAGTCACTGAGGAGGAAGGTGTGTGTGTGTATGTGTCCGTGTGTATGTGTGTGTGTGTGTGGTAGGGGGTTGGGAAGTTCAGACAAGGGCCCTTGTTACTTAAAGATGATGGCTCCCTCTCTCATTTTCGTATCTTTTTCACCTACCCTTCTTTTTCCTGCATATTTTTCTCATTGCTTCAATCGAACAGTAATTTCCTTTATCATCTTCCTTTTTTTATTCAGCTTAAACCTATTACAGTTTGTCCTTGCCTTTCCTTCACAGCAGTTAGCACCAGGAAGACCAGCTAGTTTATTTCTCTAGTCCTGAGACTGTCTTTCTCAAGGTTTAACAAGTCCTCTACCCTTTGATAAGACCCATCGGAGTGTTTCCTTGGCAGCAGGAGATATGCTTGTCTTTTGAGGTAACTCTGTTTTTTTGTTTTGTTTGTTTGTTTTTGTTTTTACCGAGACTGATCAATAACTTTTATTACTCATACCCAGTCACATGTTACCATCATTCCTCAGTTAGCTATACTGTACATTCACAGGAAGTAGGCTATATGGTCCAACACATTAGCATTTATTTAAAGTAAATGTGGTGGCGTTAGATGCAGTAGCCTGCTTTGTTTCTCTCGGAGAGAAAACACAATTTTCTTCCGACTCTCGAATGGATAGCATGTGTAGCGCTACTCCTCCACTTCGTCTATCAATGCAGATGTCTTATCTTCCCACTCAGTGAAGTCAGTGATGGCTATTTAGCTGTACTACTGTCATGTCCTCCTACAAGAGAAGATATAATGTTCTTTAACACGCACATACACACTAGCAGATTCACAGGATGGGAAAAAAATTAAAATGTTATACTACCCTGTCCTGCTGTTGATGATGAATCAGAGATTGAGGTGCCTTGCCTTGCATTTTGGCAGAAGCAGAGTTCTTACATTTTATATTTACTCATTTGGCAGACGCTTTTGTCCAAAGCATTAAAAGTTCTCACACTTGCCTCATCAAATCACTTCTATCCAACACATTCAACATTGTCCGCCATTTAAATCTGATACAGAGAAATGTGGTGAAATGATGAGTGGGAGTTAGGAGCATCTTCACCTCAAGCAGGCGGGATGCGTGAGCACGGAGAAACACCGAGTATGACGCATATCCAAACTTTGGCTCACAGTGGTGTTGTTTTTTTAAGTATAAATATTTCACACTGGAATACTGTGTGAATAGTCCTTCTCCCTCAAGCTTGTTAAAGGCTAATTTGATGAGTGAGCTTCCACAAGTTGTCACTGTACTGGTTCAGTGTAGATTTGATGATATTCTTGAATAACGGAGTTTGCCAAACTTAGAACATCCCCAGATAGGTTCCACTCATTAAATGTGTGTTTCAACATTGTGTTCAGTGTTAGTGCTAAAAACAGGGCCCAGTAGTAGGTCCAAAGTACAGCTGTATGTCAGGGCCGCGATCACTGATGAATTCTACCTTTTCTACTACAATGTAGTAAGTGTTACCTCTCACTGATAGTGTCATAAAGTACTTTACAGTACAAGGTGTTCTGTTGAATTTCTCTGGCTGCATAACTTTATGTTGAACATGTATATAAATATGGAAGATGCATATTCATTGGCGCTGCAGCTGTTGCATATGACATACGCAGTACCCCACCCTTAATTATTAAATTGCTCCAACACTGAACTTTCATGCCGATGCGACTCCCTTTCATTTCCAGTACTGGCTTTGTATGTTTGCAAACGATGGTGCTCAGTCAATAGTAATGAGCAATGGAGGATCAACATTGAGTTTATTATTTCATTTAAAAAATCTTTTTTTGTGCTAATTTGGTTAGTTTCTCACATTTGTAATATTATCTTCTATAATAGTGACCATTATTTTCAATGGATTTCAAGAGTTTTAGAGTCTGATTGGGTTATTCTATGTATGCATGTACACTGAAATGGTTTCAGCAGAGTATTTCCATTTTATACTACACACTTCGATTCACTACATTTCAGAAGGAAACAATGTTTTTTTTTCTACCTCACTTCATTTTTTGACAGCTTAAGTTGAACAAGTAAGATACTCTAATGGCTTTATCACTTCCACGCACCGAAGCACGCACCTCCTCTGTACTGGGTGCATGCTTCATGAACACCTGCATATACACTGTATGAGCTGTTTGGCACTCTAAGATCTGTTTAAAATGTTTTTGAAAAAAAAGAAGAATCAATATGTTTTCTAAACATACTGCCTTTGGAGATGCCCTGCGGACAAGCAGCTTTGAGGGTGTCCTCTGTAGCCTCCTGTTCCTCCTATGATTTTCTCCTACTTATGCTGTTTGATGTCACAAATTACTCTGTAGAGAAAATCCGGTGCCAGAAAGTGCAGTCGGCCATCTCACCCACTGGTAATACATTTCCCATTCCCTTTTCTATTTCTGTAATTGTTGCCATCAGAAGCATTGTTGCGAGGCTGCCACTTGCCGTTGGTTGAGAATAAAACATAATTTGAATCTGTTCAATACATACCACATCTTTTAGTTTCCTCTATGTAATAATTTCATGTGAGTTGGCCACCACATGTCTCATACGACCTCTAAAGGGTACACTGGGTTGTGATAAGTGATAAGCAATAAGCTGCGTGCACTAACAACCCACGGGTTGCTCTTTATAGAAGAACTGTCTCCTGTTTTGTGCTGAAGTTATTATTGTAATAATTTATGTGAGTGAACAGTATTGCAATTATTATCTTCTGCAGCCTCTCACATTATCAGTCTGACTCTGCACATTGGCCAATTCTTAAAAAGTCAGAAGCTGAATAACACTTAGATAGAATGCTTAATAGCCTGGATGAAGCGTAATACACTGCTTAGTGCTTTATTAAAGGTATAGATTAGGGGCTTGAGAAAAGAGAGTTGTGCTCTAAATCATGGAGCCTTGGAAGGCTTAAGGTTTGATGGGAGAGGTATGAAAAGTGCACAAGTCTGCATGCGTGTGAGGTAGAGAGTTGAGGGTGAGATAAAATGGCAAAAATAGGATGGACAGAGCAGAGGAAGATATCCAGACAGATGGTTGTGGTGAAGATTAGTTTTTAATAGGAGTCCTAGCTTCCTTTTAATCGTCTCTGTTCCTTGCATTTAGCTTGCAGCTCATCTCTCTCTTTTTCTCTTGCTTTCTGTATGTGTGAGTTTAGTCCAATGAAATAGCCTCATTAAGACTCAGTGTTGGCAAGTAACATGCTCTCATCAGTAGTCTACGTACTCTATGGTATGATTGTTCTCCCATGACTTTATCATGAAAACTATACATAATGAGTCCATGAGGACAGTTAATGATTATAATTATTGATTTACTCAAAGAGTACTCTCCAGCTGTCAGCCTTGGAGCATTGATCTAATACCATTATCACTTTAACTGATGTGTGCTTGTGATATACAAGGTATTTGGTAGTTAATGTGAAAATATACACTTGTAGTTTGATTTGTAGATTGATACAGTATATCCGTTTCACCCAAGCCACTACTACAAGATGTTGATGTGTGAGTTTGTTTTGTCTGGACTAGTGTGAAAAACATGACAAAAAAAAGAGGAGATGATACAACGCTGATTAAGCCGTTTGGGTCCTCGTAACACCTCGCGGTATTTTTTGGCATCTGTTCTTTTTGTATTTGGTGACATTGGCAACATTCCCGTGCTGGCACACAGGAAATAATGGTGCGTAACTCGGGTTTTTCCGACCTGTGAAATCGCACCAGTTCGATCTGGTACGAGATAAATGCAGCATCGGTTTTACGTGACAACGAGAAGGGAGGGGGAGGAGAGCGCTATAGAAGCAACATGGCGGAAAACCCGAAGAAGTGACCAAAAGGTTCAGAAGTGGATCGTATTAAAAAAAATAAAAGCCTTCCCATTTGGCAGACGGTCTGTTGACAAAGAGAGTGACAAACGGTAGCGGTGGGAAGGGGAGGGGCCAAAAGTGACCAAAAGGTTCAGAAAAGTGGATCGTTACTAAAGCATAAACGAGAGGTGTAGGCTTGGGCGATAAAAAATAAAAGCCTTCCCATTTGGCAGACGGTCTGTTGACAAAGAGAGTGACAAACGGTAGCGGTGGGAAGGGGAGGGGCCATAAGCCATATTGAGGTGCCAGCCGTATCGTTGTAATAATAATAAATAATGAATAAATTAATTCATGTATAAAAACTGTTAATGATAATTTGATGACTCTCAATAATCAACAACATGTGTCATTCATGAAATTAATGGAAGCTGCAACCAGCTCCAATGAATGTTTTTTTTGTTGTTTTTTTACAGAAATAGAAAGGAAAAAGTTGCAGTGTAAAAACCTACTAATGATTAAATTAATGTTACTAAAGCATAAACGAGAGGTGTGCATCATTTAATGCTGTATACACCAAACTTTCTGTTTGTCTTCTGTTTTTTATTGAAACTTTGTTGGTATTTACATCTACAAACAGATGTAGTATGAGGAGACTGTCTCATCAAAAATAAAAGTTGTGTACAAATCCTATCCGCTTTCTGAGGATACCACAGTTAGACTGTACGTAATATCTGCAGGTAAAAAAAAGGCATCATCACTGCCACGCTGTTGCCTTACAGTATAACTTTTAACAAATGAGCACTATGCAGATGAAACCTACTGACCTTGAAGGCGAACCAGTAAAATATCTTGTGTCTTTAAACTGACGTTTTGCACATATGGTCCATTGGTCCATACATTTTCTAGCATTTTCTAGCATGTCTTGAAGGTGTAGTGTAGTGCCAGCACTTTCTAGGATTTCAACTACTTTTCAAACAGCCACAGAATATGTTGACTAAAATGACAATGTCTCAAATGAAAGGGGAGACACGCTACTTTCACCAGGGAAAAACAATGAATTCATAGCATGTTCCACTTTTTAATTATCCTCATTTGAATACAGCATGTTTTCTCCAAATTCAGCGTTCTAGGAGAATACAGTAATTCTGAGAAAAACAGGTTTAAAGTGAAGGAGACACTTTTAAGCAGAACTCCCTTTTGAACCTTTTTTTTGATGGCATGACCAATGATTTTCTCTGTTTCTGTGTCTGTCTGCCTGTCTCTCAAATGACCTATGTTGGCTGTTTTTTTTTGTTTTTTTTTTATTTTTTTTTTTTTGGCGTTCTATGCCTGTTATTTTGATAGATTCGTAGAGATAGACAGGAAAGGGGGATGCAGAGAGAGGGGAATGACATGCAGGAAAGGTCTGCCCAGTGCGGGACGCGAACCGGGGACGCCTGCGTCTGCATATACATGGGGCGGCTGCCTTAACCACTGCGCCACGCACCGCCCCATGTTGGCTGTTTTTTAATTAATTAATTGGTGGGGTGGGGGATCAGAGAAAAAAATGCTGCTATGCCTTTGATAAAGATCACAGTGGCGCAAGTTATGTTCATGTTGTGAGAGAGCCAGTTTGTTTTGATATTGTGAATACTGACATGAAAACAAAGGGTTCAACCATAGTTCATAGGTTTGATGAGACACTTGTTTGCTATGGTTACATGGCATGACCAGAGGGCTTCTGGCCGTCCACTCACGGCCGATGTACGGAGTATAAGCCACACTTTGCCACTACAGTCAGCTCCCGAGGCTGCAGGATAGGCTGGATGAGTTTGTTGTGGTCACGTGATCAATACATCCATGCACGTGATGCGTGATCACATGTCTTCCTTTCATCACAGGAACACCAAAATTTGTCACAGGGTGAGGAATGGTGCCCTCTACCGTAAACGGTGAAAAAAACAAAAACTTGTCAAAACTCATTTTCGGCGCACTGGGCTTTAAAAAAAAAAAAAAAAAAAGATAGCCTCACAGGCAAATCTCTGTGGACACTCTGAGATCTCTGATGCCTCCCTGGGAGGGGAACCATGTTGCAGATGACAATTTGTCGAAATTCAAGCAGTTTTGTACAGTCACAAAAGTATGAAACTGATGTCATCACCTCATGCTGTAGCCGTCCTTTCAACCATCACTTCCTAATGTCCCTAATATCCACAACAGCAAACCCACAACACTGCCATTAATAGTATCAGACTGTGAACATGAAACAAGTGTGCCATGTGAGAGTTAATGATCAAAGATGACCTGACAATGGATTTGAAACATCAAGAACATCTGGAGACAGTGCAGAGATGATAGGGCATCTTGTCTACAATTAGACTGATAGAACTGCCAGTCTAGCAGAGTGAATAAAGACGACACTGTTAAATGTTGTCATAGTGCGGCTATTACTATCAGCCAATCTGCCTTTTGTCTTTGTTCATTCCATTAATACTGTCAATGGGATTGAGGTGAGATGGGAGAGGGTTCAGATATTCAGGTTTGACATCGCCCTTCAGATCCACTGGGAGAAAACCTTAAATTTAGTTGCCTGTGACTAAAGAGAGGTCAAGGAGTGTTAGGCAACACTCATTTACCAAAGCAATCCTCTGTCTGCCAGTTGAGCTTCATAAGAGTAACCAAGAGTAATTGTTGCAGAGGAGATGAAGGGGTGAAGGGGATGAGGTAAATACACTATCTCATAAGTAGCTGCAGCTATACTGTACAAAAACTAATTTATTTTAACATATTGCATGTCTCTCGAGGTAGTTTTTTTTCTCTTTTTCATATCATTGTTTGATTATTTCAGCTGTATCTTTCTACCAGCCGCTCATCATGGATCTTTATATTTGAAAGTGGTTATTGCTTGTTTGGTTGATGTAGTCACTGATCAGCTTAGCCAGTGTGTTGCCAAGTGTACAGCTATTTAACCCTTTTGAGGTTGACAAATCTGAAGATGTCATAGTGTCAGGTTGTTTGTTGTTTTTCATGCAATAGCATTTTAAAAATGACTTTATCTTTTAGTGAGGTGTTTGAAAACACCAACATCGGACGTCATACAAAACACTCTTAAATTAATTGAGATACAGAAACAATTGTTTTTATTAATTGTATTTACAATTTTTTTAAATGACAATGGCAACAAGACCTTGAAGTGCAAAACTGAATTTCTTGCTTTTTTAACTTCAGACATGCCATAACACTGTGTAACATTGTAACAAAGTTAGTCATTGCTTTTAGTGAGAAAAAGGCAAGAGCTGATGCATGTGGTGGTGATCTTATATTGCAATTTGGTGGATCAGGTTGCACTTCTCTCTTACCAACCCATGGAAAGGTCTGAAATCAGCCAACCATGAGCAGAGGCAGCATCAGACAAGTCAGAAAATGTGATAAAGGGTTCCTCACTACATTAGTCTGAAAGGTTCCATGTATTATCCATTCACATCTCTGGTGACGTCTCGTCAGACAGTGTCTTTTGCCACAACACAACATGTAAACTTGGAAATGGAAATCCAGTTGTAACCATGGAAAACTGTACCAGCTCAAGTTTCATTGTGCAGTTGCAGGTACAGACCTCTCATGGTCTTCCTCAGTGAATGGAAGTAGCTCATGGGTGCATGCACTGATGTGTATTTTTGTTTTCTTTAGTTTTTTTATGGGTCAGTGTCAATGGACGGATTTAATGATAGAAGATGATGACGGCAATTGGAATGAGAAAGTATAACTTAACCATGAAAACAGCTACCTCTTCCCATTGCCTGTTGTTGCAGCTGGCTTGGTTAAATCATGGGTGCATCACTAATGGTGGAACAGATCTTTGGCAACAATTCATTCATTCATTCATTTAATAGATTTTGATTAAAATGACCTACAGGCATAAATACCCAATGGTAGACTAGTGAAGCTGGTTATTCATACTGTCCTCATGTCCAACGTATGATCTTCAGATTGTCAGAGCATGGGCTCACTGAGATGGCTTCCATGGCAACAGCAAATTACCTGTTAGGGTAGTGTGTGTCAGGGAGTGAATAATGAGTTCTTGGGGTCTGTCACAGATACACACACACCTCAATTTCTTCTTCTCTCACTCCCATAATACATTCTTAACCAATCCACTATGAGCAATGGTAACAATAACAACGCTGTCAAAGTGGTTGGCAATACCTTAAATACATTTCATCACACTTAAACTACAATTCAACATTGTTCTTTATATAATCCAAAGCAAAAGAAGAAAAAGAAACGAACGATTGAGGTATAACTACAACCATCTGTCACTGCTATTGGAAGAGGATAGTAATATCTTAAGTGTCTTTCCAGGTTTTAATCCAGTTTTGAATGGTTATATTGTTAAGCTGTAATGTCAGTAGGCTTAATGTTACTTCGTAAATCTCCCTATTTTTATCATAGTATACTTCTCATCATTGTTTCATTTGTACAGGTTTGAGTCAGTAATACAATATGGTAAATTGTGAGATACAGGTCCCTCAACAATTACTGTCCCTGTATATGATTTCAGATCTTTAATAGCTGCATTCAGAAACAGCCAGAGTTATTTCAATTGTTTCCATGCTTCATTAGCACTAGGTAGCTCGAGCATGCTTAAAATGTGGCTTTCTCAAACCTGCTGCCGATACACTGAAAGCTTCTATACGGGCCCGTCTCTCCCTCTGTGTGGCTCATGTTGTAGCTGAGAGAGAAATGTATCGGGCAAATAAATTGCCTCTTAGCACATGTCCAGATGGGAACACAGAATTCCAGTTCAAGATGAAATGCTTGAATGAAGAAAATTTGAATGCTTCAGTGTAAACTGATATTTTACCGCTGACAGGTACAGCATAGCATTACTGATGCAGGGTTTCTCATATGGCTGGAAATGGGGTACCACTACAGGCTATAGCTAGAAACAGCAGAAACATTATACACAATATAGCATATGAATGTTGAGAGTGTAGTGAACATATTTAGCTAATATCTTCTGTCACAACTACAGCAGTCATCGTGTAGCATAGACGCAGCAGCAGTGTTGGAATAGTGACTATCCCTGGGTGGATGGGGAGTTCTTGCTCTGGGCCCCCTGAATCATTCAGAGGGAGGTGGACTGGGATTAGGGACATTTTTTATTCCAGGCACATAATAAGATGGTGTCCAGGGTCCACAATTTATGCTTGTGCCCTGCATCCACCACAACACACATTAAAACCACAATGCGCGTGCAATTTGTATGTTGTTTGTTTACATTGAGGCATGTTTCAAATAATTTTGATGATTGTGTCTATAGTACTGTACAGTCCTGTATGAGGTCTGTGCTGTTAATGTTGCTTTCAGGATAAGCATTCTCATTTTCCACAGTTATGCTGCATTCACATCTTGTGGGATGGTAGAGATGGGCATATACTGTATGTGAGATATGTTTACGTGACTTTCAGGCACTTGTTTATCATGAAGTGAATATGACATTAGAATCAAGAGGAGCGTAGGTCAGCAGTGAGCATTGCTGTCTGCCTGTTAGCGACCTGTGTCATACTCTAGTGCAACAACATGCACAGAAAAGGTAACCCTCTAACGACAGCCATGTGTTTATCGGTGTGTGACAGTCCACGTCTGTTAAGCAAGGCTCAAGCCACTTGGGACAACCATTCTCAACACACAAGCATACAAAGATGCAACAGAGATCAATGGAGCCGGAGAGGCTTGCAGTCGATGTGTAGTGCGGTGTATTCGGCAACGATTTCCTGCCGACGTTTTAATGTATCTATAGGACAGGTCGATGAGCACGCCGGGAAGAATTCTATATTTCTGCCTGATGAACTACTTAATCATCTCGGGGATGGTCGGCTGAGTGAGAAAAATCTATATCCATTTTACCTTTTGTCTTTCATTGGCCACTGCCTCTCAGGTCATCAAAAAATAGACAGAGGGAGCAAGGGTGGGGGAAGAAAGAGAGGGATCTGAGATGGTGGGTGAAAGTATAGCTCAACGCAGACAACACAAGAATTAGTTGTTGATCATAATTTATGAAAAAGAAAAGTCACGGCAGGCTGTAACTCTTTGAACCGTACAACAGGCACACCAGCTTTATTTTGCGACACTGAGACTTGTTAAAAGGTGTAACATGATTTACAGGGACTGGTACAAAATATGAAATCTGGAAGCAGTCTGCTAAAAGTCCCCACACTCCAAACTAAACACAAAAAAGCAGCTTGCACAAAGTTTCTAAATATGAGTGGCTGCAACTTTGAAAATTTTAAGCTGTTGACCACCTGCTGAAATTAAAGCACTTATTGTCCATTGGACTCCTGTCTTTACCTGTCTGTGGTCTTATAGTGTATTTCTAGTTATTCTCAACAGCAGAAGTTCTGGTTAGTTTGGTCAGTCACATTGCTTTAGTTTTGTTGGAGTAAAACCATGGAGATTTTTTGTTTAGACCCATATTGGATTTTAATCAAACTTACAGTAATGCAACTGCTTTCAAACGAGGTATTAATTTGGTGCTGAATATTATTCACAAAACGACAGGTTCAAATATTAAGAATGTGGCATTGAAGACAGCATCAGTTTTGTTTATTATTATTTAATCAGCTTATCCACAGATGAAACATGTTGATTTGCATATTTGTTTTCAACCAACACAAATGAGCTCTCCTGGTGCTTGGCACATCCTGTCTTTCCAGTCGACATTGCTGTTATATCATATTGTTATATCGTTGACACCTTTTTTTAATTATTATTATTTATTACAACTTTTATTCACTAATGAATAATTACTCTGTTAGTATTTTTATTAAAAACAAGCAAACAAAAACAGAAAATTCCCTTCTTGTGTTTCTTGGTTGAGCAGGGTGGGAAAAATGCTAACCAATAGTGCAATATGCACACTTCAGCAACATTGCTGTGCAAGCTACACATTTTTTTTTGACTTACAGTAATGGCAAGCAGGGTCATGTTAAAGAACAGGTTTGCAGTGGATACGTCTTTGTTATATATATAAGAGGAAAGCGTGAAACACACTGATTGTGGTTTCTGTGTGTAGCTTGTCGATAAAAAAAAAAACATCTATCAAAAGTTGGATTGAAGTCTTAACATTTTTAAGACTTGTCTCTTCTTGCATTGACAAAAACAAACAGAAAGACCGATGCGTGTAGCAAAGTGTTCCATTAAGTGAAGTGCTGCCATTGTCTGCTGTAGCATCCCTTTATCTCTCCACCTCTCCCTGTAATCCCCCTCTCTCCGTCCATCCATGTTCTTTTTCACTTCCTCACCATCACTGCGTCGCTACCTCCTTCTCACTTTTCTTTTTTCCCCCTCACCACCTAATTTTCTTTATCATTCTGTCTGACTTCCTCTGTCACTCTCTCCCTCTAACACATCTCTCAGTCTTGCCTTTCTGTACCAATTGTCTTTTTATCTGTTGAAGTGGCTTTTCTTTTCCTCCAGTTATAAAAAGAAAGTCACTTCTGATAACACGATGTTGACACGTGCATGTGGGTGCAATTAAAACCAGTCCAAACCAAGGTTTCAATATTAACTCTAAGTTGATTTATTTCTTACCACAAATAACTTAAAACAACTCCAGCACTGTCACGCTATGTCACGGTAAAGAAACGTGTGCTTCCATCAACCACCACCCGTGGCTTGTTCCCCATCAAACAAATAACCCCGTGACCTGTGGTGATCTTACGTCACTTCCCTTTTCCCCGGAAGTGACCCAACAGAAACCACCAAAATAAAACACAAACTAAACATCAAAATAAAAGGGCCATGGCTCTTATATCTGTCTCAAGTTTGTCTGTGCAGGGACCATTCAGAGTATATTGGTAAAGAGGCAAGACACACCAAACTGCCTGGAAATGGAGCAGACAGGGGAGAGAGTGCTAAAGTTATTTTACTGTTTTGTGTCTCGTGCTTTCACTTGAACATGCCTTTTCTCCTCATCTTTGCCTCAGACACAAAATGTGTTTGTATGGATTTGTAGCATTGGGAACCTGAATGGGGCCTTGTTTCACCAGAGGAGGAAAAAGAAGTCAATTTGACGTGCTAACCTATGCATAAATTGAACAAATTTAATTTTTTAATCCATACAATAATTTCCCAGCCATTTTCAGGCTGGTATTATTTTACTGATGTTTTGTTAATATTGCATTACACTAATTCTCACCACCACATTCATGCATTTTTTGTCCAAATTCAACTACTTGATTACTTGATTAATTTTATTCCACTGCACATACGTCCTATAAATGGACATAGCTATTACCTAATATTGAGAAACAATAGAGATGACAACACAACAACTGACTGAATGTTATGAAATTAATTTAATTTAGGCTATGAAACTTACATGTTCATTATAGTATTATATTACTAAAGCCTTGTGTGCAGAAGGAGTACTTTCTATTTTGGTATTTCAAATACTTTTACCAATAACTCCATAATGAAGTAATATTTTGAATGTATGGTTTTAATTTTGATGGTTAGAGCAACATAAAGCAAAGAAATGTGAAGTCTTGACTCAACCAAATCACTCAGTCAGCATCAATATTCAAATAATGCCAACTCTCACCATTTTTGTTAGAAATTTATGTTGTTCCACCAACCATAGTAGACCAAAAATGAAGTTTGCAGTTTTAAATCAATGTTTACACTCTCAAAGTTTCCAAACAATTAATCAGTTAGATTTGACAACAAAAATTATGTTGCAGAATATAATTTGTCACATTAGCCTGCTGAATTGTTGATGGAGTGAAACAAAGTTGTTACTTACATACTGTATGTGAGTAAGGGGTTTTTTTTCCATCAAAAGAAAACCAAGAAATCACTTCCTGTCCTGTGCAGCACTGCAACACAATGCACCATATCTTTCTTCTTGCCTACATCTCTGTCTATCTCTTTTTAGGTAATAAGTATGAATAATTCAACAAATCAAACTGATTTCCATTACAGGCAGAGTTAATGAAATGCATTTTCAGGCAGCTGAACTAGTAATGTGTTTTTATATAACATCAGCAGCATCACAATTAGATTTCTATAGAACAGATTTCTGGTTATGTCACCACTCCTCCCCCCTAACTTTCTTCTTTGCTATTTTTTCCATTCTCACTGTAAGATTGAAGCTGATTCATCATGCTGTGGCTTTGCAGGCATGGGATTGATCAAAACTATAGCAGGATTAGAGAAGGAAAGAAGGAAGGGAAATGACCAAAAGGTTCAAGTAAGGGCTTATGGCTTAATATTGCACCATATTTAGTTATTATTGAATAGTGATAGATTAAAATGAATTTGCTTGTTTTAATTTAGCTTTGGCCACAAAAATATAAGTGACACATTTCATCTCATGCTTTATTCAAAATATGCGTCACTTTTCTGATTATAACAATTCACATGATGCCAGAAATCAAATTTAAAATATACTGATAAAAACATTTTGAAGCAACATAATGAAGTGTTCCACAAAGTAAACACGCATATGTTTAAAGTCAAAAATTGAAAGCAGCTTTAATTTTAGATCAAAGGTTCACTTGCTAATCCAGGCTGAAGGTCATTAGATGTGGTTGAGAAGTCATGAAAGAACTTCAGTAAGAGACTGCACATAGATTATTAAATGGAGGGGTGGGGGGGCAAAAAATGCTGTACTTTCACCATTTTGTTGTATTTGCCATAAAAAATGTTACTTTCATTTTTGGTTTTGTATTAGTTTTGTTGTTGTTTTTTTAAGTGGTGCATTACTTTAAAATGCAGAGGCTCTAAATTAGTCATTAATTTAACCTCGCTTCACTCAGATAATTCTTCTACTAAATTATTTCCTTTTATAAATATTTCATTAAAAAACATATTTGTTAATGATGGTTATTATTTTTAAAAAAAACATAACATGGTACTTAAATGTGTCTAGTGTCTTGATTGATAGAATAGATAAATGAACCACAGCCATGTTATTTTACCCAGTATAAATAATCCAGTGATCACACCTCTAGTTAGGATTGCTACAACCCCAGCTATCTTGGAACAGATTATATTTCTGCAGTGTTATTTGATTGATTTGGGACCGTTGCTTCAAGTGTCTGAGCTCATTGAGCCACGGAACAGTTTAAAAGGAGGAGGAGATCAATTAGCCAAGCCTTGCTGCTGAAGCTATTGACTGATATGCAAACAGAGGACATTGATTAGGCCGCAGGCTGCACCATAGCATTTCTACCCAAACCAAAAGCACCAACCATCAAACACTGAAGTAAGTCAGTGGCAGCCATGCAGGAGGGTATACTGGATTGCTATTATGTCTTGGATCAACCGTCAACCGAGAGACAGCAGCTCCCTGCGCCTGTGCGCATTGCTCTAGCCAGTTCTCGCCTCTCCCATCTCCTACTCCAAAGACTATTGCGCTCTGGCTGAGAGAGCAGACAGGATTTTCCTCGCTGACTGGCTTTAGTTTGAACACAACCCCAGATGGACGCTGCCAATCTTTTGGTGGGCAGCGACTTTGTTATGGTTGCTGTTTCTGCTACTGGGCACGGACTTCCTCTGTGCTTTCAAGATGCTGGTCAATGTTACTGCCTGTTACACCCTGCCTTTCCAAAACCCCGCCTTTAGACTTCCATTCATCGTAATAGCGGGGTTTTCTATGTTTTCTAAAGACTACTCCGAACGAACAGACGGACGTAATCAGAAAGGAACCGGAGGCTATGCAGTGCGCATTGATCCTTTTCCTTTTTGGGGCCAAATGGATCATGTGCATAATAAAACTGCAAAACAAGCAAATACTTCATATTAAGGACATATAACGTTCATTATGCTTCTAGCCTGTCTAGCCTCTACCTGGGCTTTTTACTAAACTTAACCAGCTTAACCAGCCAAGTGCTAGTCTGCAGTGGTTACCGTAAGTATGGCGTGGAACACCATATCACCACCCGCCACCTCGATGCAGCAAGTTGGCGATCGCAAGGGAGGAGTTTGGCATAGTGCGCCACTTGAACAGCCCATGGGCCTCCCCCTTACACATAATAACTACATTTCTGTCACCTGAACGATGCCACAACCCCTGACCAATACCCTGTCCCACACATACAGGACTTCTCTGCTCCACCATTTTTTCCACGGTCGATCTGGTGCCGACGGCACAGACGTTTGAGTGTCTGATGGACTCTGTGCTGCGGCACCTGTCTCTTACGCACTGCACGCGTAAGCTGGGGCGCTTGGGTGGTCACACTGGACAGTTCCGTTGTTGCCACCACGGAACAGGAAATCTGTTCCACGGTTTTGCAGCCACCTAGCAGAGTAGCCAACAGGAGTAACTTTTGGAATCATTTCAGCAGACAACTGTGAAGGCACATGTGTTTCACGGATCGGAAATTTGCGCAGGTTGGATTGGAATTTTCCAATCGTTAATTACACTCATAATGGTACCCGATACCGGTACTGGATCGGATCAGCCCCATCCCTAAATAAAAGTCTGTCCAGTCATATATTTTGTCATTGTATAGTTTTCTTAAAATCTCGTCTCGTCCCGTTTTCGTGAACCCAATCTCGTGTCTCGTCTCTTCCCGTGAGATGAGTGTATCGTCACACCCCTACCCGTTCCTGATTCTGTACAGGTTACATGATTGCCCGGTTATGAGCGTTGTTGCCTTGTTACCTGAGTATTTAGTGTTATTGTTGTGTGGAGAGTAAACATGCTCAACTCACCTCCGCTTCTGTATTTTCAATTTAAAAAATGTTATTATCCACAGAGTGGAAATTCCTCATCATCATTATTATTGCATTTTGCTAGAGATGGTAGGGGCACAAGTAAAACCTGCCTTACTTTGAGTTCAGGGAGCTGCTAACCTACTGATAGGAGGTATATTAGAATGGATTATCATATCACCAGAGTGTACGCAGAGATGAGTATTCGTTCCTTCTGGGAGAAAGAAAGTGGATAAATGTACTTAACATTAGCCAGAAATCCCAGTATCGAAGCTTTGACAGAAATGTATCTGATTCTGTGTTGTTTTATCTGTGAATTGTTGAGGAGATAGTGCTTTGTTACTAAGCCTCTGCTGCGTGTCTGAAGATAGATGAGCTAGATTTGTCATTCAGCCAGTGCACCTATAATTACACAGAGGAATTATGGCTGCACACTAAAATTACTGACTGAATAATAAGAAGAACTGCCAACACTTCCATTCATTTCACAGGTGCTTCATGCTTAACCAACAGCTAATTGGGTGTGGGACATTGCCTCCTGAACAAAGCCTTGGCATTGAACACATTACCTCAGATCAAATGTCCATGGGTGCGAGCAGATACAGTGTAACAACACCAATAAATACGCTTGATAATAATTAAAGGCCTCTAGGCATGGACCACTACTATGTGCATATACTCTATCTAGCTTTATTGCAGGGAAAGAACCACAAGATGGCTGGATTTAGCTTTTAAATCAAATTCATAGGGTCAGAGAATCATCTGTTGTGGACTGACAAATTAATCAAAACATTCGGATTTTTATAGTCTGTGTTTTATTCACATGTTGTATTTACAATTGACTGTTAAAAGTGTTGAGGTAGCATTGATTCAAATCACTTTTCTTCTCTGTGCCCTTCAGCACTCTGTAAGAACCTCTGCCTTAAGTCTTTGTGTCTGTGCACTCGACTACACAGCAGCTTTTAACCAATTTAGCAGATTTTCCATTCAAATGGAAGAGGCAGGTGCTGACTATTACATGTTTGCAGCTTAGTGGGGGCTGCCTTAGTTTCCAGTTTATTAGCTATATGTGAGCCGTGCTCGTAGAGTTGTACTGTAGTGTACAGTACTGTTTATGTAAATTAGCCACTACTGTAAATGTTTAAAAAATAGGCATCCACCTAAAATGAATGCTGTGTTATGCAAACGTTCTTGCACTGGCATGCATTTTACTTACAGCTACCTAGTATTTTTCATGAAGCTTTTATTCCTGGTTACTCACAACATTTATTCTTTTGGAAATGGGGTGGACATATCTCAGTCTACTGCAATATAATTTTCATCTTTCATCAGGGCCATGAGGATGAATCAGCACCTGTTACCAGTTTTAACATACAATTCCACATTGGAGTCTTCATAATGGTTCGATTCATGACACTGCTGTTGTATTAGACTGCAGCAGTTTTAATAAAATGGAGCTGTATGGGGCTTGGATGGTAACATTATCATTTTGGCATTGAGAATGAAAATTGGCGTTGAAAACAAAACTGTTAAAGTAAACAACAGCACTGGTATTTAAAGATGTTTTATCAACACTAAAAAAGTTTTGCTGAAAAAGAAAAAAAAAAGGTGGGTAAAAGATAATTAACCTGATTCAGCAAAAAGGTTACCTGATATAAAATGTTCGTTGAAGGCAGCACACTGTTTTGTTTTTTTCACACAATGGCAATGAAAAAACAAAAGTACCTTATATGCTATTGCTGATCACAACAACACAGGGGAACAACATTACTGCTGAACATTAGCCTGGTTGTCACGACTTTCCAATGTTGATACTCAGCATTGGGTCTGGCCAAGACATTAAGACAATCCATTTCTCAAAGCGCATCCTTCAAACCTGGTTTGCCCGCCCCCCTCAAATGCCTGTCTGCTATTGGTCGAAGCCAGAATAGGCGGTGTCAAAGCTTCTACTGCTGCTCTACTGCATCACTTACTTGAACATGCCTCTACCTAGGGCCGGTCAATGCTCAACGTTGATTGGCTCTCGAAAAATAGGGTGGAGTTCCCAAATATTCGGGAGACAAAAATCCAGTACATAGTACGGTTGGCCAGACTAGCAGTCAGCCGCGCTTTTGCAAGGCGTGACGTCACTAGTGTGGGCGCGACCAGGCTAGCTGAACATCACTGTCTGCACACACTTTTCACATGATTTACATTTAGAAGCCTGACAGGACGTACTACCAACTACCTAATGGCTTCCACGAGTTAACCTGAAATACAGGTAATTCTGTTTTCCTGTTCGGCCTCTTCAGTTGACAGCTGAGTCTAAGCGAACATGTCATTCCTCAAACTCGTCAAAACTCCTCATTTTAATGGTAAATCTATAGCGTTTCATGGGGGATAATGAAATGGATCTGCATAATTAGAAATGGAGTGCACTCTAAATGCACCTTTCTACCTGAGTTGTGACAGTCACAGACAGTGTTACCGGTAGCTCTATTAGCAGCAATCATTTATACTGTGTGTCTTGTCATGTCAGGCAGATTTTGTGACGCTACCACACAGACCGGTAGATGAGCATGTTCTATTGGAGCCGCCAGTCTCCTGCTGTAGCTGTAAATATCAAAGAAAAAATGAGAAGCACTGAAATGACTTAACACCACAACAGAGAACAGTAAATACACATTGAATCCAGCAGACTGTAGCAGTGTACATAATACAAGCAGCTAAACTAAAAGTCGCACCTACTTTTTTGGTGGTGGTGTTTTATACATCTTCTCTTCTCACCATAACAAGAACATATCTTCCTCTCATTTGACTTTACATTTTCTAAAGATATCTGTTCTTCTTTTCTGCCTCATTATCATCCTTCCCTTCTCTCTCCTAACCCTTCTCTTTTTAAATAAACACAGCAAGTGAGGAAGAAAAGGATGTAAAATGTTCCTCCAGGGTGTTTCCTGCTTTGCTTTGGTAATGTCTCCTGCTCCTGCTGCTGGGAAGCAAGTTTAGATTTTAGCCTCCAACAAGGGAAGTTAGGGTAAGATAAATGAAAGAAAACAATAAAGTACTTTGTAATCTTTTTATTATGGAATGGACACGGTATGCATTAAGTGCAAAGATTTGGGTATACAAAAAGATAACAGCAACATGCTTTTATTTAAATGTCACATCATTGATGTAGATTGCAGTACAGGGCAGTATAATTTTTACTTCTTAGCCTGTTAACTGTGTATTATTCAGACATTCAATATATCACTGTATTTGTCGGTAACCTCCATAATTTATTATGAACATCCTATTTTTCTCTGTTGTTTTCTCCAACATTTTCTGCTGCAGTGGGCCGATCTCTTCACTGAGATCATTAAATTTTCATTTTTCCAATCTAATCTAATGGGATTTTGTGGTACACATGACTGAAAAACCTGCTTGGTCACCATTGTCTATTGTCTAAGTTGATAAATTAGTGCAGCTCTTGGAATGAATGCTTTTGTCTTTCTGTTCTACTTCCCTGGCTGACTCAAGTTCAATTGACTTGCCCAGTATCTGCCTTCTGTTCTTTTGCAGCACCTCCTCATAAGACTGGCAACAGTCTTTTGCTGCTGTGTTTTGTTTTTAGGTCACATCTAATAGCTGTAGTATTTATGACTGGAGGAAAAGTGCTGTAATGTAGTATAAAGTTGTAAGAAGAAGCATTATGTGAATGGACAGGTCACAAAAATAAAGTGCTCCTATGGGAGACCCATATGAAATTAGTGGAGTGAAGTTGTGATTCGTAGACAGTGTGAAAAATATTAAACATAAAACCAGACTTAACCTTGAAGTATTTAATTTGCCTGTGATATAAGAATGAGATTAAACTCTAAATGCAGGTGATCTGCTCTCTACCCACAATCCCCCCATAGCTAAGTCTTTTATCTAGTAATGTTTAAAAAAAAACTGCTCTGTGCCTTAATGTTCGATCATCAATATTCATTAGAATATGAAACTGTTTTCCCCCCGCATAGAAATGTCAGACTGATTTTATTTCAGTGTTTACTTTAGCTATGACTTAATTCAAAATTCCTTACTTTAATCAAAATCTGCTTTGCATTAGCTTTCATCACCAAACTAGACTGAGTGGATATTAGCTCACTGTTTTATGAAGGGTCTGAGACCTAAAGCTTTCTAAATGCTCTTTCGAACTGTATGCATTTCGAATCCCATCCCATCCCCTGCACTGACATCCCCCACTCCAGCAGCTTGACCCCAACTTGCTCTGGTTTTCTTTTCCGCTGCAAGGCAAATGACTTCCAAGGTCTTCTCTGGTCCCCCCACAGCCAGTGCTGATTTAGAGAGGTAGAAAGAGCCGAGCCCGGGATGGATAGATGAAATATTGATGAAAAGCTAAATGTGTGATTTGTAGCATGGCATCAAAGGCATCTGCTTCACTGGGGCAGCGAGGGGAGGGAGGGAAAGTGGAGGGAAGAAGGAAAGGCAGATGAAAACAGGAGAGATACACAGATGCAAATGACCCAGTGCAGATACAACATTCAGTTCACAGATGAGGACCAGAAGTAGACACATTGAGTCATATTGCACCATGGCTGGAAATGCATTTTATAATATCAGATGCGAGAGAGATGATCAGACTCAGTTGGCAGTTTATTAGAAACACAATGAATGCAGTCGGGGTTATAACATTGTGCTTTTGTTGAAACATTTTTAGAGAAGCATTTGAACTTTTTCTTTGTGGTGATGTTGAACTCTACTCGTGTGATACAGAAAGGTCTTTCCATTACCTCACCTACTCTCATCGATGCAAATGAAGTGGACATTTTTGGAGCTACTTAAATGTGGATTTTTTTCTGTGTTTGTACCGTTTTTTCAGTCCACTTGGCTTCTAAGTTTCACTTTAAATATGTGTACATCGGTTGTCTACCCTGGCTTATTTTTTGACTATAGCACAAATTTCTGCTAATACAATGACCAGACCTTTTCATTTTCCTATTTGCTGGACATTTGATCTGAGGTAAAATAACTGGACTATATGTAAATGATTCAGTATAAAAGCAGTTAGGTTAGTTAGGCATTAGGTTTTCCGTATCAGACATTTTTACGCAATACAACCAAATGCATGTCTTACTTAGAGTTAGAAGATTAACAGTGTCAATTCAAATGGAGACCAATTAATTGATGAATTGCTTAAAATGTATAAAAAATAAAATGTTTTACTCTAAAAAGACATACATTGCTCCAGTGACATGTTTTATTGTTTCACAAAGTTTTATGAATTTAGACATCTCTTCAATCTTTTTCAGACTTACACACACAACATACAATTAAAATATTTCAATCATGCAATATATATATATATTGAGATATATATATATATAGGAGATATTATTTTGTCTAATCAGGTGAAGTACTTTTAACTTATCGTATTGGCAGATGCTGAGCCTGCTAGGCTTGGCTTATTGTTCTCAACAAAGCACAAAAGCTAATACTGTTTATCTACTAGTGGCTACAATTTAAACATGTACTTCACGTCACTCATCCTGGCCTCTGAGACGATGGTGCTTTGGTTGGAGAGTACCCTTGACATTAGAAGTGCGAGACTACTCACATGTTTATGTGAGTCTCTTGGGCCCAACGTAAGCTGAGGTACTTTTGAAAATGTTATGTTATTATTGAAGCAGCTTGGAAAATGGCTGAAATCTGTGTCTTCGATGTGCATGAGTTTTGTTGAGCAGGCTGTTTCTTTTCATCCTTGAGTAACACATGAGAAATACATTGTTGAATAGAATTCCAGTGACAGAACACTTCAATTTTCTCTCTTCCTTGAGAATGCCTTGTCAATAAGTCTGCCATAGAAAAAAACTATTACAGTGTTTCTGTTCTGAGGGACACAGCTGTCACTCCATGTTACTATCTCAGTGGCATCTGGATAATCATGGTTGTAGTATTTTCATCATTGCACTTGTAATATCATTTGCACTAGCACAGCCTCATAAGTTGAAATTTCTTTTGTAGAAAAAAAAGAGCTAATTTCAGCTCCAGGACATGAGATTTTCACTCTGAATGTCAAAAGAGACTAGTGTCACATCTCCGTCCTGTCTCTCTATCTCGTTTTGGTGCTTCTCCGTGCATGGCTGTCTTCTCTGCCACATGCTTTATTTGGATGTCTTCATCACCTAGGCCAACCACATTTAGCTTTACAGCAGTCTCACGTGCTTCGCAGTGATCGCAGAATCTTTTTCTTTTCTTTTCTTTTGGCAGCTTGACAGCTTAGGTTGAACACTGAGTTAAATATGAGTTGATAATGAGATTCTTTCACAGGTGTAGTTCCATTCTCACTGCATTTAAGTCTGCAGAGATCATAGATCTGTGAAACACTGTCTCGACTCAAGGTGCTGCCTTTCTATTCTGGTGCGACGGTAATGTGACTCAGCAGGAGAGGAACTGATGTGTACCTTAACACCTGGGGTTGCTTTCTTTCTGCACTTTTACGTGACAGGATACAGTTTAAATTCTCATTCATATGGCTGGAACCATTTCACTTGCAGAGATGATGGTTCTTCTTATGCTGGCCATGTGTTGATGGCTTTGGACCAACTTTCTTGGTGTATCTCCTATGTTGAGTTGAGTACCCCCTGATTCTCAGTATGGCAGGCAGGTGTGGCCCCTGACTCCACTGGTTTGGCCACTGCTATGTCTGCTAATACCCCTCTTTGGCCCCCACTGCCCCTCCATCTGCTGCTTCTACCTCAGCAGTTGGCAAAAAATGGCATATTTTAACATAGTTATACTTTAGTATAAAATGGGTTTTATCCCATATCTCATTAAAAAGTGCTGTGATGTCCACTTTAAAAAATGCATGCAGTTAAATTAGGCAAATCCAAAATCCCTCAGGAGTGGTGGTGCATCACTCCACAGTAGACATTGTGCACAGAGTGAGAGGAATGGATTCCACTAAGCATCCTGCAGCCTGTCATGAATCTAAAAAAGAGGCTGGCTTCTAAAGCGACAATCCAAAGCATTCCTCAATATCCACCATGAACTGCTTCAAGATACACATGCTGTCAAACTCACAGGCCCCCGACTGTGAACAACACTGGTATTAAACCTGCTGTGAGCGCTATATGTCTAAATATATTTCTGAACTTGAGGTGATCTGCAAGGAAAATGTCTGTAAATATGTTAATCAAGGATAGACAAATTTAAACATCGAAGATGAACAAGGTAGAAATAATGGACATAATGGGCAAACATACGAACAACAACCTAAAGCTGTTACAGTGATGCATAAAATGATATGATAAAAGCTGGGGAGCGGAGATAAGATGAAATCAAGAGCAGCTTCTTTGGGGAATGCGAGAATGTGCTTGAATGAGAATGAGATGATACACATCCAGTGTTGAATGAATGTCAATATGCTGGTGTGTAGAATAAGTCATACATGTGGTAGAAGACATAGCATTGATATTATAGTCATAATAAATATAATATATTTCCCATGTAGTTTGCCCCAATAAGTATTTCAGGGTTGTTGTTTTTTCAATTTTTTCCATGGGTGCCTAAACTTTTGCATCCATGCCTTTTGTTCAGCAAAATGCACATGTCTGCAGGTACAACACAATACCATGGTATGGATTGAAGTAACACACCCATTTCACAGACATTTCATGCACCATTTGCATGCCCTTTAGGCTTTTTCTGTGTCATTCAGTGCTGTTTTGGTCCAAATTGGGTAGAGGGAAGGTTAGGGGTGAGTCAATGCAGAAATGACTCAGGGTCAAATGACATGTGAAAAGCAAAAACTGCATAGTCATAACACAGAAAATGACCTCAGGAAATTTCACCATCTGGTGTGCCAAGGCTGGCTGGTAAACACTGATAATCGAAGATGCTGAAGTGAAAAGCCAAAACATGACAACACAGTTCAGGAAGAGTGCCCTCAAATGCCACAAGATGCAAGGCAGCATCCGCATGTACAGTAACTGCTCATCGCTCTTCTGTATTCCACCCTTGCCTTCTTTCTCCACCCATCCACTCCTTCGCTAACTCTTCTTTTATCTGAGCCAAATGCTAATGTAGCCAGAAGGCTCTTTGAAATTGAAATGATGTGAAAATAGAATTGCAGTGGCAAATGAGCAGTGTTTGCTGGTCCCGTCTGGGCCAAACGAGCCTTTTGAACGCGCCTCTCCCCCAGCGAGCAGGCCCTGTTCTGGGCCACAGTCTCTCTGGCGCTTCCCACCCCTTTTACATCAGCTGGGGGGCTCCCAGAGGAGCAGAGATCAAGCTGAAGCTGATAGGGATTGAGTTTGTTTCACACATGCACACACACGCACATGCATGCACTTTATAGGCACATTTGCACATACAAGCATTCTCTCACAACAGACTCAAAGATGTCCACACACAAACACACGTACAATGTGCATGAAGAACACTTGTTTGCTGATACATAGAAATATTTTTTTTTTTAACCCAGGCACACTGTTATTCATTCCTCAAGAGAATATACATGTATGCGTGTGTGTATATATATAAATATATATTGTAGTAGTTTGATTAAAAGTGTTCAGTCTTCTTTATTCCTGTCCACTTTTCATGTTCCTCTCTATTCACTGGTAGATAATACCATAATATTCAGAAACTTTCCACAAATAAAAGCCCAGTGTTATACAGTACAAGGTCTGTTGCCTCAACAGAGGCATGGGATTGTCCAAATTGTTCAACATAAGATCAGTTGTTTATTTAACCGTTCCTTGACCTTGAAAATTTTGTTTTTGTAACCACAACAACAAAGGTCAAAGTAGCAGTTGTAATCCAAATTGTGATTATTTGCCATTCAGGTTGTTGTTGTGCTTAAAGGTAATCAAACCATAGCCATAGCTGAAAAGAGGAATCAGCTGAAAGACTTTCTGGAGGCTGAATGACGCTCATCATTGTCACGTAAAAAGATGAAAACTGGACACACACACACATAACTACTGTATACACACCTGTATTGAACAGTTCCTGGAAACTTGTCATTGTCAGAAACAAAACTTTACGATGAGGAGTCTGAGTGGTGAGGAGAAAGACAAACACACATCAGCCGAAGTCAAACACTCAGGAGAGAAGGAGTGAAAAAGCTGTTAGGGGGAGCAGAAGCAGAGAGAGGGAAAGTGAAGACATCGGGTGACCGAGACGTGAAGAGGGGAGGGAGTGTTTAAATGTCAGTGTTTTAGATGACAGCAGTCCCAGCTCTAATCCCCCTGTATCTGCTCTCTGCTTCCTGACACAGAAACAGCAGAGCGGAGTGAAGCGCTTCATCTCAATGCACAAAAAGAATACATAACAGCATCTCAGAGCCACACTAATAATTAATGAATGATGGTGTTATATAAGAGGAAGAGTAAATACGATTTGTCATCATTTAAGCATTTCATCATAGAAATGACATTCACCTGTTCACATACAGAAAAGGAATCATTTTTTATTAATACTTTTGAAGAATATTGTACTATCAGTAAACAACAGAGCATTAATGGCTCATGTAATGTACCTGAATATGTGTGTGTAGACCCCATGCTAGGCTGTTTGATCAGATGTTTACTTCTACAGTGTGTTATCTGTTTCTTATTCCCCCTGTCGTGAACAAGCCACAGTTGCTGCTTCATTTCTCTCTCATATCTATTTTACACTTCACTCAACCCATTTCTACTTGTTTTTCTTCAGCAGTCTCCTCACAGTCTCCTTTCCTTTTTTACCCCCACGTTTCACACATCAGATGGTTGTATTCGGGCCAATGATGTTGTAAAACAGACCGTTCAACCATTTAGCATCAAGGCATTAAGCAACATAGGGGAGGTTTACCTCATCAGATAAATTACAGCATCTGTTGTCCATTCAAATCCTGAATAGTCTCTGTAATTTTACCTGACAAGCACAATGGTGAAGTGAGTGAATGTCCTCCCTCAGGTGCACAGACAGAGGAACTGTTTCCTATCAGCCTCTATACAGTAACACCTCGCCTATCTGGTGCAGTTCAAACAACTGCTGTGTTTGCCCATTTGCTTTGGTTCATTTGTGGTGGACCAAAAGCACCAGACCGGGACATCATTTCTCAGTGAACTAGTCCATTTGCTGTGTGAAAGCAAAGCAGATCAGCCACAGGATTAAAGATCATTTGGTAAGAATGGTAATATCGTACCTGTGCTTTATTAAGTGAATACTGGGATTTCTGCTGATGCATCGCGAGGTGAATTAGGAGCTAAACCTAAGCTGCAGTCATATTTTAAGTGAAGCGTAGAAACTATATATCCCCATAGTGTGACTCTACATAATGCCTCTATATTAAATTTCTCTTTTAATCACTAGAATAGAATAGAATAGAATAGAATAGAATAGAATAGAATAGAATAGAATAGAATAGAATAGAATAAACTTTATTCATCTCTGAAGGGAAATTTAATTGTCAAGAAGCTCATCACAAAAAAGCATTGCTTCCATTCATCCCCAACAGCACAAACCAACACAAAACATAGACAACACAAAGACGTCCAGTAGCATAAAGTAAGTTTTTCTATCTATTCACCAAACTCTCTTGTAACTAATATTTTCATACAATGGCTTTCTCATGAAAAAAATAGAGAGAAAGGAAAAATGGGTCAAGCACCCTTATTTCCTGGTTGATACATTTTGGATTAGTCCTTAATTGTGCAGTATCCAGCATTCCTGCTTGTGCATGTTCGACAAAAAAAAAGTGTGCAAGTGTGTGTGTGAAAAGTGCATATCAAAAGGGTGCACAAACATACAAACAAACATAAGACAGGGTCAGCCTCCTTTATTTGTCAATGTTGCTTGTTAGCTTGCAACCTTCATTGTCCACACAAGATGTTGACCATCAGAATACATACAGACAGCTCAGTAATGTTTCAAACAAACAGCATTGCAGCCTGAGCTGTGTTTGTTTGCTTTTTTTGTTTGTTTGTTTGTTTGTTTTTGGTCCATATGAAACAAACTTCAGATGAGCAGGAGCTTTTGCTGCAGGATCTTTTTACATGGCAACATATTTGTGACAGATCAGAATACTCTCACAGTTATGAGTAATTGGCAGCACTTGTTGATGAATGATGCCATACTGATTAATGAGCGAGATCAGGAAATGCTTTTTATGGATTTTCTTTTCAGCAAGTCAAAAGGAATACTTTTTATGTTATTTATTTATTTATTTATTTTTTCATCCCGAAACAAGGGAAAACATATTCAGTTAAATTTATCACGGAAGGATTGAGACAGAGTGACATAGATATTGGGTGAGTGAGTCACATGAAGTGACAGAGTAATACAGAGATGAGAGAGGAAAATATATTTGCATGCCATTTTGTGTGTCTGTGTGTGACAGAATACAGTTAGGAGTATGACCATGTGACAGTATGTATGTGATTGGGGAGAAATGTATCTTTCATATGTGTGTTTGTGCTCCTATGTTCCCCTAGCCCACATGCTGGTGCCTGTCAAGTCAAAGCAACTTCAAGCAATTTGTGTTTTTATAACAGAAAAAAAAAATCCTCAGCTTCACAGTTGGTGGCTTCAGTCTTTGTGCTGCCGCTGCCGTTGCCTCCAGCATCACCCACTGGCCCGTCGCCCAGTATGGAAATACCCCTCAGCCTTAATGGACATTTCATTTAATAATCAGTGATTGATCACTGCTGGTAATGATGTATAAGCAGGAGGAATCCGGGATGAAGAATATTCTCAGTCAATAACTGGAAAAGGTAGAGCGCTCGGCGGAAGGACAGTCGACTGGGTTGCCAATAGCAGCATGTCTCCTTAACTCTCCAGTTGTCAATATGGCATCTCTTTATTTGCCAGTGGCAATTAGCACCATGGCGTCATGTTGTTGAGTTAGAGTCACATCAAACCTCACAGAGCTAATTAGACACACTTGACCTTTTTTCTTTTTCTTTTTTTTTTACATGAGTCTAATTTTAGGGCTGAGGTTCTGAAATGTTGTCATGTCACAAACCCTTGGACAAACACTTTTAAAAAAGCTTTGAAAACTGATTTCTTCGTCTGTGCTTGCTCTTATAAATGCCAGTTAAAACACAATAGTTATGTTGATTATACTGCAAAGGTGCCAGTTTGGCTGAAACGCAGTGGACGCTCACCTCCTCCTTCTAGTCCATGTTTAGTCACCATAAAACCTTTTCAGATGTGACATCAGACATTCAGCTCTTAGGTTAATCATAAAACAATCTAGAAATTTAGATATTTGTACCTTAGTTTTAATTCTATTTGGTTTTGCTAAAATCCCCAGTCTCACATGAATGCTAAAAAAGATGCCACCAACTTGTAGCATGACACAGGATTGCTGTAATCATGAATTTATTTATGCAATTCTTTATTTGTGTTTTTGTTTTTGAGATAAATGTTTCCCAACTGCAACCTGAAATGTTGTTGTAGTCTAACCACTGGTTTTATGCATTTTATGTAAACGCGATAAAAGCAGTGGATGACAAAGTGTTTGATTCCTTAAGAATCTGCCCAAAGTAAGTTAGTAGTGCTGATAGAAATACAGAGACTGAAGTAGCTAGCACTAAGCCTTAGCCTATGTTCTCAGAACTTGATGAGCAAGTCTTCTCCAAACTGTGTGTGTGGACTACTTGTGTGTTTTTTATGGACTACCTGTAGGGACAGATTTCAGACCAAAGACCAGTTAATAGGGGACAGTCTGTCTAAGTGGGGACAAAATCTATGTCCCCAGAAAGTGTGTGTTTTTTGGTCAATATATCGAGGTTGTGTTTGGTTTGGCTCAGTATACTCTAGTTTTACTCTGGTTTGGTTGCGTAAATAATTCATCATGTTTTTCCCCACCACACTCTAGACCTATCTTGGAGCTAATGAGCTCCTCACCCTCACAGGCTTCATTGATGTTTTTGCCTCCTCAGGTCCATAGCAGATTTGACCCCTGGAGACTCCCACAAATCAAAGACACACAGCAGCAGCAGTGCACGCAACACACAATCTTGCACACACTCATATACTGTATGCTATTCCTGTTTGTGACATTTAGTGGCATTTAACATGCATGACAGTTCCAGGGCTGTCTCTGCTTGTCATGAGGCTGAGTTTACACACATACATGTTGTTACAAGTGTGACACATTGGTTGATAGGGTACACTCTGAATATGATGGAAAAAAATCATAACTACATGACTGGAAGATGTATGACCGTGTTGTGTGTGTGTGCTTTGCTATTTATCACATAACACACTGGGGAAATTGAAATAGTAACAGAATCAGACTGCTTTTATAACACTGGGAGCTGACACTTTGCAGATGTCAGTTTAGGTGAGAGGCCGGATATTCCTTGGACAGGTGGTCAGTCGGGCCCACACATAGGGCTCTGTTTTGACAATATCAAGTACATGGTGCAAGTGTAATTAGGGGGTGTCCATGTCTATTTTCTCCATCTGGAAAACAGCCACAGCACCAGGTGGATGGTTTAAATGGGCTGTACTTAATCTCTTAATTTTTCAAGGAGCATTTTAGGCGTAACATCCAATAAACCTATCACAGTGCCGTTCCCTTTGAAATCCAGGCGTGCTTTCGCCTCATTATAGTGATGCAGTGTTTGACACTGCAAATTAGAGTTAGAATTTATTTGATCACATCTTGTGACTGACCAGTGAGCCCAGTCCTGACACAGGTACAGTAACAGCAGCTCTGTGAACTCTAAGGGGCAAAGAGCTGACTGAATCAACACGCTGTGCACAGCTCTATTATGAACAGCAGACTCCCATGACACATGACGACAATATACAACACAGAATGCATTTTCAGCAGATGCTACTTGTGTGTAAAAGGCAAGGTCACTGAGCAGCACTCCCTCAACAATTCAGTATGTCTTCAAAATAACAGTGAAATAATTGACTACTGACTTAAAGGGTCTGGAGTTTTGTCCCTATCAGTTTGTAAACAAAACATTGAAACTCAGCCCCTCCCCTCAGGCTAAGCTGTGTAGCCTCCTGCCTCTGACAGCAGCCGTGCTGGAGCCATGGGCCGAGAGCCGACCTTTTCGCTGAGACACTCCAACACCGAGAGCCTCCGTGTATGTTGTTATGCCGTTGTTGTGAACTGGGAAGCTGGTGTTAGCGGCAGATGCTAATGCTGCGTTCGATTGCACTCGGTACTCGGACCGAGCTCCGTCATTGGCTGGAGAAAAAACACAGACTCTCTCGCCATAGATATCTATGCTCTCTTGCGACTCACTAGCTCCACCCAGAAACGTCCCCATGCACAGCAAAACCTGAACAAAACAGAGCAAAAGACCAAAATACAGGCAGGGGGAGGAGGGGCTGCAGACACAGCCCCCACCCCACAGGACTAGAAGCCCATTGGTGATGATTAAGACGGATTTCATTTGTACAGGTCTAATGTTTATTTTTGGCCACAAAACTCCAGACCCAACCTTTAAGACCAGGTCCATATTGGGAAATCACACAATCACTTACTGCTGCCTGAAGATAACAATGTGCCAACAATGCCCCTGACCACATCTCATTTTCAGACCAAGACACCCATGAGTGCACAGATAAGTGCAAGTTTATTTACTTTTTAAACAACATGGGCACTGGACAGATTAGTTTAGTTTAAAAGACGGGGCTCATGAACACAGCCATTCACACAAACATTTCCACTCAGGGAATCCTCATTTAACCTGACCTCCACTCCCACAACTGTGGGAGGAATCTGGAGCAACAGTGATAACCAAGGGCATGTGACTATGAAGATGGTTTGGCATCAACATGGAGAAGTTTAACAGAGAATTACTAAATTAAAAAAATATATGAGCAAGTCAATGTCTCTCAAAAGCAATTCACCACATGTTTTAAATCCTTGAGCTCAGTTGAAATAACCTTTAAAGGCACCTGAAATGAGAGCAAGGTAGTCTGGCCCTTTTAAATATTTTACTACAGCTTCCATCAATGTTGTACTGTCGAGACAGACAAGTAAGGGAAGAGAGAGAGCTATGACGGCATAAAATGAGCTGGGATTCATTCCCGTGCAGCTGCATGTACGTGGCTTTTACACTAATTGGTTTTGTCACCATGAAGCCTAGGGCTTCCTTTTTAAGATCTCCTTTACGTCATGTACACACAACAGGGAAAAGCATTTTGGAAGATGCTGATTTGCGCTAAAATGTGGCTTCTGGCTGTTGTCGGTAACTCAACAGGCTAAGGCACATGCCGTGTGTGCTCGCAATGAATCTCATCCTATTTCACCTTTCATGTCACCGTTGTCACACATACAACACAACTGGGGAAAAATGGTTTTAAGAAACTAAAAAGAGTACTAGACAGAGTTCTAAGTCAAGTCAAGTCAAGTTTATTTATAAAGCCCTTTAAAACAACCACAGCTGCAACAAAGTGCTATACATAGCCTAGTTGAGAGAAAAATACATATAACATAGTAATAATAATTTATTGCCTTTAAGACAATTTAAAAGCAATAAAACAATATAAAATGTAATATAAAAACTCAACAAGATAACCAATAAATACCATAAATAGAGCATGGAACTTTGACAGCATGCTCCGATGTGCTAGTGAAAACAATAAAAAACAATGTTTTAAAATATCCCCTTAAATAGTTATGAAATTGCTTTTTTTTTATTTATCAAAAATAGAAATGCACATTTCCTGTAGTTGTCTGTTTCTTCTGTATTTACATTTATATTAAAGTCTTCTTAAGAGTGTTTCTTATGGGGCGGTGTTTAGCCCAGTTGGTAGAGCACCCGCCCCATTTGTTGAGGAAAAAAAAAAAAAAAGTATTGCTTATCAGAGTTCAATTTGAAGCGTTGATACACGAGACGATATACTGTATATTTCATTGTAGATTTACTCTGCCAGGTTTCTATCTAGAGCTTAAGTAACAAACAATCAGATGTAAAGCTCTCTCTCATTTTTCTGAATGGCAGATGAACCCTTAGAGAAGACAAACGAGCATGTATTGCACATTGATACTGTCATGGAGTCAAAATAGAAAACAGACCTGCTTTATAATCAAAGAAGGTGTGAAAATATCACTATGACGTGACAGCATGCTATAAAGATCAGTTAAAACATTTGCTTTCTTGTTTTTGCAGCATTGGAAAACACCAGAAAAGTTGTGATAAACATGTTGTTTGAACTTCAAATTAGCTGTAAATCCAATACACTCTATCAGTCGAGCCAGCCCTCGTGCAGCGTTACATAAACATCTTTTCTGCTGAGTCTTGCGTCAAAGCCTGAAGTCAAAATCCATATTTCTTTCTTGTGTAAGTAGGGTCACAAACTTGGGTTTAAAACCTCTGTAGTTCCTGTCATGCCATATTTCACAGAGCAGTGGGTGAACAAAGAGCAGAGCTGACAAGTCTCACTGCATGAGGAGAGAAGGCTGGGTTCAAAACAGCTTGACTCCTTGATAAATGGACTGTCCACTGGCTTATTAGCTGACAGTGTTGGTCAAAATGAGTCAGTTTACAAAAAAAGAGGGAAAAAATACTTGTCTCTTTAGACACACAGTCCTGACTCATCCTGGGATATAATTGGAGAGACTGGTCACTGACTATACTAAACTGCTTTGCCCAGGGTTCAATCCCCCAACCACCAGCGCCAGCAGTGCAGTCATGATAAACCTCACTTTTTTTCTTGTTTCTTGTTGTAGCGTAAGTTTTGCACAGTTTCAATGTTGGCAGTTCTGTGCCTGTCAAATGTGCAACAAAGGGTTTTCAAAATACATCATTATGAGCAGGGTTGAACACTTTTTTTTTTTTTTTTCTGATGTTTTTAAGTCCTAGAGATGACCCAGGAAATGCCAACACTGATATGCAGTATAGGGCCATCTGACGCGGGAAAAACCAGATGCTGGAAAGCCTCTGCAGATGGTAGTTCATTTGAATTAATTGAGCATATGCATATTATCATGGCCAACACTGGACAACGCTGGAGTCGAGACCAAGATGTAAAAGAGATGGTAGTTCATTTGAAATTACATCTTTATTCCAAGCTATATTATTATTATTATTATTATTATTGCATAAACCAGTGCTTCATTCAGATAAGGCATTATAATAATTCAACAGATCACCTAAAAATAATTGCTTCATGATTTGTCTAGAAGCTTCTTGCTGTGAGGCAGCCATATTAACCCTGACTGCACCACCATGCTGCCTTCAAGCTGGCTCTTTATACTGAGTGAATGGAAACACTCCATAACTGGGAATAACTGCTTTAAATCAAGTGGATGTGGAAATGACCTTCAATCCTCGTAAAATAACAACATTACATGATCTTCTGCCATGTCCCAGACTTAGCGCCCCCACGCTTACATCTTACTGTGAAGGACATATGTGTAATATCCTGCTGTCAGTCTCTTCTTCCATAAATCAGAAACTTGTTTGCACTGGAAAACTTGTCCTTAACCCATAATGTTAACCCGCAAAGCAGCAGGCTTTCTTTTAGTCACTGCTTTACTCTGAAAATTTAGAGAAAGAAAACAAAGGGCTCATGCCATATTCTCTTTTTTTCAAGCTCTCTATTTTCTTGCTCGTTTGCACACAAGTCACACATCTTTGCTCATGTTCTCCCCTTCCAGGCCTCTTGCTGTTTGGAATTGACTCACTGACAGTGTGGGTGTTTGTCTCGTCAGCAAGCAGAGAGAACAGTGGAGGAATGCAAGAATAAAATAATGAGTACAAGGGAAGGGGAGGAGGAGAATAGGAAGTGAAGGAAGATGAAATGGGTGGCAAGAGGAAGCAGAAAAATTGAGAAGTGTAGTGTGGGCATGAGACAAGGTACAAGGGATATTAGTAAGCAGGCAAGCTTTTAGGTCTCTAATGTGTCGTGGCTGCTTGTTTACAGCTGAGGCAGACTCGGCCAGTCGTTGTTTGTCTTTGTAATAGGATATTTTATGATTCTGTAAAAAAAAAAAGAAAAAAGAAGTGAGCGTTATCAACTTGTTTTTAGATCTTGGCATTAGTGGTTTCCTAGCAGCAGATGTTCTCTTTGAATGTGTTTTCTCTTTAACATGGTTAACGTGGAGTTTCTGCTTGTCTGTTTATGTTTTGCAGCCACCACCAAAATGAATTATTTACCCTCAAAAATGGGCCTAGAAACACCAACACTGTGTCCTAAAAAAATACCTTCACATCATGTTTGTTTTCAGACATTACATTTAGAGGAAGAGGTACTGTTAGTAAATTGCAGGCAATTACAGACTGAATTCTTTTTAGAGTCACATTTATAGACAATATTAAGATGAAGTAAACAGAAGTCAGAAGTTAAAATATGATGGGAAAGAAACAAATAAACAAATAAAGAGAGATGCTATGCTCTTTCATTTTGAGATAGTAAAATGAATCACAGTTTGCTCTGTACACTGTGCTTTATTAAAATGTTGTACTATCCAAGAGGATAATTTGATGCTCACTGCTTTCCTTGTTTCATTAGAAAGGTTTCTAATCTGCAGAGCTCCTTACAAAAATAAAATAGCTTCCAAAATAGAAGAAAAAAAAACAGACTGGCTGCACAACCTGCACACTCCAATCGAAACCTTGCAGTTTACCATGCAGAAGTGTTTGGATTTAATACCTCTGACTCTTTCTGCAAAACCAAAAACCTCAAAACAATTTCATCTGTACTCAAAATCAAACAGTTTTCAGATAACAAATCAGAACAAATACACCACTGATTATTCAGTACACACCACAGACGTATAGAAAACACAGACCTCAGAGCATGTAGCCCCCAAAGACCAAGGCCAAGATGAACAGTAATTTCAGAAGAAATCTGAGTAACTGTAACTGACCATGTTGTTGTTTATAATAGAGAGAGGATTTGTGTGTACAGTATGTTAGCACACAACTTAGTCAGATGACAATGACATACAAAGTTGTGTGGGTTTAGCCTTAATTTATAAACACGGCCTATTTTCGTTGCTCAAATTTCTTTTGAAATTCCTGTTCTTGGTCTTTCTCTTTCTCCTCCTCTTCCTCGACACTTGTACTATAATTATGTTTAACTTCTATCACCTTACCATTTTCTGGTCGTGAATGTATCGCAATGCATAATACATTTTATCTAATGAAATGATGTTTAGAGTTTTGAAAAAAAGTTGTTTGTGATTACTGCTTTGCCAAATGAGTCATGGATTTGTTTTAGCAATTCAGAAAAACTATAACTCTTGCAGTAAGTGATGTTGTGATAACTCAATAGCGATAAAACACTTATTCACAAATTGGTTGAACTTTGAAGTGACATCATTGGGTAACAGAAAACCATGAAGAATGAAATAATATTTAACTGTCAAGGGTATGGCAACAACTTTCTATTAGACTCTTTAGCAGTAGGCGTAACAATACAGATCCATCATAGTTGTTTGCAATGTCACAAGAGTGGATCTCTGTATTAGTTCTCAGTGGATGCTGGTTTGGGAAGAGAAAAGTGAGTGACAGTAGGCAGACAGGAAATGAGTGACTAACACAGAGTCCATGATGCATCTGCATAGTAGCTTTTTCCCAGGTGCTTTTAACTCAAATATATCAAATGTGGTGGAGATCTGTCCTCAGCCATCACACATCAGTTTTTTTATTTTCATTTTTGTTGTTGTTGTTTTTTTAATTCCATGATCACACTCCCAGAAGCACATTTCCATTCTTGCGGGACATTGCTCACAGTCTCTGTTAATTCCTCTCATCATTTTGCTGAGGTGCATTAGACTTCCAGTTTTACCTTGGGGAATGGATTCTGTATTTATAGTTTACAGCCTGTAGGGATTTTATCCAAGGTCAGTAGTAGATTACCTGTTTGGCTCATTGAGTCGTGCGCTCTGTTAGATCCCCTATTTTAATGTGCATCGGTGATTGATTAAGCTGCTGTGTTTCCATGCTTTTGTGGACCTTACTGATCCTCACAGAGAGCAATATGTATGTATGGATAGGTCTTGTGCTGAATGTGCGATCGATGCATGAACTACCCTCGCAATAATTACCTCATCCAGGAGGGAGGTGGGGGGGGAGCCTGAGGGTTGTGTATGTGTGTGTATGTGTACATTATCCATACTTCTCCATTGTTTTTCTTTTCTTCTTTTTTTTGAATCATGGATTGATGCAGTGTCTCAGACAGGGTGAAACTCTTTATCAGTCTTGAATAAATGGTGAGGTTGGAGAGATGTGTCAGGGTAAGAGGAAAGAGATGGACAGAGATAGAAACAAACAACTGCTTAGGACAGCGAAAGTCAGCACCCATAACATGCAGAGGTCTGGGCTGGGGTTGAACAGAAGTTTGAAACAGAAGATGCCAGCTGCTGAGTCCATGATAGACAGTTTGGAAAGGAAAATAAATGAATAAACAAACAAACCTGTACTTTTAATTCTTTTTAAACCAGTGATGTTTACAAAGACCTGCATCATGCGCAATGCAGGAATGAATATAAAACACAGAAAGAAGTCATATTCCCTGTACCAACCGTATTTTTTCATGTTTATTTATGTATAATCGAACTTCTTGCGATTTAGAAACTTCTCTTTTTCCATAGATAAGAATTTGACAAAATGGTCAAACATCAGCTGTTATCTTTTTTAAAATGTTTCAAAATGTTTCGAACCGGGGCCACCAGCAGTGAGGACTGTAGCCTCATGGGGCGGCAGCTCTACCAAGTGAGCTCAGCTTTAGCTTTTCTTTCTGATCAGATGGTTTGACCCGCACCTCTCAAAGTCATCAGCCAGGAGTTGTGGACATCCAGAGAGATCAAGGGGGCACTCAAACTCAAAGACCATCTTTAAACAGAAATGACATTTAAGCACATAACCATTAGAACCTGGACCTTATTTCTAGCATAAAATACGACCATTTACTCACCCAGACAACTTTGGTGTCATTTGGAGTCGTTTTGACGAAATTAGCCCCAATGGAGCGGTGCGTATCCGTATAATGCGAGAACACGGGGCAGCCTCTAAATAACAATTCATCTGCCGCAAAACTCGTTCATTTCGCCAATATTTTGTGATGATACACTAGTGCTATTCACTTCCAAGCCTGTGGTGGCATGCAACATCCGAGGTCTGTAGGTTGACTACTAACCTCTGATCTGGATGATGTCATCTCTGGAGTTTTGCGGCAGATAATGTGTTATTTAGAGGCTGCATTGCGTGCCCCATGTTCTCGCATTATACGGATATACGCACCGCTCCACTGGGGCTAACTTCGTCAAAACGACTCCAAATGCCACCAAAGTTGTCTGGGTGAGTAAAATGATCGTATTTTATGCTAGAAATAAGGTCCAGGTTGTAAAAAAAACGAAAGTTATCCTTTAAATGCTGCTAAAAGCTTCAGGAAAACCTTTTAAGTGGTCTGCTATTAAGATTATGTTTCCCTAATGACTTTTAGTAATGTTTTAGTTTATATCGAATGGCAGGCACACAGGGGGCAGTAGGGTGAAATCCTTCCAACATGTCCATGCAACATGAAGATCAAGATGATGGAAACAGATTAAAATACTAAAAATATATTCTAAAAGAAAATAGGAGAAAGGAAAGGCTCGGGGTGTAGGGAAGTGTTAGAGTGCAAGGCAAAGATGATTAAAAAAATACAGATACAGAAGGATAAGAGAGAGTTAGATAAAAAAAAAAAAGAGGCAAGTTTCACTTCTGACACAGTGATCAGAGTTGATACCAGCTGAGACCTCCCCAGTCTCGGTGCTTGTGTTACACACACATATGCTCACAGTGACAGAGAGGGGAGTGCAGGTCAGAGTCGGGGCCTCCTTGTCACTAGGCAGTTTAGAATTGACACCTGATTCCTGAATGTTGTCTGTGGGTGTGTGTGTGTGTCCGTGCGCATACGTGTGTATTTATAATGCAGGTCTGAGTGTGTCTCCTCACATTTGTGTGAGACGAGCTGTCATGAAGCTGTCTTGTCTTGTTCTGATCCCGACTAACCCTCAGTCAAACAACATGCCACTGTAATAGCAGCACATGTGCAGCCGCATCCATCACATTATCTCTGATTCTGTCTCACAGGTTTCAGCCCATAGTGAACTACGATATCAAACCCTAGTTTAAATTTTATATTATTTCTTATCTTTCTGGTTGTTGTGTGTTTTTCGTTCACTGTAAGTCATTCATTTTCCAAGGATATGGTTTAGAAAGCATTTTAAATATCCAGTGCACTCTGTGTTTTCAATGTTTTCATTCTGTTTCTTATCCACCTCACTTTAGTTTCAAATGCAGTATGCCAATAAGATGAAAATGTACACACAATATAGTGGGTGCAAAGCATCCTAAAAGTTATCCGGCATTTAGACAATGACTGAGTATTAACTTGTCAAAGGTTTTTAGCAAAGGCTTAACCAGGATCTTAAATGATGATTTAAGAAATAAAGCACATTTTGGGCAAGAAAATCATTGCAAATCTTATTAAAATATGCATTTAACTTTGCATACTGGGGCTTTAAGAGAAAACCCCAGTTGCTTGCACACATAATCAGGCAACACCATGAAGTTAAGGTTTCTTAATTTTATTATTTTAAGTCAGTAACTCAGAATCATCATCAAAACATTTCAGATCAATCATCAAACTGAAGCAATTCTTGAGTCAGGAAGTAAACAGTCAATTCATAGAAATCAAATTCAACTTAGGTAGTCAGACTGTCTCAGAAAACAAAAGTTATTTGAATAAATGTATGCAAAGAGAGTGGATGGGTGTGTGTATTAGGGGCAGCCAGTGCACTATTTGTATTCAAGTTCGGGGTCAGGCTTTTAAAAAAAACTTTGGATTTGTTATTTGTATTCGGGAAGAAACCAGAAGTGGGCACACTGGAGACTTCCGCCGAGCTAGCCGGCTAACTTCCACTTTAGTAGGGGGTGAATAGAATCCAGTTCCGGTCAGGTTGGAGGTTAGGGATGTGTGTGTTTTGGGTAGGGGGAGAGAGAGGCAGGAAGAATAGGAATATAATCAGGTCAGACAGGGCACGAGCCAGGAGAGTTCTGGGGGTTAAAGGGGAACTTATTTGCTGGTAGGTGTCCTACGACCTGAAGAGAGAGCAACCACAGAGTCCGAGCAGGTACAGGTCCGTCTGCTCCAGGGTTCAATTCTTTTTTCTTTTCTTTTCTTTTCTTTTTTTTAAATTGTGAAATAGGACGGTAATATGGACAAAAACAAAATGTGAAAAACAAACAACAACATTTATGGTTTTATGTCTGTGTATGTGTGTGTGCATGTTGCTTGAGAATATACTAGCAGTAGTTGTAGTGTTACAAAAATCATTATAGTTACTGTGTGACAATAATGATATAATGTTTGATAATAATCAGTAGTAATAATAACACAAACAATAATAATAGACACTACAATTAGGCAATTTTCAGAGTCCTCCGTGGCTTCTCTGAGTTACAGGGGGTCTCGGCGTAGCACTGCACTGCTACGCCGAGACCCCCTGTAACTCAGAGAAGCCACGGAGGACCCTGAAAATTCTCCCAGCCCTTAGTCGACATGAGAGTGAGTTGATAATGAGTGAAATATCATTCTGGGGTGAACTATTCCTTTAATGTGACGTGCATGTTTAAGTATTAGCACACAGCCGTCTGTCACTCAATGCAGTGCATGCTAAAAGGCTAACATGAGTCTCCCACCACCATTATATGTTTCTTTGACAGTGATCTCTCTATGCAGTGTACTCTATAAACAGGTAACACATCCCAAGACAGCAGATGCTCGGTGTTTCTTAGACGTTTCACATTTTTAAAGAAGCAATTCTTGTGTCTTGGTGCTTATTCAGCACCTAGAAAGCACAAGTCAGCTCTCGCTTATCAAATTGCTTGTCAAATTCACAAAAGAGAGCTGGGAGACTGCTGTAGGACAGAATGATATGCAGGCAGCTGACTTCCTCTTTAAAGTCACTGGAGAGAGATGGCTGGTCTTGAAATAAACTACCAGGATGTTAAATGATTAGGAATAGGCTAATTATCAAAGTGAGATAAGTGAAAAATCTTTAACCTTTCCAATGATTTTTCTCAAAAATGTAGGTTACCTAAACAGACATGTTCAAATCAACACAGTCAATGGATTTTTTTTTCAATGTTAACCTTATTCATGGAAACTGCATTTTAACCTTTAATATATTAGAGCTGACTCATATATCAGTTTTATAAAGTCAAATGGAATTACATTACCCTGCTGGCCATTTGGCACTGTGGCTAATGAAGGTTGGAGAGAACTTGAGGGGTCTTTACCTCATCATTGGGTGCCTATTTGAAGCCCCATGACATCACAGGCTGTGGATGTCACTGCTCTATATATACATATAAAGCAGTGGTCTCAGGCTTTTGGATCCAGTGTGTGTGTTTTGTTCAGGTATTACTCATGTTGTGGGGACTTAAATCACTGAGCCACTTTATGGGGGCATCTCTTCCACACGGGGACAAGAGACACGGCCCATCATGTAAATCAATGCATTTTAAGGTTAGGTTAGGCTAGATTAGGGTCTGTGTTAGACGAGTAATGGTTATTGTTGCAGTTAGAATAAGGAAATTAATGAGTCGATGTAATTTCCTTTATAGTTATGGAGACACTGTGTGCGTACGTGTGTGTGTGTGTGTGTGTGAAGGTTTAAGCACAGCCGGTATGCTTTTCTATTTTCCTATCATACACCCTGCCTGCATATATCCCCCTCCCACAAGGCTGCATGTTTTCTGATCTGTTATATAGGATCTCTGTGTCTATATGTTCTATGTGGGCGTGTGGATGAGTGGCTCTGTCTGTCTTGGTTTTGTTTAAGATATGTATGTGTATGTGCAATGAACTTGAATAACAGTGACAATTTATCAATTGTTGTGAAGAAGCAGTTGACCACTTCCCCTGTTAAGTCAATCCAGGTATTAAATAGTGAAAAATCCCCACTTAGCATCAGTCATATTTCCTTTGATTAATATAAGGCTTCATTCAATAGTTATTTAGGTTATCTTAGCATAGTCCTGCAATATTAGAATCACTCAGATTGGTTTCATCAGAGGTTAACTAAATCCATCAACCACCTTTCAGAAAGACAAGATTTGAACATGATCCCAGCCTGTTGCTGTAACACTCGTGAGAAAATAAAATAAAAACATGAATCCTCTGAAAATTCAAATCGGAGGTCCTTCTCCAGTATCTCATTTCTTTCTTTCTCTTTTAATAAAATGTCCTAGTCTAGGCCATGCTACCCAGCCGTGCTCCCACAATTGGATTTATTATTGGATGTGCACATTCTTGCATTAACATACTGTTAACACACTCTGAAAATATAACAGGGGGAGTTTGTCACATGCTTCTGTTGAGTGCTCTGCTCTTAAATATGCTGCTTCTTTACAGCGTCTGCCTTTTTCTCTGCTACAATGATCATTTACAGCTGTTAACAGAATGTCTCTGTTATGTATAATTAATGGTACAGTATGCACTGTTTCAAAAAGGTTTATGTCTTTTGATCCTAAGAGGTTTATCCTCAGCTAAGTCTTCATTTTCAACAGAGAACTAATATTTTTTTCATCTGTTTTTTTTTTTCCAAAGCCCCTCTTTTCTTGCTCCTTAACCTTCTTAAATGAACTCATATGCAGTAAGTCCTTACTGTAAACATGTGCAGTGGACATTGTGGTAATGTTTACCCAGTCTCCTTGTCAGTGTGAAGATTTTTCTATAAAAAAAGGGGCTATAGAAACATTGTTTATTGACATACTTTCTTATCTTTTGAGAACATCTTTTGAAAGCTGTGTGTGTTCTTGATCACCCTGTTTTCCTCCATCTTCTCCTTCTTGGTCCCATAGGTCCCCTTACAAAGAAACACACTGATGATTTAGGTGATAGTGACCGCACGGACGACGAAGGTATTTTTTACCCTGATGCCAAACTGATTTGCATGACAAGGGAAACCAAACTTACCCTTTCTCCTCCAATTTTTATCTTCTTTGATTTTCTTACATTTCTTGTCCTTTTTTTGAAAGTGATGGACATTTTCTTTTTGCTCTTTACTCGTAAACTCTTTTTTGGCTGGATGTGTTTTGTCCTTTTCAGCTTGATGTCTATAAAGTTTACATGTCTCCCACATTCTTTGATATTAATACTGTAATATAGATTCTCTGCTTGGATTTGTTTCCTTTACCTTTTCTTTCCTTTTCTATGTTGCATCCCACCAGCAGATCAAGTTACTATTAACCCGTCAGCCAGCTCTTAACACATTTTTGCATGTTTTTCTTTTAACTCGTCTGGTCTACAGAATTAGATCATGTACAAAAGATCAACCACTGGCTAACTGGCTTGCACCTATACTAACACTCAGTCTTGTTCATGGTTTGGGCGTCAAACCACAAATCTTTACACAGCTCGTTAAAAACAACATGACGATTCTTGGCAATTTCAGCTCAGGGAACCCTAGATGCTGCAGAGATGTGTGTGTTGCGGCTTCTGGCACACCACAAAATAATGGCACACCAGCACATGAAGATAACTTCCTGGTCAACCACTCGCAGTGGCTGTTGGCTTCTAAACCTCTGTCCCACGCTGCCAAATTAGCTGTTTTATAGCTACGTGAAATGTGGATTGGCGAGCGAACCTGACAGACTTGGCAACAATGAATGAGCCAGCATTTGGGTGGAGCTGATTTCATGTGGCATCATTGTCATTACAGTTTTACATGATCATCTGGGTTCTACATTTAAATCGTTTTTGGATAACACACAATCAAAAACAGTACACACCTGCTCCATTGCTATTATATTTTAATTGTGAAGTCTCACCCGAGTGGAATTCCCAATGCCCTAATTCTGATGACTGCTTACACAGTAGACAGTAATATACATTTTACAAGCATCTCTGAGACTCGGATATGGCCCAGAGGCAGAAATAATCTCAGTTGTAGAGTTAAATCTCCAGAGACCCCCAGAATTTCTCTTAGTAACAGATTGAAGTCAAGAGGTAAAAGAAGGCAGATCTGACGTTATCAGATTCCTCAAGCTGAGGACAGCTGAGAGCTGAAACATGTCCAACTGTGTTTTCTGGCCTATAATAAATATTGTTTATATTTCTTACACATGAGTGCGGGAGTATGAAAAGAGAGACATATAAGGTCCATATACCAATGACCTGAATCAGACTAAATTCCTGCTATTAAATGACATGAAAACACTGAGGTATTCCCTCTGTTCACATGAATGTAAACCCTTCAAAATTAAGGAAGTGCAACATTCATACATCAGTGTTTTCTTCTTTGTTATTTTTGCTTTTAAGGTGCATAATCCTCAATGACTTTTGGGTATATGTTTATAAAAATAAATACTTAAGGGATCTGGTGGGTATCAGACACAAACTATAGGACTGAAACTTTTGAATTGCTTCTCTTGATATTTAAATTAAGTGCTGCGACAGTGTGCCAGAAATACATTAATCTCAATAATACAAAGAGACGGACCTTTCCTCAGTTCCCATAAACAAGAAGCCCTTTGAAAACTCATATTAGGAATAAATGTCCTTGATAAAACCCTGAGATAGAGTCATAGCCCCTTAAGGCCGCTACAGTGCAACTTTAATGACAGGCAGAAAGTCTTAATAAGGCACCTCTACTGAATAATGTGACGAAGTAAACAGCAATTACATCCAAATAAGACTCACAACCATCCAGATCCCTTTGATGTGTGCCATCATGCTGTTTTTTTTCCTTCCTGGTAGCTCACACATACGCACACAAACACACATACACACACACCAATAAGATTAGAGGGAGTCACACAGCTCACACAGATCTATTCAATGAAATCCCAGAAAGCTTCAAGTATTATCTCGATAAAGGATGCGGGGCAGACAACTAATCCAGTTTAATATAGAGGAAAATATGCTTGAGGACGCCCTCCATCCCCCACCCCCCCCTACACACACACACACAGTCTGTTGCCCTATGCTGGCTGACTCTGATCAGCTCGGATCGCGCCTCTCCGTTCCCCACAGTGGTAGTTCTTGATGCTCTTGCCTCTTGACCTCGTAGATGGAAACTCACTGAGGACACCCTCGAAACTCCCCACCTCTCCCACCCAGCAAACCTTACAATCTCTTTATACTCAGTAAAGCTGGTGTTTGTAATCCCTTTGTGCTGGGAATAGAGATGTAAACAGGAAAGTCCCTGAGAGCTGAGGATTTGTTAGAAGCTCCACTTCCTTTTATTTATTTTTTTATTTTTTTCTTCCTACAGTGAATATTGCGAGAGTGGTTAAGTGTGTATACAGGAGATGCTGTGACTTGTGGTGTCTGGGAGGCTCTTATGGGGCCCTGGTACCCTATATAAAGTATTACACAGCAATACCCCAGATATGAATCGTCCTATACACTATGGATAGATTACTTTGAGGGCAAAAGGATATCGATTTTGCTGACAGCAAGAGGGCAATCCTGGAACTGAAGGAAGGATCATAAAAGATCGACTGGGGAATGTGTTACCTTGTTCCATTAGGCTTGCCCAGAGGCTCCAGCTGCTGACATTTTGCTTCAGCTTCAGCTGTGATGTAGCATGATATCACATACAGTAAAAGTAAAACCTTTTTTACCACCACATACCATCTGACAATTAAAAAATATAGCAACTCATATTTGATTACAAGCAGAGCAGTGACAACATTTAAGTATTAAGTGTAATACTGTCGATGAAAAACTGCAAAAACTTAGCCAACCCATCTTCAAATAATGAGTTTACTGCAGAGAAGCTCAATGTTTCAGTTGCATGGTCTCTCATAGATTCAACCATCCACCGTGACCTATAACCAAAGGCATTTTGGAATGGTACTATAATGAGTTTCTTTCTTATGCCACAGTGAAATTACACAGACTTTGATAGATGCAGGAATAGAATCAAAAACAAACAGACCATATTTTAAACTTTGGAAGCGACCAACCACGTCCAGTTCACATGCAGTGTATTAAGCCGACCGAGCCCAAATGATTTTGGTCTCATGCAATCATTCTCCAATAAATTGTCCATCCTAAAGTTTATAATCTTCAGTTCTTAGTGAAATTGTTAGAGTTACACAAGTTGTGTCCCAATTCAGGGGCTACATCATTTAGAGGACACACAGGCCAAACTAAGAGTGTAACGATACATCAAGCTACATCAATACATCAAATCAGTCAATAGCATAGATCCAAAATGACAATGTCAATCAGATAACAATACCTTTCATCATTTGTAAGACGTGCCATTATTTAAAAATTCCTCTGGCACGTTCTGGCAATTTCATATTTCATTTACAAAGACATGCGTGGAAACAATTACTAATTCTAAAACTGTTTAAATAAGCAGATTATATCATCTCATACCCCTGAATTGAATCCCTTCAAAATTGTTTAATGGCGTAATTTGTGATATCAGGAAACATCAAATGACTGTGCAATGAGTTAATATGATATTGTAACATGATGAAACTTGTAATGTACAACTCCAATTCACATATACATATGATATTACACATGCCAGTGGTAACATTAATAATATCAGTATATCAGCACATGTTTTGATTTAACGGGGTAGTTTGTCTGGAAGTGTTTGAGTCTGTGTTCACCACTGGGCTACATTTTGTTTCCTGTTGCTTTTGCCGGGAGTCCCCACGGCTCTGCTCCCCTCAGCAAAAGGCTGAAGCCAGGATAAAAATTAATTAATTGATTAATTTTAACAGAAGAAGAAGAAAGAAAAACACTGCTGCTCCTCTGTCTGCTGTTGGTTTGATAAGTCCTCTACACCAGCAGAGGGAGAGGATACCAAAGTTGTTGAAACAGCCTAGGGGCATCTCTCAGGGTTTGCTGGGAGAAACCTAAAGCGCCTGAATGTCTTTGATCATAACCTCATCCTTGGCGAAGCAATGATCTCCTCCATGTTGGCAACTTACCTCTGACAAACTCTCTCTCACCTGTTCATAAACATAGGAAGACTGAATGATCCAATCACTATGAGATTTCATTTCATTTTATCTTGTCTCAAAAAGCAAGCTACTGTAGCTTTCATCTCGCTCCAAACACCTGTATTCAAAATGCATTCATTTAATGCTACTTTCAACGGAGGAACAAAGGGACATATTGACATTGCAAATAATTGTGTAAATGTTGGATGTTCCAGAAATCACCTTGAATACACCATTACCTCACTGCACATAAGAGTATGATGGGAAGAGATGAAATCTGCAATCAGCTGAATGAGGATTAATTGATAAGTTAGGGGAATGAAGGGAGAGGCTGGGGTTTAAAGGGTTTTTTTGGCTCTGAGTTGTGCAGTGGCAGCCAATGAAGGATGCCAGGAAACCATACTGAGAGCAAGCTGGATAGCATAAACTTAAAACCCTAAGGTGCCGTCGGTGTGTGTGCATGCACCGGGACCTGTTTCTGCCAGTAAATCCAGGTAAAATCAGGTAAACCCATCAACCCATTGCCAAGGCTATTTTACCCTAATCTTACCTCAATACCAATGACCATCAGAGACAGTTACAGCCATGCTGATGTATCTTGCTGCAGCTAATTGACATGCTCATGTGATAGTAGTTGAGCGCACACATGCAGGCATCAGTGTCATATCACACACCTCCTGCATGGACTATAATTATATGAAAGCTCATCCATATTCTGTTCGCACTCAACAGTAAAAAGTAGGGATGTGTGATATTGGAAATTTGCCGATATCCATTATGCCGATGAATTTTCCGAGTTCTGAAAATAACTGATACCAATATGCAGGTTTCTCCCCCTAATCAATTCTCCTGTCAGGATTAACACAATACTGTAGGCCTACTTTTTTTTTGATGCCCAAATGGATGCATTTCACAAATTAACATTGTTTATTTGTTAACAGACACACACACAGAGGGACAGAAAGACAGACACACACAGAGCGGACTGACGGACCAAACCATTGCCCACTGCATACATTGTGCCTTGTACCGCAGAGGACGCTGACTGACTTGAATGGGGGCGGCAACGATCGGAGCACGGATTATGAGGAAATGAGGGAGTGACACGCGAACAGCCATCATCGTCTAACTAACAGAAACGTCTCTGCCTGGCTCATTGAAACAGCCTATCCTATCACTGGACGCCACAAGTGACAGGCGAACAGCCAGTCGTTTAACAGCTGTGTAGTTCAGTTTCGGCACTATCGCCATGTTTGTTTAGAACAGTGCAGCGTGTAGTGAAAACACAGCAATAAGTAGGGACAGTCTGCCACTACTTAATTCATTACAACATCCAGGCATTGCATTATCGGGTTTTCATTATTGGCTGAAGAAACAATCACTGTATGGACATATACTACATTTTTATGCGAATGTAAGGCCACTATTATCGATCAGACCATATTATCGGACATCTCTAGTAAAACGCACTGTCACATAGTTGGTTAGATCCCTTCAGCAAACCTGTGGTTTTGTCATCACCATGGCCATCATAAACACTATCAATGGACATTGGCATTGCCTCCATCCATGTAAAGTGCATGTTGATGATGTGTCATCATTATCATTGTCAACAGCAGGAATACTGACATCAGGATTTCCTTCATGGTGATTGGTAATATCAACATCACCACCATAATGTCTTGGGCATGTTCTAGTTACCATCATAACCTACCACCACCCGAAACACAATTATCATCAACATCATCATCGCCACAGTTGTCTACCTTCATCTTTTTCCATCGTGTTACAATCTTTAAATGGGAATCATCATCTTGTTTAATCATAAATATGTTTATGCATCATCATTATTATTTTCATCATCGGCATTATTCTATTTTCATCATCATGATACTTTGATCATTTTAAACTTTATCACTGAGGCTGTCAGTTATCATCATCACTATCTCTACCACTGTCATGTCATTATCATTTTCAGAATGATTATTATCATCATTACTGGTCTTGAATTTTTTTTTTTTTTCATTTTCTCCTTTTGTCTTCCCTCCTTTCCTTTTGTCAGGGTACACACATAACCCCGTTGGAAGGCACACACACAAACACAGACACACACACACTTTCGTCATAATCCCCTGACCTTTTTTGTCAGGAGTTTCTGGAAGCCTTCCAGAGGAGAATTATGATGTGCTGCTACACTGTGGCCACTGCCTGCTGCGACAGAGAAAGCAGCTATGAAAAAAAAAAAAAACTACAAAGGACATAGAATGATAGAAGTGATGTAATGAGCTCTGCGCTGATAGAGACCACAGGGACAAACATATCATATGCACACAAACAGAGAGCGTTTCACCTAGAAGAGACTTATTCCTTATTTCCTGCTCGACTTTTTCTTTTCTTTTCTCTTACCCTATTTCCTTTTGCTAATTGAGTTTTTTTTTTTCCTTCGTTGTCATTGGTTTTGGCAGATGTGTCTGTTTTAAATTTGCTTTTGGCAAGAAAACAATTCCAGGCCTTCTCCAGAAACATGGATGTTTACTTTCCCCTTCCTATTTCTGCTATATAATGTCATGTTTCCTCACAAATCTAATACATTTTCACTTCTTATTAAACTAATTCACTGAGGCAATAGTTTATTTTCTTTCTTTTCTATATACTGATAAACACATATACGTACTCAAGGGCACTCAACACAATTTAAAAAGCATTTTTGAGCCACAGTCACAGTAGTGTCTGTTATTGTGAGGAAGTTCCTTAAGAGTTGTTAAAAGTTTCTCCCTGAAGTGTTTACATTTTGTTACCCCCTGGATTTGGAGTATGTTAAACACACCATCCAGGGAAATCTACAGACACGAATCATCATTTCTGCCATTTTTTCTGTTTTATTTTTATTATTATTTTTCTCTCATCCCGGAGATAACGCTTTTTTTTCTTGCTTGATCAATTTTTTATTCCCCGTAGACTTCCCGATCTATCTGTGGACCCCCAGTCCCCCAGTGGTAAAACATCAGTGGGATAAACGATGTGTGCTGCTGCATGTACTGATGGAGAGAGTTAGGAAGTAAGATGAAAAGCTTCATCTCTGGAATACAGAAGATGAAAGTGAAACCTTGTTTTGAATGTGGGTTGCAGCGTGTTGTTAGATCTCTCAAAGTCCTCTCATCCTTTTACAGTAGCTCACAACCCAACCCATATTAAAACTACGTCAAGGACTAAAGCTTTACAATACAGCCCTCCTTTTCCCTCCAATCAGCCACATTAATACATTTTTTAAAGAGTTCTGCTGCTAATAGCAAGCTAACCGTTTTCCTGACCATGACCATATGCACGTACGTAATCTATTATAGATATATCTATTTAAACACGCTTCATTTTTGCAATATAAGTAATTTTAGCATGACAACTCATTATCTACAATGTATTTTATGTAGCTACTGTCTTATTACACAATAATTATGGGAATGATTGAATTGTAATTGAAAAGCTGAATCAACATCTTATACTTAACATTAAGAAAGTCTTTAAAAAGAAAAGTGTACCACTCAATTTTCAGTTCTCTTTAACTTCCACTGAGCCCAAAATGTCCTCACATGCATTATAGTCCCCAAATCTCTGCAAATATTTCTGCACAGCTAAACAAGCGTGGAGTGTTAGCGTGAATTCAAATCATAGTTTCAATGGAGCAGTGCCTTTTCATAAAATTGTCAAACCTAATATGCAATTTTTTTTATTAGATTTTCTTCCAGATTAATTGCACAAGTTTTTACCTCAACATGACAGTTTAGATTGCCACTCTTGCATGTTGACAGTCCATTGCCTCCAGGAAAATTAAAACTCACCACATTAAATATCCAGTTTCATTAAAACCTATATGGAATTTAGAATGGGTTAATAAATAAAGAAAACAACATTTTCCAATCACCACAAACATGTCACGGCCTTCATGTAGAAAAATGAACGGTTTGACGCCTCAAACTAACAAGGTCTCCACATTAAAAAGCCAGTGTGCCAAGATTACTCGGGGAAAAAAAATATAAAATTAAAGAGGTGGCTAAAGCCCCCTAAAGGATTGAAATTGCATTTCTTGCTGTCACCTTCAATCTGTCACCTAATCAGTCCTTCTGCCTTCTCCACCTCCTCCTCTTCCTCTCCCCTCCTTCAGACATTAGGGAGAGTGGAAGCCCTAAGCCGGTGATGGTTTTCATCCACGGGGGCTCCTACATGGAAGGAACTGGAAATATGTTTGATGGCAGCATCCTGGCCAGCTATGGGAATGTGATTGTCATAACTGTTAACTACCGGCTGGGCGTCCTAGGTAAGGATCCTGCTGTATAATGTGATACACACCCACTGCTCTTCTATTGTATCTGCTCTTTCTTCATTGCTTGCTGGGGGATTCCATCAGCTTGGCCTAAGGGCTAAAAGTAGGAAATGAATTTTTCAACTTCTCTCTCTATCTCTCTCTGTCTCATTGTATCAGTCTCTTCTGTCGCTGCTGGTTTCACTCTGGAATCTCTCAAAAGTGGTTTTTTTATGTGCGTGTGTGTCTATTCTCACATTTTTTCTTTCATTCATGTCTTTCTGTGGTGGTTCCATGTGCTCAGATATTCAGAGAACTTGGTTTGGTATGCTAATTCAGTGTCTCCCTTTCTATCACATAGTTTCCCTATTTTGTCATGAGTGATATGAGAAAAGTAAAGACTCATATCTTCCTGCTGAAATATCATGTAGGTCTGTGGCTGTACGTTGCAGTGCATGATGATATTTGTCAGATGTAAAGGACAGAACACGCAAAACACAATTCATGCAGTATGACATACTTCCACCGACGTTGTGATTTGTGACTTCATATCCATATAGCCTATTCAGCGTTGAAATGTTTGCTGGGCGATCACGAGCTGGCCTGGTTTCCACTGCTTTTTGAATCTACCCTCACGTAATGCTTTCTTACTTGTAGTAGCCTTTAATCTGTCATGGCAATGTCTTCTCTGATCATCCCTCCTTTCATTACTTTCTCTGTTTTCTTCCTTCTCTATCTTATCTCTTCTCATTAATCTGATTCCTAATTCCTTTTCCCCTGTGTACGGATGTCAGTACCTTACCCAGGGGGCAGGTATATACTGTGACACATCACAGAAACAAAGGTCCGCTGACTCGTTCCTAAATGAGATTACGGTCTCATTTGTTTGAATGGAAGGAACCAATTTCATATCCATGTTGTTTTGGTCGCTGAGGTTTTTCTCCCTTTCTTATTAAACCATACCAGGATAAAGATATGGGGCAATATCCGCCTTTCACTCAACTAAAATGCCATTTGTCTGGGGGCATGTGTGTATGCGTGCGTGCGTGCGTGCGTGCGTGCGCATGTATCTGTGTGCTTATAAAGAATGAGCATAAAAGGCTTATATGTGATTCTTTGAGATGTTGATGGCAGGAAAGGAAAAAGAATCACAATGTTAATGTTCTCTACAGGTGGTCCACATTGTCCCTTTATTCTCTCATCTGTTATTCAGGCACTGATCTCTTTTATAGGACTTATTTGTTTGCATTGCAAATTCCTAGTATCAGAGAAATGTCTTATTCATTCACGTGCATATCATCTGATGAAAGACTTTGATTTTAAGCCTTGTGCATTCAAGAAATTAAAGTCCTAAGAAAACAAATTTGTCTTTGTCAAAAACAAACAGAATAAAGAGTACATGCACAAACTATCAAGCACACAAACGCACACACACACTTTTCTAAATACACATGTACACTGCACACTCTGACGTACCAACACAGCTAAAATACTTCAGCTGATAGAGAAGCAATGCTCCGAGTGGACACCAGCAACATTACACGCATTTGCTCCATAGGCTAATATGGTATTATGACTTCATGGTAGAATTGAATGGTGGTGTGGGATCAGTTTTGATGGGCTTGATGGAGGCATTTTTGTCTCATTTTTGTTTTTTGTGCACAGTGCATTATGGGCCTTGTGCAGAAGCTGGGGTTTAAAGGTGGAAGCTCTGGGCAACATCTACAATTAAAAATGAAAAGGACTAGGAATATAACTGTTAGCCAAAGACCCCCTCTCCCTCTCCCTCTCGATATCAGCTATTAACAACCTTCAATCATTGCTAAAACCACATAATTTGATATAAAAGGAAGTTCTCCACCATCCGTACCTACCAATCATTCATTTCTTTTCAATACCCACTCATTTTTTTTCAGGGTCACAATGTGGCTGGAAGTTGACCCTTGTGCAGGACAAAAGCCCCATATACATGATCTACACACTGTACTGTATAGTGTAGTGCTAATTATTTTGGACATAGAAACATCCGCAGTTGAATATATGAGTTCTTGCTCTGTCGCTCTCTCTTCAGTTCTTAACTGCTTCAGGCCTCATAGTGTTGAGAGAAACTGTATCCCTGCTGGTTAACATGAAGCGCCGCTGTTTGCGCTCAGATTAGACTCTGTGTGTTTGTTTACCCCCCTGGCGATGGACAAAAGCATACGGCTTTACCTCACCAAACATGTGAACATGTGTATGTGTACTGTATGTGTATGCGTATGTGTATGTGTATGTGTGTGTGTGAGCGAGTGACAGGAAGGAGTGTGTACTCAGCTGTGTAGAACCGCTGGGCTTTCCAGTCAGTCATCCAGTTTGTAGCAAGTTTAGTAAGAAGCTTCACTGACAAAAAAATATCTGTCCAAACTGGCCGTTTAGTCTCCTGTTGAATGAGTTAAAAAAAATAATTTTAATTTACTGTATTCCTTAACACACTGACGAAGACTCAAGCTGCTCAAAGTTTCCTTGCTTTCTCTAGGACCTCTTCCTCTGCATTTTAATGTTATTGCAACTAATAAACTACTGTAGTCATGGCTGGAGATGTGGCCTGTATCAGAATCCAGCAGTAACTATATTCATTTGATATCCACACGCATTAAGTAACAGTAGAGTCAGGTTTAGTGGAGCAGTCAGTGAATGATAAAAGGTTGGAGTGGTTGGCTTTAAAATGTCAAGTGGACTTCTTGGGACATCATAGGGGATGATGAAAACACTGATAACGGATGTAAGAATGGTTTCCTGGACCCACACCTGAATCTGAGTTTTATCGTAGACACAGAATTTCTTGGGAGAATGACTTTGGACCTGAAAACCTTTAATTGACCCACTTGTGAAAACCCCGCATAGGTTCTCTAAAAGCCCTAAGGTGTTGACTAGGGATGACCGTGCATGACAAAATTAATTAATGTGTAAAAATAAGTCTTAGTCATGTGGAACCAAAAGGCTAAAATGACATTTAAAGATCTTCAACTATGAGACTTAAGGGGGGTACACACTACAGGATAATCAGGCTGATTTTTGTCTTCCATTCAAAGCCAGAGAAGGCCCGATTGTCTGATGTTTGCAAACAACATCATGTCTGATTTTCCTGTGGTGTGTGGGGTGTGTTAAAAGTGGTTTTGTCCGGTCAAATCCGCTTGGAGTGTGGTCTCCAAATCTGTGAGGGTTTGAAGAATCCTGTAATGTGCACCAGCCTTAAGGCATTGTGGAGTCTGTTAACATCTTACTTCATTAATAACTTTAAGCTGTCTCACAGGTTCTTAATTATGTTCCCGAGCCAGCTGGTTAGCCTCCACTGGCTAAAGTGTGTGGCCCACCTTACCCAGCCAGCCACTGCAACACCTGTTCGCTTGGAGATGCCACTCTGCTGACAGAACTCCCTACTCTCACACCAGTGATTTTTCCTTGGCTTAGAGTGTATCTGTGAGAGCAAGCGCTTTGCTGGAAGCCATTAGTGGTTTTAAATATGCAGAGCTGCTGACGCAAAGCTGTATTTATCGTTTAAGGGCCTCAGCTACAATGGATTTGGCCATGGGGCACGTATATAGTATGCCACTGTCGGTCTCTCTCCATGGCTATGTTTAAATGTGTGTGTGTGTGTGTTTAATGAATTAGGAGTTGCTCATGTGTGCAGATGGGGTGTTAATGGAACACATGGTATAGTGCTGTCAAAGTGTCATTATTAAGGGTGGCAAGTATTTATTGTCTTTGTCATCTCACTGCTCTTTAGTTTATAATGGGACATTCTGCTGAAGAGTGGGGTGTGTTTCACTGAAAACTGTGCAAGGAACTAAATTCTCCATCGTCCAGACACGGTATTCAGATATTCAGACAAGTGAAGAATGATGTGTTTCTGAAGAAAGAATGTCATCTTATCTTATCAAGTAATTGTTGAACAGATACTGTTAATAAGAACAAGTTAGATGCTCCAAACCGAGCTGCAGCAGTGCTTTAACAAGCACTAAGCCACAATAGTTGACTGAAACTCTATGCCAATACATGAATACGATACCTCCCCAGGGACTACGCCTTTAAGGCCAGACCCTCACATTGTTGAGTTTGTTTTGGCCCAGCCAAAACCTTTAATCATGCTGATTGATGAGGTGCATTTCCCTGACTCAAACCTTCTCCAAATAACCCTTCCATTCGAGCCATACATCAGCCATTCAGCCAATTCATCAAGCCTCTGATTGTTTTAAGATATACCTGGCCAGTAAAATGTCCATTTCTCTGCATGGTACAGCACTGCCTCTCTGACTCTGCCCCGCTTCCAGCACCGCGATCACATCTAGAAAGTCCAGGCTTGAGAGAAGATTGCGCTGGAAAAAGGTGCAGCAAGCAGGCAGAACAAGATGCAGATGTACAGTATGTTTCTCAAAAACACTTGACTTTATCAGTGCAGTTGGGTTAATATATTAGATTAATTGATTACAAATCCAAATGTATTTGTGGGCTTGTGTGCTTTGTGGAATAGACAGGAACAATAAGAGGAAAGAGTACAAAAAAGTACAAAAATGAGAGAGGTAGAAAAATGTGCTGTATTATACAAGCTCAAACATACAGCTACTGTATACCATTATCACTTTGGTTGTGGTGATGTTGTCTCCTGTTATTGTCCAGATGCAGAGAAAATACACAGCATATCATTCGCCAGCATGCAGTACACACTCAGACAAACACACACATCAGATCCAGCTTGCGTGGTTTTAATTGTAACCAAATTAGGACCGCATGTGTTTGCTTGAGGAGCATTCCCTCTTACACAGGCATTATCCCTAATGTTTATTCTTCTCAAATATTACCACCAATCCTCCCAACACCCCACTACATCTTCTTTCTTTTTCTTTTCTGTTAGTTTATTTCCTGCTGGTTAAGTGTTGGGGACTATTATTTTCATGCTTATTAATTTCTCTCTCCCTGAAACAAATACCCAAATGATTCGAGTTCATTATTCTGTGCTATCTCACTCCTCTCCCCTTCACTTCTTCTCTGAGTCTTTCCTCACTAGTAGCCCTGACACAGCTTGTTCACAAAGTTATGGGAAGTATCTGACCCTAAAAACACAATGTTTTGCACGGGTTATTAGTGGCTAATGATTATTATCTTTCTCTTGGACTTGCACCTATTCTCAGTGTGCAGTAGTAGTAGACCAGCTGTCCAGGCAACAGACAATTCTTTTAATTCGAAATTGTGCATATTTGTTGGGTCCTGTCTGATGCAGTATATTTACAGAGCCATTTGTCTTCTGCGGTGCATTTTATTTTAGATAATTTCATGCTAGACGTGGAAAGAAGCGGAAGAGAATTCTGCACAATACAGAAGTGGATGATCCAGAAATAGAGCTGAAGACTTCAAATAACTGAGGAAATGAATAATGAAGAAAATGGAGGGAAATTGTTCATTCCCTTCAGTAAAGATACCAGAAGATTTTATATTAACCTGAGGAAGCTGGTGCAATGTAATTCAACTTCCAGTATGTATACTCTTTATAGATATTGACAGCAACTTTTGGAGACTCCTCTGGTTGCTGTTTAGCTCTTCATTTATCTATTTTAGCATGGAGGCTTTACTTTGTACTTGTATTTCTGTTGATATCAATGTTGACAGGCAACGGTGTGTGTGTGTGTGTGTGTGTGTGTGTGTGTGTGTGTGTGTGTGTGTGTGTGTGGTATGTCTTGTGTTAAAATGTATTATCAACAGACCTTCAGCGTGCTGCTTGGATGTTCTCTCTTGTGCTGTAAATTAGCCAGGTGAGGCTTGAACATTTCCTCTATTTCCGCTGCTATTTTACAGGAGAAGAGGCTTTAATCAGTGAATAGGCTGCGTTGAGATGCTGTGATATTTGGAGCAATATTTCTTGCTTCCACTTCCTGACATGTCCCAAAATCATGATTGCTGAGGAGTAAAGGTATACTTAAAGGTTTCAGTGTTTTGTTTTTCTTCAAGGTAAAGACAGGCAGACAGACACAGATGGATGAATTGAAAGAATATGTCCTCCAACATCAAAGAGGTCTCAGTGTCCTTTCACCAATATAAAGTTACCACATCTAAGCTCTTTTATTGCAAGAGGTTTCAGTACAATCAAACAGATCACAGACCATAACTTCATGTCAGATTTAGTGTGAAATTGGCCCAAATTTGTCTTTTGATTAAAGTGCCGTCTGCTCCAGTTAGAATGATTCATTTGATATTATTTGATTACAGATTTATTTTTCTAAACCGAATGGATTTAATGCACTTTCTATTCAATTCTGATACACTGTATGTTATCATAAGTCACCTCTTCAGTGGAGATGTCTTATGTATCATCGTCAAATGCTGTTTCAGCCTTTGTTAGAATTCCATCTAATATAATTACACCCATACAGGGTTGTATAAACATTAAATCTGTGATAAGAGGTTGTGTGGGTGTGTAATGTTATTAACGTGACTAACAGCAGCCAAGATTTGGCCAAGGTTTCACCTACTAGCTGTGTGATGACACACACAGAGTGTTGTCATCTTGTAGTTGAATCACCAGGACTGTGTCCACCATGTTGGAAACCACTATTTGCTCTGTGCTGGCACAGTTGCCACATTAGGGTGTAGCAGTTTCCTGGCTGTTGTGAGGTTCTCTCAGCCTTGCCATTGTTCAGTTAGTTTTCGTCCTGGTAATTTGGCTCAGTGTCGCTGGCGTAATGATTTATTCAGTGAGCGGCCTGCAATGCTAATGGAAGCTATGCTATGCTTATGGTGATCTGGCAACAGCGGGGCTGGCGTGGTGAGGTTTACAGCAGCTCTGCGGATGTGTCAGGGATCAGATTAATCTGGCCAAGGCCAGGACAACAGAAGACCATCTGGGCATGCTGCTATGTGCCAGGCGTCTGCATCTTCTCACCACTTGCCACTAACCATTGCCACACAATGATATGCATGTTTCATTTACTGTATTACACATGACCACAGCCAAAGTCTGGTTCTAAGTATTCAATATCCAACAATATCAAAGGATATTTCCTAATATCAATCTGCCAATGCACATCCATTGCCATTGGCTGGTTTCATTCAGCCAATGACAAAACTTGACCTGGACTTTAAAAAGATAAAGTTCCAGTGCTCTGAAGCAGCAGCCTGCAGGGCCACATTCAGTATATGGGGAGAAAGATGTGCCGAAAAATAAGTAATTTGAATACAATGTGTCAGTTCAATAAAACTATCCAGATTGCTGCTCCATGTTGGTTTAATGGAAAGCATGCCTGGTTATTAAGCCAATGTGGACAATAACTTTTAAAAGTGCTTTATTATTTATTACTGCATGTGCATGCTCTCTCTTTCTCTCTCTCTTTAACCCTCTAAACTAACATGACTCTATCCCCCTCCTTTTCTGACTTGTTTTACTTCTTTCTTTTTTTTTTCCTTCTTCGGCATCCTCTTGAACTAAAAATACTAACACCAAATACTAACGTCAGCATTTCCTAGTAAAAACTATACTAATTCTACTAATCTAAATTATACTAACTAAACTTCAGAAATCGCCCAGTGTATGCTACGGTTTTCCTGTACTGTCTGTCTGCTTTAAAAAAAAACTCATACTTGCTCTTTCAACGCAGTTTTATTTTAGAAAATAATTAAGAAAATAATTTTTAAATGGGATCACTGCAATTACAATATTTCTGAATTTTGAAATAACTTTGACATACCAGTCATTGGAGTGAGTATGAGCTTTCAGACAGTTTTTGTTTTTTATTCCCTTTGTCTCTGCAAATAATCAGATAATGATGGAGGGAAAATGTTTTTAAAAATGTTTTTTAATCAGTGTGGGACTCAAACCAATTAATGGTATCCTGCTTTTGATCTGTGGGAGAAGATACTCAGAAATAGTCTGTTGTTCTCTGTCTCAATGTCAACCCTTAGTTTCCTCCCCCGTAGAAGTTTTTGGCTTTTTAATCTCTAAAAATGAAGTTCCACAACAGAGAAAGTTCCTCTACTCAAATATGTTTGGTTTAATTGTACATATTTGAGTGTAAAATACAGCTGGCTGAACGGATAAAACTGGGTTTGACTGGATTGTTGGAAGGGAATTCACTTCACCTCAGACATGTGGTTACATCCAAATTAGTGAAAAAAGGAAGAAGAAGACCGCACACTAGTTTGGTAACGTTACCACTTGGTGTGTGACATTAAAACTATCACGGGAGCAAAACTAGTGTGTGGTCTTCTTCTTCCTTTTTTCCCCTGTATCTCTCTTCGTTGACCTGCACCTAGTCTCACGTTTTTGGGATGTGCGTGTTTTTGTCTTTACTACATCTAAATTAGTCTCAGTCAGCTGTGTTAATGTTACTATTGGCCCAGCAAAGGTCAAAGGCTCCAGTTGATTGACTAAAGGCTGCTGACAGGCTTGGCAAAGGAGCTGGGGTCAGGTGTAAAGATGGGTCACACGACGGAGATTACATCCACCAAGCGATTACCAGGCACCTCACTGGAAACTGCATATGTCAGTGTTTGCGCAGAACCTACTTCAGCTGTGTTATTTATTGATCAAAGCTTTGGCCTCTGCATGCTAGTGTCTGATTACATGAGTGTCGGTGCCTGTGTGCATATGTGCCTGCTTGCCTGTGTGTGTGTGTGTGTGTGTGTGTGTGTGTGTGTGTGTGTGTGTGTGTGTGTGTGTGATAGGGCTTGTACAGCAGATGGACAAATGTCGCAGCACGATCTAAGTTTGTCGCATGTAACCAGCTCTGATCACTGCAAACTGCACATCTAGGGGAGTGGACCAGTCCTGACTCTGAACAACTGTCTTGTCCGTGTGATGATATTTCTAAAGCCTTAATTTTATTTTTCACTCAGATAACTTGTCTCATTCCATCCCATTCACTGGTCTGATGTAGTTTCAGATAAACCTTGTCTTTGATTTGCACAGATTCTCAGGCTGTCAGCCTCTCTATAGCGCTCTGAGGAACTCACCATACTATCTGCCGTCACCAAATAAAACCATCGCCAACAAGCAATAAAGAAGACCAAGAGACCGAGGGAGAGAACGATGAAGAGAAAATGTGATTTAAGGCTCGGCGGGGGTCGTCTGCCCTGCACGACACGAGCCGTCTGATTGGTTATCAGCACGAGTCACAAATCTGCTGTCGCCATATTTTTAGAGGTCAGATAGGAGTGTCTTGCTGCGACACCAGGCAGTCAGGAAGTGAGGGCGAACAGCGTGAGGGTGTGAAAAAGAGATAAATGGAATGTGTATTCATTTGAGGGTTGGAGCTCCTATTAGTTTAGTCAATGTGTAACTTCCATTTAATATGAGACACTGTGCTGGCTCTGAGACTGAACAAAAAGGATCCCACTTCCTTAACTGGAAACAAACTGAATAATGACTTACATACTAGACCTCGCTTAATTTGCCTTGTTGTTTTAAAAGGAGGATAAAAACCAGTCGTTTGGCTGAAAGTCAGTGTTAACGATCAGCCAGGAATTACATCCAGTGCCAGCTTTCAGATAGAGTGCAGGCAGTCATTGGGCTTTTAAATAATGAGAAGAAGGTTAAGGTATAGAGGGTCAGGGTGGTGAATGACTGTGAAGCATGTTTTGACTTTCATGCAGGAGACTGGAGCTTGAGTCTTGTCATTGACTCTTAATGAATGTTTCCATTTAAAGAGCCATAGCTGCATAACTTAAACCATAAAGGAGACTTTTTAAATGATTGACATTAAATTTAAAACACAACCAAACAAAAACACTCATGTAGAATCATTAAATACTTTAACATCCATATAGGGCTGATTGAAGTTCTTTTTTTATGACACATTAATAAAAGAGATACCAATATTAGTATCAACCATAAAATAGACTACATTTTCCATCGACACTGCCAAAAACCCAGCATTTACCAGTCCTGCATCACAGGTTAATGCACTGAAGTTATTCAATCCAAAAACTCATTTTAGTTGAACTGCAGTGTGTGGGAGTGTGTGTTTGTATGCAGTGTATGTGTTGGGAAAGAGTGAGAGATGAGTCGTTTTTCTTTGGCCAGCAGATGGTGAGCGGAGGATGAAGAATATCTGACAGAATGAAAGCATTGCTACTCTTCCTTTGTATCTTTATTTTTTTCTGTCTGCATCTCTCAGTGTTTTTTTGTTTTTTTACTCCCTCTTCTTTGACGTCATTGCTTACACTTTCTCTCTCGGGTATTTGAGTGATATGTCACTAGTCCACGGATAAAAATCTCAGAATCTGACAGTCTTTAAAACCAAATCTATCAAAAGTATTTTTTGTGTTCCTCTTTTAAGACACATCTTAATGTCTTCAAATATTACAAACCCAAGGTGAGAGTCATAATTCACTGTATCTGTGTGTGTGATTGGTCCAATTATTTCTGAACTTTTCAGGAGGGAACGTCCCCGTAGACAACCAGTATAATATCCATGAGAGCAACAATAAATGTACAATGACACCCTCCTGCTCTCTTCTCATTTAAATAACAAACTACTCAGTACTCTGCCAACAAGGGTGTATAGACAGTGATCCTCTCCTTTTTGTCTGCCACTGGCTTTCTCTCCTTGCAATCACGGCGTCTCAGTGCTAAATAGTCCATTTTACAGAATACATCTGCCATATTGCCTCGTCACTTTGTTCTAACACAAATCCTATAATCCTATCAAAGGTCATCCTTCTCCTTTCCCTCTACTTTCCACTCTCACCACTGGCTGTGTGTTCTCTTATTATCCCTGATGGTAATAATAGAACAATATGGAGGATAAAACAAGGAGGAGGGGGTTGACGAAACAGAGGAAGATCCTGTTGTTTCCCTTCATTCTACACAAGCATTGCTGTCCCTCCCTCCTTCTGTTTCTTTCTCGTTTTTTTTATTTTTTTTAGTTCATTTGAATTCAGCTCAATTATTTATTGGAGTAAGAGGTGCTTTCAAAAGCCAACAATCAGCACTTCATACATTCTTACTGTGCTGACATGACTGGTTTCAAAACTTTTATCATTACATTGCACAATAGTTGTCCATTTATGCAAAACAACAACAACAACAACAACAACAAAAAACAGGAAGTTATTTTATATGATTAGAGAACTTCCTGTTTGGCTGTTGTTCTGTTAGCTCTGTTAAGGCAGTTCAATCAGCAGAGTTTATGTGAAGTGAAATCTGTTCCTTATTACTATCATACTGATTTAGTAATTAATAATATCTGATAACACGTTTTATAGATATAGTCATGTGAGCCATTCATGACATAAGGCCATTTATTGGTGCATCCTGAAACCAAAATAGATTTTTAGCATTTAAACAGAAACTACAGAAGGCATGAGGATATACAGTACCAGTGATATATTTGCATTTATGTCTCTTTGTCATAGTATGATTAACACCAGTCCTCTCATCTACTGTATGGTCATTTCCCTTTAAACTCCAATGGCTCATGTGTAATTTTCTCAATATCTTGTCATGTATTGTTACAGTATCAACCAATGAACCAACCTGTGTGTTAAGTCAGTGATTCTGAATCTGCAATACTCTTAGCTTTGTGACATGAAGTGTTCGTTAAAAGAACAGTAAAAACACAAAATGAAGCCGGATATTATTGATAACTTTTGAACAAATTCACCCTCCCTGCTCTGACTGATGGAATGGATCATATCATTATTTTAGTGGGTTGAAAATATACGCTAGCAGAGGATATCGAGCAAACACACCCTCAAGCCCGTTGTGCGAGTAAACACACTGTAACACTAGTTAAATCATAAGAGAGAGAGAGAGGTGCAGTGTCATCACTGCAAACTCACCGCTTGATTTGCATGTACAAAGTTAATCAGCAGCATATTGCGTCCTGCTGATGCTAATTAGAGAAGTAACCATAAATACCGACCACTTAATCATCAATATTAATATGCATAATTATTAATAATTCTGTTTCCCCCTCCAACACAACGGCACTGCGGGGCCTCAGCTACTTGTGTTTAGACCTCCATCTATCTTCATTATACACACACCTTCTGTTAATCAGCTCTCTCTCACTCTCTCACACTCTCTCTCTTCCTTTCTCCCTTCCTCCTTCTCTCCCTCTCCATCACAAGCTGTATGTGACTGTCATTCGCATCTGAAGTATCTCTTGATTACTTTTTGGAATGCAAATGATCTCTCTTCTGGTTGTCTTCAGTATGGTGCATTTTAATTAACATGGCATACAATATGGCTTTAGATAACATTTATCATTTACTTTTGCTAAATTTTGCCCACAAGACAATGGTAGATGTCTTTCCTGGTTATTAAATTAAAAACAACAACAACAAAAAAAAGCAGAAGGGGACATACAGTAATGAGAAAAAAAACATTAAACTTATCCCTAGAATACTGGATTAATTATATATTTTGCAATAATTATACCAAGAACTACTGACAGTTTCATATCCTCTTTTTCAGAAAAATATCAGCACAAGCTTGGTGCATTCACTGAACACATAGGTTTCAAAAAAGTAAATATTTTGTTCAGTAAAATTGCAAAATATATTATTTTGTCGCCCAAGTGTTATCCAGATTATAGTCCCAATGAAAAACTTTTGTGGAGCAGTTGTACTGATTTCTTCTACCAGGCATTTTAGTCAGTGGCAGCTCAAGTTAAGTCAGGTCTAACCAGCAACCAGACCAAACACCTCTTTGACAGATTAGTTGTGTATTAGTCTTCAGACCGATCATATGACATGTGCATCTTGTGAGTGTTTGTATAGATATGTGTTTGTGGATTAGTGGAGAGAGGGAACTGGAGAATAGATCTATAAATGCTGGCCTTGCAGGTTCATAACTGGCCCCATGGGAGCTGTAAACTGGTCATGCTGTTGACAAGTTGTTTGTGTGTATGTGTGTGCATATATATACGTGTGTGTGTGTGTATGTGTGTGTGTGTGTGTGGTTGACTCGGTGTGTCCGTGGCTTCTCTGATGGAGAAATGAAAGTGGAGGAGCATTTCATTTACTGCCCCAGGGAGACCTTTCCAGCGTCATACATTTACTGATGTTTGCACTTTAACCGCTGCTGACCCAGCTCATAGTCTGAGCCTAGCCTCTGAAAACCAGCATGTAACCCAGGCTGTAAGCGTATACCAAAAACTGCCCACAGTTGACACAGTTATCGGTCCAGTTATGGTGTTTATGCTACCCCATGCTGGCTCATAGAGTCTTTGGGAAGCCAGATATAACACATGAATATGAAAATCAGCAGACTTGTAGGTCAGCAGTTTTTTGAGGACTGTCTGTTCATTTACCAGTCCACATGTGATTTATAACTTCATGCTATCAGTAATATTAAAAAGTATTTGAAAGAAGTATGAGAATGTAAAGCACCATAGCAACAAGGTATTGATAAGAAGATGTTAAACCAGTAAAAGTGAGTAATCAAATTACTTATTATAGTACTTCATGTTTTATTTCAGTTGTTTTCATCATCTTTTTTTGTACACTTCTTTAATTTATTATAATTTCCTATTATATATTCTCACTTAGTTCAGCATTGTTGATTTATGTCCTCTTGTAAAGTCCTTTGTAAAATCTTATTTTAGGCCACTACTGTGTAATGTTTATCATTATCTTATTGTGTTTGTCCATTTAGAGATGAAGCACAACAACAAGATCTCCAGGCTTCAAAGTCACCTTTCATCTGAAGGCAGAGAATATATGGGTTTAGGCATTTGTATAACTGTAGTTGATTTATGTGTGTTTATTTAGTTTTTAATCCGAAACTTAGAAGAGAAATCCCTGTAGACAAAGTTGCAAAGATAATCACATTCCCTGCAATAAATAATTGAAGGTCTAATTTAGGGCCTTGCTGAATCGCAGACGGTTTTTAAAAACAAGCATGGCCTTATTGTGGCTGCACTTTAGCTCATATATGCACCATTTCAGATGCTTATATTAAAGAAGGCTTTTTTCTTAATGTCAATCAGAGTTTATGTAGCAGACTGACCATAACTCATCATCATCACTGCCTTCCTCTCTGTCTTATTATAAATGATGTGAAAGAGATTTCAGCTATATGTAACAGACTGACTTTTCCTTTGATTACAGCCATACATTAGCCAGTCAATCACAGATGGAGCCTGTGATTGACTGAATGGCCAACTGATTACTACATTTCAGTGGAAAACTTTTGCATTGGATGATGGTCCAAGTAGAGACCTTTCCGCTATGACAAGAAAAATATAAATAACAAGTGGGAAATTTACCTGTTTTATCATATTGATGATTAATCTGCATGTAAAGGCAGCATAAACACAGTATCAGGTTATCTCCAAATGCACACAAAACTTCTTTGGATGGCACTGTCTGAGGAAAGTTTGCATGATCTGATGAAATAAAATCTGACAAAAACTTCGATAAAATATTCAGTGAACATTAACACCATGGTGATGCATCACCATCAGCCGCAGCCAACCCAGAGTCACCACTCGTTTAACTGCTGTGGAGCCATAGATATGATCCAGTCCCTGCACATATTTCATCAGATACATGCTTCAGCCGAAGAGCCAAATTGTAACAAAAAGTGCCCTGTGCCTTCAAGTCAGGTTGGAAAGCAATAGGCCCAGAGGCCCATAGGCCCATATATGCCATAGAGCTAAATGACACAGCGGTGCCTAGGACTTTCTGTAGGGACAAATAGATAGATAGATGGCTAATGTGAATTATGTGTAGGTGTGTGTATGTGTGTGTATGTGTATGTGGGTGTGTGGTTCTCGGCAATAGAGCAAAATCTGTTGTGCTTTAGGACTGACAGAGGCTCAGCTAGGGGTCCCCACCCAACACACACACACAATCGATTCCTTTGTGTGCAAGAGTGTCTTTGCCTCACTCTTATTATTATTCTCTTGCCATCTTGGGACTTTGCACACACTGCAGAACACTTGGGATTTCCCCCCCCCACCCCCACCCCCACCCCCTCCACACACACACACACGCGCGCACACACACACATAAACTGTGTGGAGTGCACATGGCAACTGGTTTCTTTTAGAACCCGTAGGGTAACCAAGCTGTGAGTAATTACCAAGGGTGACATATATTTGTTTGTGTGTGTGTGTGTGTGTGTGTGTGTGTGTGTGTGTGTGTGTGTGTGTGTGTGTGTGTGTGTGTGTGTGTGTGTGTGTGTGTGTGTGTGTGTGTGTGTGAGGGGGCTAACACTGAGGGAGATGACCTCAACATAAATACTACAGTTTTATAATTAAAACTCCAATGCTGATTGGGAGGCACCACCCTTCAAAGAAGAAATGATTAGAAAATAATTTATGATATAATCAGTCTAATATCAGAAGCTGTAACATCTACAGTGTCAACTTCAGAAGAACACACACCAACAAAAAAAAAAACAACTACAGTACTGACTGTAGAGTAAATACCAATCCTATCTTATCCTATAAAAGACAATGCATGCAGACCAAAAAAAATTTCTATTTAACTTTTGAAGTGTTGAATCCAGAGTTTAACTGGACAAACTTGCACAACTTTCCTCCACCATTACACATTAAACATAAGGTAACTAAAGTTAATTTGCATGAAACATATTGCCCTGAAATCTATGTCAGCCAAGCAAGACGACAAGGACTTGATCAACCAACAGTGATCAAAATATGGTGGGAAGCGTAAGAAAGTGTCTATTTTGGCTTCATAACTCTTCCAGTCCTCGCAGTGAACTTGAATGTCTTGTGATGCCAGATAAGGCATGTCCCCTGCACAGTGGTAATATTGTGTGTAATTAATGACACATCAAGGTCTCAAGTTTTCAAGCTTAAAATCTTTTTGAAAATAAATGTGTGCGTACACTTAGGCATGTGTATATGAAGCCCCATGACTCATTCTGTTAAAGACATTACAAATGACACATGGTATTAATCACAGTAATCCCATTCTCTTTATCAGTACTCACTGCTGTGCTTTAATGAGTGATCCTCACAGAAACCTTCTCATATAGACAGGGTGTTGCGGGAAGATAACCGACTTACTAACCATCTCCTTTAGCCACATGCCTTCCTGTCAACCACAAATCATATGTTCAAGCAAAAATACACATCCTTCTAAATAGCACTTCTATTTTATATGTGTATTGAAAATGAATGAAATATGTTAAATCAAGTGCAAAAGTGAGGAGCCATGATTCAAATTTTGATTCTCCTATAGGCTGTTGGCAATGGTTGATTTTTTCAACTGTTTGCTGATATGCAGGTTTATTGGCCTTCAGTCAACTTGCAAAATTTAAAAAAAATAAATAAATAATTATGCCTCTTTTTTAACTACTGTGTCATTAGTTGAAATCAGAAAAGAATTGTGTTAATGGCAAATATATAACATGGTTATAACATGGCAACTCTAATGATATTTTCCATATTCACCTGTATGAGTATAGGTTCCATAGCTGGGCAACCTCTATCTGTCCATTTCCTGTCTGAAACCTTCATGTTTCTTGTACCAATCATGGTTTACCACTGTGACTTTGTCGATGAAGTTCCAGCCTGTCTGATACTCTCTCAAAGGTCATGGTATTATCATGATGACAAAAACTCAATATGCCTGCTACGATACACTACTATGGGTCTTGCCTGTAGGTAGGGACTGGTGATCTATGTGCTTGTTTTGTTGCGGGACTTGTTGACTCAAGCCAAAATTTGTGTTAAGTACTCTGATGACCTCTGCTGTAGAGATTAGTGTAGTTGATAAAATGGAATCAATTTTTAAAAGAGTGGTAATAATGATTTGCAGTTCCATGCCTCTGATATGCAGAGGGCCACACATGACCTGGATTTGACATGAAATAAGTAGTTCGACACAGGGGGGAAATTATCTTCAAATGAAAATATCCATACTTTTGATTCTTACAGTAAGTCATTTGTGGTAATGTATAGGCTATCATTAACAGGAACACAGTGGAAAGTAACTAAACTATTCAGATCTTGTCCAAATAACACAACACAATCAACACAAACAAATACGTCAAAATTCTTACATAGTCAACACAATGAATAACTCTTAAGTTTTACTCTCTAAAACTCGTAAAGTTCAGTTTAAATTCCAAAACTTGCCAGAGCTCTTTGTGTTAAACAGAGATTGCAAGTGGACATACAGTAACTAAATGAGGCTGCAATGTCTTACAGTGTATTAGTATGTGTCATGCATTATGTATTTGAATTTCAACGTGCTGTGAAAGAACAGAGCAAAACTGCAACAGAACTGCTTTGTATGAGGCGTCAGTATCACAGGCCCAACAGTCTACAGTGTCAGTGGGTGAACACAGGAGGAGGTTTTGGGACAGTGAGGTCTTGCTGTGAGAGCTGCAATCACATTCAAGTGATTGTGAATCATCTGGCTTGAAGCTTTAGGATTTAGCAGCTTGATCCTGGATATGAGGCGCAACTCTGATATCAGTGGTTTGGAGAGGAAGACAATGAGAGGACAACAGATTTGGTAGGAGAAAGAAAAAAATAATAAGGTTTTAGCAAACATGTCACTCTGATGTAATCTTAGTAATTGCCATTGGCATTTTGTAGCATTTGCACAACAGTGTTTATTGATCCCTCTACAGTGGGATACAGCTTCAGAACATTTCATGGTTAAATTATAATTCACAAACAACACAACAGTTCTTTCACCATCCTAATTGATATACTGATGCAGTTCATTCAGATACACATCAAACGTCACCCACCCCATAATTATTATTTGATATGCACCGTGACAAAATCTTAAGACCGGGGGAAAAATTACAAGAGTTTGCATTTCGCACTAGCAGATTGTAACCAGGCTGTAAGTAGTGTCTCAAATGCAAAAAGAACTAACTGGAGCAAGAGACAACAGAGTACGCAATTCATAGATCAAGATCAAGATTAGACCTTTATAAAAGGTTCTGAAGCCAAAAAGGGCTCTCCTGTGAAGACAAGCCGAAGAACCTTATATGGTTCTACTTAGAACTTTTATTTCTCAGAGTGTGGGGTGAAAAGGCATGCAGCTGTTTTTATAAGGTTGCACTGCTGACAATGTACCATATTTCAGAGTTAAAACTAAGCCATGAGGAGGAATGGACTGACTGCAGGGCTCTGAGACAGGATTGTGTCAAGGCACAGATCTGGAGAAGGATACAAAAAAGGTACTGCAGCGAGGTTCACAAGGGCACAGTGGCGTCCATAAATCTTAAATGGCAGAAGTTTAGAACAAGCAAGACTTTACCCATAACTGCTGCCTCGCCAAACAGAAAAAAGAAATTTGTTTCAAATGTCATTGTGATAATCATTATGACTGGTGAGGGGAAACATTTGTTTTCTTTTATTTCAGCATGAGACTCCAACATAACACTTTGTGAATTGTCTGCATTTCTTGTTTTTCTAATTCTCTCTTTCTAAGCATGGGTTTGTTTCCCCCGGCTGACGACCTCTTGCAGCTTAGCTGAACACAGCTATCTCTGACCATGGGGCCTGTATCTGACTCTGTAGCCTCAGCTTTTATGACTGTGAGCATCACTATCTTGGTGTAATCTCTGCTGTAGCATGATTGAAATCAGTGATGCCACGGCTGTGGGGTTTGTTTTTTTTTACTACTTTTGGACCATACTGTATGTGACACACTAACAGCTCCCAACTATGATAACAGATAGGCCTACTGCTGAAGGAATCCTATCATGCAACAAAAGCATTATTTTTTACACTTGCAGTTCTGCTTCTTCATCCACAAAAACTGATTTAAAAAAAGGTTGAAGGAAAAATATTTCTTTGTTACGAAATTTTGAAAAATTTGGATTGTGTTTCAAATTATAGCTTAGTGACAGGAGTGTTTTGCAATTACTCGTGTCACACACTTTCTGTTCTCACACCCAACAAACTACAGTCTTGATTTGCTCGGTCTCAAGAAGTGCTTGTGAAGGAAACCTATAATCGGCGCTTTTAAGCACGTTACCAACTGTCCAGTTTTCAATTCAGGATACACGGCACACACATAAGATCAATAATGACAAGGGCAGCGATTCTGAGATATACTGTACACAGCACTGAACAGAGCCGACGCTGGCCCTTCACCTCAACAGATGACTTCACCAGTGAGCTGTAGGTTAGCATGTAGCTATCTGGAAGGTCAGTGGCAGCTTTTAATTTTTATCAGTAATAATGTATGGTTGACTGATGATAACACAACAATTCTATACAGTATACTTAACGCGACACCGAATTGCCACTTCCAGAGAACTTGTTTTATGAGTAATTGCTAGTAATTTATGAGTTTTTTTATGAGAATGTGTGGTTAATATTTAATGGAAGGCCTATGCTTTTTAGAGTGATGGTGGTTAAGTGCTATATTGAAGGCAGCTGTTTTTCTTTTTTAGTTCTTAAAATGTTTGGCCTCTAATTCCAGGCAGCGAGTGAAGATGATTTTGGGACAAGGCATGTGTTTTGATATTGTTCATAGCTACTGGCGGCGCAGATGGTAACCATTTTGTTATTTGAAAGGTGCTGGGCATTGGTGCCATAGGCTTCTCCATTTAAAAATGTAACGCTCAGATCCTATTCAGACCCACTGAACAGAAGGTAAGAATGCATACACCCCCTTGCAACCTGTCATACTTGGATTGTTTTCGGACTGGAAACACCTAGGGGGTATACTGTGACATAGGGTGCAGGAGGTGATAGGAGGAAAATTAAAAGAGTATGGAAATTTCATCAAGGTACACGATGAACTGTGTTTCTTATATATATCTTTTTAAGCAGGAACAACTCTATAGTCTCCATAATGAGCAGCACAGTGACTCTTTCTTCCTACTTGTCGACACGATCCTCTCCTCTCCTCTGCCAACCTCCAACTGTCTCTCCCTATCATCTCACATTTGTCAGGCTCTCTTGGTTTATGTATTTTTAAATGCAATTTTGCCTATTCAAATTTAACAGTGAAAGATTGTTTTCATTAGCAAGTGACAATAAATGGGATATTTAAACAGCTGACTGGCTTTTCAATTTCACATCTCAAGCATCACAGACACGCTAGGTTCATAACAGCCTAGCCCCCAGCAGACGGAGAGACAGACAGCAAGGGGGAGAAGGGAAAGGAAGGAATGACAAAAGGGCGAGGGATGGATTCACTAACTGTTAACGCAATTTGATTTTGGTCAGAGATGAAATTGAAACATTTGCATTTAAGAGAGACAACTATGGTTGCACAATCGTATTAGGAGGGCAGGGAATTAGCTGCCCACTGGAGAACAGCAGAAGTGGATTGCACTTTGTTCTTTTTTTTTCTTTTGGTTTTGTGGGTCTAATACCACAGGGGCCTGCCAACATACAACCCGTCTCATTATAACGTTCTTTATGTGTCCTCTGACCAGTTTCATCATCAGGATGTTGACATACTGTAATAACCCTGAATAATTTTTTAAAGCTTAGAAAACAAAGGGGAGTTGTATCTTTTTATGTGGCTGAAGCAGTGGGAACATCAGTATCACTGTTCACTCTGCTGTACAGTACAGTAGCTTGATCGTTGTGTTTAAATCAATAATGCCAGGATGACCACACAACTGTTTGTAGACTGATTTTTTATTTATTTTTTCGTCTTTGGGCCATCTGTGGCCCACTGTTACAATTCACCATGACAACGGCTCACAACCATTTTTGAGATATTGCTGTAAGAATACTATGATTCTGAGGGAAACTATTGAATGCATTTTTCCCCTGTTTTGGCACATGCAGTAATGTGTATTGTGTATGCATGCTTGTTCATCTGATGTATGAATAGACAAAATAATTAAAATTCCAACTTTTGTCATAAAGATATGTTTAATATTACAAAAGAGAAGTGTTGTCGTGCTAACCCTGTGTTTCAAAAGTGTTACTGCTGCTGAGTAATTATAAGGCAGTGAAGTAAGTGCTCATAAACTGCTAACATGACAAGTAGATTCACCATGTCCTTTTGATGAACCAGCCTCTTGGTTCTTTAGGGGTTTTGTGGTTGTTGTTGTTTTTATATAACGCATAAATGCAGCTCAGTAAAATCCAGTGCTGAAAAAGAAAACAAATGGACTAACAGTAAACTGGCCAAGCTTTGGAATACATGATGTGTTGTTGTTGAGTTGGTTTAATCCCATGTTTAACTCTAGATTAGTTTGGTAAACTGCTACGTTCTTGTCTGTTTACACAGACAAGAACGTTGAAAAAGTGTTTTTCTTTTAATACATTTTCACCATAAAGTTTATAGCCAGAGAGTAGTTTCTGCATCTGTTGATGATTTTATTTGGGAGCACAATACCGTAATATGTCTGTAAAGGCATCAAATAAAAGCATGTATGTGGAAAAACAGGTGCCAACCCACATTTAAAGCTTTAGTCTCTTCTTCCTCAGCTTCACAGTTTCTGTTTTTATTGCACTTTACTTTTGAAGGACAGTACTCTCATTTCTCTTAATGGACAGGGTGATGTTCATAGAAACCAGATGAAATCACGCTCTCCTCTCTTCCCCCTCTGTACGCACATGTTCCCTCCTTAAGTTCCATTTATGGAACACACACTGACTCAGTGGATCATTGAGAAGAGGTCCAGGCCAGAATAATATTGGTGCAGCGCTTCATTTAGCCATATTTGGAAATGCTTCACCAGATACATTGTTCTTGCCAAGTCAAATTAAATAATCCACAAGCATTCTGTGGAATGCAGAAAATCAAATTGGATCTATCTTTATATCCCTGCGAAGCTGGTTAAGCAGCAGCCTGAGCGTTCTTGTTGTGCCGATCACAGTGTTTGTTTACTCTTATTGCAGCCAAAAGAGATCAGATAGTTGGACAAATTCATTTTGATCTCTTCTGTTTTTACCCAAACAGGCTAATAAGTCCATGATGGATGTCACTCTTTACATGTTACTGGAGTGCAAGAGCTCAGCAGGGTGCTGCATCATTTGTCATTGACAAAAGCAGTGAATGCCTCCTTGATTGCCACTTGACTAGCTGGCTGTCACTCTCTGATTGCTATAGATTATCAATGAAATTACTCAGTCATTATCATTGCAAATCAATCTGCTACGGTGGGTAAAAGAATGGTATGTGTTTAGCTCAGTTGGTGGAACACCTGCCCTATGTGTTGAGGCTGTGGTCCTCACTGCAGGCGACTCTGGTTCGAATCCCGCAGCAAGCAGCCCTATCCTGCGTGTCATTTCCTCGCTCTCTGCCTCCCATTTCCTGTCTCTCTCAACTGTCCTGTCAATTGAAGGCCCCTCCCCCCCCAAAACAAACAAACAAACAAATATATAAAAAGAATGGTATGTAACACTTGGAATGCAGGCTCTGAACATTTAACTTAAGTGCTCATTGACTGATGAAGTAATCCTGGATGTTGTTCCCTCACGCTTACTACAGTAGGCACTCACTATCAAGTGTTTATTTGTTACATGGGCAATAGATAAAGATACAAATCAGACGAAAGTCCATACATATGGTTTCTCCACAGACAAACAGTGGGGCAGATGTAACCGGGATTGTGTGAGTCACGAGGAAACAAGAGAGAGAAGATGATGAGAAGGTCGAGATGCTGATGAGAGATCTGACAACAGCAACACTCAGAATGACATAATGTACCGTATGAGAAGGTCAGCTTCTCATAAACTTGTAAACAGTAATAATAGACATTTTACTTGTGAATCTGCGAGTACGTGTGATGCATATGAAGTACCCTCCCACACCTCTCTTCATCCGGTAATATTTATATAGAATATAAAATCCTCTTTTCTCTAATATGTCAAGCTTAAAAGATGCCAATACTCTGGATAGTATGTGTTACGACCCCCCTTTTGTCTAGGGGCAACGGGAGAAGTAACAAAGAGGAAAAACGGAGAACTTAAGGTAAACGCGTTATTGTGATTTATTGGACAACATAATTAATATAACAAACAAATTGGGGAAGTAGCGGGTGGCGTCAAATCAACAACCAAACAAAACAGAGATCACTAAGGATCAAACGAGGAGCAAACAAAAGAGGACGCCACCCATAACCTAAACCAAAAAGGAAAAACGAAGGGGGAAAACAATCCCCAAAACAAAGATAAAGCTAAACCTATTCCCCAAAGCATAGCAAACAAAATGTGAAGCATGGGACAAACAGCCACGATGCAGACTGTGCCCAGCAAGAGAGAGACTGAGGCCCAGGTACAGGACCCCTCTTAAGCTGGAGACTCCACCCTCAGGATGATGATTGCCAAATCATAATAATAATAATAATCATACACAGAGGGTGCACAATAGTTTGGTGGAAGGTTAAAGGTCAGGGTGAAGAGAATGCAGAGGTGTGAGTCTCATTGCTATAGGTAAGCAGTCACATCAACTCTACTGATGTCCTGGGGTGTGTGTTTGCAAATGTAGATAGGAGTCCAGGTAGGCGGAGGATCTGATATTAGAAGAAACAAGAAGTTTTCAAAACTAAAAAAAAAAGTTTATGTACAAAAAGCAACTTGTATACAGCCTGCACAAACTTTTAGCTGTTGTCGCTGTCTGTGTGTTCTCCGGGTGTTTCGCTCTCTGTCTCTGTGTCTGCATCAGGCAGGTTGTTTGATAGAGACATGACGGCTTCACACCGTTGCGCGTATATGGGCGTGTGTGTGTGTGTGTGTCTATTGACAGCTCCAGATTGCTGTGAAACGCACAGAGAGAACAGACTATTCACATTTCAGTCTGAAGCACAAGCAACATCCATCACCACTGACAGGGAGATGGGGTGTGTGGGGGTGACAGGTGAAGGAGTGATCTTAATTCTGAAGGGGTTTTTGTTCTTAAAGCTTGAACACACATCAGGTAAAAATGCTGGGTGGGAGACGAATATAGATGATATGATATGCTCTACTCTGCTTTTTTGTGTTTTCACATGTTTTTCTTCTCCCTGGCCTCCATACGACCCATTAATCACACACGCATGCACACTCTTTCTGTGTGTGTGCTTGTCACTCCCTTCATTCTTTATCATTTGCCCACATTCATCTACCCTCAAAATTGACCATTAGCTTTCTTAACTTCCAGGATCTTTGACTTATCAATCTTTTTTATACTCTCCACTTCCCCTTCTGTTTCCTTTTTTACATCACATCCCCCCCTCCTCTTCCTGCAGTCCTTCTCCTCTACCCCTCTCCCCTCCATTCCGTCTCTCTTTTTATCTGATTAGAACTAGAGTTATAACTCCGTCTAGCTGATCTATATAGTTGTCTATCCTATTTACAGGGGCATCCATTGGATTATACTGGCCCTTCTGCTTACATCTAGTTAGGCTTATAGGATTGATGGCTCACGCACGCATGCATGCACGCACGCATGCACGCGCGCACACACACACGGGCGTCACACAAATGCACACTCACGCAAACAGCCACAAGCCACATATACGATGCAAGGCATTTACATAGAGAGTCGTAACTGTATAAATTGCAGAGGTGCATGCTTATAGAAACAGCCTTTAGCCCTGAGGGAAAGCGTGCACCTTGGGCTACATTTGCACTCATCAGTTTTATTGTCATGGGAAATATAAATGTTGGATTTGCACTGATAAAATACATGATAATGTCTAACATCACAAAGGGTGAGATATAAAGGCAGAACATTATACTGATATCATATCATACATGTCCATATGTGGGGGACCACTCTACATGTATTTGCATAAAAGAGAATGATTCCCAGGATGACCTGCATATGATAATGTGACTTTATGGAATAATTAATGAACTCCAAGTATGGATTTCTGCTTAATGTATTGAATACTCTTGAAGTCTAGTTATATCTTCAGAGATTTCACTGCCTGACAAATAAATGAAATGTGCGCAATCACAAAACAGTGAAGTGAGTATTGGCATTGAGTGATTGTGATTAATCAGGTAATTTGCTGGGTGGTGTTGCACACTTGAAAAATAACAGGGTGATATTGCCTTGGACACACTCCCCGACTTCTCCCATTAGAAATACTTCTAGCAGAATGAAAAGCCTTTATATTCCAGAAACGCCAAGACTCATGGGAGCTTTGTGATCAGGCACAGTGCTGTATGTAATTTAATGGCTGTTGTGGCCTTAGCACATTTCTGTCTTCGCTGTCCCAAAATACCCTGGGTAGATGTTGTTTCCCTTCTAGTGGAGCTTGCTCTGTGGCTGTCACTGCATTTATTAGTTTGCTGCTTGGTGCCAGCCTGCACATCCACTTCACCGTTGAGCCAGTCTATAGCTGGAGGAGAAGTGGTGGAGAAGGAGAAGTGTGATTCCACTCTAATTTTGTGCTCTTGACTTGAGGAGATTGCTCAGGCAATAATTGCGGACCCTTTGCTCTGGATAAATCAGTCTAAATGGAACAGGCCTGGTTGATGCTACTCTACTTGACTGACTCTGTTTCTTCCTACTTCTGATTTTCTCAGACGCTCAAGTGACTGTTAAATAGACTTGATAGAGGACACGCGTGCAAGCAAAATCGTACACACACATACATGGAGAAGATGTTCTTCTAATAGTACTCAAAGAAATGACTCCCTCTCCAAACTGCATAAATGAATTCTATTAAGCAGTAAATGGGAGGATTTTTGGACTTTTAAAGGTACGCTCATTGAGTAAAAACCCAAACTTTGACTCCCACACAAGTAAACAAATTAATTGAATTAATGTTGATTTTAATGTCTGAAATTAGTTGTTTTGACTCAAGCAAAGTCAGTCCTAAATGGCAATTAGTGCAAGGTTCCAAGAAGGAAATGGCAATTTTATCTTTGAGCCTATTTCCATTTGATAATTACATACAGTTTGTATCTCAAACACTCCTAAATATGTAAAATAAGACACATAAAAAGTATATACCTGTCCTGGGCTGTGCATCTTTTCACCATATAAAGCAGTTATAAATTATCAGGTACATCAGAACTGTTTATTAATACAGTATGATCTTAGGTCTTAGATCTTGTATAGCATTTATTTTTTATACCAATAGAACTAAACTTAAGACAAGCAAGACATAATAAATAACAAATAACAAACAAAGCCAGAGTGTGACTGTCAGTGAAGAGACACAACTCCAAACTCTTGCGAGGAGTCCTGCCAAAACAGTCACCCATACTATCTATCGTGGACCCTCACAAACCATATGCCCTCCAATTCCCAATTAAAGCTGAGGTAAGCCTAACATTAAGTAATAAGATAAACCTCCTATGACCCACATGCTATCTTATCTTGCAGACACATAATTGCAGTCTGTGTCTTGAATATATGTTTAAATGTTGCACCAACTCACACTCTCTCCTCTCTTCTAGGTTTACCTTGGTGCTCACAGAGCCTGCCATTACATTGTTTAATTGTGCATCCAAATTATTTTTGCTCCATGATTTCACAGTGCGTTGTTGCTCATCAACAATGTCTCTAATTTGCCAAGTTTTTTCCTGCACTGTTATGAAAAAAATGTTGCTTTGCCATCTGCATGTCTCTATTTAAAGACCAGTTTTTTGTGTCCCTCATGGTGGAAGGTGGGCAGACCATCCCACTGCTCTCCCAGCTCTCACCAGATCATTCATGTGTTCTGTTAGCGGATTCTTTTTGGCTCCATCACAGATTAGAATGGTATTTATCTAATATATGAACCGACGCATAACATTTCACAGAAATATAGCTTTTTCTTTGGAAAATGTCATTTCTGCAAAGATGATACAAAACACTGGATCTTCTCAATGTAATTTGAATCCTGTAGGTGATCTGCCTTATTCATATAGGCTACTGCTGATCTTGGACTTTTTTGAGAAGACAATTATGCAAACGGACACACACGCACTCACATTTCACCCAGTAATGAATAAGAAAGATTAGTCTGTGTTTCCCCTATGAAATCCAACAGCACATTAATTTAATTCTGCTGTTAGAAAATATTTGATGAAAATGAAAGTTCTTTTGAAGCAGACACATCCTTTCTGTCATACAGGAGACTGAAAACTCTTGATGGTATTTGGAAAGAAAAAAGTAAAATATTTTCCTCTGAAATGCCTCACTCAGATACATTCAAATAATTATTAATAGTTTAATATTAACCACAGGGCCACTTATGCCACTACGTGACTTCCGCCAGCCGTGGCTTCCCCACATTGATTTAAACTATTTGTTACTTAACCACATCAAATAGCCTATAGTAGGGAGGGAGGGAGGGAAGGAGGTAGGTAGGCAGGAAGAAAGGAAGGAAGGAAGGAAGGAAGGAAGGAAGAAAGAAAGAAAGAAAGAAAGAAAGAAAGAAAGAAAGAAAGAAAGAAAGAAAGAAAGAAAGAAAGGACCGGCTTCCCTCGTGCTTATGTAGTTGAAAAAAAAAAACGACGTCATTATCGACACCACCCGGCGGAGACTGCAGGTGTCGTTAATCAAACACACCTGCCACTTCCCGTGATCACCGGGTGGATGCCGGGTCGAGCTAAATGCTAACTGCTGATGGGTCGTTCACCTACGCCGCCACCTCTCGGCTGTTCCTGGGTATCTGCTGCTGTGAAAGCTGAGGTTGAAAACTTTAAGGAGCGCGGTGACTGGCGCGTTGTGTTGCTGTTTTCCGAGCAGGGAAGTTGGATGTAGAGCAAGTTATTGAGGACCTCGCGGTGCGCAGGACTAACAGGCTGACGTTCAGACAGGTGAGTAGGCCTACAGCAAATGACTCAATGTGCAGCATCAACTACTCTGTTACTTGTAAAGTAACATTTTACGTGGGTTTGTCGTCCGCAGTGGGCGCACAGTGTATGCTGTTTACATCCCTTTATCTGCTGTTGCTTTATTCTGCTGTTATTTGTTCAGCCAGAGTAGATGTAGCTCAATAATGTTGCATGTAATCTATGCACACCCGCCGAGGTGTCTGGCGTTTCCTTTATTCTGTCCAGGTTGTCTATGCTAGTCTGCTAAACAAAGCACAAAGAGCAAATATGTGCTTTCTATACAGCCACGTTGCTCTTGGCTCCCTTGCCCACTTCTGATGTAGGCTGAAATGACAGTAAGTCCACACTCACTTCAGTGTGGTCAGCTAACTGTCCAGCATGTTTCATAGCCAGCCAGACCATAATATGTGTGGCAAGGTGAAGAGGGCCCGGGCAGGGATTGAATGCACACCTCCCTGGTAAGAGTCATATGCGCTTGCCAGTCAGCCAAAGGGACATCCCCTTGGCCAAGTAGCCAGGGCTGATCAATTGGAGGCATAGTGACAGGAACCTCAACTGTCACGTCTGGTTGACCCCTCTCCGTATACTGTATCAGCTTTGAGCCCATATTGTTCGTCTGCTCTATGTAACTGCATTTTCCCCAATATCTCCCTCTCTCCCACTGTCTGTCTATGTCTTTCCGCTGCCCCAGGTTCACGTCACACCATAACAGGATTCATATAAGTCAAGGGTTAGATAAAGAGCAGTGGGAGGGACTCAAATAAAAGAGGAGAGAATCCTCCTTTTCATCTCGCTGTCTCTAAGTGCCTGTAGACCGAGATGGGGCCTTGTGACTGCGCCGCAGGTCTCTGCAAACCACTGCTATAATCCTGTTTCCCCTTTCACACGCTCTATGATAGAATACTTTGGGCTTCGTTCATGCTCTGAAATAGTCTGTATGAGCTATTTCATGCATGTTGGGTTTCGTTGTTTGCCTGTTTGTCTGCACCCCGACTGGCGGGTTATGATGTGAGATAGTGTGTGCGTGAGTGTGTGTTGGTCAGTGGGTCCGGCAGAATGGATAGTGATGATAGATTGTCGACACAGATACCCCAGAGGTCATTGTGGGAGCATGGTGCATTACTGTGATTGAAGCCGATAATGCACCAACAGACTCCGTGCTGTGCCCCTTCTAACCCAATCACAACTTTGCTGATGGCGAGTCCCGCCATCTGTGCTTCTTTGATTGGATGGAGGAGTGATTGATGTGCACTTGAACCTATTCCAGTGAGTTATTGTGGCCTGCTGTAGTCTTTAAGACAAGACCCTGTGGTCATTTTTCACTTGTGGACGCCAGTATGTTGTACTTAACTGTCTTCTCCTGCATTCATTAACGCCTCGGTGCTTAGCTGAAATGCCATTGTATTGGTTCACAGTTAGGAATCCCATAATCATCTCCCCTCCTGTCCCATGTAGTCTGATATGCTCTACAATCTTCCAAGGAAATTGTCTGCAAAATGAATCTAAAAAGTATCAACTGGTTTCAAAATGCTCATTACTTTGAAATGAACTTTTTCTAGCTTTAGCAGTAAATTGTTTCACAAATAAGTAATTGAAGAGGGAAAAATGGCTACAAAATTCATATAGGAGGCTCATTAAACTACGCCTAACTGTGGCAAAGCACCTACTCTTAAAAGTACAGATGCCCAGAATCCAGATTAGACTTCACCTCAGGCCTTTTTTGGTGAAAGGCAACTTACTCACCTTTGCCACAGTTTATATACGGTATACATATTCATATCACTGCACTACACACTTTTTGATTGACCACACAGCTGCACTGGCCACTTCAGCAATGCTGTGAAGTTTGGCACCCAATGTAATTTCAGCATTAATGCCCATGCCTGTGATGTCCACATGATACTCCAGGCCTTCCTCATTCGTTTAAACTCCATCCATTCCCCCATCTGCTGGCTTGCAAATGAAGGCAGGAGTGGGGAGGAGGAGGAGGATTCCCTATTAAAACTGCACTTTAAGTGATGAAGGTTTTACATAGCAGCAAAAGGGAGATGTTTACAAATCAAAATGACTTGTGTGCCCACAAATCTTGCAGGGTGATGCCAGTAAAATGCACAGCATGCTATGTTTACCAAGCCAGTGTGTCTGTGATGCATGCCCATGTCCATTATTCCGACCATTCAACACTTCATTCAGTCTGTTTACCCCCACTAACAACAAACAGCCTCAGCTCTTATTTCCCTGCCTGTTTGAAATGAGCCATGCTTCCATTTGTGCTTGTGTGTGCATCTCATTGAGCATGCATGTGTGTGCAGATTATTTTTCCTTTGCATATGATTGTCCCAGTGTGTGTGTGTGTGTGTGTGTGTGTGTGAGCGAGTGAGCGTCTGTGTTATATGTACTGCAGAGAATAGTAGAAACATCGCTCCAGTAACTTGCTGCATAATTCTTGGTGCCAAGGGAGACTCGCCTGGTTGGTTCATTTCTATGGAGAGATGTCTCCCAGTGTTTGAAGAGGCTAAAATAGAACAGTACAAAGCATGTCAGGGGAAAAAAAGAAAAAAGAAAATCAGTATTCCCGCCACACACTCTACACAGTGCAGCCAGGGAATAACTGCTAGTCTGTCTGCCTGACTGACTTGACTAATATTTTTTGCAACCCACAAGAAAAACTAACTAACTAAATAAATAAAACAACAATAATGGGAGGGTCTTATTTTATCTTTGAAGTGGTTACAGTCAGAGATTTGAGAGTCTGTGAAATATTTCTACCTCTCGCTGCACAGAGCTGTGTCAGTCTCTTTCCATGAATCCCAAAAGCACAGGAAAACATACCGGCAGTTGAGCTAAGCTTCTGCATCGGAAGTTCGCAGCTATAGCCACAAACGCAAGAAAATATTTTATTTATGTTCATATTATGAACATAAATAGCATGCCTGATAAAAGTCTAATGAACCAGTCTCAGCTAACAGCACATCTACAGACAATGCTGATGAAAATATATTGAAGTGGGAAGAATACTCTTGTGGTTCAATTTCTTAATTCAGCATTACAGTAAATTATAAGTATGATGCTAGAGTAATGTCATATCACTATACTTTTCTTATATGATGTGTGTGGTTTATCTATGGGTGCATTTGTGTTTGTGTTTTCAGTGTCTGATGTGAGTGGGTGAAATGGCCATTATTGATATAATGAAAATATAATAGTAGATAATGTAATGAAAATATGTAATAATGACACTTTTCATATTTACATTCAGTAGCTGACATCAGATAACTTTTTTAATGCATTTCTACCACACAACCTCTCACCACTTAATTCATCATCAGAGTGGTACGGATGCAGCTGACTGTTGGTGGGGAGACACTTTGAATACGTGGACAGACGATCACTGCAAACTGCAAAGTCGCTTATCTTTGTGTCACTTTGCATTTCGTCAAGCTGACTGAATGACTATTTTATTCAGTTGAATGGGACAGTACATCATGCACAGCCGCAAACATGTTCAGATGAGTCATCTTGCTTGTCCTGGGTAAGCACAGTCTTACAGAGTTTTAAACGGTGTGTCTATGTTAGGTGTTTGGGCACCGGGTTGGTTTGATTCATAGATGATTGCAGGTAGCAAACAATTTGTATTTTTAGCTTTGCCAGTGTGGGGTAAATTATACTTGTAAGACTTCTCATTGAAACCATCTATGGAGGCAGTGTTGAGATTATATACGACAAGGCTGCACTTACCATATTTGATAGAGCTGAACAGAATTTCACCAGATATACTGTATATCCAGTTCCGACCTGTAAATGTTCAGGCTGGACACATAAACATGATACGCTGGCATTAAGTGGATGAAAAAAAATGATTCAGTCAGTGGTTGCCGTCACTCAGTTAAAGATATTGTACAGGACAGTATTTATGTGAGGTTAACACATTTATGGGTTGCAATTACAGTTTGGTTTGGAAATATATAATATAAGCAGAGTAGGTGGGAGAAGGTGGAACTTTGTCAGTGTCGGTCAAAGAGAAGGTGCATGTGGCTATTTCCTAGAGGCATGACATACCAGTGTAAACTTGATTCATGTCGAACTGGCAAGAACTTTATTTTTGGTCAGTGCTCCAGGGTTTGTCTATTTTTTTCCTTTTCCTTCCTCTGTTTCTGTTCTTTGACCTCAGATCCCTGTCGCTGATTCTTTTCCACTCCATCTTCCTCTCCAAGTACTCTATGCATCACTGCGTCACTCCTGCCCCCTCAACCCCATAACAAGGGCCAGAGGTGATGCCCTGTATACCTTCATCCAATCAGTACATGTCTTAGTGAATTGTGGTTGTGTAGCTTGTGATTGTGTTTTTTTCTGTGTGGTAGAGCTGCAGAAAAAAAAACGGAGAAGGTCCCAACAAATATTACATAGATGAATTCTTCACCTTGAGCCTGACCACAGATATCCAGAATGAATAGTTTCAGTATCTATAATAGTACACTACTGTTTTAAATATAGATCCATTATTTATAAAAACATCCAATTTAATATCAGCTATCTAAAATAAAAAAAACATTTCAGATATCCAAAATGTAATTTCAAACATATCACCATATTTGAATTGGCATTGTGACTTGTAAAAATGGGATCCTCCTACCTGGCATGTCTTCATGCCAGATACTTTTTTTCTTTTTTTTAATTACGCACTCATAAGTCTTTTTATGTGCACAAGTTTGAGTCTTATTAGACTTTGGGCCTCATGCAATAACACCTACAACTCATGCAGACAGTTTGCAGTGGAGAGCTGTTTTGATATCATGTCTGGCAGCTGTAGTTATTAATAATTTCTGTTCCCAGATAGAACTGACACTCTAAGTCTGCTGATTTACAAAAGTAGAACTTGCAACTCTGCTGTGTGAAATACTTATTTTTAGGCTTTGATTGTGTATTTGTGAATAAACCTTAACTGCATACTAGAGGTCTTCGGAAGAACCCAGAAGAACCTGACAACCCGAAAACCTGAGGTTGAGACCCGACCCGGCTCGGGTCTTGGGTTCATTCACAAGAAGTGACGCCAGGGCAGTTGGTCGCGGGGCTCAGGGCTCTTATTGTGAATGAATCAATTGGCGATCACAGAATGGACCGCAGGTAGAAGACGACTACGTTTAGGTAAGAAACAGAAAGTAATAAAAACAAGTCTTATTTAACACTAGACAACTTGAATTAAATCAAAAAGCAACTCTGGCATTTCGGGTCCACAGGTTTTTTCGGGTTTGGGGTTAATGTCACGGTTCTATTCGGAGCCGGTTCCCACATATCTCGGCGCTGCTCGGGTACGGAACTCATATTTACAATAATAGCTGAAATGTGCTATGAGAGACAGCCCTCAGGAATAAATATTTTTGTTTACCATAGCAATTGTTTATCTTGTGTTGTTGATCTGGCACCTGCCTTTTCAGTACGTTTGAATGAAGGACAGAAACAACATAATGTGCAAACATGTCATCAAAAATTTATTTAGAAAAATCAGGATGTAGTATGAAACTTCAACAGATTTGGTCATATAAGAATAAATATTACGTTAAAAATGTCTTTAATTACAACAACTTAAATTAAATAAATTGCTCTCAGAGTCACCAGAAGTGAAGCTCAGAACGGCTCAGAGCTCAAAACAACAGAACAGCTCTCCTGTGACCATCTTTAAAAAAAAAAAATCCTGCTCTTGACTTGGCAAAATGTGATCACCATACTATAGTGTAGTGTACCTATCATCACTCTCTCCATCTCCATGTAGCAGGTCTCTGCTCTTAGTGCAGCAGATTAATTGCATATTTCAAGAAAACCGTTCACTTTGGTATAGAAGCATGAAATTTGGTACAGATACTCTCTAAGGGTCACTCTTTCGGAAAAAGATGTTGGCCACGCAAAAATTAAAAATGGCGGCCATTTTTTCAAGATGGCTGCTAGTTCTGTCAAATGGTCATTATGTCGATCTTTCAAATTGTGATTGCAGGCATAATCTTTGGTGAAAATACTCTCTCAGGACTGCTTGCTGAAATGAGCCATGTTAAAAAGTTGTCAGAATGTCCCAAGTATCATTTTTATGCAAATTACGCCATTATCAAAAAAACCTAAACTGTATCTCAGCCAATATTGCAGATATCTGAACAAATAAGGTGTCTAGACCCATGTTTTGAGGGTCAGAGATCATAATAAAATCATTTATAAAGTGATCACATGTTGGTGGCAAACAAAGTCTTTTACCAATTACACAACGCCATTTGGAGATACCAAATAAGGTGTCTAGACAGAGGTTGTTGTGTGTTTAACCAAGGTTTATTTGGAACTTTCATAGAACTCTTGTTGATGTGACCACTCTTCTCTTTCCCATGCCAGATAAACAGTCAAGTAAATGGTTCTCCACTATGCATCACTCACCATCGTTTTTACTGAAATCATCAGAGTTAAACTCATCCTCTCCTTCATCTTTCTCCTCCTCTTCCTGTTCATGCTCTCCAGTGTCATGGGGATCAACCAGTCCTACCAAGTTGGTAGGATAGGACCACAGGACCACACCAGTTTCAACACTCCTTCATCAGTCTTCATCCATCCCTGACCCTCAGGGTTTGGGTTTTTCCAGAATAGGTTCATCAGCTCGCTTGTACAAGGTGGCACGGTAGTTCATACGTTGGGCATGTGGCTTGGAGGAAGGTCAGCCACGTCAACCTTAGACTTCCAAGTGAGTTTCTTGTCCTCCCCCACCATGTTGCGTAGCAACTTGGCACAGACAACATCCACTGAAGACTCACAACTCTGTCCAGACATCAGAGTTGACTGAATATGTGAAACCTGACATTCTTCTTCAAGGACTCCACCTTCCTTCTCCCTTTGATCGGACTGGTCCAGTCTTCTCCACTGAATACATAGAACCCAAGAAGAGTGGTGCAGTAGTCTTCTCCCAGGGATTCTGCAAGCTCAGAGATGTTGAGAAGCTTCCTGGATCTTCACCCTGTAGGGGTCTGATGGAGTCAGCTTTAGCAGCCTTGCCCACAGCTTTTACTGTAACACATCCAACTCAACATCAATGGGGACAGGTGCACCAGAAGCCAGGCAGGAAGAGGAGGAGAAGGAAGGTGGAGTCCTTGAAGAAGAATGTCAGGTTTCACATATTCAGTCAACTCAGTGACTGCTAGAGTGTCAAGCCTGAGATGCTGAGGCAGTCGGAGCAATTCACCTGTCTGATGTCTGGACAGAGTTGTGAGTCTTCAGTGGATGTTGTCTGTGCCAAGTTGCTACGCAACATGGTGGGGGAGGACAAGAAACTCACTTGGAAGTCTAAGGTTGACGTGGCTGGCCTTCCTCCATGCCACTCTGCTCTGAAGCCACATGCCCAACGTATGAACTACCGTGCCACCTTGTACAAATGATTATTCTAAAACCCTATGATGAGGGTCAGGTATGGATGAAGACTGATGAAGGAGTGTTGAAACTGGTGTGGTCCTGTGGTCCTATCCTACCAACTTGGTAGGACTGGTTGATCATGACACTGGAGAGCATGAACAGGAAGAGGAGGAGAAAACGAAGGAGAGGATGAGTTTAACTCTGATGATTTCAGTAAAAACGACGATGAAGTGGAGAACCATTTACTTGACTGTTTATCTGGCATGGGAAAGAGAAGAGTGGTCACATCAACAAGAGTTCTAAAAGTTCCAAATAAATTAACACAACAACCTCTGTCTAGACTCCTTATTTGGTATATCCTATATTGGCGTTGTGTAATTGGTAAAAGGGTTAGGCTTCCCAGCATGCCACCAACATGTGATCACTTTATAAATGATTTTATTATGATCTCTGACCCTCAAAACATGGGTCTAGACACCTTATTTGTTCAGATATCTGCAATATTGACCTGAGATACAGTGAAATTAGGTTTTTTTGATAATCGGCACTAATTTGCATAAAAATGATACTTGGGACATTCTGACAACTTTTTAACATGGCTCATTTCAGCAAGCAGTCCTGAGAGAGTATTTTCACCAAAGATTATGCCTGCAATCACAATTTGAAAGATCGACATAATGACCATTTGACAGAACTAGCAGCCATCTTGAAAAAATGGCCGCCATTTTTAATTTTTGCGTGGCCAACATCTTTTTCCGATAGAGTGACCCTTAGAGAGTATCTGTACCAAATTTCATGCTTCTATACCAAAGTGAACGATTCTCTCACTAATCTGCTGCACTATCTGCTCTGCTCCAAAAGGTTTGGAGTGTGGGCTTGGGTAGGTGGGAGTGGAGGGTGGGACTGCTGTGCAGACCAGCCAGAAACACGAGGAGGAGGAGGTGGGTGATATAAGGGTTGCTAGGGAGGGTCATGCCGTCCAGCTGATCATGTAAAGGACATTTATCCTTTTTCGTTGGATGACGCACCGGTCTTCCGGTGTTATAAGCCTGTCGCAGCTTTTTCAGTTTGAGGTGACACTGTTCGGCCGTCCTCTCTTACCCCCCCTCTCTCATCCTCCGTGTTCCCAGTGTGTTCTCTCAAGTTCAGCTTTTATTCTATCATCCGCCCATATTTGAATGATGAATCTTGTCTCCTCCTCTCTCCAGGTGTTGCCGCAGCTCATACTGTGTTTGTTTTGTTTAGTGTACACGTCGGGTGAATGTGACGTAACGTCCTGTACTTGGGCTGATACGTCCTGTATTTGGTCTGATAGTTCGGACCTTCCAAAAACCATGCTTTCACACTATGCAGTAGTGGACCTTGGTTCAGGATAGTCCGGACCGAGACCACCTCCTGAGGCTGGACCAAAGACGCAGTCTTTAGTCCACACTGTGGTCTGGGGGAGCTTTCACACCTGTCAATTTGATCCAAACTATCTGGAAAGTCCGAAAGTTCGGACCAAACGAGGTAGGTGTGAAAGCCCTCTTAATTTTCCCCAGGACTTTTATACCTGCTTTGACTTATCCATTATAATTTCTTCAGCCTTTCTCCACAGCCCTTCTGTGGCAAACTGCAATACATTAGGGCCAAAGGTTACGGTCTCCATGTCTTTTAACAACCACAATACAGTCAGCACATGTCAGGGTGAACTGCAGGTTTTATAGAAATGTGGAAGACTTGGGAAAGAGTGGCAGAGATGTGGGGAGGCAAGAGTAGTGAGGGATGAGATATGAGAACCAAGAGAGATATGAAGAGAGAGGTGTGAGGGTTGTGATGGAGAGTGGATTGGTTGCCAGGGTTACGGTCAGGGTTGCGACCCCTTATGTCAATCCATCCATTTGGAGCATATTGCAGAGTAAGAGGATTGGATTTTTATGGAGATGGATTTCATCTGCTGGAAAGTGCTCTCTCTGTCTCTTCCTCTCTCCACCTCCTGCACTTCTCACTACCCCTCTGTTTTCATTTCATTTCATTCTATTTTTTGTCACAAAGTTTTCTCCAACTCTTACCTCCCTCCCCTTCATCTCCTCTAAACCATTCTATGTGTGTGTTCGGCCACATCAAGATCAACATAATCTCCTGTGATATTTTCCAAATGCCATTTTGTTTCTCCTTAACAACACATAAAATATTAGTGTATGTGATGTTCGTGTGTGTGTGTGTGTGTGTGTGTGTGTGTGTGAGTATACTGTATATATATCTTTCATCTGTGCTTTTGTATCTGTCAGTGGGTTTCAGTCAGAGGTGACAGAGCTGCTGTAATGGAGACACGTTAGCTGCCTTATTTTTTCTTCTAAATGTCACACTTTGCTCTTCCCATCTGCTGCACACGGAGGCTGGTAGAATGTGATTGTACTTTGATGCTGTTTGATATTTTCCATTTTAGAGGGGCAGAATATTTTTCTTCACAACTAAACTGCAGCAGCAAATGCACAAATCAATACTATAAACACAACTAAATATAGTTTTGACTCTTTAAATGAAGATATTCTATTAGCCTTTAAAACATAATGCTAAAACATATCAAACAAAATTTTTTGATATCTCAAATGAACATCTATTTAAATAAGGTGCATTACTTATTGATATAAAAATAAAGGACTCAAGGACTGATGCAAATATTTTGCACCAGTTCTAAAGTCATCAGTTGTATAATCAAGCCTCTGACTCTGATTGCTACACGAGTCATGATTTGGAAGTTGCAATGGTCATTTCTGCATTTCGTATTCACTGAAAAAAAATATGTCTGGAGAATATGATTTCTAGGTAAAGAATCCTTGAAAACTGCAGCAATTTTGTTATTACACTTGGCTATATAGCAATGTGTAGCCATAAGTCAACTCAGTTTGATGTATTTAATGTCAAATCATAATAAATGTCTTCCAAGCACACTTATGTCTAGACTGTAATCTCGATAAAATTATTTGCAGAAAGAGGAAATGAGCAGGAGGGGGAGATTATATAGAATAACCAAGTTTTTGATAAATATGGATTGTAATAATAATGATGATTGTAATAATAATAATAATAATGATGATGATGAGTTACTTGCAGTAAGCAATTGCAGAATTCAAGCCAGGCCTGCACAATATATTGTTTTAGCATGCAAGCGCATGTGCCATAGTCACATTGCAGGATATTTTATATTTTTTATTATAAATTACATCTCTTTTTTTTACATGTTAACTTTTGTTTTACTTCAGAAAAGCAGCTGAACCAGCTCCATGCTCTGCTTAGAGTTCTCAAAAGGCATGAAAATTAAAACCCAACTCGGCCTGACCCACTAGTGTTGAAACCCAGACCCGACATGGGCTGACTCACTAGCATTATTTATTTTTCAGCCCGAAACAGAATGAGGGTTAGGGTTGAATGAGAACTCTAGCTCTGTTCTGCATTGTGGGAGCATAGTGTTCTTCTGGGGTAATAGGGTACTATGAGCTCTCTCCGATATGAGAGTGCCTGAACATTAAGGGCTTTGTGAGTGAGGACAAAGATTTTAAATTCTACTCTGGATTTTACTGGCAGCCGGTGCAGAGAAGCTACTATTCCTGTCAGTACACACTGCAGAATTTTGGACCAGTATGGGTCTTCAGAGACAGGACTGATACTGAGGAAATTTAGGAACAGTGCAGTGCACCCCTATTTTTTTTTCCTGTTCACATTGTTTCTTTGGTCTACCACCTTTTCAAATTTGCAAATTTGCAGGATGTGCACATTTTTCTATCAAAGGCAATTGTCCAGTAAATACATTGACTAAAACATGGACTTGTGAGTCAACATGTGACTGACTTTTGCAGTCTTTTTTAAATGGGTTAAAACACATCAAAGATCAGATGTGTATACATTGTATCGTATCATATCAGAGAGCGATATGATCCTTCAGAGTGTTTCATCCATTAACCCTTTGCTGTGTAACAATCCTACAAGATAATGTATTATTTCTAAAAATGCTTTTCTGTAAATTTCTAAGCCTATTACATAACAGCTTAGTCTGACAAAAGTGTGAGGGCTGACAAGTCATGAATAAAATAACAACAACTCAAGCCTTAAAATGCTACAAAAACCAGATACCCATGTGACTTAATAGTCAACTTAACTGTCACATCATACCCTTATGACTCTAATTTATGAAAATGAATTATAACTTTAAGTTCTGAGTTCTGGCACAGAGCAGCCATGTGTGATAGATCCCCCGTACAGTGGAGATGCTTGCAAATATGCATCACTTCAGTTACCACGCTTCCCACCCAATCAACTCTCCATGAATCCTCACATGGGAGCTACCTAAAGAAATCAGCACTGAGGTCAGAGTAAGTGCCTCGCTAAAAGGCACCTCATTTGCTGCTGTTGTCTCCCACCACCCAACCCACTGAGTTTCCCCAGCTGTTCTGCAGAGTTCAATTAGTGACCTCAGTAGCATAATGCTGCTTCTTGAGGCTATGCCCACCCACCTTCTGTAAACTGCATGATGAAGAGACTTTTTAAAAATTCATTGTTTCCACCAGCATTTGTATCAAGCAAAGCAAAGGAAACGGAGAGATACAGCACAGAAACCAACACGGCAATGACTGATTACAGGGTGAAAACCTCCGACAAAATAAAAATAGAAGGGACTTAAGGATGTCAACCACACCACAGAAACATGCTAACCTGACAGGAACACATGCTAAATGTCAATCAATCTTTAATTCATGTAATTTCTGTCTCCTCTGTGTTGATTATGCAGAACAGCTGCTTTGCTGTGCCCCCTGTGTCTGTATGTGTGTATGCATTACTGTGTAGGTGTAGGTAGTGTCTTCAGCCAAGCTCCTTAGTAATCTTATCATGCTGGCATCCTGCCTTGGTTTACATGCTGAGGGTATAGACTGGTGCCTGTGTGTATGTGTGTGAGGGTACCAGGTTAATATGTCACTCAATGGGGGGTTCTAGTAAAAGCTGACTTTTTGTGACGCCCCACAATGCGCCGGCGGCGCTGCTTGTTGTGTCAAGGTGTGTGTGTGTGTGTGCATGCATCCACACGTACGTGGGAGAGATCCAGCCTAATCACACCTCCACCCTAGTCGCAGTGGAAATAGCCTCTCACTGTTAAACGAACCCATCCTTCAGAGGTAGAGCTTTTCCTCTACATAATGTCTCCACCTTAGGGCCCCACACACACCACACACACACACAGCGACATGTTCACACACTCAGGAGAATGAAGAGTTTCACATCATTGATCTCTGTAGTTCTCACCCCCTTAAGACCCCTATATCCCCACTCTGCTGTCCTCACTCCCTTTGGCAAAGTCATGGCTGTCTTCCTTGACCAACACACCCCCTGAGGCCCAGAAGTGTGTGTGTGTGTGTGTGTGTTTCTCTCTTTGTTCCTGTAAGCCAGCCGTGTGTTCGCATTTGTACATGCCAGCGTGTGCGTACTATAAATGATTTTGTGCATGTGGAGTGGTGAAAGAGGAGCAGAAAACAGCAAAATGTTGAAACGAAGTGTGTGGCATGGGAAGGAGGAAGCCTGTATCCTTATTTGACTGCCAGTAACAGGCCTGCACGCCAGCCAACAGAATGTACTTGTCTCTGGAGGATGCTGTCCTCCTTTTTACCTCCCTCAGAAAAAGAGCAAAAAAGTCACTAAGCTACTACACAGTGGCACCTAGTTCTTCTCCATCAGTGTCAAATTGTACTTCTGAGAACTGCCAGTTGTAATTGAATGGTAGCTGGAAACAGATTAGATTTTTTCTATAATCAATTTAGCGACTCCTAAGACATAATAAGACACTGCCATCGCGTTAGAATAGAATGAGCAACGCTAAATAGTACCATTGACCACAGGCTTTAAGGTGTCAGATTTCGTCAGATGTTAGTGTGATGGAGAAATGTTCTGATCATTATGAGTTCATTGGAAGTGTAAAGCACACCGTGGAAGTAAAGGTAATGGTGATGAGCATGATTTTGGAAGTGTACATAAGGCACACACATTTTTCATTTAATGTGTTTCAAATCATCCAGATATGGATGTTTTTACTCTGAGAGACTCCTCCTGCTCGAATGGAAGATGTTGCAGTTATGCATGATATTTGCCTTAGGTGGTGGTGCCTTGGTGGTGCACTGACACTGAGGGCACCACAGATGAGTGCATCCATTTTTTTTTATCATTAATTCTTTCACTAATCTGTATTTTAGCAGCTTAACTGTAACACATTCAAGTGACATCTCAGTGAGTAAATCACTCATAAAAGCAGAGGGAGAATAAAATAAGAATCTGACATTTGTGGCCACTGAAAAAACACAGACCCTAGGTAATGCTTCATATTCAGACATTACCAGAGCTTCACCTTATTCCAGGCTACAGTGTAATGAGGCTGATATTTTTCAAGCTGCTCCCAGTTATGTAATACACAGATGGCGTTAGATTTACCTCAGCATACTGTTCCCATGTTGCACCTCTGTCTCTGTTCAGACCGCCTTGCGCGTAGCAGGCCAATTTGTGCTCTTTATCCTGGATGTTAATACCTATTATTTCTTTGTTTTGTCTTATATATTGGTTTAGTGGTTCTAAATATAATGCAAATAAAAGTGGTGAACATGCACACCCTTGCCTTGTGCCCCTTTCCTCCCTCTCTGTGGATTACCCTGATTCGAGGGCCTCCACCGAAAGTGACACATGACAAAACATGCTGGTTCTTCATCCGTGGCCAAGCACAGGCCTGTCAGGACAGCCCTTGGTGTACCTGCTCAAATAGACCGTTTTCCCTGGTAAAGAATGCTCTCTAATGCAAGTCTCTAGATATAAAGGAAAGCAAACTCGAGCTTCTTTTAACTGTCATTCAGCTCCAGCACCTCACCTTACATGAACTGACCAACACAATCACAGTCTGCTGTCACAGTTACAGAAAGATACTTCAGTCAGAGAAGTCCTCATGGCTGTGGCTTTTTACGTAGGCGGAAGTGTTAATTAGGTATTATCCCAATTTTCTCCTTAATTCTCATTAAAAAGTTGGGTTGGAGATCCTGGAAAAACAAATAATGATTAATTTTCTTAACCACTGACTTAGTATTCTGTGATTTCCCATTGGAAGTATCTAGTTTTGGTTGTAGATGTATGTTTAAAGCAGACCATGCACATTTTGAAAATACACAAGTCAAAAGTCCAAGCCCCATTTACATTATATGAAGTAATTTTTATCTTGCCACTAGCCATAACCTGATTGTTTGGATGCTTTTGAAGTAGCATAACCTGGTGCAGTCCATACACTCCCTGAACAAAAATAAACAACCTTTATATAAACATCAGAGCTGTAGAACAACAGCTGTAGAAAGAACAAATACCAAATGTAAAGAAAATATGTTGACTTCCAAGTGGTCATCAATATGACCCTTAGCAAGCCGGTGAAGGGGGGCTTTGAGGGGGGCCTCTCTCACCTGTAGGTGAGAAAGGGCCTTCCCAACCGCTGTCCATTCTTTTGGATAGGCATTGTCTCTGTTGCCACTTATAGTTCCCATCGTTAAGGAAAAGAAATCCCTTATGCTTCTCACCTTAACTGTCTTGAGCCAGCCATGCTGCTCTTTGCAAAAAACAAAAAATATAGTCTATATATATTTAAAAAAAAAAAAAAAAACACCTCACCGTCGGTCTTCATAATGTATCAGTTTTCCGCGTCCTGTCCTGTTCCCTGAATGCTTGAATGAAGTCTCGGGGCAGACCTTTCCTGCATGTCATTCCCCTCTCTCTGCCTCCCCCTTTCCTGTCTGTCTCTACTAATCTATCAAATAAAGGCATAAAACGCAAAAAAAAAAAAAAAAAAAAGTCCAAGCCCCTTTCCTCAGACTTCTCTCCAATGTCACACCTGCAGAGCGCAGGAACACGCAACACTTGTTCAGCGTTGGGTTCACATCAAGTTGAAGCTGTGAAGGTATCACCCTAATCCCAATGTAAGCGATGCAGCTTTCCGCAATACTATCGACAGATTTTTTTTCTCATGGCTCATTCATGTGAATAAAAACACCTGTCATCATAATAAACCATCCAGCATCCACCTTAGAGCTCTTACCCTACCTTTAAGAATCAAATGCAGTGCATCACAAAGTGAACGATGTCAAAGGAAACATACACACTATTTGTTGTAAGACTACTGTTGGATAACGTCTTCAGTGAAACACCACAATGTCTTCCCTATTCTTCTCTGCGTAACATTTTACACCTTGTAACTGTGTAATTACAAATCCAACAGTTACAATACACATCCATGTAGTATAATTTAATATAATGGCTTCGATAAAGAGAGAGACAATACACAAAGGCACATTGTCTTAACATAATCCCTGCACTGCAGGGGCAGAAGCCCCTTATTCTTCTCCCATGACACTATCAGCCTGCAGCCACGGTGGCAAATCCCACTGTTGTTGGAGGAGGACAAGGAATTACTTCCTGTGTCAGATTAGGGTTATCGTCGCAGAACTGTGAGACTAATATACATGTAGGTGCTCTCTCTCTCTCTCTCTCTCTCTCTCTCTCTCTCTCTCTCTCTCTCTCTCTCTCTCTCTCTCTCTCTCTCTCTCTCTCTCTCTACACACACACACACACACACACACACACACACACACACACACACACACACACACACACACACACACACACACACACATTACAGAGGAAGAGAGTATTTACAGGGTTATCAACCCATTATAATGTTGGATAATCTGCACTCCAGGGCAGTTAGCTGGCAACTAGATTCTTCATGGGGAATTTGGCCTACATAAAAACTACAGCAAGCAAACCCAGCATCACAGTCTGTGATTATGTGTTGTGTGTTATTGTTTCATGAAGAAAAAAAGAAGAAGCTGTTTGTCAAGAGGTGATTGTTCAAAGCAATTTAGAAATGTAATTCTATGGGCTAAAGAGAGGCAGGGGAAATGCGACAGGAGATGATACAGAAGAGAAAAGGAGAGACAATGGCTTTGAACACTGATTTCTTTCTTTTTTTCTTCTTTTTTTTGGCAGTTGAACAAATAAGACAGATGGAAGAGAAAGAGAAGAGAGGATAAAAGAGGAAGGGAAATAAACCATAGAGAAAAAAAAAGAAAATTCCTCTGCAGTAATTACAGAAGATAAAACAAAAAATTGCCTGGATGTGGTACAGAGAGAGTGCATAAATGTGACTATTGTCTGTCAGAGATTTTTTTTTTGCCTTTCTTTGTCTTCAAAGGATTGTTATATTTTAGGTAGCCAAAAGCATGCAGCCAATCGAACATTACACTAAGATTTCATTCCAAAACCATCAATATGCTACTACAACCTCAGGGTTGACTTTGGATCCTGGCTGCAGGAAAGAAGTATGCACATCCAGAGAAAAAAAAAGATAAAATAAACTCCTCAACAGTTGCTGGACCAAACAGGAAATGTGGAACTAACCTGCATTTCCACAAGCACATATTCAGTAACAGAGTGTTTAAACTAGGGATGCACGATACCACTTTTTTTTCAAACCGATACTTGGATCTGAGTACTTGCCGATACCGAGTACCGATGCCGATCCTTCTACCACAACAAAAAAACAAACGATTAGGCAAAATGCAATGAATTGGAAGTTTTATTTTCTTCTCTGCTTGTTACAACAAAATTTGTTTTAACAAGCCTCTGATCTAAAAAAAGAAATACAACAAACATGCAAAGTCACCCTCTGATCGTGGTCTTCATGCAGAGCAATTGCATGCACTGGTATCGGTTCTTGTACTCGCTAAATTTCACCGATACCGATACCAGTATATTACAACAGTATTGGGCCGATACCCGATACCAGTATCGGTATCGGTGCATCCCTAGTTTAAACCTGAAGCACTATTGCTACAACCAAGGCAGATTTACTGTGATTCATTCACAAGATGCCTGGCTCACAGTTGACCTACTGTAGTAAGTTTATTCCGCCGGTTTGGGAAGTTGCTTATCTAAAACATCATTGTACATCAGCCATAACCCAAAACATGACACAGTCCCAGACCAAAATACTTAGATGTGTAAAAAAAAAAAAGCTGTCACAGAATTTCACAACCTTCGAGAGGACATTAATCACATTCTTCATTCTGACCACTTGGAGAGCATTCAAAGGGGCTCCAGCAACTCTTGTAGTAGAAAAACAACTTTATTAGACCGACGCGTTCCGGCTTGTGGCCTTCATCAGGGTCATAGAGAAACAAATTCAACACATCATTTAAATGGACACAGCTGAAAGAAATGTTCATGCACTTGACCAGTCCTCTGCATCCATACATACTGTATGTCTCAGCCAATGCAGAGTTGGTGCTGATTGGTGAGTTGGAAGCACCTATGACACATCAATTAGCAGTGGTATTGCAGGCACCTTATTTGGTCATAGACCAGAGAACAGTGAGATGATCACATAAGATCCACCTGCAATACCACTGCTAATTGATGTGTCCCAGGTGCTTCCAACTCACCAATCAGCACCAACTCCCCATTGGCTGAGACATACAGTATGTATGGATGCAGAGGACTGGTCAAGTGCATGAACATTTCTTTCAGCTGTGTCTATTTAAATGATGTGTTGAATTTGTTTCTCTATGACCCTGATGAAGGCCACAAGCCACAAACGTCGGTCCAATAAAGTTATTTTTGTTTTTTTAGTGGTGCTGGAGCTCCTTTGAATGCTCTCCACTTTGTTTTCACTCTCCATGCACCTTGTGGATTGGTGAAGTTGCACCAGAGACCACTCTCTCATTCTGACCACTTAACAGTTTTGTACACAAGGCCTGTTACTTCACTTTAGTTCATACAAGTGCACAGTATATTAGAGATGAAATGACTTTTGTGTAGGGGGACATTCAGGTGGCCACTAATGGGCGTCTGTCTGAGGTCAGAATCCACATGTTATATGTATTAGGATGCACAGACATAGTATGACAGGTACAGAGGGCTCGTAAGTAATGTTGGATATGGATGGATACATGGTGAACTTGGACCTTGACTCGGAGGTTGTAAATCCTGGTCTTCAGCAACAAGAGACCACCAGCTTAGGGGATGATGATGGGTAGAGGCTCAAATAAAAGATGAGTGAAATAAAGTAAAGGGACAGAGCTGGATTAATGTGGGCCTTTTTCACATGGAGCATTTGAAGTAAACAGATCACCAACTGGGCTGTGATCAGGTTAGCCATGACATGACCTGGGGAAAAGCTGTTACTCTCTCCATCTGCAATTATAGAAATCTGTTCATTCATTGATTATAATTAGCTCTGGCCAATTGTATTATGCTAACAATGAGGAATGGCTTCTTTGAATTAAAGTGTGAATGTTGATTTTTGTCCTCCCTGTGGATTTATTTAATTGCACCAACCTGCTGAAGTATGAGGCCATGGCAACTGTTTTATATGTTATGCAGGTTTAAAGTTATCAGCACCATAATTACACCACAACTCTGTTAATTAAGTCTATAATAAAGGGGGGATTACCAGCAGCCAACTGTCCTGAGGCCCCAGATCCCCCCTACCCCAATGCTTTAGGGTTCAATGCATGCCAATTGGTCTTTGGTTATTTGATTAATTGAAAATCCGTTAGGGCATTTTCACCACCAAGGTATAATATTAACTAGACTGAGACTCTGCATTATTGTCTAATCTTGTGAGCCTGATTTAATTGTTTTTGTTCATATTGCACTTCCACAATGCTGAACCACATAACCACTGCCACAGAAGTAAGACAGAGAAACTATTTGCTGGCAAGATTTTACAGAAGTGATCTTTACAGTTGATCACTGGGTTGCGTGAGCTCAACAATAGTCTGGTCATCTTATTGTGTGAAATTGACAATAACCAACATGATCAGTGGTGTGTGCTAGGCCAAGCTGTTTACTGAAAGCACATCCGTCACACCCGTCAGTCAACAGGCCATTATGCTTGTCTGCTGTAGATCTGGAAAACACAAAAAAAACATTGAGATTTTTGTATTTATATATGGGTTTATCTTCTTTTTCAGTATTAGTTGGAGGAAAGCTCCAATATCTGTCGGATGAAGTGCACATTCACGGTTATTATAATTACTGTTGGAAAAGAAAAGAAAAAAGCACCACATCTAATGAAGTGAATTGAAGAAGAACCTTATATTTCAACATTTCTAGAATCAAAAATGTTTCAGGTTCAAATTACCAGTGAAATTGAGTCTTGGTTAATACAGGCATTACTCTGCTGTGCCTGCCTAGTGCAGCCCTCACTGCATTTTCTGCTCCTGGTTTAATTGGTGGAAAGCAGATTTATATTCTGACAGCAGTTGCGATTCACATCCTTCCCTTCACCTTTCTCTTACTCTCTTTCCTCTCAGATAAAGCTTGGGAAACATATCCATGAGCACCCCTGTTTCTTCAATCAATCACAATGGCATTTCTTTTTAAAAGAAAATACTAATAACTTGTAGAGTTGTTGCTGCTGCTGCCATCAGCGTATTCCTATGGCTGAAACAGCTTGTTGTCAAATCAATAATAATTACACAATGAAAGGCCTTTTTCCACTAATGATTTTACACAGCAGAGCTATATTAGGGGAGTCAGGGTAATAAACATTGCTCTTTTGTCTATAGAGAGGGAAAAAGTTGATGCGATGTAGCTGCAGTGAAAATAAAGAGCAAAAATGTGGGTGATTGACTTGAGGAAAGTGCAAAAGGTCTTTAATCACTGTGCTTTGACTCTGCATTTCTGTGGCAGATTAGACTTATTTTAAACAGCATATGAGAACTTTCTAAGCAGGGATCAAGCATTAACACTCAGAAGAGAAGGTATTAGCATGATGATTTGAAAACAGGACAACTAATGGCAAACAAGAACAGCAAGTAAAAATACAGCTGGTGGTGCAAACATGTCAAGCTGACATAACTTTAATATGTAATAACCACAGTGCAATTCGGAGAATTATTAAAGGCAAAGAAAATATATGTGAAGTGCAGATTTGACAAGGTAATTGTTTTTTGGGATGCCATCAAAAAGTCAATTTCTTTTTCTAATATTTGAAGTAATGACACCGAGCTGAATTATTAATGTCTCCTATGGGCTCAGTGGCATGGAGAAAAAAATAGGTTCAGAGGTTCTGTGAGAAACAGACATAAGGATAGACTCTAAGATTAAGTGGTAAAGGAGGAGGTAGAAAGGAGACTGAGGTTACAAAAGAATGATTTTGATTCAAGCAGTCAACCACACACAGAAAAAAAAAAAAACACTTGCACATGACTTATCATTGTTAAATTGCACAGCACAAAATAATGGCAAGCGTGGGCTGCATACAGTAAATCTGTAACGCACCCACACATGCACACCAACTGTTTGCATGTGATTGGTCAGTGTGTCATGTCTAAGGTGTGTTATGGATATTTTCTGTGGTTTCCCACTCGATAGCAATGCTATTATGGCCAATACAGTGCAAGAAATCACATTAGTCTGGCTTACAGCCTCTCACAATGTTTGCTCCTCTGGCTACTTATTAGATAGATTGTGCTCTCCCTTCTTTTTATCTTTTTCTCTGTCATTGTCTGTCTCTGTGTGTATTTTTCTTCTCAGTGAGAAGTATTGCTTTTATCCGTCTGATATTGCCCTTTTATTAAAATTCAGATTTCATCTAGTCCCCAGCCAATAAGATGGAGGCAGGGATGTGATTTTGCTCAGCAGCTAGGATGGTACTAGTCTGTAAATGCTGCAGTGAAAGCTGCCTCACCTGGCTTAAGGAGCTGCAAACCCACCTAAAACAATTTCATTTGTCACTGTGTCAGTGGAGAGTTTCACTGCTCCATGAAGGTGTGTAAGTGCTTGTTTCAAAGGGCTTTTCACCTCAACCAGATAAAAGTATCTGTGGAGGAAAATCCCTTACTGTAAATCAACTGTTGAAGCATTCACACAAACACAAAAAAAAACAAAAAAAACAAAAAGAAACTTGTGCTTATTGTTTTTACAAGGTAAAACATTTGGACATTTCTTTCTAATCAAGGCTTGAAAGGCACACAATTTAGAGACATGTTACATGTCCATCAACCGGTTATGTAATGTGCTGGGTATCAGTGTTGGGTGATGTATCAGTGATGCATGAGTAATGCTTCCTATGACATCTGTGCACTCCATGAAACAGTAAAAACATTGGCAGTGGAAATACTTCATAAAGCAGGTAGGCTATCTTTTTCAGACACTGAAAGCTATTTTTATGAGTGTTGGATTATATTATATTACCTATTTTATATTATATTATATTGGTCTGGGTGAATACCCGATTCTGATTGGCTGCGGGTTGTCCGTTAAAAAATGATGATGGAAACCCAAAATCCCAAACCCAAAACCAATGATATCGTCAAATTGCCTGATGACAGTTCTAAATTATTGCGCTGGCTCAAACACTAATTGGTAACCATGGCAACATAGACTCTGAGCATGAAAAGTTTTCTTTAACACATCATGACCACTGGAGTCTGTAATGAACAAGAAGTGCACTGGCCCTCTGAAATGATATTGTGTCATGTAACATTAAGCCATGATCTCACTTCCCGTTACTGATCAACTGTTGTCAACTGTTGTCTGCGGCAGAGAGACCAGAGTGGCATGGGACGAGGGCCCGTCACAGCCGCTTGCGGCTTTAATTAGGCTATTATTATTCTTTTCTTTTCTGTCCAATCCCATTGGGCATTTAGTGTAATAGGGTTATGTAAGGTCATGTACAGTAGGTTACTGGTCATTGTGTGAATCGTATATTATCTGTAGCTCTTTGCTACAATGGGTTCAGGTTTATGAATCATCAGAATTACTGTGGCCTTCAAAGCATCTTACTTGTGAAAGAACACTTTGTAAAAGTCTTCTCCTGTTCTGCCTTTTGTTCACCTCCTTAGCCCCTCTTAGTTTGTGTGTCTCATTATTTCTTCATACCCTGTTTATGGTGACCCCTGCAAACTCTCTTTTTTGTGCTTTAGGATTTTTGTGTTCAGAACTGAAGCTGAACTTTGAAGTTCGGTAGGCCAAGGCAGCCATTTGTCATCCTTGTATCTTGTCTTGTTTCTGGTAACAGCATGAACTTCAGCTCAGGTAGAGCCACGACAGGCAGTCATACATGACAAATCAGAGATTTAATCAAAAAGCTAATTTTCATTCAGGAATAATATCAGGCCTTTTTCATTGCAGACAACATTGATCCACTGACTGAACAGAGAAGTGAGTGATGCAATGTTAGCTGTGGCGTTCAGTTTAATCACAAGCTAATTGCTGTTTCATGCAAATACTGATACAGTATGTGCTTGAGTTTTATTGCTTTTCTTGCTTCATACCCATTCTTCAAAACAGCTCTGTGAATTGTTTTATAATTAATCCTTATTATTATTTCCTGAAAATGCAATCTCCACACTGTTGTTAATAATGAAAATTCTGGTAATAATGATTAAAAATGATTTAATTACACCAATACGGCTGTATTAGTTGTTGTAGCTCATGGAGCGTGAATAACTTCCCCTGACTCTCCAGACAGTGCTCGCTATCCTCTAGACCTGTTTTCTGTATCTGGTGACAGTAAGGTTGGATACCTCAGGATGGCCCTGGGGCCAAGCCATCCATGAAGAGCTATGAGTGTATAAACATCTCTTCCAGCGTCGCCATCAGCCTAGAGCTTGGCAGGAGACACACTGGGAGTGAAGTGATCACGTACTAAATGCCTCCCTGGTGTGATACCTGCCAAGAAAGGCCTAAGCTTCAGGTGCCAGGGAAAGACAAAATCAACATCATCTATGGTGTTGGAGCAAAGTGACAAGCCCGAGGGGTCATTCGATTTTGCGTAACAAGTAGCTGTGTCAACGAGGCTTTCAGGGCTTTACCTTAGTAAGCCAGCAAACCTTGCCATCTTTATACTGTCCATCTATTTGTCAGGGCTGCCATCAATAATTTCTATGAAAATTCACAGTATAGTAAGTTTTATCAAACCAATGGACAAAGTATTTTCAAGAAAATCAACTACTGAAAAAGTTTGGCAAATCTCTATAGGCTACTATTTACTGTTGACAACCTCAGCTGCTGGTTCAGTCTGTGCACGTATCTGTTTCAACCATGGAAAGAAATAAAACAGTTTTAGACTGACTTTCCATGACATTTGATATGCACTTACTGTATGTTGCACTGAGATTTTTCTTGTATCATCAAATTTCTCTTGTGCATGGAAAAACCTAACATTTCCTGAGCACATACATGCTGCTCAGGTCAGCACCTAAAACTTGAGTAAATGAACAGTGAATCACTCTTGAGTGCCACCCACAAAATACCAACTTTGCAAGATAAATTGTCTGTTTCATTTTACTGAATTAATTTATAACGTGAAAGAGAAAAATGAAATCATGTGCTGATTGAAATTACTGTGTTTCATAACACGTGTTACTTCATCCCTGAAATGCATAAGTGCCCATGTCTTAATGTCACTTCATTTGCTCGAGGTTGGCTTGTAAAATATAAATTACATGTTGCCAATAATGTCATAATGTCATACAGTTTTATAAGAACTTGCACTTTATCCACCATGTGCATACTGAGTCACCATATAAGTACAAGGCAGTGACTCTACTGTATATTGGAAAAAAAGGCATCAGTATGTTTGAGTAATGCTGATGTAGGGAGGGTCATTTCCTTTTTAAAATGGATGAACCTATTAAACGCCCAGTGTCCAGTGTGCTGATGACTATGTGTGTGTGGGAGGTGAGCAAGTTAAGCTCTTTGTGTTTGCATAAGAGCATCTCTTCTTCAGCAGGCTGACATGCACAGATCCTCATCGGCCCTCAGGGTGACTTTTACCCCTGAACACTCTTGTGTTTGAGAATAACTGGTTGACAACAATTCGGTTTTCTGCATCGCTGAGCTCTACTGGGCATTCTGGATGACTTGTATACACGGATGGATGGAGGGATAGATAGATGGATATGCAGTTCTTAAAATGCAGCAGCAGAGAGTAAAGATTATGGAGTGAGAGTATGTACAGTGCACTCAGCGTTCTGGCTCGACCTTCGCTTTTTCATAGTGATGTCCCAGCCTTATGCTCAAACAATATTTGAATATCATTTAAAGGTGTTCAGAAAAGAAAATTGATTTTGAGCCCACTATGGGTCTTAAAATTAGTGTGAACACTCATCTATTAGATGATGTAGCCCAAATTTATCGCAAAATTCTATTTTCGAGTAAATCTGGGGTGAAAGTGGGGTAGTTTTTTTTTCGTATTGGATGCAGGCACACAAATTATGTGTCACGCTGATCATGATACTTATACTGTGATACTGGATCCGTCGTCTGTCAATCAAATGTCTGAGAAAAACGAGGAGACTCACAAACTAAATCCTAATCCTAAATCCCTACTCCACTCACGGTTCTTTCGGTCCATCACTTAGCCTCGCTAGCCAAGTTAGCAAGATGTAACGTAGCAAGCCTACTAGAATATCCCGCCCTCTCGATAACGACCAATCAAAGGCACGACAAACAGGACAAGCGGCCATTTTTGAACACCCATAAAAGGAGGAGGGGAGGAGGGTGTTTCATAATATTCAGAATCTTTGTTATGGCATTAGAACAGTAATTCAGGCACCTCAAATTTCTCCTCATTACCTCTGAGATGTATGTACACCTTGTTTGGAGTTCACCTTGGTCCATTCAGCTGATAGTCACGGAGAGTCAAAGCTAACTAGATTCATTCTGAAAGTGGAGGCTCACTTACTTTCTGATATTCCCTCTGATTCCCACTTGCTCTTATCTTTTCATCTTATTTCAACCTCTGCTGAAAGCCATTGTCAAGCACCCTCAATGCTGCGTATATCCCACAGAGAGCAGAGGCTCTGGTGCCTGCTGTCTTTCGTGGCTGCAGTTGTGCTCATTTCAATTTATGGCCAGTCTGTTAAAACTGGTAGTGTGTTTCTGGTTGTTTCTCCTTAAGCTCTCTATGTATTATACTCCATGATTCAAACCATGCATCCCAGCTAATTACCTGCTTATGTGGACAATGGAATAGCAACCATACAAACTATTTTTGTGTCCTCCCACACAGATGTTATGCTAAATGAAATTAAATTCGGCTTCTAATACAATTGAATAGAAGGAACCCGATGAAATTCAAGGTGTCCCTCTTAGTCACTGCAATAAGAAAACATGCAACTATTAAAAAAAACATATATATTCATTGATTTTACTGCTTATCCTGCACTAGGGTCATGGGTCTCTCAGCTGACTTCGGCCAGTCTATCGCAGGGCTAATGTATACAGACAACCATTGACACATACAGTATGGGGAATTTAGATTTGTCAAATAACCTGACCTGCATGTCTTTGGTTTGTGGGAGGAAGCCCGAGTACCCAGAGAGAACCCACGCATGCACAACCTCGAACCAAGAACCCTCTTGCTGTGAGGTGACAGTGCTAACCATTGCACCACCATGTCACCTGTACTGTAGTGTTAAAAAAAAAAACCTAATACTATATAAAAACAAAATCAGAGGCACACAGCTCAGAAATGTAATTGTCATCGTCAGATAGAATGAAGAACATCTCTCAGAAGAGTAGGTCGGGATGTGTTCACTACAGGAAAATTAATGTGTAAATTTATTCTATTTGGTTAAATTTATGACCAATTAAGCAGCCAAGACAACACAACTGACAAATGGATTACCTTGAGAAATGAATTTTAATTTCAGTTTTCCTTTGAACACAAACTGAAATAAATGATGAATAGAAAGCCTTAAAAACCGTATTTGAAAGAAAGTACCTTTTGGTTTTTACTGTATGTTGTTCATAAAATACAAATGACAAAATACTACAAAATAGGATCATCATGTTGGAGGTTATATTTATTAATACTTTGAATTATAATACCACCTACTTTATCTGTTGTTTCACAAAACTAAAAGAAAAATCACTGCCTATATCCAATCCATTCTACACACACACAAACAAAACATACAGGTCTAAAGACACTCACGGACAAGAGACTCCCAGATTGCTCCGATAAATTGAACATGTGAACGCTTGAGCAAGTGATGCCGAGTGTACGCTCTAACGTGCCATCAGCCTGTCTGCCCAAGAGCCCTTCTATGTAATTGTGCATTCAAAATGACTGTCGTTATTATTGTTGCCATGCAGAAGGAGTAGAGAATGAATGGACAGATTTGGGTTTTATGGCTTGCCACTTAATGTGGCAGCAGACACCAGTTGCTGGAAGCAGAAACTAGTGTTGTGTGTGCGTGCATGCATCTGTTGTGTGCTGATAGCCCAGACATCAGTGTAATGGACTCTGTTTTGATTGAAAGGCCCAGCAGAGGAGTTTAGGGACTAATAACTATTATGAAATTGATAACCTTGGCAGTCGTTGGCTCAATTCGCACCCTCTACTGTTTTCAATAAAACAAGAGAAAAGCGGCATCAATCACAAATTATGCCCCAAATATGCACCCACTTCATTTTATTCAGCTATTTCTACTGTGTTGTAACAATAACGAAACAGTGGAGGAGGAAGTGTAATGTCTCTGACTATCAGGCTTATGAGTGGCAGCTCATTGATTTGAGTTGGATGTGATGCAAATCCTTGGTCAACGTATCTGCAGCAGCTCCTGCCCAAATGTGCCCAACTAGGCCTTTTAATGCCCAGTCTGTGAGACGCGGCCAATTCATTACACACATTTCTGAATACATGTCATAAATGCATAATTTTCTTCTCTCCTCTCTTTCATGTTCCTTATACAGCTGGTCACCATACTGTAGTTTTTAGCAAGGGAGTAGAGCCAGTGGCACGTTGACTATTTTCAGCAGAGGATTAATACACATTTGGTGTTCTAGTAAGTATACAACAGGAGGACAGTGACAGTGTGAGATTGTGTAGGAATAAATAACACTACTTGTGTGTATGTGATTATGGTAATGTGGGAACATGTCACTTGGTGTGATACTGTGGATCACACTAACTAATTTATCATTTACAGTATTTTCTGGTTAGTTCTGAACAAACATGGATGGATGTGTTGTTTTATCTTATTTTCCAGATAACTGTGTATACTTCACTCATAACATCCATGTTCACGTGTTCTAAATCTCACAAGATACAGTTGCTGAGGATAGAACTGCTGATGTTGAGTGCCTTTAGGTCCTCTTAGTCACTCTGGTGTATAATCTATGCCTTAGCTTCACATTTGCACAAGAGCTACAATTTTCTTATGTAGCTGGAAGAATTGAGAGATGTTCTACAAGAGCATAGATTGCAAGAGCCTTTTAACATTTTTTTTTCTCTCAAGCTTCTCATTACCAGCCCCACTCCCTTCTACTTCACATACAACAAAACCCTGAAATATCCCTATGTCAGCAACTGAAAAGGATGCTTATTTTGTTCTCCAAACTTTAGAAAAAAAAAAAGGTCAAGGGTGAAGGTGGCTTTTTAATAAATCTTCACTTTGTTATATATTGTAACTAATGCAATAATGTATGCTTTAAGTGAAATAAGTAAGTCATGTTAATTGGTGCCCTTTCATTTTGGACTCTGTTTGCTGTGTCCTTTTGCTGCATGCATTAAATCCTGGGGATGGTTTATATTAATTTGTGGTAACCCATAAACTGGCTGCGAGCCAACTCATTCATCATCCCTTCTCCTCCATTTTAAGGCTGCTCTGTCTCTACCACTCTCACTCTCTTTCTCCCTCTCTCTCTCTCTCTCTCTGTCTGTGTGTCTGTCACTAACACACCTACTGTACCTGTGTTGAGAAACTCGGGCCCCATAAAAGATGGAGACTCAGGACCCAGAGTGAGACTTGGGGGAGAAACATTAGGAGAAAGACAGATGAGTGCGGGAAAAAACAGGGAGCTCCTTCATACTTTACATGCTAATTGAGGTGATGCTCTGACACGCTGTAAGCATCCTGAACACAGCACTCAAACAATGACCTCAAGGTGATGGTGAAGTGTAACACACTGTCGGCAGCTGATGCCATGAGAGTGGCTGCAGCCAGACTGTGTGTGTGGTATTGGCTCATCCTGTTAACACTAAACCTTACCTCCTTGTGTCTGTTTATTGCTCTGTCAGATTTTCATATGAAATCCATCACATACTGTAATGTACTGTACTGACTGACCTGCATCACCTGATCAGAAGTGGAAAAAATACATAATAGAGTTCCTGCAAGATTCAGTTCACATCTCCAGTGATTTTCAGCCCAGAAATTAATCTCCAGCAAGATCAAAATCAGCTTATTGGATGTTTCACTTAACTTTGTGGATAACCGCACTTTTTATTTATTTACTAATTAGAACAAAAGGCAGCCTCATTGTTTGTTCAGTCAACCAACAGGGGGAGCCAAAAAAACACAGACAAAATACAAAGACACATGCAGAGAAAGGTTTGGATTATAAAGAAGGTTAGGATCATTTTGAATGATATGATGTCCTGGGAATGACTTGTCAGTGAATTTGTGTACAGTACATCATATGTTAAATTATGATCAATATGATCAAATGTTATTAAAATAATATTAAATTCCTGATTATGTCGTCTGGAAAAATGAAGAACCAATAAGTCTATGCATCTCTGGAAGCAACAGAAACAAACACATGAATACATCCGTCAAACAAACAAACAAACATACACACATACATCATTCAACTCATTTTACAATCAGTGTTTCTCCTTCTGTGTATGCTATGCCATATACCTGAGAGGAAAATAAAGAAAACTCTTATTAAACCTTAGCTGCTTGAATACATATCCAAATATCAGGCATCAGTCCAAAGTTCTGTTTTTAGCCTGGACCTGGTTCCCTGCCAAAACCGTTTCAAATAATGAATACCTCCTTGATGAGATTAAAATGGAGGCAAAGTAAGGATGAAGTCAGGAGCAGTAGTGTTAAAAAAAAAGAAGAAGTTAGTTTCTTTTGACAGCCTGTGTGGAAACAACAGAGCAGAATAGTATTACCACTTTCTGTCTGCTGTATGAGGCTATGCTTGTAACTTGGTCTAATGCTTTAGTCTAAACTCTTCAACACATTTTTAAATACCAGCTACTGAAGCCATTTGTTTCAGATGGATACTATTAGCTGTAGTGTCAGTAAGGATGAGGCCTGCAGTCGGCTTTTGAAAACAAGGGCAGTAATAAGATTTTGTGGTCATGCATGAGAACAGTGTCGTTCTGAGTTAAATTGAACTTTTCTTGAAAAACCATACTATCCTTTGTCTCTCTTTTGGTATGTCCCAACTATATTCCCTTTTTGCAATATTTCAACGATGTAAATATGGCGCTGTGGAATTATTTGTGTAATTAATTATTTATAGACAGTGATCAACTGTCCATAGGGCAACATTGGCTAATGCCACAACAGCTGTGTAGTGATGCCACTATGTTGATCTGGCCGATATTCTCAAATATAAGAGACATTGTATAACTTTGTAGAGCAGGCGTCCTTGTATTGTTGCAGCAGCCCTGGTTTCAATTCGATTTACTGGGTATAGAATTTTTGTTTGTTTGTTTTTTGTTTTGGGCTTTTTATGTCGTTATTGCATAGTATAGATGAGAGAAAGGAAATGGGGAGGCAGAGAGTGACTTGCAGTAAAGGGCCGCCCAATGTGGGATTCGAACCAGGGCCAACTGCAGCGAGTGGCCTCTTTGGCGCCAGTCCGTCACTGTTTATAAGTTTAACAATTTAGCTCCATGTGACAGATAGCCCTCAGAATGATGTAACCCAACAAGTCTATAAAATGTGGAGAAGCTAACAGATTTTTGTTTTAATTAATTGAGACACACTATTTCACAGAGAGGCTGTGAACTTGAAGTCGGTATAGGAGTCAGCCGGGGTCATGGCACTGATACGTGTGAGTGTCTGTGTGCCTGTGTGTGAGAATCTGCTGGAGAGCCAATGCCACAATCGCCACAATAGCCTAATTGTTCTTTTGGTTGACTAATACTGGGAAAGCCTTGTGGACACAAAAGCTTTAATTAAATTAGCTGGAGGGTTTACAAGTATGGGACGCTGTTGTTGTGGATGCCTCTGCACTACAGAACTCTGCTTTTGTAAAATCAGAACTAATAAACCAGACTGGCAAGTGGTGGCCGGGCAGAGACACTCAGTGATTACTGCAGTGACCCATGTGTCCCAACTATTGTTTAAATGATTGGTACCCACACGCCACAGCTGTGCAAGTCCCCAGTAATGCGTTAGTATCCATGTTGTAAAACCAAATGCAAGCTGAATGATTAAAATAAAAAGTGTCTTCTAATCTTTACCAGTATTGCTATGCAGTCATGTGGATAATGCCTCCAAATAGAGATGTAGAGGAAAATGGAGAGGAAAGGCAGAAAAGTGTGAGACGGGCAGGGCGTGAGTGTGAGCAGAATCCTTAGCGCCAGTAGGCTGATTTATCATTGCCCCCGTTGCTATGGGAACCACCATTCTGGGCAAATCATAGGATACTACAGTGTATGTTTTTTTTTATTATTTGTTGCACAGTTGAAGGGACTTGTGAGTTTACCCTGTCTGCACCGGAGAAGAAAAGGTCTCAGAAAAGTGTTACTTTGGCAAAAAGAAGTAATTTTGAAGTAATTTAGTCACGCACTTAGAGGTTTCAAATCCAGCCTTTATTATTATAAGTGAGAGGAAGAATCATTACAGTGAGATAATTCCACTCAGCTCTGCTATAACTCCTCTTGCCTTAAGATAACTTGTAGTGTGTGCTTGCAGTGACATGCCTCAGGCACTGGCCTCGGGAGAGAGATGTGGAACTGAAAGGAATTACTTCAGCCAACTGGCCGTATTTTGGACTTTCATTGGGTAAACAATTTTCACACCAAATGAACAACAAATGTTTTATTTTGATACTGCAAGCTTTGATGCCAATAGCACTTTGTAACAGTGTTGTTCAGAGGCTTAGCTACCAGCTATCCTTGCTTTTGCAAGACACAAGTTTACACTACATCTTCTGGGCAAAAACAACAACAACAACAAAAAATGATGGAAATACTTTTAACATTGGGATTGTAACAATGACAAAACATCCAAACAGCTGTTTTTAATGAATCAAGGTGTTTTTTCAGCAGATGGAAAATGAAGAGTATAACCAATTGGCAAACACAGTAACCTACATAACCTCATAAGGTCAACAATGTTGCTGCAGCCGCAAGATAAAAATTTAACAATAACTAACCTTACAATTTGTCTTCAGCAATTCTTAAGCTTTTCAGACTTCAAGATCAGCACTTGAGTAAGCTACTGACTATTACACAAAGGACTTTGGTCTCCTTGTCCATGTCAGATGGAAGTGGAGAATGTGAATGAATATAATGATGTGCACTAAGTATCAGAATTTCTGTGCTTGGAGATTTTAATCAGAGAAATGTGAATAAAACTTTCAGTATAGCCAAGGCCAAACACATACACACACAGTTGAATTATTTAGTTTATACACCATGGTTAGGAGTACCTTACCTCCACCTGCTATAATCTGTTAAAATCCTGGATGACCTTTACGTTTTTGTATCATCGTTACAAAAATTCACTTAGTGGCACTAAACATTCAGTGAGCCAACTGGGTTCAATTTGAAAAGTGAGAGTTTGAAGCTGAAACACATACAATATGGAGTAACAAGAGCCGACCACCACTAACAGTGAAATACATTGGATAAAGTCAGCTACTCTTGTCTATCTACACAAAGCAACTCGTAGATCCAACTAAAAGATCATTCTGAATTTTTATGTCACGTATTCTGTGGCCATGACTTTGTGTTTAATCTCCATCACTACAGTATTAACTCCTGCAGTCCAATACAGCATACTGTGTATTAACAATTTTCAGAGCAACTCAATCACTCCTCACAAACTGTAACCTAGAGATAACTACTGCAATGCAATTGTCTGAGCTTGTGTGCACATCAAATGTAATACCAAGTCTTAATACCAAATGGAAACCAGGAAAGGGTTAGCTATCAGATGAAGGAGGTGGCGATCCACAGGACATGGGTTCATTAATACTTTTCCTTGTAATTTACTGAATAGATTTACCCCCATGTGACCTCTGTGTAGTTTTGAAATAAATAAATAAAAAAGGAAAGGAAAAAATGCCATGTTTGTTTGAACTAGTCGCATATGGTACACTTACTGTACAACTGCGGGCGAGATGTTTCCGCTATAGTTTGTTTTATTGAGTCTGGAGTGGAAAAGGTCAGAAACACTGGTCAAGGAAACTTTCTTAGCGGAAATACAGCAGGGGTTAGCTATGCTGATGGGTACTTGCTCTTAACAACGTCCCCACCTACAAGTTGAGCTCAGGTCACTCAGCACATACCAGCAGTGCACCCTGCTCCCTCTTGAACACTTTGGAGTTCTGTCTTTAACTTTCATCAATCACTGCAGTGAGTACGTATCGTTAGCCAGGCTTCACTCACCTCACCTCCTCTTTGCATGAGGATGTTTTCTTGTTTTGGTTTTCAATGAGAGGGATTATGAAAACGCACCCAGCTGTGTTCCCTTTTCCTCCCCTCCTCCCCTCAAATTATGGTAGGAAGGAGGAAAACATGTTTACTATGCTTTCTCATTCTCTCTCCCTCCACAAGTTGACAGCACATCATAAATCCATCTCGGCCCGGAGGAAGAGCATCTCAAGGCTGCTGCTTCTCTCCAACAAAAATTGTCTTATCCTTTAAGAAGAAGAAGGAAAAAAAAAAGAACCTCCAGAGGAGGAGGAGGTGGGGTGTGTGTGGTGGTGGTAGGGGGGAGAGAGGGGGTGTAGAGAGAGGAGAAGGAGGATAAAAAGGAGGCAGGAGGAGGCTCAAAGAGAATTATTCATCTTCTGTTTGGAGAGCAAGTTTGTCTAAATGAGGCTGGTAGAGCTGATGTAGTACAGACACTTCAGTCGCGGTTTGGAGTGTTGCAGCCTGCAGGATACACACACATGCATGTTTATGTGCCTGCTGTAAACACACTGATTCCCTCATAAAGGTTACTACACACACCCAACACCTTCCGTCTTATTTGGCATGGCGGACATAGACAAGGTATTAACAACTGAGTGGGAGCCTCTCGAATACTCCCAATTAAAGGAAGTGACTGTGATTACCAGGATGTATATGCTTGCATATGTGTTTGTGCATGCATGGTACATTTTAATATGTGGCTGATTGTGTTTGTCTGGTCATGCTGCGCTGAACAATGTTTCACTTGCCTTTCGCTGTGCTCATTTAATCCCTAAATTGGCTGATTACCAGGGCCAAAGACGTGTTGATGCATTCTAATGCGCTCACAGAGGAGTCGGCGTGTGAGCGAGAGGGTCTCGTCATGAGTGTTTCTGGCCCAAGGGCACACTGATATTGTCAGCTTTTTAAATCAAACTCCTGTTTAGTCTCGTGTGACTTCCCAAAAGAATTTGTTTTCTTCTTTTGTTGTCATGCAAAGCATCTCAGAGTTAGTCACAGCATTGCAGCTCACCACATCATTATTCCTGTATTCATCCACAATCAAATGGAAGGACAAGAAATTATATTTAAATGGCATTTTATTATGTTGTGATCAAAAACCTAATTGCTGCCTGAATTATGTTTACAGTCCATGCTCCTCTTCCTTACTTAGTCAAGGCAATGTTCATAGTCAGTCGCTTCATAGAAACTGTTTTTTGTAATTACGTGGGGATAATCTGTTTACAAGATTATGTTTTAACTATTCTTGTAAATTGCGTCAAACTTTGTTTGCTGTAGGGTTTCTATTGATCAAAGACTTGAGCTGCACTGTCTGATCATATCATATCATGGGAACATAAGCTCCATGTGGCCTCAGTCATACAGTGTTGATGCTGATACACTAAAAGTAATGTGGTTTAAAGTCTGGATGAACAAACAGGAGCACATGCACATCTGCAGATACTCACTGAATTATTGTTTGATATTGGGAGTTCAAAAGTTCAGCTTGTTTTGGATGTTTACATCCATTTCCTCACAGGGCTTAGCAGAATCAAATCTGGCAACATCTACTGTGAAATTCAGTTGTATTGCAGATACCCGGTGCCCAGTGGCAGTTGTTGAAAAAACACATTACTTTTTTTAACCTAATTTCAGATAAAATATGTTAACAATTTGTGTAGGAAGTTGTATGTGGATGTTTCCTCTTTAATATAACTCAAATAGCTCCTTCTGCCTCAAGTGTCTTAACTAAGTGAAACATACTGGACCAAACGGGAGCTGCAGTTAGTGAGACAGATCAGTCAAACGTACTTCTTTCATTCATTCAACAAATAATTCATGATCATCTCAAGGTGAAGCTTTCTGACTTGTGTGAACATTTGTTTGTCAAGTGATTTTTGGTGGTTTAGCTCAATAAACTGTAACACATTTTGATCTGTGTTTATTTCACCCAGTGCCATCATCTGATCAAAAAATTCTATTTGTCTGATTTAGTAAATAAAAGATGAAAAGGTCAACACTAGTTGAAAAAATAGCCCAATAGATGTACAACTAAACATTAAGTAGACACCTGAATCATCTGTGCAATCAAACAGACTCTTGTTCACAGCACCATCATTACCTGACCACTCTTCTCTCAATGATTTCCAGAGAAGCTTCTTAGGATCAGCTGATCTGAGCAAACAGCCAGAATTTCCACTTGAGATGAAAGTTCTTATGAGATACAACATATAGCACAACAACCACTATGAAACACTCTAGACACATACTAGTGAAAACACTTTTCATGACTGTGAGTCTGCAATTCGGTAAAGCAGGAGGAACACCGTCTCTCTTGGTATGACACAGCTATCAGCTGTTCACTAAAGCAGCCCAGTCCTGCAAGGTCATTAGCACTGATGGCACCAGGATAGTGAGATAATTTATTCATTTGTTCAATTATAACATCATAATGAATCCACACACAGGGCAGATTATGCAAGTTACTTTCCAAAATGAAATTTATTTCTAATTCAATCAAATACAATAAACGAAATCAGGTAGACAAGATGGAACAAACAGCAAATAAAATGAAGATCCAAAGGCAGGAAGCAGTACATTAGTAAATTAAAAAGTGATTATATCTGTCTGTTCCGGGTGTAACGGAAAGAATACAATGCAGTGAATGAAAGAAGTCATGGTGCTACAAAATCTGACCGAAGTGGCAAATTGTGTTACCTTGGACGTATCGACACAATAGGCCCCAGAGAGAAAGGTTTTAAAGGGGTCCTTGTGCTCCAGACCTTTGCACTCCAACTCAAAGAGACACTAAAACAGCTACATTTGTGTCCCTTAATGGTCTCATTTTGTATCACTTTGTAGTTGTTTTGCATCTCTTTGTGTTCGTTTTACTTGTCTTTGAAGCCATTTTATGTGTCTTTGTAGTCGTTTTGCATCTCTTTGTAGTAGCTTTGTAAATGCCTCTTCAAACAGAGCCTCTGTTCCAGGACCCTCTGACCTATTGGGCCTGTGTCCAGTGGGCCTGTTCAGTAATCCATCCATGCATGTGTATCCGCTTTCCTGGTAACCGCCAGTGTCGGTTTCTTTTAACAATGTGTCTGTTTCCTAGCCTTAACTGAGGAGGCAAAACTGGCGTAGATTGTCTTTGGCGCTGAAGAAGAAAGGTCTGGACTCAGCAGTCATATTGATCTCTGAAAGTCGGGAATCTTGGACTCAGGTTGAAACGTAACACTAAATTGCAAATTCAAGTTTCTGAAATTGGAAGATTTGCATCCAGGCATGACTTAAACAAACATGTCGGCACCTTTCACTTTCTTTCAGGTTAGATCCGTTTCTCATGTCATTCTAAGTTCATTCAACGTGTTGCTGACCCAGCTTTAACACACTGTTTAACCAAGCGTTTTGCCCTAACAACTATGACATGTCTGTCCCCCTGAAGGATGGGAGAAACCCTGGTGATGAGGGTTTTTTTGTCATGTCATTAGGGGGTTTGAACTAAAAGTAGGGCAGCTATTTCTGACTCATTTTCATTACCACTAAAAGTCAGAAACACTTGATGTAAGTGGAACACCAGCGTAGAACGGAGTGAGAACCGGCTGCATGTGAGCAGCCTCACCAACCGGAGCTACCGTTTAGGCTGCGGCTCTGTGCCCACGTTGTGGTTACAATACGCAGCAGTCTCAACGTTAGGTTAGGTTTCTGTTCATCATTATAGTTTCAATAATGTTGCATTGCTTTGCTGAAAAGTCATAGATAAAACAACGAACAATAAATATTGATTTTGTGCAGGAAACAAACGGCAGCCTCCTGCGTCTTTGTGGATCGATCCACCCAATACAACCTCCTCCTAACACTGACTTCATCATTCTATTCACTATGTCACTCGACTTCCTCTCTTTGCTCCTGTCAAAAATACAGCTGACAGCGAAACATAACCGTGGGTCACAACGAGCGACATGTAGCCCTTTACAGGGAAACAGTCTCCTCTTGTCTGTTTGTCTGTCCACCGGGCTGTCCTGTGACATAAAACAAGTAGTCGCTGTCTTCCTCCTTTTTTTTAATTGTTGTGTGCTTGTATACCTGGGGAAGAGTGATGGAGAGAAGCAGAGAGGGAGACAGAGGAGGCTATTGAAGAAGAGAGATGGGCAGAGCGTAACAGAGTGACAGAGCAAGGTAGTAGAGTGGCAGGGACCGATAGACGTATGGGTCTTTCATGTGTGTTTACGTGTCTGCTGCCCAGAGCCGCTGATGCTCTGTATTTTGAATTGGTGGCGGCAGTGCTGCCCCACCACTGTGGATACTGGCTACATGACCCGCACAGTGTTTCAGCTTAAAGGGATAGTTTTATTTATTATTTGTTTACATGTAGAGTTGTGTGTGTTTGTGTGTTAGTGGTTTCCCACAACCACAACGGTTAAGTTGTGAATCATAAAGCCTCTGTAGCCTCTCTGTAGTTTATTGCTCTGAACCACCCGCCCTCGCATGTACCACACTCATTTTATCCATCATTAATGTAAAACTATTGATTTTAGCAGCTTTAAAGTAGGGGGAAGTGCAGCGATTCACTCAATATGGCAAGTCAGTTAACAAATCTCATATTTATTGCCACAAACCAGATCATCAAAAAATGTTCCCCTGCACACAATGTATGGATGAGCTGTTTAATGTTGAAAAGGGCTCTACTCGACTGACGTGCGGTATCATACCGCTGCTTCTGGAAATAGTTATGTTGGTTTCATCCAGCTCGCAGTGAGAGACATTCATACAAGACAATACCATAAATAAAAAACTGTAAAATACTTACACAGTTCATCATCCTCCCCATCATCATGATGGCAGGGACTGCCATGAGTGAATGCACTTTGAATAGTTTTACATTAATGATGGATAAAATGATTTTTGATTTTAGCAAATGGCAGCAATGAAACAAAGAGTGACAAATTTAAAGGGGTCTGAATACTTTCCCACTGTATGTAAAGTGGCTACCCTCAAAGTGCACGGTATAAAATGGTATTATTATTATTATTATTATATGATTAAATTTGACAGAAAACACCTAAAGTGTTATCCCTTTTCAAACACAATAGGAGGGTTACAGGGACAGAGAGAGAGGTAGAAACTGATACAGAGCAAAATAGAGTGACAGAGGGTCAGAGGGAGGCAGTAAAGGAACAAGGGGTAAAGCAACACAATGAGACTGAGCAAGATGGAGAAAGACTGAGGATGAGGAGATTCTGTGCGGTTGTGTGTGCGTGCTGGACGAGGCTGAGCTGCAAGAGGACACAGACCGAGAGGGAGACATCGTTATGCTGGTTTTGTCATCTTTGCTAAATGAATCCAGTGTTGTCCTAAAGCCGACAAAACCAGAAGCAGCACTGCACCTTGATGAATTTTTACCTCAACTCTCCTTCATAGCATGTGCATCTCATTTTCCTTTTATTTTTGAGGCAGTTAGTTCGGCACAAGCTTTCACATTTTTTTTTACTCCTCCATTTTCATTAAAAACATCTATGAAGAGGAGAGGAGCGACACAATGAGAACGCTTTATTTGTCAACCCACTGGGAAGCTCTCACAAATTGGCCAATTAGCAGATAGCTGTGTTGCTTCTCAATGTTCACTGCCACTAACTAGTGACATTTCACTCAGACCACCCACACACACATACACAAATACACATACACACATGCACATGCACATTAACACTTGCCGCAAGATATACAGTACACAACCATGTGCATGCAAACATACTTGTACTTAAAGTATAGTCTTTGTGGTACATACTGTACATTCAAACACAGTGATGTTGGTGTGCATTAATAAACACATGGATACATTAGACTGAGAAAGAATGAAAGCAGGGATTAAGAATTAATTTGGTTCCTCTTTAGCAGCATGGCTCATATCAAAGAGACATGGCTTTGTCTGTGCACTGCTGTAGGCTGCAGGGCTGATCGGTCTAAATTGGCTCTGTGACAATGGGCCAGTGTTTGTATCTATCTGTGTGGGGGTGACTAGGTGTGTGGATGTGTGTGTGTGTGTGTGTGTGTGTGTGAAGGTCTTATCAGTCTTTGGCCATGGAGTGTGTGATGTGATGAGTCTGGGGTCACAGTGAAAGGACTCTCCTGGTTATCAGCATGCAAACTGCCAAAGCCAACAAGCCACCCATGCCCAATGTTAGATGAAGAATGGGATGGACTAACAAGAACAAAGACGAGAGACAATATTGGTAAACATTTTAAAAGGAGAGATGTGATGCCTTGATGCAAATAATGCTGGCTGGAATTATCAGAACGGAGTGTCAGACTCCCTCAACTCATTACTTCCTTAGTTAGACTTGTGGTTGCCTAATGTACAGTTGGCTGTCAGCTGAATATTGTGTATATGTGAGTACAATCAACAATAACAGTATGTGTACAATCGTGTCATATTACGTGTGCACATATCAACTGGACGTGTCACGCGTGCGTGCTTTGACGCCTGTGCAGCAGACAGCACCTGACGTGTAATGTAGTTTCCTCATTGACTTATAATGGCCCCCCGTTCACGCGCACGTTCACACGTGATGACTGCTGCACGCCAGTAATCACATTACACGTAGTGACCACGCGTAACATTCATGCGTTTTTTTAGCAAACGCTCGCGTGAAGCTGATTGAACTTTTTTGTCAGGCACATACGCGGAAACGACGTGCGCAAACTCTGTCACGCATTTGTCAGTTTATATTTCTGCATTACATATTTGAACGGTGAAAAGTGCGGAGTTTTGGACGGAAGTGTTTTAACATGAGCCTGGACAATTATTTTTTTCAAACCATCGGACAATATGCCCAGAAACACGAAAAATTCGCCGAAGAGCAACCCTGCTAACGCGTGCCAAGAAGCTGCGTGCATATGAAGCAATAAATACCAAAACAGGAGGGATGTGTCATCTGAGGGCAAGGCGGTTGAAACTGGGGGCAGGTATAAGGTAGGATTGAGGAGGAGAGACCTGGGAGGAAAAAAAATAAAATAAAAAAAAAATCATGTCACTGTGATGGTGTCCCAACTCGGAGAAGGCAAGGCAAAAAAAGAAACTTGCACTTGAAGGAGAGGGAACAGCTGTGAAGTGAGGTATGATAGTCAGTGAATAGACTAGTTTCTTTGTTGCTAATTTGTCTTTAATGTTCTTTAAAGTGAAAACATCTCACTGGTGATATTTTTTTGACTACCAATGAACTGTAAATAGTACCCTTTGAAGAAAACCTTCATATTTTCTCTGTTATTTCCATACTTAATATTTATTACCGGGGACGCAGGTGCAATATACGCATTGCTCATTCAGTGAAATCAGACTGACCACCTCCGAATGGATAACTGGAAGCTCGACCGGGCACACCGGTCCTTGATTGGTTTCATAACTTCACTGATAAAGCAGCAGCGTGATAGCTCGTCGGCTCGGAGTCTCCTTCTTCAACGACTACTCAGCCGAGGACCCAGAGGACCCAGAGGACTCAGCAGTGCTTTAGCTGCCCACTGTCTAGACAGAGAACTGTAAATAAAACCCTCTGCTCCACTCACAAGTTCTTCCATTTCTATAGCATCGACATGACTCTTTCACAAACCGGTAGAGAAACAACAGAGACAGAAAGACCAACTCCAGTCTAATGTTTTACAAGGATGCAGCCAACTTTTCCATTCTGCTGCACCCAAAAGTTTTCACTGCACCTTTTTGGTGCCATAGTACCTACAGTACCACTGTTATGAGTTCTTTGAGGGACTACGAGGACGTTTGGAAAGCAAAGTGTTTTCACACTACATTTCCCATGCACTGTGAAATTCCTGGACCAGTGCAGGATGGGCAAAAGCATTTACCAAGAATGTTTTCATTAATCAAGAACGGAAGTCGGACGTTCAAAGACAATCAGATACCATCGCAGTTTTGACCATAAACAATGCCAACTAGCGACCAAGCGGCATTATTCCGCCTGGACAGCGCCCAGGAAACCAATAGAGAATGTGAAGTTACGTCACGCCGTTGGAAGTTGGCCGCCATCTTTGGAGGATCGCGGATGTAAACACTTGCTCGCCCCCCCTGAAAAAAGTTCCCAAAGTCGCTTAAAAGTAATGATGGTGGGACAGTACTGCTGCATAAAAAATGCCACAGCAGTATATGCACTAATACGAAAAACGAGATAGTTCACAATGTCTGGATCAGTCAGTGGAGGGAGTAAATCTGGGTCTTAATAAGTTGTAGTGTTTCTGTTTACCTTTGTTTCTCATTAAATTTGAATTTATCATGATACGTTCCTCCTTCCTTTCCCTTCCTCTTCTCCGTTTCTTTTTTGTTTTCTTTTTTTGTCTGTCTTCCTCATCTCTTTTTCTTTCTCTTTTACTTTTTGCTCGTTTTCCTCCGTTTTTCCCACTCTGTTTACGTTTGCGTTCCTCCAAAGATGGCGCCGACGTCCCACAACGGCAAAGCGGTGTGACGTCAGCTTCACATTCTCTATAGGAAATGCTTGGCGAGTTGACCACTAAATAATAATATCAAAATAACAAGACAAAACGATATATTTATCGTCTCTGTGTAATCTGCACTACAACATTTTCCTTGATGAAAAAACACTCAACATTTTAGATTACTGCTTTGCTTTAAGGTTTTGAGTTTGAAACATTAGGGCCTATTTTTTAATACATTTTTGCACTTGACAGATTTTCCGTGGCATGTGTGAGCTGGATATAAATCTGCACTGAATATGTTTTCTTCACTCAGCTTCTGTCCACAAGTACACGTCTTCAAAAATCCATCTTGGTCAAAGTCTAGCAGATAAAACACTGACTAAGACCATGAAAGGAGAGAAGAAGACACTCACAGGGAGGAAGCAGAGAGTCTCAGTTTAGTATATGAATAAGGGAGGGCTCATAGGAAAGATTTCTAGTCCCACATGAAGCAGCAATGTGACAGAAAATTGAATCACAAAAGATGTCATGTGAAAACACTGTGCGATGCTCTCACCATGCTACATTAGTCCTTTTTCTGCTCGTTTTCTTCTCATTTGCTCCTATGCATCACTAGGGGTTGCACTTCATGAATAAAACTTGCACTTACTTTCAATATTCACTGTACAGTGTTTTTATAATGGTGAATAAAAGAGCAGTCATGCATGTATCTAAGAAAATCTTCTTTAATCAATTACTGTATGGGGTGTTTTTCAACTTTCATCTTCACACAGAGAAATTGTTGTTGCTTTCAGCTCATTGATTGTTGCTTATCATTGCTTACCTCGGTATTAAAACCTGTGCATGTGTCCCTTGGCTAGCCTATGACTCATAGGCTAAATTAAAATGCTGTGTTGATGACGTCCATGGTGTTGAAAGGTGCTGTGCTAATTTCCCCCCAAACATGTCTGCAGTCATCTTTTGAGAGTTATAAAATCGTCACCCTGATATTAAAGGGAAGTCAAGTGTTGCATTACGACTTCTTAAAAGTTTGAGGACATTCCATACTGTACATGGTAAGATGTAGTTTCACATCAGTAAACACAGTTTGGTTAAAGTACATCTGAAAAGTGTCTCACAGAGGGGGAGTCAGTACAACCTTTGTGTTTTTCTTTGAAATGTTTCTCTTATTTCTGCTGTAGCTGACAGTCTGATTAGATCTACACAACCATGGTTATTATCCTGCCCAGAGGCAGACGAGAGGAGGCAGAGCCTGGACGTGTGTGTCAGTGCTTGTGTGTGTATGTGTGTGTGTGAACATGTGCATGAGATTCATGCATCCGGCGCCCCATTGAGTCAGGATATTGGCCAGTTGCCTTTTGATGAGGAGAGAGATTGTTACATCCTCAAATGCCTGAAAGATGGATCTGTACTTCATCTTCCATCAGCTGGGTGAAAAGGTCTAGGTGTGTGTGTGTGTGTGTGTGTGTGTGCGTGTGTGTGCGCTACCCCTTCCTTACTGCTTATTAAAAAATACCCTCTATTCACAAATTGTAAATAATAGTGGGAGCCGAGTGCTTACAAGCTCCCACTCTGCATCTGACTGAAAAGTTTAAGGCTGGAGAGCTCGGTGTGAGGCGCCCGCAGCAGTCGTATGGGTCCGCCACGGTGTCTCACTGACAAAAAACAAATGTTTTTTTTGTTTTGTTTTTTTAACAGCGTTTCACCATCTTTCATCTCTGTCAGTCAGCCCCTCGTTCAGCTGCACCCGGTCTCTCTCTCTCGCGACTGCGGACGGACAATTTCAAAGGCCAAAAAAGCAGGCACCATATTGAAAAGTGAGATGTCCATGTCTGTTTTGATTTTAAAGGAGGTCATATTGTTACCTTCATACATTAATAGCATGGGAACTCACTCTCTTCAGAAATTCTCACTGTCTGTATCCAGGAACTGTTCCTTAAGACGGCCCTTCAGGTCTTCTGCAAACACTGCCCTCAGTTATTCCCCCAGGACAACTTCTGCCTTTCTTATTTCAGTTCTGACTGTGCCTGTGATTTTTACCAAGCTAATAGGCTACTGTATATGCCGCTGGCTGAAATCCAGGAAGTAGTGGTGCTTCCTGGTTGGTGCTTTCTAAAATGCTTACACTTGCTGGACACTTGATATAGTCTACTTCACTAAAAATGTCAGATTGCAATGTATGTGTACAATTGGATAGGTTTGGTAGTGGGCTGTGATTGCTTTTCTGACTAAATACGTCACAACTGTGGTGGTGAAGTTTTATACTGAAATTCATATTACTAAGGTATGTTATTGTCTTTCTGTAATTCCTTGGACACTGGCTCAAGTTTTGGAGCTTTAACAGTTGCCTGAGTTGATACTGTATGAGTGAGGTGTTGGATTCTGAGATGGATTTGAAGAGTGCATGGACAGGACAAGATAGAGCTGAAAATTAGATGAACAAATAAGAAAACAGGATGCAGAAAGAAATCTGTACTCATGCTTTTATCTTAGATAAAGAAATCTCAACAGATTCAGAACTTAACTGGTTAGTTGCGTTTTTCAATTACATATATGGGAATGAAAATAGTGACTCAGCTGAAAGGTTTTTGCCTGCCAGAGCAGCCAGTGTAACTGACAGACATAAAACTCTAAAAGACTTATAAAACGATTACCACAGGCTGGTGGTTAGTTTTAATTTCAAGCTCTACTAGCAGTATTTTGATATTTAATATCTGTGATGGCTGCCAGGAATTTCCAAAGTCAACAAGCATCTGTGACATGACAGTCTAACAAGCAGCAGAGCAGAGGATCAGTCAGAGCAGCCTGTTGACACTGTCTGACTGCTGCGGTAATAAAGCCAAATGATGGCAAACAGCAAGATACAATTTCAGCTCAGCGATGGAAAATAAAGCTGTGTAATGAAAGCACAGATGTAATCTGTGCACTGTTTGTAAAGGGAGAGGAAGAGGGACAGCAGAAGAAATATGGAGTTGGAGACAGAGAAAGATATATCCTGTAGATCGATAGAAAGATGAAAAAATGTTAAAAGCACAATTTTGGCGACAAGGAGGAGTGCTGCTATTTTTGCTCATTCTGTGGGAATGCATGATTCATCAAAAGTTGTTTTTCCTTGTACATTCTTGCTTCTGGATCCTTGATTTAAAAAAAAAGTTTTGTGTGGAATGTAAAAAAAATCAAACTAGGACTGATGATGAGTGTTGCTGTATGTAGGAGGAAATAACTTCACATGCATGAGAAAAGAAAAAAAATACAGTATATCAAAAAATAATCAAATCAACAATTCATTTCACAGTATAGAGTGTTTCTTTAAAAACCACAGTATTTCCTGTGGTGATGACAATGACACACTACATGAATAAGGTGAATGGATTACCTTATTTAGATACCTGATTGATCACTAGAAACCTTGTAGATCTGTGAGCAGCTAGAGTTGGAGAAAAAAAGAAGTTTAAGATTAATCAACAGATCACAATGAGTTACCAGTTTAGAAGATATGGTATTTGGATGAATTCCTGTCTTCTATGGGGCATAGATATGAAGTAGGCTAAGGACTGTATGTGAAAGATGGTAACCCTATGTTGTATTGCCATTTGAAATCCCCATTTATTACTTGACACAAAATCACAAATCTTGACAGCCTGACTTAAACAGTAAAAATCCACATGCTGTGATGTATGATTTTTTGAAGCCTATAGCTTTAGTCAATGAGCCCAGCTTTTAAACATTTTCTCTGTTCACTTATGTATTACAGGGCATATTGTCAGATTACATCATTATTTAGTTGTCCTCCACTCCTTTGCTGTCTCTCCACATCTTTAGTTACTCCTCTGTTTTTGTGTCCTTCCCCTCTATTCCTTTTTTTTTTTTGCAGTGGTCTTGGTTGCAATATATGGGTCAGTCAGCTATGATGAATTAAAACTAAATGTGTGTGTGCGTGTGTGTGTGTGTGTGTGTTAAATTGCTGCATTGTGTGTGCGCGTGCATGCATGTGGTATGTGTTTGATATATTAAAACAGTGCGTGTGCTGCATCCATCTTCAGGCAGCCATTCTGTGCCTGCCATAAATCACCATCAGTCTCACCATCACTTCCAGGAAACCTGACAGGAGATGCCACAGTGTGTGTGTGTGTGTGGGTGGGTGTGTGTACTGTGTGTGGGTGTGTGTACTGTGTGTGGGTGTGTGTTCTCGTGTGTGTGGGGGAGACCACTAGCTATGATGCTAATATCGAAAACGTTTATGTCAGAAGAGGTGCAATATGGGCTAAATACTTAATACATTTAGAACAGGTATAAAACTACCAATGATAAATCTAAATCTTAACTTTTCTCGGAGTTTGCAGAGATGTCCTTGTTAGTGTAATCTCTCATATACAGGAATCCTTAATGATGCCATTTAAGTCCAACACAAGGTGCTGAGGTAGAAATGATATGATATGATGGCAGTTCCTAAAGAATTCATGAAATGAAATATATATTTTATCAGCTTTAATCCTGTGTCCCCCCTTTTCCATCTCTCTCTCGATATAAACAACATTTATGTCAAAATATATTATACATGTTAATCAATATCCTTGACGAATCCCTCCCTACAAGTTTCTTCCTACTAGAAACACATGAACTGAATGGCATCACGAGAGCCGTTTCAGGGCATCCTTAATACTATATTACAAGCAAGTGTTCCGTCTTCACAAAGTAATATTTTCTGTTGACTTTTATCTTTAAAGCTTAGGTACAAAGGGCCTGGCACTCAGTACAAAGAAAAAGATGGACTCAAGAGCAAATTTAGGATCTTTAGTGGAGAGGGTTAAATAAATGTTGTTCTTGATCAAAGTAAAAAGGTGTCTGCAGGTTTTTATATCACTTGTGTTTGTTATTTATTATGAAGCAGGCCTACATCTGTAGTGTGGACTGTGGAAGGATCAAAGCTCAGCTCAGTGAGAAACACACAGTTTATATTTAGAAAAAACACCTTGAAATGAGTCATCAGGACTTCTGTAACTGTGTGATGTCACAACAAAGCAGTCAAGTTTATCAGGATTAAAAAAAAAAATCTTTTTAAAACAACTTGGAAAAGATGCTGTGTCAATGTGACTCACTATGAATTTGAGTGCGGACATCTGAGGATGCTTCCAGAGAAAATGTGTTTATTTTAGACCTACTGGTCCAGCAGTAATGTCTTGTGTTCATTTGGTAGGATAGAGTCAGTAATGTTAAATCATGCATATTTGTTGTAATTTTAACAAGCTAACACCTACAGAGAACAGAATCAAATAGCATACAATGAAATACGAGACTGTAATCCAAGCTTTAGTGTACAAATTGTACACAAACAGTCACAGACATTCTCTAATCTGAGAATGGCTTTCCAATCCACTAAAAGGGTGTTTAGTGTGATTTCACTGTGCAACATACACACACAATTACGCAAACGTGCACACAGGCACAGACACGCGCGCGCACACGGGCACAGGAACACCTCAACACCTGGTCTGTATGAGATGGCAGTTGGTCACAGATGTGCCCATCTGTCCTCCACTTTGAATGTGTGCATGTGTGCTCATCTGCATGCATGAACATGTCAAAGTGTGTGCGTTGGTGTGTGTTTGTGTGTGAGTGCCCTAAAAGAACAGTGAGTCCTAGAACAGAGCGGGATCACTCCACATTAGTAACCTTCTGAATAACACCTGGGGGCTGGATTACGGAGTACAAGCATTTTAGCACAAAAAAAAAGAAGAAAATCTGAGATGAGACTGTGGTCGGGAGTGTTGCTGGTGTTGGGGAAAGAAAGATAAAGAATGCTCAGAAAGGGATACAAACACAGGAGAGAGACAGGTGGATGTTTTTGGGCTACTGTGGCAAAACACTACGCTGTGGATGTGTTTATTGTGCACTCTTCATCAAAACGATGTGTTCCAGGGTCATAACAGTCACTAAGGTCAACTCTATTTTAAAAAAAGAACATCCTGCCGCAAATTCTGCTCCTTTTGATATGATTTATTTTCTTCAAGTTTGAATACTTTTTAGGTGCATGAGTTGGTGTTTATCACTGGTCACAAGGACATTATCCAAGTACAGTAAGGTTGCTGTGTAACTGTCGATCAACCAGCTGCTAAGGTCTCAGGAAAAGATTCACAGAATCCCAGCTAGCTCGCTAACAAAAAGCTACAGTGCATGTTTTTTGGTACGAGTGTTCCTTCATGTCCTCAGCAGTCGCTATTCATGCTAAATTAGCTGACCGGCAGTAAGCTAATGCCGCTACCTGCTGCTCAGTTTTGTCCAACAGGTCACAGCTGTCACCGACTGAGGGTTGAATAAGCTGAATAGAAAATGAGCAGCACCTACAGTGCAGTATGTTTATGTGGCTCTCCGTAAAGTGTTTCCATTAACTGGACCCACCTTACTGTTCTTTTTTTTTTTCTTTTCTTCTTTTTTTGGCAACCGACCAGCTGGCCACCCATCAATGCTGTGCTTCTCGCTGGGGGCAGATCAGGGGATCAAGGTCATAACCCATGTGTGCAGCTCTGTTGTCTTTATTACCCCCTTGTCCTTCTGCAACCTGCTCTCCTTTCTAGCCTTTTATCTGCCAGGTCAGAACAACCTGCCTCCATCCTTTCCTCCATCACAGTGCCGCCTCTGTTTGTTTCCTTTTCTTTCCTTAAACACTGCAAATATTGTTACACTCTCCCTGTACCTCTACCTCTCCTTCCTCTTTAACCTCCATCCATTCTCTCTTCTGTCGTCTCGCTCGGTTCGAGGTCGACCTCTCCATCTGTCTTTGGCTCCGTAGACGGGGTGGCGGGGAGGGTGGGGGTGAGGGGGGTGGAAGGCGGGCGGCGCTGACTTGTCCTCCTCTCGTTATCTCATTAAGATGGCTGTCAGAGCGCTCTGCAATTATCGAAGCGCCCGCCACGCCACTACGCTGCCTGCCTCTGTGTGAGCCTGCATGTCGGTGTGCGAGCAGTACGACTGCAGTGTGATGTTGAATGCCTCTCCCCGTGTGCGAGCGAGCAAGTGTGTTAATTGTGCTTGACTGGAAATGTCTCATTTCAGACAGCCCGCAGAGGCCTGCCATGACCTGTCTGCCACATACAACACACTGTCCACAGAATACTGATCGAAGGTACTGCTGAAATGAGCTTCTCCGTGTTCGCTTGGATATAAAACAACATTCAGCCACCAGTAACCCATGAATGCAGATGGTTCTACCCTCTAAAATAATCAACGCAGTGAGTGATACATGGTCTAGGGGAATGCTGTGCCCCCAACATTTGTGGTCGTACAGTTTAAGTCTCAGAATTGTATTTTCCTGGCCATTATTTGCTCTTAGAGGGCTATTTTCATGGCGGCACAAGGAGAAACACATATAATGCTCCGACCTTGAGATTTTTTCAGCCTGTTTTTGTGGTGTTTTTGAGTAAATCGCAGGGAGTGCATGAAACCATTCCTGGTCTGACAGACCTGTACATTTTACACAGGCTATTCATTCCAATCATCTCCACCTCCCAGTGGGTTAGGTACATTGTTTGTATTTGCATTAAAATCATTTTTAATACAGATAACACAAATAATTAATTAATGATCCAATGAATAAAAATGTAGGTTATGTGATGTGTCCATGATTTCCAGTGTAAATGTCTGTAAGTTAGAACAAACTAAACATTTGATAAATCAACACAACAGTGAAAGCAATGGATAAAATGCATTTTGCTGAATTTACTACAAATGCATTTATTAGAAATGTGAGAAATTAACACAAATCAGGCAAAATACCAACTGAGCATTATGTAATTGCAGCATTATGTAATTCAACAGCACAACTAGTAACATATCTTTTACACTAAGTACATTAGATTAGATATGATGTATATACTGTTCAATAATACTCATCTTTTTGGAAACAGAAGTCCAGTTGCAGATCATAACTGTTTGTATAACGTGCAGTCTTGGACTTGCACTCACCCACAAAGCTGAATATTTCAAAGTTACAAAAGACTCCAACAGAATGGGTCTTTAAATTGCATTTTAGGATTTAGTGGGAGTGATAATTCTGTGCATCTAAGTTCAGAGCCAGAGCCTTGACTGCGTCAGCGGTTCATTGCAGGTTTGATCTGGTTATACGGAGTATACAGGCAGCTCAGAGAAAGGCGTCAGAGAAAAAGTGAGACAGAGAGCTTGATGAAAGAGATTTATTCGGGGTTCAGATTTGATAACCTGTATTCAATCTTCCCTTCGCTGTCCTCAGCCAGGCTCTGCAGATGCTGTGTGTCTCTTTTTTTTAACTCCTCTTTTATAATTTCTTTTCAATCAGTTCCACCTGCCTTCTATGATGTGATGCGGAGATAAAATACTGGGCTGCCCCAAGCCTTTAAAGTGGTTTATCGCCATAGAGACACGGTACAATTCTACACTACGGCCTGAGATAAAACACTGAAGAGCACAATGTACAAAGCTATATCAAATAATTTCCACACCCATTTATTAAACTAAATCACAGGACAAACGCTGCGTTCAGATCACATGGACATCACTTGGAGCCTGATGACTCAGACCTTGGCAGCATCTCTGACTTTTCTAACAGCCTAATGTCATCAAGATAAATTCATATAAAGGATATAAAATGATCAAACTGTTTCATCATGTATGACACAAAACATGGTTTATACAGTACGTATTTTGTGATTGAGCACACATTTGTGAAATGAAGAACTTGTAGTACGGATGCAGAGAAAGACACACATTTCTCTAACAATGGTGACAATAATTACTAGTTACTGTGTGACAAATGAATGAGACTTGGACTAATCTTATTTACCATCTTTTCAAGACCTGGAGGTGATTCTTGAAGGGTTAGGATTCATTCTTCATTGTTGATGATGGATTTGCATCATTAATCTCATTATGATTTGCTTTTAACTCATCAAGATGATGCAGTGTTTGAAAGGCAATAAAAAAACGCCATAAAATCTTGACAGTGATCTTTAATTGTAGCTTTATTATACTACCTAAGAGCTGAGGTGAGCGATATTTCCAAGTAACTATGCAGTTTTTCCCATGAGACTTGAACGCAGTGACAATCACTGTAAGAAAGCTAAAAGGATCAAATATTTGTCTCAGAAAGTGACGGCAGAACTCCATGTCCCAGCTGAAATCTGGGTGGGTGGCGGCCTATAATATTCAACTGGTTTTATCTCATTCATAATCTTTTTTTTTCTTTCTTTTTTTACATCAGTTATCCTTTCTCACAAGAAAAAAACAAACCTCAGGCTACAAAATAAGCTTTAGCCATACCCATTACTGCTGAAGCTTACCTGGAATCTCCATTTGAGGATACGGATCTGATCATCCTGGAGAAGGATCCAGAAATTGCTCTGAATATGTTTATGGAGAAGCTAACTAAGCTGGCTGATGAACACCGCCCTGTGAGAAAACATACTGTAAAACACAACAGTCTCCCATGGTGAAATGATGAAAGCTGGAAGCATGGAAAGCTTTGATGACTCGTGATAGTGTTAAGGAGATTGCAAATCAACCAGGTTGCCTTGACGATAGGGAAATATACAGTAAATTGAGGTTGCTAAATTGAATAAGAACATGAAAAGAGAATATCATAAAGAGGAAATCAGTCATGCAAGAAAATATGGAAGAGATTGAATAAAATTATGAGAAGGGGATCATAGGGACGCCATTGATGGAAAAATTAAGATCAAATAAGGTCTCCAATGCTCTCAATCTTGTTACTCGATAAGGACTAGTTTCATGCAGAGAGGTGAAACAATGCACATTAAAGTTCAAAAAGAGCATATTTAAATGATTGTGAAATGTTTCTTTGTTTTCACAAAATGGATAAAAAACCTTATGTTTAGATAGGGGACATAAATAAGCAAAAATATGTCTAGATGTTCTGTGCTCATGAGTCATGAGCTGCTAAAATGGGGCTTTAATATCAATGTTATTAGTTAGTAATCAGGAAACATGTGACTTGGTTCTTCACACACAGAGTAATGCATAAGTGTTTGTTCATGTGCAGCACAGGGAAAAAGAAGAACTAAACAAGGCGCTTCACTGCTTCACTGCTCATTTAAAAGTAGCTACCATCACTAAGATGCATCACAGTCCGTCATGGTTGACTGTTAACTGTTAAATTAACATTGACTCTTCTCACATTCCTCTGAAATGCAATAGTAGAAAGAAAACGTGACTACTTTACAGAACAACCAGTGCAGATACACAGAACACACAGTCAACAAACTAGAGACGTGTGGGTCAAAATCAAATCAACTTAAAAACTTAGTAATTTACAGAGCCTTCAGAACTGATCAACTACACACAGAATAAATCACAAACAAATACCTTAAAAAAAAAAAAAAATCCCTCAAACTGATGAGCCCATACTACCAGAATTTTTTTTCCAGCCTTCAGCACCTTATTTTGATAAAAACTTGCATTTTTAGGTGTTAGTTTTTGAGAATAGAAAAGTGTTGGTATGAAACAAGCAGATACTGTACCGGCTCTATTTTGTCATGTTTTATGCAGTAACACATGTTTATGCCAACACTTTTGTTGATGTAATTAAATCCTAGCGTCCTCTTCAGTGTTCAAGCTGTTTACCCAGTGCTAGACAAGTTTGTTCTCCAAGAGAAGCAATCAGAGGTCAAGAGATGGGCATTCATAGTCTGAACAAGGTAACATGTCTCTGCTTTGCCTGTTTTTATTTATTAACTTACATGGTTGAGCACAGACTGACTCAGAGTGGAAAAAGAAAAAATCAAACAGAATTCTGTTTGTCCAATCTCAACCTCACTTTGATCGGCCTAAATCACAAATTGGGCTCACAGCAGTAAAGCATGTCCAGTCATCACTAGGCAATATCACAGTTCCAAACTCCTGTGACTTTGTGGAGCTCATGCTGAACACCATCATGGAATAATATACCATAGACATCGTCTTTCCAACTTGTCTTTGTCTTCCTGTCACTTCTTGACTCTTAATGTTTCTTTCTTTGTTACATTTGGCCCAAGTTACCACTGAGTTGAGTGACATCTAATCTCATCATCATGTAATGCAATCCAGTGTCATCCTAATGAGCTAAATCAGAAGATAGTTACTCTCACTTGCAGCTACAGATGATATGGACAGCAGAGCTGATGGGCCAAGCGATGGACTACTGAGTTTCCATGGTGACTGGTTGAGAGGACGAACCTTTCCCCAGTTGATTTGCATTGCAGGCTTTGGATCTCAGGGTGCCGCGGCCTCACAATGCCTGCATCTGTATCTTGTGTGTTTGTGAGAGCTCACTTAAGTGGACAAGTGACACCTCTGCTAGAGGAATGTTTAGTCAAGGACTTAATGGTTTTTCCGCAAAAAAACGTCAGTTTGATTGTTTCTCTTGGTATCGCATTCTTTCTTCGAATTGACTTTGTTCAGTTAAATTGCCCCACTCTGACATCTGCACACATGAGCAGGTTTGATTTTTGCATGTGCACATTTTATATGAATTCTTATTAACTCTAACTTGTGGTTTTGGCAACACAAGGGGAATTGTCAAGATGACAAAACCACTTCCACTCTCATTTTGCAAGCTGACAGGTTGACAGACACACAGGTTAATGCTGTCTTTTCACTTCAGTCATCACCGCATTGCCATGGTTTGCTTTATCATATTTTCCAGTGGCTTATACTCAGACTAAACCTCATAATGAGGCTGCCCAGCCACAGCCCCATCTTCTGCTACACAGCCCCTGTGTGATGCACACACTGTACAAGACACACACTCCATTCATTCTTTGAAATCTGTAAGTAGAGGAACTTCAGATCAAGTGCTGCAAATTCAAAACCAGCATGATGTTGATTAGCATTATAATCATTCAAAAAGTGTAATTTCATCCATCACACATCCTATAATCCCAAATAAAAGGCAACAGTTGAATAATGGCTGTTTCTCAAGCTGTTTCTCGAGCAGTAGCGAACAAGGGCAGAAATATCAAAGGCCGGGTTAAGAAAAAAAAAACATATCACAAAGAGTTATTCTTTCCAACCGGAATGCAATTTTCTGCACTGATTATTTCTTCTTTCCTCAATTAAACACCAGCATTTGACTTTGCTGGAAGGCATTTAAAAACCTGATTGGAGCAACCGTCACCTGACCCATAACCATAGGCCTGGCAAGCTTCATTACATTTCCTGGGACGAAAAACAAAACGTTTGTAGAGAAGGATATTGTTATTGTTGCTGCTACTGCTGCTACAGCGGCGGCGGCAGCAGCAATATAGAGATGTTCAGATACGATCGGACTTTTTTTTCGACTTGAACAAGTGTAAATATGGGGATAACCATACGTTCACCTCCGACATGACAGCTGTACCAAAGCCGTACTTTTGGGGCTTTTACCTGGGCTTTCAGGCGAGGGATCCTCCAGGCAGGGGCTGCTTTCACTGACTGATGCAGTGGTGGGAGAAAAAAAACTGCAGCAGAAGCCGTATGTGGTTCACAATCGCCCAAAAACTTGCAGTTTGACAACCAGTGAGATGACTCGGAGTGAAAGCTTGCCCGGCATGGCAACAGTGTGAATTGTCTGTATTGGAAGCGTTGCTTTCAATTGACACTAGATTAACAGGAATCAAATGAAAACAGGAAAGCGGGAGTGTTTAGAATCAGTGACGGAAAACCTCCCTTTCCCGATGCATTGTGAAATACCTGCACATATGGCTGCGATTCATCAAGAGCAATCAAACTAGGATCAGTTAGAAATAATTAGTGAATGAATCTGCAGTTTCATCTGAGAAGAGAAACTTACAGTTTACCAAGGTAACAGGAAAACAGAGGGGAAGGAGATGTTGAGTTTGTTTTGACAGCACATAAAAAAATGCTGCAGTAAAACAGAGTAAAAACATGAACAAACAAAAACATGACTATAAAGCATGGAAAAAAATCTTTCTGGTTTATGTGAATACAGTAGTTTCCGTTCAGCATACCATCCTTACCTAGTGCACAGACTGCATGTGGCTGCTTATGACAACTTGGAAATTAAGACCATTAATTGTGCACATGAGCTTTGGTTGTTGGCAGGGCGATGTGTATTCAACAGAAGAGACACAGGAGGGGAGAAAGAGGGATGAAGGGCATACGGGTGTGAAATTCACTGAATGCACTGCCGCATGCTCTCTTGTAAATGACCCTGTTACATGAAACATATGGCGGGTTTTGTGCTAGCATTGGCTAATGGAGTGGATGAGAACGAAAACCAGAGGAAAGTCACAAAGCTCCAGCGCGGGGAATCCTTGAAAGGGAATGAATCTGTTGGAGGGAGGAGACTGAGATTGTGAGAACATATAAGGATATCTAAAAGCAGCTCGGGAGGAAGAGTGAGAGGTGAGGGAGAAGTGAACAAGGGAGAAATGACAGAGGGGAAGAGAGAACCATGGCTTATTTATAATCTGTGTTATTCTCTGCCTTGATTCAGTCTCAGATCATACATTAGATCTCTCTGAAGCAAGCCATGTTTCCTCTCCTCGCCTCTCAAACTCCACTTCTATCTTTAGCTGCCATCACTGTCCCAAATAGAGCATCTCTCTGTTTCCATCTCTCTCACAGAAACCATACAGCTGAGGAGGGTTAGGGGGAAAAAGCAAAGATAGAGATATTTTGTACATGCCTGGCTTTTAAGTAAAAAGCATCATAAAGTTTTCTTACTTTTTATTTTAGTCAGAGTTGAACTAACAGTTAAAACTCAGTCTTGACAATGAAATCTGATTGGCTGATGCTGGTGGTTACCCTCCCATTGGATAATTTTTTTTAACAGTGAAACATTTGTATTGCAGTTTGTCAGATAAACAAATAAACAAAGGGTCTTTCAATGTATAAGATTCAGTATTTGCATGTTCTCCCCTAGATGTAGAGTATGGGTTCTCTCCAAGAAATGCAGGTTAGGTTAATGGCAACTCTAAATTGCCCATAGGTATGAATGGGTGTCTGTCTGTATACAGTATATTAGCTCTGCGATAGACTGGCGACCAGGAAAGCAAAGATGACCCTGTCTGACCCTGTTCACCCGCTGGCCTCCCATTATAGGCTCCTACCGTCTGGCCGCCGGTACATGGTACCCAGGCTCAGGACGAACAGATTCAAAAACATGGAAAAAGATAAGAAGGTTCCACCGCACACAATGGGGTATGCTGCATTCAATTAATTTATTGTTAAATACAGCAGCAGCAGCAGCAGCAGCAACAACAAACAAAGCCTACTTCCTATGAAACCCCTATGAGGGAAGGAGAGAAAAGGGGGGCGGGGGGGAGTGAGGGAAGGGGAGGGGTGGGGAAGTGCTGCTCTTACTCCTCACTTGGTGGCTCATCTGAAAGCATAACAAACAAACAAATCATGAACTACCGACACAAATGGACCACATACAGTAGTAATACTAATTTCCATAAAAAGACAAACACTTCAAAAACACTTTTGTGCCAATTACAATTGGTTTTATTAATCAGTCACTGTGAGCCTGCCCCCCCACCCACCCCCCCAGGCACTGGTGCCCAGAGTCTTCATGTTGCACTATGTAATTGAAATGCACTGTCCTTTCTTTGTTTTGTATTTGATCTGTTTGTGTTTTTCCATGTCGTTCTGCTTCCTGCAAAACAAATTGCCCCCTCGGGGGATAATAAAGTTTTCTGAACCTGAACCTGTCCGGGGTCGCCTCCTGCCCTAAAGTCAGCTGTGATATGCTCCAGCTCCCCTGCGACCCTAGTCAGGATAAGCAGTACAGAAGATGAATAATGAATGGAAAGGTTATTTACGTTATATGTGCATAATACTGTATATGTGCTATGAAGGCTTATTATAACTCAGGTCTACGCTGTAGTCTTGGATGTGTCCAGGAGACTGTTGTTCATGTCCTTTGACTGTTCCCCTATGAGTGGTACCACCTGTAACACAACACTCATGGTTGACTATAGTCACATATAGAAGTCTTGTAGCTGAAATCAAATGGTTGATTAAATCAGTATAACTGCAACACTAGAGTTAGAGACAGACACACTTGGAGCATCTTAAAGGAGCTGCCTCAAACCCTTGAAAAATCGAATACAATTGAGCAATAAATTGATGAGGGTAACGCTTCCTCAGCCTGATATATCCCTGACCATCAGCAGTCAGAGGACAGCCAATTGTTTCAACACTAGTGATTTAAATTCACAAAGGGCAGTTGTGGCCATTTTAAATCAAATTGCTAAAGATTCCAGGCAGAAGAAGTGGCACAGATTGATGTTTCTGATATTTTGTGCCAGTGTGCAGGACCTAAACATTACCTCAACCAAAAATTAATAATATTCAGACAATTCATGTCTTGTATAAGTACTTTATTACAAAAGAACATTCATACAAACATTTTTCTACATGTTCTCTTTTCCATCATCTTTATCTACCTTTATCTATCTTTATCTATTTCTTTCTTGAGCTGCTTTCAGCTTTTTGTGAAGCAAATTATATTTTATTCTACACTCCCATGAAGGACAATTGACTTTAAATAACACATGCTTTCATGGTTGTGTTCAATGTGTGTGGACCATGCGTGTTGGGGTGTGTGTGTGTGCACCCTGTATAGAGCAGCTGTAGTCAATGAGTCACAAGCCATCTGGTGGCTACTATAGTCTGTCTATTATGCTGGCATCAAGGTCAAACGTTCACTTTCTGTTAATGACCACACACATGCAGGTGTGCACACTCTTAAAGGAACACAATACAGACACACACTAATGGATTGTTCAATCTCATCTGATGGCTCTATTGAGTGCATAACTTTGAATAGTTTCCCTCTTCAATCAAATGTGATTAAAGGCACAGGTTTCACATGTCAAGTAGATTTACGTGGTTGACATGATCATTTGACTTTTGCAAATAAAAGTTAATTCATTTCTGCAGCTTTAAGACTGACAGGGTCAAAAAGTCTTTTTTTAAAGGAGGATAGAAATTCAAGGTAAGGTGAAAGGCACAGATAGTAAGTTTAACAGCTTTACACAATACACAAGCAAAGCAGTTTTTTACTTGACACCACATGTATTATTTCTACAAAATCCTATGCACATAATGTGTGGAAACTCTAAAGCTAGTGACTAAATAGAGAGCTCTTATAAAGAAAAATTCATCAGTCATCATCGGTAAATAATTAATAATTTGCACAACTTTAAGGATTCTAACTTAAACAGAGAGATACACATTCAACAAGGACCAACACATTATATATATGATATAAGCTGTACTGTAGGCGTAATATAAAGATCTATGAGGGAGATCAGTGTTTCCTCAGGAAATCCATGTAACACAGGCAGTGGGCGGGTTTTTCAAATATCAGCTGAAATCAATATGAACTGAAGCCTCAACCAAACACTTTATAGGGCAGGCTCTCCAATATCTCTCTCTTTCTTTGTCTCTGTTCTGCTGCTTTCTCTCGCTATCACTCCATCTCCATAGCTTGTCTTTCTCACCTAGGGTGCAGGCTGTTGCTAAGAAACAGATAGGGGACCCAGTGTATTAGATATGCTCTCCCTTTCCTTTTTTTTTTTTCAACTCAGTGACGAGTTCAGAACTTTTTCAGCAGGAAATGTCAGAGAAAAATCAATCCCTTCCACCCTCCTCAACTTCATTTTACTCACTCTCTCCAGCTCTGTTACTTCTCTCCCGTTTTCTTTCCCGCTCTCTGCCTCCGTCTAAATATACACCAATAACTCAGCCTGTCTCTGCTTAGTTTCCTTGACTTTACAACGTGTAGATCTTCTTTGCTCTTCTATGTGTAGAGAGCGCTGCTCAGCTCTTATTTGGCTTTCTTCAGGTTTCTGATGCAAACTCTGGCTTTCTTTTCTTTGATTTTATACTTTACAAAAAAGAGAGAAGAAGAAGAAGAAAACATGTCTGTTTTTTTTCTCCTCTCAACTACTTCGAAGCCAGAACTCCAGATGGTTCAGGATGATTTGAAATTCCAGCTCAGTGGATTTCATAACATTAGTGACATTACCTGGCTGAGTGTTTTCAGTACCATTTGTGTTGAACCAAAAACATGCGGGTACATTATTTACTGATTGATTAATTTATTTAGTCAAGCCAACGTTTACTGCTCTGCTCAGTTCTCTTCAGTGAACAGTGAAACAGATCTCATTGTTTCGGTGGTTGATGGTTTCCTTTGTCAGAAAAATAACAAATCCGAGCACTGTAGTCAGGATCATGATTGACATGTCAATGTCTTACTCAACAAAAGCAACAGGAACTGTGAATCCTATCTAAAATAAGAAGTCATCACTTTAGTGAGTCATCCATTTGACACTGCACCAGCATATGGGTGCAGGATCTGATATTATGGATGATTTTGCTTTGGCATATGATCTACTTTTCAGATGAACTGTACAGATGGGAAAACCAAAATTAAAGTACTTACATACAGCATCTCATAAATAAGTAACAGTGCTGTCCGGCAGAATATTCCATAAACTTAAATCAGGATGTGATGGGTTGCAACCTAAATAGAAAAGGAAAGAGCAGTGGATAACTGGCAAACATCCAAAAGATACGAATAACAAGTCCGGTCATAACTTTTACATTAGAATCAGAAATGAAACACATGGCATAACCCTGATTATGAATAGTGATTCTCCCCAAAAAGATGGTCCTGTGGTCTTTTCACCCCAAGCTCACTTTATTATGTGTTTTAAAATCTGACCACCGCTGACCCTCCCTGTAGACCCCCTCCAAAGACCTGAACTTGGTATCAGCCCGCCATTAGCCCGAGGTGAAGGGCAAGACCACCTTGGATGAAATGAGGGGTGAAGGAACACATTTACTCTGTCTGCAGAGGGGCAGAGCTAATGGAGAATAGATTATGTCAATTAACATTCACAGCAGGGCGACATTAATCAGCTAATGATGGTTCAGTGACACCCAGAAAAAGACTGTGGTTGCTTCAAAGACTAAAACTGTGCTTTGAGTCACAAACGACATGTGTTGAACAGATGTTGCTGAGTTTACAATATGTGTGGCCACCTGGACACGGTTCATGGACAGTGTCTATCGTAGTGTCCACACACGGTATCTTTTGTTGAAATTTCCCTCTATTCTTGTTAATATACTTGAAACAACCTTTCAGGCATTTCACACAGTACTAAGAAAAAATGTGAACATCACCCAATCCCACACACTTCTTCCTCCTGCCGATCCTCTACCGCCCCCACACCCTGCATGCGTTGCAAAAATAATGGTAAACAGAAGAGGAAAGCGACTGAAATGAGAGCGAGACAATGGAGTCATCATTCTGATGATCTGCCTGGTTATTGTACAACTAACACAGTCTAACGCAAGCCCAGAGTTTTAAAACTTAAACGTGGTCGATGATGAGTTTTAGAGTTCTCAACGGGCTGGGCCGGCCAGACCAACCCAACCGGACGCACTGGTTCAGGACAAAATTATATACAAATGACTCGGGTCAGGTTGGGCCTCAGGCTTTTTTTTGTTTTTTTGGCCAGGTTCCTGCTGACAACCTGAGAGGAGTGCGTGATGATTATGTAAATTCTTTCAGGACCCTCGGCCTCACTCATTATCAAAATAGCTCCTCACCTTTTAGGTTGTTGGAATAGCCTTCACAAACTGTGTAATAGAATAGAACAACAGCAGTCAGTCAAGGTTGTATCCTTCATGTAGTGAATCCCAAAGACACCAACATCAATTTATTACCAAAAAATAAGCAAAGAGCATACTCATAGCTAGCTCGCTGATCAGTTAATATAACAAATTAGTATCAGTTAATTTTCTCTTTTTGATGTAGGCTATGTGATCTTTTTTCTGTGTTTTTAATTAGTTTTTCTTATTCTCTCTTTTGTTTGTTGACCTTGTTGTTTTTTACACAGTTGTTTTTAATGTTCTAAGTAAATATGAATCAACTGCATTGATTAATTAAGGAGGATTTACAGCCTAAAAGATAGATGAAAAAAAAATCCATTGCTTATATAAGTCTTCCCAGATTAGTGATATGAATATTATACAAATAATATTTATGTGAGGCTGCAAAACAGTTCTATTACACATCTATATTTTGAAGCATATTCTCAAGAAGTCACAAGCCCCCCTCTTTGACCCCTATGTGCTCTTCTTGTCACTTCAATGCACATGCATGCATAGACACACTGAAACTTTCACACACGTGTTACCTCTCAGGAAAGAGCCTGGAGACAACACAGTCATGCTCTCTGTCTGTGTATTTTGTGCAGCTAGTCTTCATACAGTTAATGAGTTGTAAAATGTAGGCCAGAGCTGCTTCCTCTTTACTCGCAAGCAGGAGGAGGATATATGAAGTGCAGCTTATGGAAGAGGGGTGTGGGAATCCTCAGGGAGCGCTAGGTCTTGGAAGTCCCCGGGAAGAAGAGGCAGAGTTTAATTTCTTTATAATATAGTGCATTTAAAATGAAAGTGTCTTCAAGACTGCAGCGTACTGTAATTTTATTAGTGCTGCTGCATTCTGTTTTCAAATACAATCAGGCCTATCGGTGCCGTATGAGATAATCAACCGACATTTCTTGAACAAACTGAGAAGGAAAGAAAGAAGGCGGAGAAAAAAACAAGAAAAGTGAAAATGAAACAATAGAATTGCTTTGCAGCGAATAGAAAAGTCGGCCCGTTTCCTGAGGATTGGTTTTCCTTCAAGTGCAGCAGATTAAATTGGGATGCGCCTGATTTGCGCCAGCAGGCAGCTGTGCGCTGCTTGAGAGACGACCACCGTCTGTATCTGAAGAGGCATGCAGTTATCGGAGAAATTGTTATTTGCCTGAGCCTTCTGCCGGACAGCATCAGAGCAAAAATATGTGAATTCATGTCGTTTTGATCTAAAACGGAAATTATAGCAACAGCTCCCATCTGTTTCTCCAAGTGAAGACTTTATCTGCTGACATATCCCGACACATTTGCATCTCACGTTGATTTATGGCTGCAAAGAAGTATATTAAATGAAGTGCCAAAAAATTCTGTTTCCTACATAAATGGTCAGATGATGCTTATTTTATTGTCTGTTTGAGCAGGCAGTCTGGATTACTTTGTCTGCCGGGAGCATTATTCAACTTACACACACAAACACACACTCTTGCAAATGTTCACACAGAGTGCGATTAGCCAGCGTTTGGACGACAGCCAGCACCGATGTGACAATACATGTTAACATGTGGCAGAAAAGTTACGGAGGCAGTCGGACAGACAGACGGACAGACGCGCTGAACAGGCTGAGGCGTTTAACCTGATGGATTTAAAAAGGGAGAAAGAGAGGTAGAGCCAGAAAGAGACAGCTGGGTGTGGGGGTTAAAGGACTCTTACAGAAAACATTGTTCATCAACAGCAGGAACAATAACCAGCATCACTTTCATGAGCACAGCTCTGACTAAAGCTGCGCTTGGCAACTCCCCACTGTGGCAGCATCAGGTATCTGTGAGCTTCTCAACAGACAGAAATTCTGAACATCTTCTTTCTGGCATTTCTAGTAGTGGCAGTGTTCATGAAACACCTGCTCTCTACTGTCTGGGAGATGCGTCATATCATGGAATTAAACTGGGCTTAATCGTCATCTCAGTTACTGAGGACAACACATTTTCATTCCCATGTCCCTATTTCCTTTTTTAAAATCCCAATTGTATCATGTAGCTTTCAGATGTATCAAGTAGATAACACTTTGCTGTCAATATCTCATTCATATATTGGTGCATAGACATGGTACAGCTGATTCTTTCATCCAAAGTGCCTACAATTTCAGTAGGGATCTTCCCAGTAGTACTGCAGCTCCCTTGAGTTTTTTACAACTAAAGTCAGGCTGAAGTCTGCAGTGCACATGAAAGGAAAATTACTGAAGATGATCTCTGAACGACTGTGTTGGCAAAATAACAAAAGCAACAGCTGGCAGCGTTGGAAAAACCTGACTAATCACTTTGGCAAGTGTCACACTAATGGCACAGATGATAAACAGAACTGAGACAGATATACTCAGCTATAATAGGAGACACACAACAAGTGCTGATTTGTAAATGCAACACTAATGCTTATTATGTAACTGCAAGACTGCAAGTGGCCCTTCACACTTTACAGAGACTCACAAGCAAATAAATTCTAAATCCCAGTGACTGGAAGCGGTCAGAGGCTGGAGACCTCCTGATAAGTGTGAACCTAAATCACAGACTGTGTAGAAAAATGGATGCAGACTCCAGGCCTGAAGAGTGAAGCCCATGCAGAAGCATTTTAAAGTGCAACACAACCAAGTGCCATGGGTTGGCTCCTAAAATTCTTCAATAAGCTCCTATTCAAAAATATTTTATGATGGAATACTCAATCAATGCATTTTCATCACAGTTTCACCTAATTTGTTTGTGTTCTGGTTGTCACTCTGAAAATAATCAGCTAATTAATTAGATAGCAGGCCTTATAAAGATCAGTATTTTGCGGGTGGGTGTCTGTTTGATTGACGTGGCCCGGTCCTGAATGTCTTGCTGTTGTTGATGGTCGATGGTGGTCAGAGAAAAGGTTTCCAGTTTCCACTTGCTCTGAACTGAGGTAGTACTGTAACAGCTCCAGGATCAGCACCTTGGAGAGCGCCAGACCATGTCTTCCTCTTTTGTGCATTTACAGTAGCCACAAGATTTACAATTTTCACATGGTTTCATCCGACAGTGTTGTCTGATTAAATAAAAATAACCTGGTGAAGTTGTAGCGACCGAAACGTTGTCCATAATACGCAAGTCAAAACAGTGTGTGGGAGCTTCCTCTTTTTTTGTTTCGATCAAATAACTGAGGAGATCAATAATCAACACAGATCTCAGTATTGTTTATATTTCATTTTAATACATAGTCTTTGTTTTTGTATAATCCCATATGGGATGGGCCACAGTGGTGGCATGACACGAAAATAAAGAATTCATTCATTCATTCATTCATTCATTCATATTCATATTTTATTATTTTACGCCTACTTATTTAATGGGATGCACTGTGTTTAAATCAAAGTTATTTGTTATCATCCTTTAGATATCAAATTTAATTGATGTTAATTGAAGCATAAATTGCACTAATGGGCTGCCAATGTGTCAACTCGTTAACATTAAATTTTCTCATGTTCATTATTTGTGATCATGGGTTTCAATTCAGCCTGAGGTTGTGTGGCGTCCCTTCGCTCCTCTCACTCTCTCCTGTCAATACTGCAGCATACTTCTTTACTGCATGGCATAACTGAGGATCGGAGGGTTGGGAGACTTGTCTCCAAATGGGATTCATTGTTTGGCGCATTGGGAAAAACAAAGCAAAAGAGTTAAGTGACAGAAGGAAGTAGGAGAAGTGAATTTAAAATGTTGGAAGTAAGGATGAAGTTGTCAACACAGTATGATCCCTGGGGGTAAATAGCTGCTGGTTGAACTTCGCTTTCTCCTCCTCTTAGATTGGTCAGAGAAGTTTTGCACTTGAAATAGATGGCTGACCTCACCACACCACTGAGTGAGAAGGAAATGAAAAATAAATAATACATATGGGTTATGGGTTTCTGATGGCAAAACATCACCACCATTGACTCTGTGTATAGAGAGGCTTGGAAGGAGAGATGTGCAGGGGAGTGGAGAGAGATGGGCTAAAGGAAGAGAGAGGAAAATTGAGAAGAAGGTGCATGAACACCGCTGAGGAAATAAAGAGGTGCAGAGAATAGAGCAGGTAAATGTTTGAACACTGTTGGATCAATTTTATTCATCAAAAACAAGAACTATTTCATCAAATTATATAGCTGACACTTATAAACAACATTTTTTAAACTGCACAGTTACCTGGTTATGAAGCAGAAATAAATTTAACCTTAATGTTTTATTGGCTTTTTATTTCTGGCTGAGAAAAAGGACAAAATTAGGGTTAAGGTTGATAAGAGATAAAACAATAAACAATTTTCCTTCGCTTAAATAAATTGATTGCATAGAAATAACTTGACTGAAAACCTAACGTCATATTGGCACAAAACTTGCTGGAAGCCTGTGGCAGAGGTTTGCAGAGGTATGCAGGCGCTGTGTGTGAGTGCAAATTCAGTAGTGAGTTTGGTTTATCTTTCAAGTGGTTTGCGCCTCAAATTGACAATGCTTTCTTCATCATTATTTTATCTTGAGTAGGGAATGGTGTTGCGCTCAGTGTGATGATCTAAACTCCATTTCCCTGCAGGGTTGGACTCATAGAGCTTTATTCGCATGTGCTCATCTCAGGAGAGCACTTTTTCTTATTATTTTTCTTCTGGCCTACATAAAATAGTTTCAAACATGTAGTTCACACAAGTACCTTTCTTACAATTTGTTTTCATTAGGAATGAAATACCTGCAGTATATGATGAGATAATGTGGGGAATACAGTTGTTATTTCTTTGCCTCGCTGTGTGCAGATGGAGTCTAAAATTGTGCCTCTAAACAATCTACTCCCACTGTGCTGCAGTGTATAAAATTAAATGAAAGAGGATTTAAAAGTGGATCAGGAGAATTTGAACAAAGATACAGTTGGCTCCCTAATTCTCACAAGTTAGGGTGAGTATCTCTTTAAACGTGCTTTATAAATGAAATTATCCAGCGTCGTTCCTCTGTGTTTATTCTTCATCTACTAAGACAACAAGGGGGATTTAGATGAAGGCGTTAAGCAATAAAATCCACTAAAGAATACCTCTTTCCAGAAAGAGTAGTCTCATCAGACCATCTGAACACATTTACTACAGCAAGTCATTTACAAACATACAAACAAGTTTAGCATCCACTATACAACATTATTCTGATACAGTCTGTCTGTACTGTATGCTGTTTGTACAGTATACAGGCTATTTTGGCCGATATCAGGCCAAATACTTTAGTTGTCTCTTAGTAGACACCAAGCCTTTCAGTGCTTCTTAGTCCTTAGGAATCACTAAAGTTGTAAATCTTTCAACATGTTGAAATGATTAAAGCAACATGGAAATGTTACACTTTTCTTTGTTTAGGTTGAAATGTTATTAATAATCTAATAGCACGCTAAAATGTCAGAGAAATCCACAAGGGATAGAAACTCAACACTGTTCCATTCTCATATAGCCTTTGGTCCGAATGCAATGATTGGCCAAGCGTCCTGAACGTCCTTGGGTAACCGCTCGCCCACTGCAAACCAGGAAATAAACTGTTTTGTAGAACAGAGCAACACATTTGCCTCTTCCACCTCCAGCAGCTCACCCAGAAAAATTGATTGGCAAAAGGAAGAGATTTTCCAAACAGCCACTACCAAGAGAAAACTTGATCAGTCAAAATGGAGTCAATATTGGCTCTGCTTTTGAGCAATGGCGGGACTGATGCAGCTTCATCCTGAGCTTCTGCTGGAGTGATATGGCTAAACTAAAAGGTTTGGAAAAATAATTTCTCCTTTTTATATCTTGGAAACCCTGATGAGTCACTTTTACAACTATAGGCTACAACTTGTAAGAATTTTGCATTTTTTTAATGAGCAACACAGCGAAACATGTGGACCAGTAAGTTTGTTTGACATGATCTTGGTTGATCCTGCAAAACTTAAAGCTTCTTTAGACCATAACACAAAAGAAAACAAAACCCAAATTAATTTATTATTATTTAAACAAAGAGCAAAGCAAAATCTGTAGTATTGTTTGTTTGACATATATCTTATCTATTTTTTTTCTTTCTGGACATAGCGTGGGAAAAATGTAATTAGACAAGTTGCATTTGGAGGCAACGGAACACTTTTTCATGGATCATTGAATGATAAACTAATTAGTGTGATTTATACTGGGTATAAACCTCTCGAAGATTTAAAAAAAAAGGGAAAAAAGCCTGCCTTCCCCTGTGTCCACCTGATCACTTCCCCCTGTTCCTCTCTGTTGTATCCAGCTGCTGATTAGACTAACAGAGGTGGATTTTCTAGACTTTAATGGTGCCCATTGAGGGGCCGGGCGGTGTGCTGCTGGATGGTTCACAGTGAATGGACACTCAGCTCTAATGAGGCACAAAGAGAAAGGAAGGGGGGTGTCTGGACTAATTTTATTAGCGTCTTCCTGTCCCCAGTCATTGTAGTCAGAGATAAATAGGACATTCTCAGATGGGGCATAACAGTCCAGAGGACACACAACACTCAGATTATGTCTGATATATTGTTTATGGGATGGTGGCTGTGTGTGCTCAGTGATGTGTGAGAGTGTTCAACAAGAAAATGGAATTAAAGGTGCCATGAGTGCTTTTTACACATGGATATATCTGTATCATAGGTGATACATGCAGGAATTATGATTTTGTGGAAGTAGTGGCCTTTGGTTTCCTGGGGATGATATGAATCTTTTCTTCCACCAGTTACCATTTGAATAAAAGCCGAAGGGGGAAAAAAAATTGTTGGAGATTTGGGGAATTCCTGACAGCTACGGTATTTCCCACAACTATGCAAATGTGGCAAAATGGCTTTACTTGCAGTGAAATTTAAAATACAATCAAACATTAACACTACCGAATAAATTTCGTCCTTTGCTTCGGTACTATGGATGAAAAATGTATACAAACTACTTTAACACTAAACTCTAAATTCAACGTCTTTGAAGTGTCACATTTTCAAACCATTTTAACAACATGGTCAAAAGATTTGGTAAATTACACTGGAATTTGGAAATCCCCCTTGTAATCATTTTAGCCCTGAAATTTAGTGCAACTTGTCACATGCTGTTAAATGGAGCTTCCAGGGTGAACTAATTAATTAGCATTGTCATATTGGACAGTTTAAAGGGAAGGCGGTTGGTAGTGTGTCCTTTGTGTAGCAACTTGGAAAGTAAGTCTGTGAATCAGTGATCAGAGCTATGCTGTTGTATTCATCAATTAGTGTTTCCAGCCACAGATTTTTCCTTACTGCAATCAACTATTTTTATTGCCTAGTTTTCCAAAACCCCAATTCTTGAGAATAGTAAATATTGTTTAAAAAACGATTATTGGTCAGAAAATATGAATGTACGTATGTGACTGGGTGAATGTGGCTTGTTGTATGAAGATTTTAACGTAAAATCAGAAAAGCACTATAGTGCGTTCTGTTCAATTTTCCCCTAAGTCTTGACATTGAACATTGTGTTATATAGATGTAGAAGGAATCAAATGTAAAAATATAGACATGTACTGTATACCGTATGTAACAAGCATTAACCTTATAGTTTCAATGTTCTGTCTGGCAACTGGGTTTTAAAAGAAGAATGTAAAATTATGTAAATGTTAATGGAATAATTCCAAGAAATGTCAACTTGGTGCAGAGTTTAATTGGTACCATCACGATGATGCACATTTATATTTTCCAACCAAAAGCACCAAATGTAAGAGAGTGTAGGGACTAGAAGCTGCCGGCTGATTTATCAATGACTCACTGCGGTGCCAAAATTAGGCACAGAACACTTGGCTGATATTGAGGATTAAACTGGCTCAAATTGAATTCTGCCGCTGTTTTATTCCATAGATGTTTGTCAAAATGTTAATTTGTGTATTTGAGGAAAAGCAAGCACCCTCTCTCACTCCTTCTGTCAAGGTGCCATTAAAGAAATCCCCAATTACTCCTAATAATGATGTAATCAACCACGGCTGACGTGCCAGCAAGCTTTAATTAAGTTATTAATTAGCTGAATAATGGGTTTTTTATTCACCGGCACAGAAGCCAGAGTCTCCCAGCAAAGGTGTGTGTGTGCGTGTGTGTGTGTGTGGTGAGCTGTGTTTGTGATCAAGACTTGGAGACAAGTGAACTGAGAAGAGTGTGGGTGAGCAGATAATGTAAGCGAGAGGAGTGAGAAAAAAAGAAATGAAATGACTGTAATTCTGTGGAAAATGGGTTTTACTTTGTAGCAGCAAAATACTGTATGTAATATGGTATAAAAAATGATATTGTATTTGCAGTCTTTTCAGTTCAGAAGGGGCAAACATACAGATTAAGTCATTTACCCGATCCTGTGTTTTGTCCTTCAATTACAGTGTGTTATGATAATATTTCACCTTATTTGCTCTCGCAGCTCCAGTGCCGGAGGCTAGTTTAACCTCCTCATATGTTGTGCGGTGTTCAGACCATAGTTGGCAGGCTGACAAAAACACATCCATGCAATACATAATTACCTGGATATGAATAATCCAAAGTGACCCCAGTGTCTGCTAAGGTGCAGTGCTGGTTGATCCAATTAACTTTAAACTAAGGGCCTTAATTTATCTGCAAATGGCTGCTCTTCTCCAGGGAGGCTGATAATGTCAAGTTTCTTGTTCACAAAACAGCTCCTCTTCCCTTCTTCTTCTTTTCTATCTGTGTAGCAGTTTATGTTATTTCCTCTTTTCACCTAACCTAAGCTAACCTAAAATCACCAAGCATCTTCCTATCACATCATACTTTCTATTATTACATGCACAGCAAGGTGGAAAAAAGAAAAAGAAACATGCATTTCTCAATAATTTTTGCTCCACTCACACTTCTGTTTGCATCTGTTACCCTCATCGAAAGATGTGAGATTAAGGTCGAGTGAGAATCCTCCCTGGTTTGGTGTCTCATATCTCACCATGTGCCCCCAAACCATCAGACCATCTGGGCCAGCCTGTTGCACACATGGGAGTACATGCAAGTTGCTATTTGGTGGCGTAATGGTGGCACTCGTCGGTGGGGGGGTTATCTGAAGTTACATTGTTGTAGAAAATGTAGGACAAATAAAGACCTAGACCCTTTTATAACCTGCAAATTAATATTAATAATCCATAAAAATCCATAATTTCTGATGCAAAACAGAAAATGATGTCTGGTTAATGTGCCCAGGATGATGAATAATGCAGCCATAGGCCTTAATAGCAAAGCATTACACAAAATTGTTTGACAAATGATTTTCAAGGACAACAAATGGAACTTTGAAATTCATAAATGTCATGCTAACCAAATATGCTGTCAATGCAGTAGACAGATCCAAGACCCATGATTTTGAATGCATTTTTTAATGTCAACTTCATCTTTAAACTTATGATCTTCAAAAAATAATCAGGTTTGCAGTTGATGTCAAGAAGAAAACCTCTCTGTACTTTGTAGTTCTGCGTTAGGCTATATTTTCTCTGCTTCTTGTTGGTCAAAAATAGTTCCACATGACAGCAGCAATGTGTGGAAACTGTGACATCAAATTAGTCATGTAATTGGATGCAATATGAACAAGTCTTACGATGTACGTTCTCTACTTATATTGGGATCAATACTCCTTTGCTTGCTGCAAGAAAAATTAAAATAACTTACCAAAAGACATTTTTTAACACATATTTTGTCATTTTATCCACATATCCAACTTCCTTTTTTCCCCCTTACAGACTGTGTGAAAAATAAGGTGTCAGATTGCATTGTAATTCCAGGTGCAAAGGACGTCTTCTGATTCAGCAGCTGTCACAAACAGTTGGATGCACTTGAAATACTTTTGTTCATGCTGAGATTTTTAGCAACGGGGTTGTGCTGTATTTTCCTATTTTCATTTTCACCATCCTTCAAACATTGTTGATAACATTTTAACCTCATGCATTTCAATGAAATTCCATCAGTCTTCTCTGTGTTGGGTCCTTGAGGGCAAAGAAATCTTTTAGGCTACAAATGCTCAGAATAGCCTCCTCAAAGCCTGTTTGGTTATCACTGAATGGGGAAGCTAATAGGAGCCAAAGTGACTGGCTTTAATAGAGATTTAGAGATTTCTGTGTCTCTTCTCCTCTGTTTCCCTCCACTGTCTGGCTGTGCTGTTTGACCTTGGCGGGTGTTGCAAGGTCACAGCACTGCAGTGGCCTAATATTCTAGTTAGAATATTGTGTGGGGTGCGTAGCCCTTTTGTGTGTTTGTGGGTAAAATATTCAGGGCTGTATGACTGGAGGAACCCAGTGCTAATGCTTCTCCTAAAATTCTGTCTGCTGCAGCTTTGTCGTCCTCCCTCTTTCTCTCTTTTCTCCGCCTTCCTTTTTCCCCTCCTATATATTGTCTTAGCTATCAGCCAATCCACCAATGGCTCTTATTCTTCAATAAGTGGAGGCGATCCCGGCCCGCTGGGGGAAAGGGGATGGAAGCCGAGTGAATACAGAAAGGCCTTTTATCTCTCTCTCTTTATTTTACTCTGTCTCCCTTATGTTTCCATCCCCCTCCGATCCCTCTCTTTATCTCTCCTCCACTCTCTCCCACTCTCTGTCTGTGTCTCAGGAGATTTCTCTGAAAGCCGGGTGCATGCAGAACAGTCCGGCGCTGCGTCACTTCGCCTATAGTGGCCTATGCTAACAGAATTATCAGCTCGGCTCCAGACTACGTTGCCAGTTTGACTCACCTTCACCTTCTCGCGTTGCACAGTCTCCAGCCGCTGCCAGCACATACAGCGCTGGCCTTGGCTGGACAAACACAGTGACGTACCTGTAGAGGAAGAAGCCCGAGGCTTGTGGAATAAGGATGCATTAGGTGTTGAGTCTGTGGTGCCCGCTCAGCCTTGAGGGTATAATTCAACTTGACTGCAAATAAAAAAGGAAGAGCTTACGGAGGATAATACAGTGAACCATTTGATCAAATGACCAAAGGGAGAAAGGGGGAAATTGATTCTGCAACATGATTATCATTTTGTTTATCATGTGTGAAAATGATTCAAAGTCCCACAAATCAGTTTTCTCATTTCTTTCTCTGTCTTTTCATCCATGATATGCTGTCTGTAAAGAGCTGACTCATTTAATATTTCATATTTTCCACATTTCTAATTCATTTTGCATTATTATTGTTTGAAACGATATATTGTGTAGACCAAAGGGCTTTACAAATGGGGCTCATTTGAAAATGACCAACATTAAAGGCGCTTCCTCATACGCATTTTGATTCACCTAACTCAGCTCCATGGTAACATATGGGCATGTATTACATAAGAGACTAGCCTTATGCCATATTCTTCACTTGATTAAAGCAAACTTTTGCATCATACAATACAACTATGCTCTCTAAGTTTGAAAAAAAAAGAAAAGAAACTAAAGCATGAATACAAATGTGTGATTAAAAATACTGGCATTGGATGTAAAAGTTCTAACTGCTGTAGCAAAAGACAAATGTGGAATGTATTTGAAAATTCTACTTGTGAATTAGCATGTATTTATCTCTGTCAGTTTGCAGGAACACTCACACTCCAACATGTTTTTACCAGAGGAATTCATCACTGCTTTGAGAGCTATACTGAAAAAGACAGTAGCACATGATATTTGCAGCGGCTGCACATACATTATTTATTTGCTTCAAGGTTTGTTTTTATCTGCTTCATTCTTCAACATACATTTGTCTCTTTACATTAAAGACACTATTATACTGCACGTCCCGACCACTTCATTAATTGGCCAGTTATACTGTGTCCATCAGACATTGTATAGAAACAGTCAGCTGGTCAGATGAGCCTCCATCCTTTGACTAAATCCGCCCCCAGATACACATACATACATTCACCATGTTTGCTGGTGTTAATATATGACAGGCAGGGAGATATTTATCGGTCTATATAAACCACCCTAATTATGTGTTAGCTATAGATTAAAGCTGTCAGCGCCATCAGAGGGTTTAAGTCTTAAACCAGCCTCATTACACAAACTCTATCAGTTGTAATTGCCAATACAGAAGCTTATGGATTCTACACAGCATTTCATAACACAGCAAACGTCTGGAACAACTCAGACTGTGCAAGTGGTCCTGTGTGGTTTGGTGCTTTTATTATTAGCTTTTTAAGGGTGGTGGAAAAAAAAAAATTGGAATGATTTTTAATATCTGCACTAACGAGAACAATAAAAACATCCAAATAAACCAGTGTTTCACTTCACCAGGCAGACTGCAACAAGTGTTTTCTCCAGAGTTTTGCCCCTCAGCTCTTTGCTTTTACTGAGCTGTGAACAGCTTCATCGTGGGGTGAATATTAGCAGCAAGCAGCCACACACCGGACTGAGTTACAGTGCAACCAGAGGCCAAGATGTTTGGGCAAGGTTATAATGATGTAGCTAGACAAGGTTTAATTTGTGGAAACAGCTCAAGTTTAATGTTCTGAGTTTGTGTATTATTTTGGGGTTTTTTTCTGTTTCTCTTGTATGGTGTGTACTTGAGGAATTTCAATTTTTTTTTAAGCGCTTTTGAATGTCACTGGGATTTAATTGCTTAACGTGCATGAGGGACTGCATTACAGTTAATATCCTAGTTCTGTTTTCTTCATTGTTTGAAGCGATCTGAGCCTGACCGCTGTGTGTGCTTCAAAGTCAATTTGGAATCCAGGCTGAAATTAGTCTGACTTAACTTTAGTTTGGCTTGCTCAAGTCAGGCTTTTCATAACAATCCCTGCCTTTTTAACCACTGTCTGAGTAACAGTATGTTCATACAGTACTCACATTGTAACAATTTAAAAATTTAAAAAACAACTCCATGTAGCTTTATTTCTCATGTGTATGTCAGTTCGTCTACATCTTCTGGGCTAAAAGTCCGGCTGCTATTCCTCTTCTTGAGTATAGGTGGTGTGCGTTTCCACAATTAGAACTGCTGGCGCAGCTCCTCTGCAACTGAATGATATCGGTAGCAGCTGGTCTGGTTGGTCTGGCGCGCTGTATTGTTGACAATAGATTAGTCAGAGCTGCCAGTGTGTGTATGCATTTGCGTGTGTGTTTGTGTGTGACTGAGTGTGTTTCAGCGTACATTGATCCGCCAGGCTCTGATAGTCTGCTCTGTTGTCTGGTTCAGTTCCACATACGAGTGTCCCATGCCGCGGGGCAAAGGCTGTTGTTGCATTGCCCAGAGGGTATGTGTGATTTCGATGAGTTGCCTGCATGTGTGTGTGTGTGTGTGTGTGGCGAGGCGAGGTTCAGTCATGATCCCCTGGCCTGCTGGGTTGGCGTTTTGTCTCTTGCATAGCCGGTGGGAGTTGGATGTTGGAGTTGGACGTTGTTCTTTTCAGCAGGAAGCTCGCCCTGTTTTCCTCAGTGACTCTCCCACACGCACAAAAACAGAATTTACACACACAGACATTTTTTCCACCATGCATCAATAAGAAAACACATCCCACAAATACTGATCAGCTAAACTCAGGAGCTTTCCACATAGATTCATGCATTGATGAACTGCTTGCAGCCGCCCCCCCCAACCCCCCCCCCACCACCACACAAATCCACAGTCAGACACACACACTCCTTATCTAATGGCTTCAGTCATAGCAGCTTGTTCAGCACAAGCCTCAGAGGAAAAGTAAAAGACTGTGGGAAATAGACAAAGACAGAAAGAGAGAGATGCATTTCCGATATGAAACCTCTTCCCTGTCAGCATATTACCGGCTGCAGTGGAGACTCATTGCATTCGGAGCACATTTTTCTCCACTTTAACCACCTTATGGTCTGGAAATGAGCTAAAATGGAAAAACAAGTGGCTTGGGAAATTTTCTGCATTCAGGTAGGAGCTACTAGAGGGGAGTAAGAAATAAACGCAAGGATATGATTCAGATGCAGGTGCTTTGATTATACGGTGACAAGGATAAAGACCAAGGTTTTAGAAATATCATCTGACTGGATCTGGTAGTGATCATGTGATCTAAGCATGGACCCTCGGTCTCATGATGACAGGTTATTTACTGTATATATCTGTGTTTCTGTTCAATATTAAATGAAAAAGTTATCTGAGTCACAAATGTGAACAATATGGCACAATATACTTACCATTACCGTGTAATTACTCTGAAATTCTATCAATAATAACAAGTCATTACTCAGTCTGTGTTCATTATGTAAAACTGTACTTCCCGTGTTTTACCCGTTCTTGCTGTGACATTCATTGCCATAAAAAAAATAATTTTCCCGAGGGGAAATTTGGAATTAATCTGCATGCAATTTTCTAATATTTGCCTAATGATTATATTGTATCAACGAGTGATCAGTGTTTTTATTGCCAGACTAATCTTCTTCATGAAAGTGTTACAAGCAAAGTACACAAAGAGGCTGCAGCATTATAATAGACACACACACACACACATGACAGACCGACAGATGGACACACACACCCTCACACACCACTGTTTGCCTTGCATACTGTATGTGTTCTTAAATTATTAAGTGCTCCACAAAGAGCAAAGAAGGATTTCACTTCACTCCCTGTGAGCTTCAAGATGGAGAATCTGTGAGACAGCAGCACAGATAGAGGGTGAGACTGACACAAAGAAAAGGATCAGATAAAAGCATTTGTTTGTTTAATGTTGTGATTTATGTTTTAGGAGACGTCGTGGTGATTTGGTAAAGGTTAAATGAGTATGAAATCTTGGCACAATGAAAAGACGGAGAGGTGTTTGTGGTGTGTATTCCCCAAGGAGCGATGTGTTGTATAGATCAATCAGGAGGGAAAGGATGCGGAATGTGGTTATTTTAACGATAAATAAATAAATAGATAAAAATGAACAGGAAAAAAAATGAAAGGACAGGAAAAACAGAATCCAGATTCCAAATTAAAGTTTCATGAGGGGAGATTTCTCAGCAAGATATCACTGGATGGTAGAAATAGAGAATTTTGTAAGATTTTGTCGCTGTGCAATTACACAGTATGTCTGTCCACTGGGATATGTAATGTAAAAGTGCTGTATCAGTTGTGATAACCTAGAAAGTGCTTGGGAATCACCATTACTCTCTCTGTATCTCTAGTATTTTGTCAGACTTTTCCTGTTTCCTCTTTTCGTCATACACAGTGGTTACCACACACACAAACAAACACAAACACATACACACAGCTCCCTCCCTGTCCATGTCACCTAATTTATGATAAAGGACAGATTTCCATTTGTCTGAAAGCTTTTTATTACGGTGCAGACCTTATGGTACCATACCATTTATTCTCTGCTCTTAGGTGTGTGTGTGAGAGAGTGAGTGAGTGAGAGGGAGAGAGAAACATGAATTCATGCAGATACACGATAATAGGGCCTCTATCCTGCGGGCGTTATTTATGCATTGGCCACACTCTGCGAAAGCCTGCTCTCTATGTCTGATTCATTATTCTGACAGACACAGAAAAGGTGAGAAGGGAGAAAGAGGAGCCCGTAGCCAGGCCTCTCCTCCCCCCTGCTCTTCCTCTCCTCCTCTCTTTCCTCATCCTCCCCATCACATGGATCTCCCCCGAGCAGGCGTTGTGAGTGCGTAGTGCCAGTGCAGCAGGCTTTTATTGTGATTGAGTCTGCCGCTTACAAGGAATGATGCAGGGGAGGCTGTCTCTGTCTTGCAGACAGACAGATAACTCAATCCCCAGCTGTTTTACCACAGTGCGGGCAAGACACTGTACATGGAGAGACACCTCTGCAGGTATACGCACGGCTGGAAATACATGATAAGATGGTAAAAGGGATGTGTTGTGTTTAAGATGATACATCTCTAAGTTCTATCTGAGGTATTTGTAGCAGTAGAAGAGCTAAAGTTGCAGTATGAGCAGTACAGTCAAGATAGTTTGAGTAACTGTTGTAACAACAGCAGTAAAATAATGTAATTGTTGATCAGTCCTCTGGTGTATAACTATTACAGTATAATCTATGTACTACCACCCTGACGGCAGACACACACACTCACCCGAATACATTCTCGTCACTCCTCCCTGTATCCCAGCTCAGGGCCATCTGTTCAGGGTTAGGAGTGGTGTTAAACACCAAGATGTCCTTGCTGCCTCAGCAATCACTTCTCTCTATCACTGACTCGCCGGCAACTCCTTCTCCTCTCGCCCCGTTTGTTTGCTCTGCATTTATCTCTGTTTCATATTCTGAAAGACACAGAGAGCCAAAAGGACAACATAGCCTGTGATGGCAGGTGGAGAGGTTTCACTGGAACGTTCAAAACAAGGCAAACAGAGCAGACAGGCAACAGTAGAGCAGGGTGGCAGCCAGTCAGGCAAACAGGAACGGGGATCAGGGCAGGTATGCAAACTGAGGTCTGGAGAGTGTGGAAATGGGAGTAAAGACAATTTATATGCACTCTGTATATATGTATATGTATATAATGGAACAAAATAGAGCAGCATGATCTGAAATAACATGCGAGCTAGTGACAGTGAAAACAAAGGACTGGCACAAGCATTCTGAAATGTGAGAGCCGTGATGCTCTCACATTAATTGAGCTGACTTCTTTCGGCTTCTCCTCTTGCAGTCCTCCCTCTCTGTCTCTAAATCTCCCCGCCCTCCCTTCTCATTTGGCCCCAGACAGGTACAGGCGCAGAGAAAAGAGGAAAAGTGATTGGACATTTACAACTATCCTGGAAATCTCATTGCTGAGGCTTCGTCACTGCGACATCCTTTATTGCTTTCCACCAGGAACCTTCAGATGGGAGGGTTAACCTCATCTCTTAGACACACAAGCTTGCACACACATAAACATGAGAATAGCCCCCCTGTACTTGCCTAGTCATACATACATTATGAAGGCACACGCACACTGGCATGTCCACTCCTGAACCACACACACCCACGCCCATATATATATATACACAGGCTCCCAGACGTCTGTCATAAATTGGATTTTGTCAGTATGAAAGAGATATGAGGAGAGAGAGAGTGTGTGTGTGATTGACAGAAAGGTAGGAGCATGTAGTAAAGTGTGTGTCTGTGTGTGTGCACATTCACAGCAGTGACCCTCCTGGATGACGAAGAGGAGGAGGGAGGAAATAGAGGGTTTGTGTGATGAAATGAAAGAATAGAAAGGAAGGAGAAAGGGAGGAGAAGCAAAATGAAAATATTATGGCAGTATAATCCATCACCACACACACACACACACAAAAATCCCTCTGTATCCTCTTTGTAGTGTACGTATGTGCGTGACGATGTGATTGTGCATACTTGTGTGTTTACTCCTACTTGAGTGGCAGGGCTGTGCTTTATGGTCCCTAGCCATCAGATAGCACTGGAGGAGGAATCTATTGGGACTGTGCATCTTTGTGGAAATGAGCTCCCTGTAGCTGTTAGAGAGAGATTAAACTGAACTAAAAGTGCTTCAGTTACACCAGCCCTCTGCTCGCACCAATATTAGCAAGGTCACATTTTAATCTGAAAATGATATACAGCGGCAGTGTAACTGCTCTCCTATCAACATCCTGCAACTCGTCTCGTGGAGCTGTATCAGCGAGAAAAAATGAATGGTACTTCCATAATGCTTACAGCAGTGCTTGTGCCAGTATTTGTAATAGTACAATAGCATCAATGACGTGACACAGTTGTTCTTTAAGTGCTAAGGCCATGTCTATGAATCATCAAGTCTTCATATTCACTCTAAGAAGATCTCTGTAGTGGCATATGAATCAAAGATATGGCGTCCTGGGGAAAACAGAAAAAAGCCATAGGTTGTTTGTGCTGCATTTTATTATAAGCCATAGTCCCATTTTGTTGGGCAACATCTAGTGGCTGTAGTAGTGAGAAAGGCTGTTTTATATATGTAGCAACAAAGTCTGTAGTTGGAGGACATTGTGGTGGATGGATGCATTAACGATATATACAGGAATAAACAACACGTTAATTAAATAATAGTTCACATTTTGAGAGAAAGGTTTCAAATTAATAGTCCTGCCCATCCAACAAGTGGTAACAGTGACTGAGTCCCGCTTCTCGAAATAAGCGAAGTTCTTGAACTATAAAAAGCTCTCACTCTGTACTTTCCCCTTCATTTAGTCAACTTTATCAATGCCAGTACACAGTTCTCCTCAGTAGGCCTTTTGTAAACACCCTGATCCATCATTACTGTCTTTGTTTCATGTGGATTAGCTCGCTTCAAAACGGTCCCAGGGAAGAATTAATGTTATGCAAGTTTGTACAAAAACCCAAAGCCTGCAGAAAGGAGTTCTAGTGTGATCTCACACGCCAGGCGGCGTGGCAGAAATCATGTATAGTAAGCATCAACCAGCCTGGGGGAAAGTGTTCTGCACAGAATCTATACAATAGGAAGCTCCATAGCTCAGTGATTCTCTGAGTGCAGTGACTCAGTAAGCCCATGCATTAAACAATTTGTTTACCAATTCAATTACTGCCAACAGCATTATGCTAGCGCAGCACTTCGGTGATAACAGGTGAAGTTTTGTAAATTCATGGTACTATTACTTACCTCAGTCATGAGCAGGCCCCGCCTGAAGGAACTAAAAAGCATGAGAGCATATATTTATTATGCATGCGGGATGTTTTGAATGTCTATGCTCTGTCATTATATGCTGCAGTACAGAGCAACCGCTATGTACATATTTTGTACTTCAGCTGGGGTGTCTCACTTCAGAGCTTTGGCCTATTTATTTGATGAGAAGGTAATATTAGGTCTGCACCGAAGCCAAAATCACACTGTGGTTATGTTTGACCCTGGGGAGGGCCAGGTACTTTGCAGCTCATTGCAGATTGCATTACTTAAAACACAGCCCCTGGCCTCTCTTCACTGTACAGTACTTGACTTGAAAACCATGCCCCTTTGGCAAGCACCTTTGCTCACACCGCGACTTGCTGCGCAGAATAGTCAAGTGGTTGTTGTTTGGCATACACTGCCACGCAACTGGGAGGAGAGCATTTAAAGCAAAGCCATGTATGAGAGGCTGTTTAGGAAATAATTCATATTTGCTCTCACATGTTACATCATACTCTCTCACAAACACTACTATAGTCACACACTTACTATCATACTCTCTCACACACACTTACTTACTTACTTACTCAGGGCCCATCACTGCCTGACGGCGGAGGACGAGCCCAGACTCAGTAGCCCGGCCTGGTCCTCTAGTCTCGGGAGACGCTGTGTGGCACCACAGCCGCCTGCTACTGGAGGCTCCACTGTGGAGATCCGACGACGCACATGGGGCGGCTGGGTTTTGCTGCTCTCCGCCGTCCTGGTGCACCACACTTATCAAGACCGAGACTTGCATCGGCCGAAGCAGACGTGCTGTGACACGACACAGTGTTTCCCACGTGCCGGGCCATATGGCGAGTGGGTTGGATTGGCACAATCTACCCACCGTAACCGACTGACGGCGGAGAAAGAACCGAGACTCGGTCGCCTGGCTTGCTCCACTGGTCTGGGGACTGTGCCGTGCTCTGGCCACTACGGAGGTCCGGGTCTCAGGAAACAAAGCACGTCTGCTTCGGCCGATGCAGGTCTCAGTCTCGGTCGGCAAAGAACCAATCAGAAACTGGAAATTAAACTCACTTCCGTTTCATTCAAACTCTCACACACACTAGTATACTCATGCACACACTACTAAACTCTCTCACATAGTGTGTGTGTGTATGAGTATAATAGTGTGTGTAAGAGAGTATAATAGTACTGTTTGTGAGAGTATGATAGTGTGTGTGACTATTAGTGTGGGGAAGGAAATACAAGGTACCAGGGAAGGCAGGAGGATTACAGTAGATGGGAAAATTGTACATCGTGATGGACAAGGAGGGGTAATGAAGCAGAGAAAAAGTAGCAAGAGAGGGTTAGAGGGTTAAAAGGGCACAAAACAAGTGAGAGGAAAAAAAGGGAAAAAAAACAGTAGCAAGGGTTGTGAAGATAGTGCAAGAGTAAAAGAGGAGTGAATATGATGTGAAGGGAAGCAGACTCTCAGAAATACTGCGTCCAGTACCAAGTTATTTGTCATTGACTATCAGCAACCCACACCCTTTCTAATGTGCTGCTTCTTTTGGTAGGATGACATTGTCTGTCGGTCCCCTCCAAGATGATAGCTGAAAGTGGTTCATATTGTTTGAGCTTTTTCTGATTTCACACTCCTGTGGTTAAGATGCTGTCAGACTTTCATTATTAGAAGTTAAAGGTTAAGGTTCGGAAAGGCTGAGACGACTGAAACTACTGGGTCAAGGCCAGGAAAGTCAATGGTAGGGCTTGTAGAAGACAAGACCGTGTCTCGGTGGCAGGGAACATGGAGACAGACAGGTCAGAATTAAAGTAGCAATAACCTTCTCAAGAAGACATATGACCTCAGTGTAGAGCAACAGCTCACCTTTCAGCCTGACAGTGACTCAAAGTATACAGCCAAGTAAATGCTAGAGAGTCTTTGGGAGATGTCTCTGTCCTTGAGTGTCCCGGCCAAATCGAAGAGTTGGACCACATAGAACATCAATGTTTATGCCCGTAAGTTTTAAAATGAATCAAGAAATAAGTGAGCTCACCAGTTCATCCAAATTTGATGAAGCGGGAAAAGGAGCTTCAAGAAGCTTCTGCTACAAAAAAAGCTTGAAATACAGACTCATTTAATTCTTCGCATTTTGGGGCTTCAATACAAGACAGACATTACATACGAGCAGCATGGACGTATTTGGATGTTTTTTGGTGTGTCTTTTTGTTATGATGACTGCTGGTGTCCATTTGCAACCGTTTTATGGACATTTAGCTAATGTGTATTCTAGTTGTCTACATATTCAGTCAACAGAAAAAAAGGTAAAGAGCAAAATAAAAAGGGAATTAGTTGAAAGTCTGACCGATGAGCCTTTAAAGGATTTCTAATTATTAATGCTTCAAAATGTCTGTGATGAATGTACAAAAAAGAGTGTACCAGCCTCTGTTAAGAGATTTTAGCTTCAGGGTTTTGGTGATAACCCTGGAATAAGGAAAAACATACATAAAACAGAGTATAGCTTAAGCTGAAGTAATAAGATAAACTGTGCAATGTATCTTATCTGATACTGTATGTCTCTGAGTCTTTATGTTTGCTCGTCTAGCAGCTAAAAATAGTTTGTCCCACTGGCTCCCTCAGTCAGCTAATTTTACCATACTGCTCCAATCAGATGCAGTGCAGTAGACCCATAAACCTGACAATCACCAGTGTGTGTGTGTGCTTGCACATGCATGTACACGCGTGCAGCACACATTCAAGTCATATCAGCGCCGTCCATGTGGGAAAAGGGCACACATGCACACTGAGCCATATGTGAATGAACACACCGGTACCTTTTGGACAGATTGGGGTTTTGTTCTGCCATCCTTCTCCAGAGAGTCATTTCCCCTCCATCCAGTCATTGTGGAGTGAAGGGTTTTTCCGTACCGTTTTCCCTGAGGTAAAGGTAATTAGGCTTGGCATGATATCTGGACTCCTTGATTTACCTTTTGTGCTCTTCTCTCCCAGTCCTCCCTTCAAGTCTCCTAACCTCAACTGTCTTTTCAAGTCCAAAAATACACCCTTACCTCCGGTAAATGCCGGTATTTTCTTTTTCTTTTTCCCTGCTTACATTCTCCTTGGCCCCGAACACATCAGTCCATAAGAAATTAATAAAGGTATTCAACCTATAGACAAAACATGAAACATTTACTTGCCACTTCTAGAGTGTGGGTGATGTAACCTAAAGCATACCAATTGGTGTGTATCTACAGTATATATCTCTCTGTCTATACAGTATGTGTTTTAAATGTGTCATGGCTTGAAAGAGATTTTAAAAAAGGTGTCCAGAGAAGTTATAGTTATAATAAGTTGCCTATAATGTTGTATAAGAAAAAGTGACTAGAGTGTTGTAAAGTGTGTCAGCAAGTTGGCTGGAAATCGGTATGAATAAACATTCCTCCACACAATTACTCAGTCAGCAAAAGGCCTGGAGTTACATTTCACATGTACACCTCTGTACACCGAGGACACATAAAATATACGTGAACTTGGCTGCTTTATTCTGCAACCAGACCCCTCACAGTGTTAATGTGGCTTCAGATTCCCTGTGAGTCTGGTGGACATTAGCACATATATTCATACATTGTCCTGCACACAATATAGTCCCTATGCACATCCAGATTCTGCCTTTGATGATGTTGTTTAGTGGCACAAATTCTACAGAAAGTTCGTTATTAATCAAAACCCATTTGAAATATTTAGTGTTTTGGAAATTTTAACAGCACCTTGACATGTTTTGACTGCAGTGTGCATGTCAAGGTAATGTTAAAAGTTCCTCATGTTTGTTAAAAGAAATAGAAAACGCTAAATAACTGAATATAATACATAATGAATGTAATCACATCATTTGAAATATGTACATATGGATGGGGCTGTTGCCTACTTTCTGTGGTTAATAATCTATTGTAGCCTTGGGTGGCCATTGACCTTTAGTTTCAGAACTCCCCGTTTTAACAGCTTCCTTCCTTTGGGTCATCTCCATCCTTTGCACCAATCAAATCAGTTTGTGCCTGGTAGCAGAACAGCGGACATCATTAGGGATGTAAAGGAGCATAAACCCACATGAACTTTCCAACTCAAATTTGGCTGTAAGGCTTTTTTGAAAGCATAATGAAGTTGAGGTCACAGTTTATTCAGCTTTGTGTTTATTGTCATGTGAGTGGAGCCAAAAGACTCTCCCCAGTAGTATCTTCTGTGTTTAAGCTCCAAAACCCACCCCTCTCATCCTTTGCCTGTTCTCCTCTGTAGCCAGTTGTAAAGGATTTTGTCAATTAAGGATCAGTAGTGAGTGTCTCACAGCAGGACAAAGCATTGTATGAACTGCTGCCCAACAAAGAGTCCACTGGAGCATGAAATGGATGCCAGACACACTGTTCAGATAACAGACCATCAGCTGGATACCTGAACGATGAAGAATGCTGATCCCTAGACAACTCAACTCTAACACTCACCTCACACTAATGGAGCTATGAATTCACAAACAGCCAATCAGACAGGAGACCACTGGTTGATCACGAGGCCTGAGTTGGCCAAAGTCCACATACTGTAAGAGTGATCATAAAGAAATACAGGTAGAGGTGTAGCAGAAGTGGAAAATTAGGGCCTGCTGTCTGGTCACATCCAGTTTAGTCTCAGAGCTACAGAGTCAGATATTGCACATATCCTGGTGATCTAGTGTGCTCTCTGTGCAGTTTTTTTTTTTTTTAAATGTCCCAGTCGTTTTGCCATCTTCCAGTTTCAAGCTTTTCAGGCATTAACAAGGTCCAAGGTTTCCTAAACGAGCCCCTTGAGGAGATGAGGACCAGTCAAAATGTTCTCATTTTGCAAAAAATATCCTCACCCTGAAGGTGTAAACCTTAAACTGGGTCTCACAAGGATAAATGTCTGAGAAAACACTTCTCCTAACACTCATGTCTGCTGTGTCTGACAGGGCTCTGCTAGTTTTGTGGCCTGTTGGTGGTTATAGGGCAGCAGTGTTTGAAAGAATATGAGCAACTTTTCTTTTCACCTTGTTGTTCACCTCTGTGCCCATTTTCTCTTCATTATGTGGTAAGTTTGGGGAATTGTAGCCTGACAATAGGTAAAGTGCACAGCTCTGCTGGTTGTAGTGTTAGTGCTGTATCCCTCTGTGACAGTTGGGCTGGTTTATTCTTGCCTTTGTAATGCCAGTACTCTCTTGATTAAAGCTAAGTTGTTCAGACATCAGTCGAACAAATCAACAAGCAACTGAACAGCTAATTGTGGGGGTTGACGGCGGCGGCCATGTTTGTAAGTCTTTTTCCCCACATGATTATATTTGCAACAAAATCACGATGGTCTGTTTCCCGTTCACGCATCGCCTCTTTCAGATGCCGAGACTTTGTGTTTATTAGTTTTAAAACATGAAAATTGTTAGAACCGGAGCCAGTGGGACTACTGAAGGCCCAGCTGTAGTTCGCCACTGCATTGAGGGGTCAAGAAATTCAACCAGACCAAGCAGCTGTTAAATGAAAACTGTGCTATCCAGTTGACTGCCTCATGTACCTTTGTTTACCATGTAATTATGTATTTATGATAGATAGATAGATAGATAGATAGATAGATAGATAGATAGATAGATAGATAGATAGATAGATAGATAGATAGATAGATAATGTTACCCACTAGATACGACCAACTCACCTTGATTTCGGAATATCCCCAAACCATCCGTGAGTAATGAGGTACTTCGAAGAGAGTGAAATGAATTGAATGTGACGCTGAGCATGGTGTAATTCTATGCATGAGTTCTGTTTGCTGCTTTCCTATGTGTGATATGTGTTTGGGTGTGAAAGTGAGGTATCTGATTTGACTTGAGATAAATCTTCCTCTGGTGCAGCATCAGAATGTATTACTGAGCCAAGAGGCAGGGCCAAATCCATTTTTATCTGAGTGCAATTGATGTCACTCCAACTTCTCACAAAAGTGCCTCCACTGAGGCACCAGATGTGAGGTTTTTCCTCCTTGTCTGCGCGAGCGGGGATGTGTGTATGTTTGCGTGCGGTTGTGCATTTGTCGATGTGTGTTTTTATGAGGTGAAAGGTGAATCGATTTCCACAAGATGGCTTCAGGGAGGCATAGGTCTCACAACTGCCCAGAGCTGTCTGTAGAGAAATAACCCTCTTATATGGCAGCACGCCCTCACACCCCCCACCTGCTTCCACACCAGAAAACACACACACTGATCCTGTTTTGACAGTGGTTTTTGGCACATCTTAACCTTAGTCTCATGACTGTACAGAGAGCGACAGCGAGCAGCGCCTTTGACGAGGTGCTTGTTCTTGCCAGGATACTTCACACACCTCTCCCTGCAGGCATGGCGAGCGGTCACCTCTGTTGGTATCACTGCACAGCCCACCGGCATTGCACAGCCTGTCTGCCATTACCTGCTGTAATTCCACTTACTGATGGCAGAAGAAGGACATTTATCAATCCAAATGTCTTTATACTCCAAACTTTGTGTCACAGTTGACAGGAGCAAGATGGATCTTAAATACTTTATGGAAAGGGTATTAGGACTCATTTTTAGCTTCCTCTCCACCTGTTGCCTGTCCTTTTCCTGCTTTCCTGTGATGTCTCATGGCTGTCTCAGGGCGCTTTAATGGTTTTATTCAGCTGTCTCATGGTTTCTTATACCATCTTATGGGTTTGTATGTCTGTCTTTAGGCTCTTTTGGATTTTTCTCACAGCCCGATGAAATGTTATGGCTGTCTGATGCATTCATATGAACTTTTATCCCATGCTTAATGTGATACTTCAAACTGTTGGTTTGTGTCCGTTTGCAGGGAAGGCATAAGTAGGTTGTCTTAATGTATGCAAAGGGTGGAAATGGATACATTTTTATCGGTAAGGTGCAAAAAGGAGAGATGGACTGCTGTTCTCACTGTTTTTTAAAAGATGTGTGGTAGAAAGCTCTTTTTTTGTCAGTAAATAATGTCTCTGGGGTGAATGTACGTTCTTTAAAATATAGATACGAAGAAACAAGTATGAACTGATTTACTGTACTTGTTTTTGACACTTGCCTAATTCGCACAACAAATGTATAGTTCCCAGTGTAGAGGGAGACAGAAAAACAGACAGAAGAAGACATCAGCTTCAATGGCACTGGGATGTCTTTTACACTTACACTAACTAACAAAGAGTACATTGATTAAAATGCAGGGTATGTAGGTTCGTTCAGTCAAATGAAGGGGTATGAGTCTTGCTCCCTCCCTAACACTGCTAGGTTGTTGCTTGTGCTTTATCATTTTAGAGACAATCCCCTTACCACAGTTACTGTATAATATCCACTTTTTTGTTAAAGCAGCATTGATTCAACTGGGCGATCTTTTTGATGATTACACCTCCATTGATTTGACTGGGTTGGGCAAAAAAACACATCTTTAATACAACACAGACGACATTCTGTTCTCCAAATAAACAAACAATTCTTTAACACAGTTTCAACTAAACAAAAAATTGAAACCTTTGTGGGGGGAAAAGATTAATCGGAGGCCTGTTGTACATTTTTACCAGGTTTATCGACCAAACTGCCACCCGAGTGCATGTAGTCATCCACTTTCTTAGTTATCTTTTGTGTCCTTCTCTGTTTCAGTCTGTCTGTCTCTGCTCACCCAGTTTGTCAGTGTAATTAGGCCACCTTCTAAACAGCAAATCTGAAGAGAGGATTTCAGAGTTATGTGTCTGTGTGCATGTAAACACACTGTGACCTTGGTTTAGAAGATAGTGTTGGTGGGCTATTTCTCTCATGTAAATTGGTATTCATTAACACAAAATGTGCGGGCAGAGTGTTCTCACCTCATGCATTTCTACACACATGCACACTCCCCATCGTGATCCATCCTGGTTTCAGTGAGGTGAAAACACTAAATAATCAGACACACCTAATTTAACATGAAATAAAATCACCAATATTACATTATTATCAATATAAGTTTTGTTGTTCACATTGCAATTGCAACAATATTGAAATAGATAAAAGGAAATTATAGTTTGTATGCGCAATGTGTCCTCCATCCTCTTTAATATCCTTATTATTTATGGAGAGTCTGTAAACCTTCATACCATTTTATTTTTTACTTTTTTCTATTACCAGTAAAACTGGATTTTACATTTGCAGAGACTGTATGTAAAGCACACTGATGCATTTTTTACTACCATACTCCTCAAACTTTTTTTATCTCCTGAGTTTCACAACTTGGTGAAACTGTGTCTCTGTCACCCCCAGAAGTTATAAAGAAAGACAAGGCAGTGTTTTGTGTATGCAAACTGGTTAATTAAGAGAGTTTCTCTATCAACTGATGGCGAATAGTGAGAAGAGAAATGAGGCTTGTGCATACGTGCCACATAAAGCATGTGTATATTCTTGGGTTTGTGCACACACATAGTTTTAGTCATGGATCTAGAGTTTTATGATTCTGGTCTCAGGAGTGTTAGAAATTCAAAGAGATCCCAGACAAGTCCAGATGGTAATCAGCTTAGATCCTCAGTTAAGTATCACATCCAGTAAATAAATGTTTATACAACATTTTTGTCTGTATATCAGGTTTCACTGAGCAGTGACATGTCTACTTGCTGTGTGAACCCACCAGGCAGAGTAACAGTGAGTGGAGTGTATCAATGTGCAGAGCGTTTAGCCTCAGACAGCCATCTGAGTGGCTTCTCAGTCCAGACAAGGGCTGTCTGTCTAATAGCTCCTTTGCCCTCCCTGCACGCCACCAAAGGACTGAAGTTACATCAGAGGGCTGAAAAAGCTATAATGTTTCCTGGCCTTAGCCAAATGATCTCAAGGAATTGGCTGCACTGCACTGAACATTAAAGCTGAACAAAATAAGAAAGGCCATTTTTGGCTCTCTCTTCTTCTCTTTTGTTTATGTATTCCTCAATTTATTTTTGTTGAAAGAGATGTAAGACACCTATTATTTTAAACCACATGTATTTCAGTGCCATGGGCCACTAGGGACACTCCCATATGTAAATGAAAAGCTCTGTTTGCATCATCAACTGTCACGTGAATGTATGATTACAGTCATACATATTCATGCCAAGGCTACTTGGATGAAAGATACAGTAATCAAAATATCTTATTGACACACAAATCTGTTAATATGAGTACAGTAAATGAATGGATCTGGATTTTTGTTGAAAGCAAACATGGGAGCATGTTTTTTTTGTTGAGGCCTAACAAATTTAGTGCATGAATTCCTTATACAGTAAATTTTTCAAATCAGATTTTGCACAAAATGCTTTTCTTCTTTGATTCCTTGACAAGAGGCTGTGTCTTCTTCTTCGATGTCTCTCTTGGTCAATTGCATCATATCTTGGTTTGTTGTTTATGTTTATGTTTATGTTTATTTGCACGATTATAAAAACAACAATAAAAGCAAACAAAAATATATATGCAGGTGAGGTAGAAACCCATTATGGGCTTATATTTAAACCTCACCAATAAGAACAATTGCACAAATAGCAAAGCATATCAAACAAAAGAAACATATCTTGATAAACATTATAAACAAAAAAATACAGAATAAAATTAAAAGAGAAAAAAAAGATATTTAAAATATTAGTAAATAAATGCATATTTTTGTTCCATAACTGGGCTCCACGGTATCTTATTGAAAACTGTCCACGAAGATACAAATATAGGTTATTGATTTGTCGAATGGAATATTGATGAACCTGAGAAGTACAAATAAAAAATGTTGTGAGGCTGTCTGGTAAGGCTGTAGACATGTGTTTAGACGTAGAAATAAAAGTACATATTTGAAAGATGTTAAAACCAAAAATAGACAATACATTACATTTCAAGAAAAGTGGTATCATACAGTAGTGTTTGGAAAAAGTTGCCATTCTAACAAAATGCTTCTGCAGTAAAAGTATTCTCTGAAGTGTTGTTACCACCTGTTGAGTGATGGAATAGTGTGAAACACCTTTCACATTAAAACCCTATCCCAATGGGGCAGTGGGTGGCGCAGTGGTTAAAGCGGCCACCGCAGGCGTCCCCAGTTCGAGTCCCACGTCGGGCAGACCTTTCCTGCATGTCATTCCCCCTCTCTCTGCCTCCCCCTTTGCTGACCATCTCACTGTGCTATCAAAAAAAAGGCCAAAAAATAAACTTAAAAAAAAAAGAAACCCATCCCAAAATATTGGAGAGGTGTTTTTTCTTGACAGGAATTGTATACTACTGATCAAAGTCTTGGCAAAAAAACAAAACAAAAAAAAACTTAAAAGTTTCATTGACGATAAATCTCACAAGTCTAAAATAATAACTGAAAAACCAAGCAGATCACAAAAAGTTGAGCTTCCAGCTAAAACCTGCAAACAGAGTCTGGACCTGGTTCTTTCAGCAGTTAAGGTAAATGAAGTTATTAAAGATGAGAGGAACTGTTACAACATGAGAGACAAAAGGCAGAAAGACACAGATGGATACCGTAAGGAGCGAGAGAGAGAGTCGCTGCTCAAATCAAGAGAGATTTAGTAAACGAGCTCGGTGTAGAGAAGAAGAGAGCGGCGAAGAGCGGGAGCAGCATGAGTGAGTGGGATTAGCCCAAAAGTGAAGGATTAGCAGGGCTGAAAGGAGTCCCATAACAGAGAGTGGAGAAGCCAGCATCAACAAGACAGCAAGCAGATAGCTGGATGGGTTAAGCCAACTTGACTGAATCCTGCTAACAGATAGTAGAGAGCCACCACCAGGAGGGAGCTACAACCAGCTGGGAAATTGAGAGGCAATACAGGTTGGAGGAAGTGACTCACTGTGGCCTTGTAGAGAGGCTTACTGTTGTCTGGGAAATAAAAGAAGGTGTATGAGTGGGAGATGCTGAGCATGTGCTGATCAAGTAGTTTTTGTTTTTTTCACACATCGGCCTGTTGACTGCTAATGTACTGACCAACTAAAGAGCTAAGGCACCCATTTAAGATACTTCACATACACTGTATGTCTATTTGAAGAGTCATAGTAAGTGGAGAGAGAAAGTATTAGAAGGTGATTTTGCAGATATCATATCACAGCAAAAGGGTTTGTTCCTCAGTCACTTATTTAGCCACCTCAGGAACATGATTGTATAAGACTGCTTCACTTTTATTAAGGCAAATAAGAAAAATTAAATGATGAATATTAAGCTAATACTAAAGTTAGTTTTTTTTTTTTGTTTTACTTTTTCTCAGTGACTTTCTTTCCATCATTGCATTTACAATAAAAGAACAAGTAAGACTGGTGGATAAACATCTGTGGCTGCAGATGCTGGCTAGCATTGCAAAATTATGGTTTAATTTTTCCTTCCGTCTCCATCCTTAAACCCATGTAATTTAGTGTTCAGACACAGCATTGAATTACCTGTGTTTTGAAAGAGCTCAGAGCCCAATACACAAATGGACTTAGAGTCTAACAACACAGTTTGCTTTAAACGGCCTGTGCAGACGGCTCAATTGATAGAAAGCAGAGAAAACACAAACCTGGAAGCACTGTTCATAAAAGTGAACACTGGCAAGAACATACAACACTAAGTGAGCATTTGTCTTGAGTAATGTTTCCACATAAACCGACGCATAAATAAATACCGGGAAGGCACAAATCTTAACCATTTGTTTGCAACATGTGCTATTCACATAATGTTGGCTTTAAGGTCAAAGAAAGTTCAGAGAATACAGATAAAATTCACTTGAATTAAATCCATTGCTTTCTCAAATTTGTAAATATGTGGGTATATCATTTCTAGCCAATTTGACATGTACAGACGAAGGTTTGTTTAGTATCCAGTCGTATGAGAGATGGTTTTTGGGTAACAGGATGTTTCATTCATCTGTTATTGGCAGAATTGTAGTTGGAGAACATCTACCATGGTTACCACAGATCACACCACAAAGCTGTTTGGGATGTTAAACTGCTGGTGTAAACAACAAGAAGGCGGAGACAGCGTGGTGTATTTTTACATTGCAGATCATTTTCCAGTCAGTCCACATCAAGTTAAAATGCAGAGGGGCGAGCGCATGGTGTCTCTGTGGTATAAATAGTCTTATTTTGGGCTCCCTGTGGTGTCTTCAGAGGAATATGATGAATAATTCTGAAGTTCACGTTGCAGTCACTGCACCAACAAACAGGCACACGTATGCATGCCCATCCCCCCCTACACACTTCACACACACACACACACACTCAAGCAGCCCAAGTCACAAGAATATGCACATACATAAATACAAAGTTACACACATTTTGACAAGTTCTGAATACATCTTTACGAAATATGCATTAAATGCTGCGTGTTAGAGCTTGAATTGCATGCTGTAATGGCCACCACTGAAGTCTGAAGCTGTGAAATTTTGCAAGTTGCTCCTCTCAGTGAAAACTATCGGAAGTCATTTGACAGAACTTTTCTTCAAAGACATGTTTGATGGTGTTTAAGTTTGCAGATGGAAGTGTGAGTGAAAAGAAGGGAGAGAGAGAGAGAGATGGATAGAGAAAAACACATGCTTGTATACAGTAGTTGTGAAGGAAATGCTTTATGTTGCATCTTAAAAGGTCTGCAAGCTGGTGTGAATGCCAAATATGAGTGTGAATGATCAATTCATATTATGATGAATGGTGCTCACATCCATGAGCATTTATAAAAGTCACAGAAGTGGGTTTTTGTGTGTCCTGTTGTTTGCATTGCCGCTGCACTGAAGCCTTCAGCTGAAGAATCAGTGCAAGACAGAGAGCTGCCCACTGCGGAGTGTTACAACCTCCACCATGATTCAGCCAGATTCTTTGTACAATAGTTCATTATTAATAGCAAATTCCAACTGACCTTGGCTTGGCAGGATTCAAAGCAACTTTCATGCCCATTTCTCCTTGGCAAGTATTCTCCAAGTGTGTGGGAGAGATTGTCCTCCAAAGAGGAATGACTGCATCCGTCATTTCAGCAAGTGCAACACAACAACTGACAGACTGTTCACATTCTAGTGACAAAGGCCTCCAGTGGCCAGAGCAGTTATGACAGGAGCAAAGGAAGAAGTAGATGTTACAGATTACTGTGCTCTCTGAGTGAGATAGAGACAAAGAGGACACCCAGAGTGATGTCCTAAATATGACAAATACATTTTATGGCTATGGTGAAACAAAATCACCAGTATAAAACATGGTTGGGAACATAAGAGCAGCAGGATAAAACACCAAACTATACAACATGTTCTGTTATGCTGTCGATTTTCTCCTCCCTTAAAGGGCAACTTCAGTTTTTTTCAACCTGGGCCCTGTTTTACTATGTTTTTTTCTGTATAGGTGGATAATACTTTTATTGAGGTGGCAGTATTGAGCCGGGCAGGCAGTCTGCAGCCCAGCTAGCGCTCTTCAACCGGGCAAGTGGCTCCCGTCAAAGTTCGCCGTATAAACTGGCATTTTTTTTACACTGACAGGCTCAGATAGTTAGAATGAGTGTCCGACAACATACTACAAAGAAGAAATGAACATTATAGTCTCGACCTTTAGCTGGAGGTCGCTGTTTGCTGTGATCTGTGTCCAAATCTCACCACACTAGAAATCTTGCAATAACTCGCGGAAAAACACTGGTGGGGAATACTGTTACCTGACTGAGGTGACGACCGGAGAATTTACAAATACATATGAAAACATATGAAAACAGGGCCCAGGTTGAAAAAAAAACGAAGTTGCTCTTTAACCTATGGAGCAGCAGCGACACACAACAAGTAGGGTAACATTTTATAATAAGTACACACTATTAAGCATTAAATACTTAATTCATCATTTATGAATAATAAATAATAATAAATAATAAATAATAATAATAAATAAATAATAAAAATAATAATGAATACTCATTATGTAGTTTATAAACACAGTTAAACATGTTTTACTCATCATTAATAAGCACTATAAACTACATACTAATGAGTATTCATGCTTTATAAATGAAGAATACAGTATTTATTCATGTTTACTGCTTAATAGTGTACTTATTATAAAGTGTTACCACAAGCAGTGTTTCATTATAATCATCAATCAAGGAAGGAAGGACACATCCCTTCAATGTGGTTATACACGTGAAACTCTGGTGGTGCAGGTTACATTCCATTAAGTACTTTATTAAAAGGAAAATAAAGCAAACTTGACATTTGCAAGCTGAGGCTGATCGTTCGATCACCAGTCCATCGGCATGACCATCTGTGTACGTAAATGTTTGTCATGACAACTGACTGTACTATTTTTTTTTTTTCCTTCACTGTGGTAAAGTGCTCCCTGTCAACTTCAACACTATACACATTATACAAGCTAAATGCTGTCAAAGTTAACATGAACAGTTGAGTGACACTGTTGTTGCTGCACAGCCCCCGACACCCAGCTTACTATAAATTAAACCAGTTAATTAAAAGGCATTTGTGTGTTTGTGAATGAGGTGTAGCTAGACAGAAGGATGGAGATTAAACTTTGTTTTTTACATCAGCAGTACAGTAAAGCTGAAGGCCTCCCTCCCTTGGATGTTGTGAACATCCGAGGCCGTACTTCAAGTGTTCTTCCATCCGCTTTTGCATTTTGCAGCCACATCATGCCAGAGTAATGGTGTGTTTCAAACCAAATGGACTTGAGGTGAGAAAGGTGTGTTACATCTGAGTGTAGCTCTCATCCTGGAGGAAGGGTGCAGCGATGTTCAATATTTTAAGACAGACACAAACACACACATACACTAGCACACACTCACACCCCTCTGGGGCTCAGGTGATGTGAGTGCAGGTGTCGTCAGAAAGCTTTCAGCTCAGTGAGTGCACTGGCAAATGGCTAGATATAGATACAGCTCACAGACTTTTTCTTTTCTCTCTCTCCTTCTGTCTCACTCTCGCACAGAGACACGAACCCACACCACACACACACACACACACACACACACACACACACACACATTAGTTTGTATTATTCATGGTCTAGCTTTGACTAAAGGAAACTAAGTCTCACTTCAGAAGTTTATGTAAAAGAGGCATTTATATAAATATAAGCATGACAGTTAAAGGAGATTCTGACTTTAATCTGTTTTTAATGTGTCATCTCTATGTACTTTTCTATCTATCTATTTATTTATTTATTTATATAAGATTAGAAGTGGATCAACATCTGTCTCATTTCATTTCTTCCTCGCTGGGCAGTCTGCGCTTTCTGGCGGTCTCACTCGTTCTCTGTTTGTCTGCCTCTTTTTCGCCTCACTCCAACTCTCTAAATTAAAGAGGCTTTTAGCTCTCCAAAGAGAGAGCTGTCGGCCCAGCTGTCCACTTTAGCATTAAACAAATTATCAGTACACACACACTCGCACACACAGACATACGTGCTCGCTCATTCAGACATCTCTCTCGCCCTCTCTCTCCCTTGCTCTCTCCCTTTCTCTCTGTCTGGCCCCGTTATTTAAGAAGGTCAAGTATGTGTTGCAGCAGCCTCACATATGCCGGGGGATCCGTAAATTACATCTATCCAGGAGGGAGCCGAGCCGCCCAATCAGACAATTAACTCAGCTCCGTAAAGGCCAGCGCAATTTCATCTTGCACACATACTTTCACAAACACACACACTTGCATGCACGCTTGCGCTGCTCTGCTTACAAGGACCTCACATTGATTAGATTCATTCCCAGGCCAGCAAACTTAATACTAATTCTAAACTTCAACCTGAACTCATGAGTTTCTGCAAAGCAAAAACTTCACCTGCCCGAGAAAAAAAGCTGTTTGAGGTCCTCATATGCTGAAAGGTTTATGTCAATGATAAAGTCAATGACTAAATTACTACATCTAGATCCCCTGAAGGACACAGCTCACAGAGCTGGCTAATGGTGCATTCAGGTGCTCCTCAACTTGTAAAGTCAAATATTTACCAGGAAATTGCCCTTTAACAGCCCACTAATTGTAAATTCCCAAGATAAAACAGGGCAAGTCCCACAACAAAGGAGTTTTCAATGCTTCTCTTACACACATGATGAAAACATCAAATCCTATATTATGTTAATGCTAAATATAGCCTGTAATTTCTGTTTCCTCTAAATAAGAAGAAGCAGCACAAAGAGTACCAAGAAGCATTCCTCTGCAGCCTCGCTGGAAGGTGAGAAACATTAAAATATGAAAGCCTGCTAAGTGTGGGATCACAAAAGAGCAGCTTGTTTCGAAATACTGGGAGGATTGTGTGATTTTAATCGGCGGTAGAGAGAGTAGACGTGCCAAACAGGTAATGGAAGGACGGAGCAAACGGAAATGAGACGACAGGGATAAAGACCAAGGAGACAATGTTGCAGAGCGACATTGCAGGAAATTGGACAAATCTCCTATTTCTTGAGCATCTGATTACAGGGATCATATTCAATAAGAAAGCAACTGTTCACTTCCATGAGCTGACAGCGGGGTAAATGAGACACAGATGCACTGAGAGTTATGCATGAAAATTATAGTAAGCACAATGACTGAAAAAGAGAGGGAATAAATGAAAAAAAAACACAATGTCAAATGATTCAGTCAATTAAAAATCTTACTCAATTCATCAACTTCCCTTAACTAGTAGCACTTTCTTGCTTCAATTAATTGCATGTATTGCCATCAATTAACCTTGACCTAACTGAAGCTAAACATGTTTTGGTTTGTACACTAATAAGTGTTGACAAACTATAGGTCAATGCTAAAACATGGTTGTAATAGTCACACACACACACACACACACACACACAAACTGTTAAACATGGTTTTTAAAAGTGGAAAAAAGAGTGTAAGAGATTAAGACAATAATAATAAAAAAAAAAGATGCCTAGGAAATGGCAGATGAAAGAAAATTAAAAAGAAAAATAAATTCAAAGATCATAAGGAAAGAACGGGGAAACAAAATGACACCTGACAAGCTCTCACTGCAGCTCAACTCTGAAATGTCATGATGCACAACGTCATATGTGGTGTGATAATGGAAGTGGCAGTGGACACAAACTGATAGATGACCAGGCAATCTCTGGCTGTACAAACTTGTAACTGTATCCATCTTTAACGTCCCTCAGGTATCCTGCTGTCATTTGTTTCACCCCTGGTCTTTGTAGGCTGGCGAGCAGGCCTTAGCGACAGAACAGAACAACTCAAGCCCAGGCGGGTTTACACAACAGGACACATTGAGATGTAGCGGAAATTACATTTATTTTTGTTTGGTTTTGTTTTTCTGTTTTTCCCTTTGAATGCAAGTTGCTACATCTGTCCTTCTTCTGACTAATGTAGCATCATTGTTTGCCTGATTGTTTAGAAGACAGAACTTATTTACTAAAATAGCAACAGGGTGAATGTAAGTGCAAGGACAACTTTATATAATTCATAATGTGTCATAAGAATCTCAGTCATATCAATATATCATTTGTGTGCTGTCTCATTAAAATTACTGCATGTGCAAAGTGTTTATGAAAAAAAATGCAATTACCACTGATTCACATATTCAATTAACATGTGTATGTAATTCTCATTATGTGGCGAGTCACAAACATTGATTCAGAGAATATCAAGCAAATGTTCACGGTCAGTATATTTGTTTTTTACCAACATCTGACCTTGCAGTACAAGATTCACTTGTAGTGCCTGCAGCATTATGACACTAAGGGCTGTGAATGTGAAGCATCGGTCCCTGCTGTGACAGCCTTGTGCTTTGTTTACCTGTCATTCACACCAACCACCTCCTATAGACTTGGCTGCTAATTATAAATGTGGCGCCTCTCACATCAACTCAAAGAAACGGTGTCTGTTCACATTATCCAACCAGCAATTACATTTCCAACTTAATTCATGCTTTTGAAGTTTAACTGTACGTAAACATATTTTGTAGGAGGCAGTTTGTCAGTGAGGGTGAAAAGAGTTTAATCCACTAACTGTTTAAAATTAAGAAGGAATGCGAGAGAAGGCAAAGTGCTGAAGAGGACGGACACGGCTGACCTCTGTCTGTGTGTGTGTCATATGTGTGTGTGAGATGAGTGCGAGCTGAGGTGCTGATGTGCAAGCAGAGCTGCCCACTGCTGTTAATGGACAACTAATATCATGAGTGAACGGTAAAAGTAGAGGCCGCTTCGTGAGCAGATGGAAAATCAATAGGCTATTAGAGTGTACAGAGCATGAGGGACACGATAGGGGGGAGTGTGGGGGTGTGGGGGTGTGGGGGTGTGGGGGGCAATCGGACGATGAAGGTGATGGGGGTGAGTTAGAATTAGGAAGAGGTGAGAAGGGAGAGAGCAAGAGCTTTTGTGTGTGTGTTTACTTGGACCAATGTTCGTGATGGATTTATTTTCTTTTGAAAAATGCAAATCCCAAATATAATTGACTCCATTGACTGTTATAGCTGAAATCCTTTGTCACGCACACACATACACATACACAGTATATACACTATATATACTCACTGATTTTCATACTAATTAATTTTGTTGTTATTTTTATTTAGTTGTATTTTGATGTTTGAGCAATATATTTCATCCAACATTCATTCTAATAAAGCACATTGGATTTAACTGAAAATTCTGAATGTGGCAAACACACACTCACAGGCGCACAAATACAAACAAGACCCATAATGATGCTGCAATGCAAGAATTTTATAAACAACAACTCAAATCCAGCACGCACACACACAGTCATACCGGGGCAGTTTATGTGCACTAGTTATTTTTGTGATTTCTATTCATTACGGGATGCTTTGACAATGGGATTCATCTAACATCCGTGGCAATAAACCACAACGAGTTGGACCAAATAGACCAAGATGAAGCTGAAACACACACTGTGTGGGAGACAGAGAGGAGACGCGAGTGAAAGCTTGAGGGTAGCAGCGATAATAAGAGGAGAGTCCAGCTTGTCCCTGTGTCTGCTGGCCTTGGGTAGCCTCTAGCTGGCTATTAGTAGCTGCAGCACAACCACAAGGCTCTGTGACAGTCAATTAAACCTCTTTATCTGGAATGCCTGCATCTCTTTTCCCTCTTCCTCCTCCTCCTCCTCCTTCCTGCGTTTTTTTCTGCCTGGCCTTTCCTTCTGGTGTCTTTATTCTTCCTGTTCTTCATTTCCTTCTCCCTTTGCTGCCTCCTCCTTGAACTCCAAATAAGATATGTTCACAAGTAAACCCCCCCACACACATACACACAGCATTAGCTTCCCAGGCAATATTGTGTTTACATGAATGGCCCTAACAAGACAGCTCTGGGTTTGCGTGAGTGTTTGTGCGTATGATATGCCTTTGGTCTAACTGCCATCAAGACACTGTAACTTCTCTTGAGGCACAGCAGAGGCTGTTTGTGGAGTCAAACTCAGGCTAAGTGTCTTGCCTGTGGTGACTGATGAACTTGTTTACTGTACAGTATTATAGAGGAGAGACGTCATGGGAACACAGGATGGCGTTGGTTGGAATGATTGGTTCATTTTACACAATGTATCAGTGTATAGGGGAATAGGGAGTTTCACCTTTGATCATTGTTCTTTTCTTTTTTTTCAGCTTTTGCCTTTAACTGGATAACTGGATAGGGACAGTAAAAGATTGACATGGAAGTTTAAAGAGAGAGAAAATGAATGACAAGCAGCAAAGGACCATGGGTAGGATTCTGAATGAAACTTTGTACAGTATGTTCTATTTACTGTATAGTGCTGTATCACTTCATCTGTGTTTAGACAAACAGCGTCCCTGGATTAAATAACACAGTGCTGCCATTCATTGGAATGATGGCTCTGGGGGTCATCAAGTCAATAGTGTACTGCTGTTGTTTAGAGTCATTCAGGGTGTGAATGCTCAATTGCATTTGTGAGCAGCGGGTTGAATTGCACAGAAGTCATTTATGGTGAATAGGAACTGTCTAGCAGCAATATGTTAATGTTTTATTTACTGGTGACCTTTTGGCTACCCTTTCAAAATACACCAGGATCTACAGTGGAAAATTACAGGGTGTTCTCAACACAAAGGGAAATAATTTATTGCCGTTATAATTCCATGCATAAATGAAATGACAGGCTACGAATTACTATTTCAGACAAGCACCTTTTGTAATGAAACATCTAAAACCAAAACTGTTATCAGATGGGAGTATATGGTCTTATTTATGTCAAGTCAAAGTTTAGTGATGTGGGGGAAAAAAGTTTGAGAACCACATCATTAAAGAATGTGGACTTGATTATTTTGGCCCCAAATACCTTTGCCCATACTTAAAAAAAAACCACATGGGAGACTACAAATTCATTTTTGATGATTAATTATGATGACTTCCTGTATGTAGTTATAATGATGAATACATTACCAAAGAGCTGGTGAAATGCAGGTGTGGTAGAGTCCATTAAATGGAGAGGGGTTGTTTTTGCATGACATTCACAACCCATAGAGCAACTGAAATCACTGTGATAGAAATGATCACAATGGACAAAAATTGGCTTCTGAAGACCTCACATGAGGTCATATGTGGTTTAAATAAACAGACGCTTCACATCCGAGTCACCCTGACCTCATTAAGCAGAACCATCATTGCAGTTACAGAGCTGAGAGACGGCCGTTAAACACTGGTTGAATGGAGCTCACATTCTGTTTAATCCATATTGTCCACCTGTTTGTTCCAGGGGATGTTTACTGCTGGTTTGATCGCTACCACACAGGTTGTGTATGTGATTATCATGTCAGAAATTCACATTGCTGCCACAAGTTGATTGGACTCCACACAGAGTTACTATCTTTATTGTTTAATCATCATTATTGACACGGTTTTCAGTGGTTTTAGTGCCAGATGGTGTTATGCTGTTTCAGGGGCGCTTGCTGCCGGAAATGACTACATTTTTGCATAGTTTTATAGCATAAAAAGAATCAGAATTTCACTGATGATTATTTGATAAATATATTTATCAGGCTTTTGAACCACAACCCACACAGTGAGCAAAGAGAAAAAGTTCAAAGTAAAGAAGTGCCATGGCAATTTTGTTTTAAAGAATACATAGACTGTTTAAAATACAATGACGCAAACAGGCATGGGCTGACATTTCTGTCCATTCTCCTGCTTTAGCAACCCCTCACTCTGCCGTCTCCTCTCTCCTGGACTCCTCTGTAGTGGTTTGGACACTGTGATGCCAGGTTGTCGCAACGGTTAAGGTGTGGGGAACTGATCTGTGCCTTCGGCCTCTTTGACTCACATGGCAGAGAGGAATGAGAAGAAGGAATGACATGGAGACAAAGGATTATAGCAAAGAAGGAATTGCCAAAAGTCCACAGTGAATTACAGAAATACGGATTTATCTTGTTTGACAAATATATTTGTTAATCTGTTTTAAATGTAGCCACATATCAGGTGGAGGTGTTGAGTCACCAGACAACCGAAAGAGAAGAGGAAGGCAGGTCACGTTTAAAAAGGTGATGATGGTGGAAAAGGGTAGATGCAAGAAAAGAGAGGGAAAATAAAGGTGGGAGGAGGACAACAACAAAAAAAAGTGTGCATGTGTTTCAGCAGACTTGAAGTCACTGACCTGGAAGGACTTCCACAAAGCAACTCTCAGCCGCGGGCCGTGAGAGTGTGTGTTTGTATCTGTGTGATGTCTTATGTATACTTGATCATGGCGTGAACAAGCATCGACCTACAGGTTTCCTCCCTGTGGTGTGCGCACACACGTTTCAACACTTTAACCGCTGCTGTCTCACATACTTCCCTAACACTAACACTGAAAATCCATAATACAGATACTAAATAATAAAATAATATACTTGGAGTTCCTAAATGCAACTTAACTACAAAACTACACACCTTTAAAGGGATAGTTAAACAATTTTAGCAAACTGGCCCATTGCCATAATCCACATAGTCATAGTCATAGCAGTAGGTTTGTTACCTTTAATTGTCGGTGCGAACTATTTTTTAAAACAGCCGAGCCACGAGCTGCTCAGAGCTACGCTACGGAGGCTAATGGAGGCTAATGGTCTCCGTCATCAAACTCATCAAATACACAATCTAACAACTCCAAAGTGTTGTTACCTGCACATTCACCACGTTATGAGATAATAACGGAACGTTAGGAGACCATGTTGTTTTCAAGGTAAATTCATACTAAACATGAACCTGTCTGGGGCAGTTTTTTGGCAAGCAGTCTCTGCATTTGCCTCGAAAACAACTGTCTCGTATATAGATATACACATATAGAAACACATTCTTAGCACAATTAATTCATATCTCTTTTACAAAAAAAAACTTGTAAATAATGGGTAACCAGGCAGTTAATTGATGGGCCTTTCTTTTTGAAGACATTCATTAGTTCAGTTGAATATGTAAATGTATGGAGGTATATAGCTACAGTTAAAACTACCTGGCTGCAGGTGATACATGTGTCACATGTTGTCCATACAGCTAAAGTCATGCTTGACTGCTCTAACAGTGATAATTGCTGCAACAAAGTGTGTAATTCACTACGAGAGATATATTTGGATTTAATGTCACTCCCACAGTGGCACATTCAGCTGCCAGTGAGTGGGTTTGTAAGTGTGTTGTTTTTGTGTTTTCGAGGCTGCAGGAGGAAGTGAGCGCCTTTGTGTATAAACAGTTTTCGGTGTATAAGCAGCATTAACCACAAAAACAGCATGATGAGTTTTTTTGACTGGCGTGTGGTTTCAGATTGTTTCACTTTTTTTGTCAAGGGCAAATTGTGTTGTTTTTTTTTGTTTTTTTGCCTCAAATGATAATTAACAGAATTATTCAAATAAATGTAGTATAGATAATACATTTGCTTTTAATTTTAGTCATACTGCATGTCTGTAACTGTAGCACAATAGAAAAAGAATATTCACTACATTATTTTTTCATGCCTCCTCTGGATTTTTCTTCTATCACCAGACTCTTGCCAATACTGACGGGCAATCAGTCTGAAGGTGATCATAGACTAGGAGCATTAATACCCATGTACCAATCATGTCTTTTTTAAAGAAAATTGTATGATAACTATCAGCAGCAACTGAAGCATCCCTGATTTATACACTTTTTATTAACATCTATATGAGTTTTGTGAGTGTATTTCCCATCAGTACCATCTCCAGACTCACAGTGTACACACCTGATGCTGTTATCTCAAAATGCTGTAGGTTTTATGCAGGCACTGGACTGGAGAGAGGTATGGTATAAGTATAGGGATCTCTCATAGGACGCGATGTATGTTTTGATAAATATATGGAGGGAATATAAATTTTAGATTTTCTGGTCTTCCTTTCTTTGTCACTCTGTCTTTGTTACTCTCTCCCTTCCCTTCCTGCATGTGTGCTTGCGTCTCTATATCTGGCTATCTTCTTACCGAGCTCAGTGAGCTGATGGCTTACGACACCTGCACTGGCATCACCTGAGCCTCTAGAGGGATGTGTGTTGAAATATTGAACATCGCTGCACACTCTCCTCCACCATGGGAGCTTAGAGAGCTACTTTGAGTGTAAAAGATGTCCCACATCTCTCTCACCTGTAGTGCATTTTTGCTTGACTCCAGCTGCTTTGGTGCTTTAGTTTGGTGTGGGAATACAACACACTGAATGCTGCGAACGAACAAAAGGTTCAGGCTCAGGTGTTGGCCTGTGGTTATCTGAAAAAATAAATCAATAAATAAATGAAACCGTTTTCACTTACTGTAATGACAGCATCTGTGTCATCATGTGTTGAGTAAAAGCTATGGTTTATAATATGCATGCATGCTGACTCTCTTATATTAAGAACTAATTAACTTTTCTCTTACAGAACCTCTCTCATGACAAAACTGTCTTTATCCTAAACATGTCAGTGTGCATCATGGTCTTCTATTTATATACAATATGGTACTGTATATACAAGACTTGGGTGAAGCAGTCACTGATTTCCGGTCCTAAAATGAAGTTATTGTGACAGAACCAAGAAGTTGTTTTTGTTGAAGTTATTTATAGATTTCTCTATTCAGACTCGTAGTCTGAATGAATAACTTATAGTTATAAAATAAGTTGTGTTGTTTGACTGGAAATTGGACAGTAGATGAGAACTAGCTCATGATCGATCAGCTGCTCTTTAAAGAACGCTTTAGACAGGCACATTAACAAGGACTAAATAAAAAACAGTGCAGAAGAACCACAGAACTTTTCTTCATTGTATCTTGACTTCCTGAAAACAGAGTAGATTTATATAGGTAACAATACAACACAATACACTCGTCCACCCACACAGCACACCAGTGCCTGGAGTGTGCAGGGGAGCAGGGGAGAATGTCACAGCTATTAGAAATGCTGTTGTCCCTGTCTTTGGGACAGCAGCAGCCACCCAATTAACCTTTTGTCAGAAGACACACACACACACACACTCGCCACATATCAAGAACATTTCACCTGAGAGGAAAGCAACACTGCAGTCTCCTTTTCAATTTCACATGTACACCTGAAAGAGTTCATGGTGTAGACTTATCATTTCCTTTCCATTCCCTCTCCTCTCACCTTCCATTGTCCACCATCAGATGTTTTTTGTTATGTTTTGTCATATAAACACACACATACTGTACACATACAAAACAAAGATGTATCGATAGCAATGTCTAAAGAGCATCATACAGCTTCATCAACTTGATGGGCTAATTTTATTGTGGAGGATTTGTCTTGTCCTTTTCCCACTCTTTATTTTGAGAAATAAAATTGCAGACTAGAACTACAGGTAAAAGCACGAATAAGCAGGACTAAATTAAGTGTGTGTTGTGATTTATCTTGTTGTCCCTTGATAAGTTACTGTAGCTTTTGTGCATACTAATGATGAATTGGGTTTGTTTGCTTATTCATCACAGGAGCAGTGCGGTGCACTCATTACTGAAAACATGCCAAGGTCAAGATGTACTGGATGTTAGTGCAAGTGACATGTATACTGTATGGTATTCATGAGATTTGCAGTTATGTGGCTAATCAGTGAAGGGCTGTGTTGTGCTCATGTGCAAATATGGTGTAAATAGTGTAGAGTAGAGTAGTGGCATTAGACATTCTCAATGTCTGTCTTTAACTGCTATGGTCAATAAATTTAGTGATTTCCCAACACCATTTTTCCTCACTGATATCAATTCCAGTGTGTTAAGTTGTGTACAAATCACTTAACAGTTGTGTATACAAATAAAAATGAACAGTGATTACTGACTTGAACTGAACATTTCTGTCATTGTAGTGAAGTACAACAACATTTGGGTGTAATCCAGACTGGTGCGAGGGGGGCAACAACAAAAACAAGAAATTGCAATATGATTTCCACCATTGTTTTACAGCATGGCACAGGTAAAACCCTTTGTAAAACACAAACTAGAAGCAGAAATTCTATAGATTGATTAAAACAGCATGAGACAGTGTGCCTGCACATACAGTATGTCTAAATAATTAGTTGATAGTATTGAAATAGCCCACCAACAGTGATCAGTTTGATTTATATCATGCATGAGAACAATTGAAAAGCAAATTTAGCTATAGTTATATTCAGTTATAGCCTAGCTACTACTGCAAGCTGTCACATCGTGAGGCTCTGATTCAGGATAGGACTGTGTGTATCACACTCATGGATTAGAATTGCGATGATTGGCTGAGAAGCATCACATGACCAGTGCCGTGAAGGCTAGAGAAGCTGTACTAGAGTAGCTGCATCCAAAAATGCTTTTCAATAGCTAATACAGTACAGTAGGTGATCGACTCAGGTCCAGGCAGGAATTTTCATTGTTAATGATAATAAGACAACTTGTGTATTTGTATTTTCTTTCAAAAACAACTGTCAAGCTTCTGTTGTCGTAAAAACAGTGACCTGTTGCAGACCACCCTGAACTCAACCATTCCTACAGTATGTGGTTTTAAACTGGGTTCTTGCATGAGTGCAATCAAACATAATACTGTAGAGCGAGAGTGCCCCAGCAGCAGTCATTAGGTTTGGTTTCTTTGCCATGGATGGCTGACTTCTCATGGCAGTGATTTTGTGACTGTAGTGATTAGAGATGTTCCAAGGCTTCCTGTCCATCGCTGGTCAACGCTGTTAACACCCGCATAGCGAGACGCGTTGTTTCGGGGAGAATTTCTTCACCACACTGTGCTCAAAATGAAAAAAGAGATGCGCTTCAGCCCAATGTTGTCTGTTTTCTAATCAGTCAAAAAAAAGGATGAGCAGATTTTTTGGTCATTCTCTTTGATTCCTGTCTACCAGTGATGTAAACATGACCAGCTGGACATGTCCATTTTACTGCTCAGCTTCCACACGTGTATCCTACAGGATCTTCCAATAATACTCCATACATTTTTTATTTAAACCATCATGTATTGTCATGACTGTTGTATTCCCCCAGCTGTGGCTTCTGCGGTTGTTCACCCTTGTTGAGGCAAGTTTGCTGTCAGTTGGTGTTACATCTCTCACTCCCTCTCACTCTCTCTAAAAGGGATTACGTCCATCAACGGGATTGCTTTTGCATCAGATCAGCAGCGCAGCTAACAGTTTCTGTCATCTGGCGTGTGTATGTGTGTGTGTGAATACATGTATTTGTGTGTCTGCTGGTACATCATACTTTCTGCTTGATAAACAGGCTAAGCCAGTGTAAATGTGTGCCGGCGAGGCAGTGGGTGACTCCCCTCCTGACTGACTCAGCTGCCTGTCCATCACCCTCGCGGGACTGCGGCCAAGTCCTAAACAAGATTACTATTGAAACACATAGTGACACACATGCATGCAAAAATTATCCACTTTAAAATTGAGTAATCTACTTATGTGGAAAAATAAATAAAATGACTTTATAACTCAGTTAAATGTATTACTCCTCATTCTTAGTAGAGATGTGAATAAAACTATCTGTAAGGTTAATTAAATTCTGCCTTTTCCAACTCAATTTGACTTGTTCAAATTCTTTTCTAGAAGCTAAATTTTTGTTCTCATTAAATGAGAGAGTCCATTAAAGAGAAATAAGCAGTGCATTACTGAACCTTGAAACACAGCAGGACACAGTGTTAAGAAATTAGTGAAGAAAGCTGATTTGAGGGGAAGGCAACTGAGATCACCTCAGGCCCGTGGAAGAATTTCAATTTTACATTTCATGAAACAGAATGAATGAGGCATTGACATAATATCAGTCACTGAAGCAGACTATTATTCCATACAGTTTTATTCTACTGTATGAATTTGCTTAACACATTTGAGTCAACCCTCAATAGGGTCATGCATGCATTCACTTTTTTTCTTCCCTTTTCTTTGATCATGTTCAAACTGAAAATTGTTCCAAAAAGTTTTCTGCCAGCCAGGAAAAAGGGGTTCGCCTCAAACTTTGCTGAAATTTAAGGGAAGCTCAAACACACAAACTGTATCTGGGTGTATAGTTATTCATATATTGGGTTAAGTTTGTCTCTAGTAAGACAATAAGGTTGTGACATGTGTTCCATTATTCCCCAACACTGGTAATGGTACAGGAAATTGAACAGGTGCACTGATGCTACAACAGCTGGTTACCAAGGACACATTCAATGCTCATGTAAGACACATACAGACACACACACACACACACACACACAGTGGTGCATATTCTTCCCCTTTCTCTGGACTATGGCCCACAGGTTAATAGCTCTGATCGATGAAGACACAATGTTATTACTCAGCCTCCCATAGACATATGCTGTGTTCATAGTTACCCTGCCCACGCGCAATGCACACATACGCCCTCAAAAATAAATGTGTGGCAGGAGCTTGGAATAGAAAATATCCAAAGACTCTTCTAATTGCACAATTCAGCAGATCATTAAGCAAATATTGCATTCTGCCAGCCTGGATTCAAAGAAATGAGGAATTCAGTTAGGGAAGAAAGAGAGCAAGGTTGGAAACAGGCTCGACCGACTGAAGGAGGTGGAAAACAAATAAGTGGTTAAAGTCATGGACTTTGTACAGTATACCCCAATGCACCCTCAATATGTTTCTTGGCACTACATGGATATATTCAGACAGCGAACAAAGCAGAGTTCTGCCTTGTGTTATTCATGTGGATTTGATGACACGGCTTTTAAAAAAACGCTTTGAGAAACACCAAGGCCTTTAATGTGAAACATTTGTACTGGAGATGTTGTTGACACTCACTGAACAGCAATCAAAACACAGCAAAATGGAAGCAATTGGGATTAATTATTGAATGAAAAGCACATTTTGTAAGAAGAGAGAAACCGGGAGCAGCAGAATGCAGAGTGTGTTGTGGTGGCGCGTTGTTGTAACTGCTGTGGAATTGTACACTATACCGCATTTGAGACAGCAGGTGCACACAAAGTAAGCGTGGAGTCGAGTAATGACAAATTGACATCAACATCAAATTAAAACAGAGGCACATCAGTAAACAGAATGCTCACTAAAATGTGGTTGAATAAAACACATTAAGATTTTTGCAGGATTTTTAGAGCCAAACATTAAGTAAAATTGATTAGACATGCATCATAACCACTAGTTTTGCTTGGTAAGAGCCAGAGTGTTTGGCATTAACAGCCAATAACAACTGTACAGAGACTGTACTCCAGTGCCTGCACCATCTCAAAATGTGCCGTTTAAAGGATGGTGAAAAGACTGAGGAGTGGATTATCTGCCTGATTATCACATCAGCTAAAGCAGATGGCTTGCCTGGAGCGAAAGGAGTCAGTGGCTCTGCACAGCTCTGAAAAACAACCAGTGGTGCACCAGTTACATGCCAGTTACACCATGATACAACATGTCAGTGTGTCCAATCACTGTCATGAGGTAGAAATAGAAGGTTATTTGACACATATGTGTGGTTAGAGAGAGAGATCATTGGCTAATCTTCAGCAAGCCATCTGCCCCCACACTTGTGTGTGGGTGGAGTGTGGGTGTGCGTGTTTGCTCCAAGGTCCAGCCCATTGTATATTGTATATGCCTTGGCCTTTACATCATCCTGGCCAACCCTTCAAACCCAACCCCGAGGTCATATATCTACTGTGTGTGTGTGAGTGTGTTCTTGTTTGGCTGCTTCTACTCAGTTTAGACACCGTGCAGAGACACATCAAGATTGTTATGGTCCCTTCAGTGGCTGTAACCAATACACACACACACACACATTGAAATGCTGTGCCTGGTTAAAGAGCCCCTTGTGCGCTCTTTAAGGAAAATGTGTTATTGAAACCATGGTGTGGTTATTGGTCTTACCAATGACCATGCATGCACATACACGCACACACAGATGTGTATTTGTCATTCATGGGCAATGAAAGGCATGGTGTGTGTCTAAGTGTCACGCTAATGGTCCTCCCTGCTAGCAGCTGGTGCATCAGTCTTGTGTATGTGTGGCTTTCAACTTACTATGATGTATTAGTGTGTTATTATGCTTCTGAAAATGTTAAAAGTAGCCATGAGAGCACTCTGAGTGATTTTCTGCACATTAGCTTTCATTTTCTGCCTCAGATTTGTGAGCAACACACAGATTCTACCCAATAAAATTCATCTCGGGGGAAAAGAAAAGATGGAACGAAAAAAGAAAAAAACAGCACTGCTCCCTCTCACAAGCAGCCGCTCATTAATAAGCTTTGAAGAGGGTCAAAACATAACACGATGATGTTTGCTGGTTTTACTGTAGTCTTCAACTAAAAATGATGTGTACTGTAGCAGTAACAATGGTGGAACTTTTCATATAAAGGCAAAATAATAAAAGCGATCATATCATTCTTATAGATAGAAGAAGAAGAAAAGAAATATCCTAGCCTTTAATTATAAGTCAAAGTGGAGTTTGCATCACACTTGAGATGTAATCACAATCATTTTATGGCAATATCCAAATCTGAAGCTGCAAGCCCCAACAAATATCCTCATCATGTTTTCAGTGGAAATTGAAAGGCAAAGATCAACATTCACACTGAAATTACTTTCTTTACATACTGGGTAGTTCTCGTCAAAATAAGATATATTTTTGATAAGTTGTCAAGGCTCTTGTCTCACAATGCCATCAATTTATACTCTAAGAGCTGTGATGTCTACAGTAGACATATCTACCTTCTCAAGTCTGTATTCAAATCCACTCTTTTTTTATTTTATTTTATTATAATTTTTCTGAAGCGTAACAATGCCTGCATTGTATGTGGGATCCTACTTTTATGGCCTTTTATTGCCCTGGATCATGAATGCATCATCAGGGTTATTACTCACATCTGCGCTTCGTGCTGTGACAAGTGTGCATGCTCTGTGAGAATCATCCATTTGGAATCAGCTGAGACATGTCATTAAACACACTGTAAAGTGTTCGCTTGAACAAAGATCTTGGGCTAGTGTTTAATTTTCAGGGCTTGATGTGAGCGGCAGCACGGACGTACTGTAACCAACTATAACAGACAGTACAGCAGCCCTTATGGTGGTGTGCAACCTTTCTACATAAACATTACTGAACTCTGGTTAGTTCTGGTATAGAAATTGTCCCCTATGTGAATCTGTTTATGAAAGACAACTTATAGATAGAAATGTGCAGAAATGTAGGTAGAAGTGCCGTATGAACGGGTGAAGGTGACTAAAAGCGTAAAGTGCTGTGAGTGCTTGTTGAGACTGTAGAAGTGCTACTGTATGTAAGTGCAAGTCCATTTACCACTTTGATAATGTAAACCTGAAATGGTTGAACGCAAAGGAGCAAACTTTTTTTTCCTTCATAAATACATATACAAAAGAAATCAGTGTGTAACAGTGACCAAATTATGTCAAGTATGTCTTTAGATGTTAGTTTGGAGAAATGCATCATTACAACAAGGAAAACATTTGAAAATGGTTCATTTTCCGTATACTCACTCTGTGTTTGTGTGTTTTTGGCCTTATGGCAGTTTTTAGCGTCACTGGACATCCTGCTGTTTTGATATTGAATTCTCTTTGCCCATCAACTCAGAGGATTTTCAGCATTCCACTCTTGATAAGGTGATGTCTGGGCTGAAGCAAAGCTGCTTAGTGATGTTTGTTCAAAGACTTCAATGGGCATCAATCTGCAAGGACCTGCTGTCGGGTGTGGTGTGTGTGTGAGTGTGTGTGTGAGGTGTGTGTGTGTGCGTGTGAGTGTGAGTGAAGCTCTTTGTGTTTCTCCTTAAATTCCTGGAGAGGTTTGACAGCAAGTCCCTGAAGACGCCACACTGTCTCTTCTTCTTCCTCCTCCCGTCCACAGCTCTCTTCCCATCTCTCACTTTTTCTTTCTTCATCCTTTCGCCCTGTCTCTCTTTCCATCCTCCGTTCCAAGCCTTTATTTGTCCTATTCTCCCCCCTCTCTCTTTCTCAGTGTGCTTCAATCTTTCTTTCCCAGCATGTATAGGGAATCCGACAGCGAGTTCTCATCTTTGAGTTCGTATTCATTGACAGTTCCATGTGGAGCCTCACAGCTCCTTCCTTCTGACACAAAACAACAAAATCTGCTCCGTGTGTGTGTGTGTGTGTGTGTGTGTTTGAGGGAGAAGCCAACCTGATATATGGACTGATATAGGGATTAGCTAATATTGGCCCTAAAAATCAGATGTCAGCTAGTGAGCTACCTCTGATATGAGGCAGGATCTTTGCAGACTGCAGCCTGCCAGTAAGTTTTTATTATTTTATACCAGATGTCTAAGCAGATAAATCGCTCCTGTGCGCTTTGAGGGGATTTCCCTCTTCACTTGTGAAAACCTGGCACACCAAGCAGCTGCTCACTTACCTGCAGTGGCTATAAATAAGTTGTTTTCATTCCCTATGATTATTTTTAATGTGTAATGAATGCTTATTTTTGGCAGTTTTGAACCAAGCCAGATGTGCATGCATTTGATATGACACAAGCGAGAACCGGACACTGTGGATGCTCCACGTGGATGCAGGCAGGGCTATCACTGGGAAATCTGTGCATGTCAGCTCTTACCTGCTTGAGGTTTGGGACAAATAGGGGGGGAAAAAATCAAAGGCAGCTTAATGGAGAGTAGCTTGGCAGGCAACATGAACAAGATCCTATTGGCTAAAAGGTGGATTGAGAACACTTGTAAAATAGTGTCTGGGTTCAGCCGGTGCTACAAGGTTGCATCATGAGCTCCAAAAAAAAGAAAAGGTGGCTGGCATGGAATCAGTTTAATGTAACATAAGGCAGCAGCGCTCCTTCTTTCATCATTGTAACTTTATTTCTTTCATGTCTGTGATATCCACCAACGCTCTCGATCTGATGCCTTTTTTCAACTTTTTGACGGAGTCTGTGTCCCTCTCTCCCCTTCTGTCATTACATGCTGTTACGCTGCTCGTCTCACCCATGGCCTCATTTCTCATCGAGTTGGTGACATGCAGATGGTGCAGATTTGGCGCATTGCAATTATTATTAGAGCTAGAGGTGATGGTCCACAATGAAAAAAGGAAAGCTCAAGCTATGAAACTTCCATTCCTCCAAAACAAACTTCAAATTGAAAGCACTGTATCACCTATAAAAACTCATAGTCATATCCCATGTTAATGTTTTCAGCTATGGCATATGTGTGCATAATGTGTGCACTAGATTTAACTCTCCTGCAAGCCTGCTTGTGTACTGTTTTTGTTGCACATCTGTTTGCAGACATGCAGCCATATGACAGATGAATAAAAGATGCTTGTGTTGACAGGTGACGATGAGACGGGCCATGCTTAATTAATAAAGGCATATTTTGCTGGATTTGCTCTGTTGTTTTGCTGTGGCAGGTGAAGTGTTAGATGCATGATGAGCTCATCAACATTTCCGAGAATGGCTTTGTCACAAGGAGATGGATTGCAGTTATGTGTAGGGGTTGTGTTTTTTGTTTTTGTTTTGTCTTGTTTACCTTTTAAAAAATGGAGGGAAATCTGAGTATTGTGCTCTCCAGCTTTTTGATTCTTTATGACATAAACAATAACAGTGTGTTTGTAGAAAGTGAAGGTGGTGACATATATAAGACATATAAAATATACAATTGATGTAACAAACATTATCAAAAGTGCAAAATCACAAGTGATAAGATACAGCCTTCTTTAAGTCCGCAGGGGGAAATGGCATAAATCAACCAAGTTGGTGAAATGAGTCATTCCCCCTGTATCTAGCTCACTGAGGGACTGGACAAGTTTTATGATGCCAGTATAGTAACTTAATTAAAAAAGAAATAAGAAAAAAAACCTTAATCTGTATGTGCACAGTAACCTCTACAGTATGTTTAAGTTATATTTTCTGTTATTCTACAAATAAGATCTTGTATAGGCAGTATAAAGGAAAGGCAATTAGAGACTCTGCCTCCTATGATGAGCTACACTAAAGAGATCAGTAAGGTAGGTGTCTGGGGCAAAGGACAGGATAAGTGTCAAGGTAGGTAGGTATCAACCAAAAGTAAAGGATAAGTTTCCAGAACAGGTCGTGTCAGTCTTGCAAAAGTTCAGCAGATTATTGATTAGAGCATGAAGTGTGAATCTCCCAGTTGCATCAATAAACTTGCAGACCACTTTCATGGACTAACTCCCTTAAAATGACGGGAACTTGGATTTGAGTGCAGAGCAAGTTTTTTGGTTTTTTTTACAATTACAGTTCTAGGTTATATTTCTTCACACACACACAGAATGGAAATGCTAGAATGATGATGTTGAAATGGTATAATTTTTAACACCTCTGCTTAGTGTGCTGGCATCAAACAACTTTTTGCAGGTAGCTGATGAATTTGTGGACTAATTAAAATTTTGACCTGAAGTAGATGATGAAGACTGAGGGGAATACAGACTTTAACACTTTATATCGAAACCAACTTCCATGGCAATAGCCCAGACATTTCACTCAGAAACAGCTAGCTAATGTCTGATTTTTGTCGAGTAAATAATTGAGTTGTACAATTGCTTGTGTAACAAAGCAACAAAACAAAGGGCACATGAAATGGGCTCTGCTAAGGTCACTTTTAAGGATAGTTTGCTACTCGTCAGCTGTATAGCAGCACATTGCTTAAATTATGTAAAGATCCTTGTTGCATGTTTACAGCACATGCTGTGTTCTTCAATTCCACTGTCTCACTGCAAATACAATTTTGTGTAATAGTACAACAGACAGTAACCATGAAGCCCTTCAGGGAATTATGACTAATACTTGTTTCTTTTTGGTCTTATTTTTCACCACTGTCACCTTTTGCGTCTTATTTTGCGAGTTTGTAAAAGTCAGCTCAATGAAGATTAATTTAGCTTTACCTCAACCTCACTCACTTTATCTTTTGTTGTTGTTTTCTTTTTTGGTCCCTGCACAAACATCCATTAAATAGACGCTGTTTACTGTAAGTGGTGATTCGGGAATGTGTCTTTATGGAAATCATCCTGTTTTTGTACAGACAGGTGGGATCTATCAATTTCCATTGCATACAGGTGTGCACTCATGTTTATTTTATTAATACCAGCTCACTTGTGAGTACGTGCGGCGCTTGAATATTCTAAAGTTGTTCTACTCATGCTTTGATAAAAGATGCCCTTGGTTGGCAGCTGCAGTGCATGTTGGGTAGTCTGTGGGAGTCTGAGGTTTAATTGAAAAATTATCTGCTGCTTGTGTTTGGGTGTGCCTTGGTGCTGTGTACCTGCATGGGTGCCTGCGTGTTTGCTCGCCTCCCTGTGGCTACGTGTGTGTGTGTGTGTGTGTGTGTGTGTGTGTGTGTGTGTGTGTGTGTGTGTGTGTGTGTGTGTGTGTGTGTGTGTGTGTGTTTACGTGTGCGTATGTGAGAGGGAGAGTCTGCGAGTGTGTGTGTGTGCAGTAGGTGGAATAATGAAGTGGATTATGAGTCACCCAGCAGTGTGATGAGGAGGAACGGATCGATAACTAGATATGTGCGAGAGTGTAAGAGTGCAGTGGAGAGAGGAGAGAGGTTGGGCCATGAAATGACATTTTGATTCTGGTGAGAAAAGGTGTGTGGGTGGCAGAGAAGGAGACAGAGAAGAAGAAAAATAGCGAGACCGGAGGGAAGCAAGAGGAACATGGTCATTGTATTTGCTTTAATCGTTTGATCACATCCAGCCCTCATTTTATCATACTTTTTAACATTTACTGTCACATTTTAATATCTTTCTGCCTTTGTCCTTTACCTCCTCGCCACCTCCTGCCCAGATGGATTCACTCCTTGAAATAAAACAAGATGAAAATGTATGAGGGCTTACCATGGCAGAGACAGAAGGATAGACAGAGTTAGCAGCGCACAGGCAGAGATATAAGCCAGCCATTGTGGCAGGACTCTCTTCTCTGACTCTCTTCTCTCCACGTCAAAGCCGTCGTCTCTTCTCAAGACAAATGGTTTTTAATCAGAAGAAATCCTCCCACCAGAGGTATGCTGAGACAGTCTGGACCTGATGGGCTTCACAAATCAAAGCTAAACCCTTCTGCTGCTCCTTCTACAGTTCCAGAATTCATGGGTTTGTCAGCTCACGTCTGGAGTATTTTTGTTTTCCTCTTTTTTTTAATACGTTTTTTGTTTGTTTTGCCTTTTTATTCTCAAAAAAAAAAGAAAGAAAAAAAAAGATTTTTCAGATTCCACTTTGTTTGTGGAAGTTTTGGACACGTCCTCACTCTCAATGGTTTTCATCTGTTTGTTGGTGTGTGGGTGCCTGAGTGTGTGAAACTGTCTGTGTCAGTCAGCTCAGTATGGATGCTACAGCTGAGATAGAAAGCTGAGGGAAAGAAAGCCAAGTCAAAGCCTCGGCTGGACACCACCAATGAGAACAGATCGTCTGAAGAACCTGGCTGGGGCTGGCAGCCTTTTTTCTCTTTTTTTTTCTATCTCTCCCTCTAGATCTGTCTGCTGTCTGGGATTTTCTCTTTGTGTCTCAAATCTCCCCAGAGATCAGCTGTCATTCAAACTGCATGGTTTTACATAAATTGTATTTAAATGTCTATAGATTACAGTCTCATGTTAGAATTACCCAGCCTTTGAATCCGTTGGTTTACATACTTACTATTCAGTTCTATCACTTTTTCAAAAACAAAATGTAAAATTAAAGCAATGGAACAAATGGCCAGATGCAGTTTGAAAGGCTGTGCAGTCCCAGTGCCAAACATACGGAGAATAATTACCCAATTCGGCAGTTTCACTCCGCTCTGTAGAGCCTTTTTCCCTTTTTTTCACCTTTCGGTTCATTGTTAGGTTTCTGCCTTCAAACTCTGCTCCCATCAGCTTTGTTTCCAAATGCAGCAGGCAACTGCAAAAATCGGTACCAGCTGCCCACAAACAATGTGTGAAGTTTATATACTTTTTTCTCTCTCTTCAAAATTGAATGCATGAATAGGCAGCTTGTTAATGTGTTCACCATAACAATAGTCATAATATATCTGTCTAGTTTTAAAGTTGGCTGAAACACTACAATGCAATGCAAATGAAAGAGATCATAAGTGTGAGAGTTTAAACATTTAGAACAGGGAGCAGATTAACCTCCATGATGGCCACAATAAATGACCTACTTGCTATTCAGCGATCTGTATCCATAGATGATGGCCATGTCATCAAAGCCATTGTTCACATAGCATCCACAGCCCAAAACTAAAGATCTCCCTTATGAAAACACATTGAAGATAGGAACAATTGAGGAGGTTACACTATTGCTGAGCTTGAAATTTCAGCAGAGAAAAATGTCTTGTCAAGCAGACAAGCTCCACAACTTTCTGCTCAAGGCTTTTCGTAATTGTAGGATCCATAACTGCAGCTGACCTCGCCCGCTCACACAGCCCTCACTGGTTGTGTGTTGAATTGCATCTCCAGAGCTCCATGGGAACACATTAGGTCTCATGATACTAAAAGAAAAGAACAAAAGTGAAGAGAACATTTGTTTTAAAAAAAAAACACACATTTCTCCTGGATTTAATAAGTGAAGAGTTGGAGAACAATACAAATTTGTCAATGCTTCAACATAAGAACAGTATACAGTAGAATGCATGAAGCCCTCTCAGCGTCAACGACTATTAATGCTGAACCCAGAAATAATGTTTATCATCAATGTAAAATATTTTTTTCTAAATAACACCTTTGGCAAAGAGGAAAAAAACAATCCCATAGGCTACAATACATGATAAATTATAAAACTTCTCCAGAGCACTGATAAGCAAACATCTTACTAAATAATAATAATAATAATAGTAAATCATTGAATCTATGAGAAATAATCCATTTATTTTACACCTAATAGAGACGATGGCTATAGAAGAATTGAAGATTAGAAAACTGAAAAAAGTTCTTTCCTGTTTCCTATGCCCATTCTTCAGCAAACCTTGAGAGTAGGTGTACACAATACATACACAATCTTAGCTGCCTGCTGTCAAGAAGAGGCACTGGCTCATGACTGAAGTGCTGTAGAACTTGTGTCTTGGCAAGACACTGTATGGCTCTCGTGTACTCTTGTGTACTGGCCGGTCTGACAATAGAAAGAGTAGTGTAGTTGGCCTGTATTTAGTATGCTGGTGTCGAACACATATCTTAGGACACATCTTTCTTTCTTGGTTAAGTCTTTTCATGTCCTGTGCGTTCGACAGCATCATGTTTGAAGCAGCTCAATAAACTTGGTCAATTTTAAGTGCATAAATTCTGGTATAACACAAATAATCCTCTTCTAGCCAAAGGAAACATAAGCCTCAGCTCTTTTTTTTTTGCTCTCTTATATTTCACAATATAAGAAATACTCCTGGTTCTAGTCAAAGGATTTTGTGCAGCAGAATCAAGTTTAACTACCCCAATAGCATAAATGTTTACGTCGAGGATGGAAGATTATAGGAGCCCTTGCAGTGCGCAATTTCTTTTTTGGATGTGTGTTCTTTCTACTGCTTTGTTGTATATTCACTCAAGCCATCATTCTACCATTTACATTGTCATATCCAAACCTTTCTGGTTTGGTATCAAGATTATTCATGTAATGGGTCAATGACAGTTTACTCAATTTTTCAAACAGGACATTTTAGTATTGCTTCTCACTGAAGTGCAGGGAACCAGTCTGTGCTACATTCTGCTGCTGAATATGAATGGATTATTAAAGATTCAATGAATAATTAACCCGCTATTGAATGAAAGTTTGATTTATTAACATGATTTATTAAGTGATAACCTTGAGGATGTAGACGATGTCACCACTGATTGCTAATTGACGTCTAGATGTCACAACAGCGCAGTATTTCTTTTGAGAAGGTGAGGAAAGATAATGAGTCTTAGTGTTCTGTTAAATGCACTGATGGTAGACGCTGACTGTATGGAAAGCATCCTCATGTGATACAGCACAAAGTCAAGCTTATTAACCTGCAATATTAATCCACTTCATGTGTGGGCCCCTTACCTTAAACTCCAAAGTATAGCCTACTTAAGAGTGTCAGGACAGAAGCTAATTAAAGCTGCATTATGCAGAATTAGATACAGCAGCTATAAAAGAATCAGCTTCAACTATTTATTTTGAACTGATTATGTTCACTTTTGTTTTTTTCCCTCCATAGTGGGAAGGCTGGATCGTTAGCAGGCAGCGTGACAGTCGCTAGTTTAGATGTTCAGTCTCATTTTGGTACTGTACGTGGCCTTTGTATTGCTTTCCTTTGCCCTCTTTGTTTCTTCAGCAGGCCCAACGGAGGTACAAACCAGATTCTCACTTGAGAGACACAAGTGAAGTCAGAAATAGTAAAGGCCAAAGAATGGAAAAAAAAAACATCACCAAGAAGTGCCTCTGCGATGCTAACCTTTACTCAGACTCACACAAATTGACAAAAAGAAGAATAAAGAAAAGAGCAGAGTGTTCCATCAGGACAAGTAACCTTTTCTCCAGCCACCAATCAGGTGACTGGGACCAATGTCTGTGTGTGTGTGTGTGTGTGTGTGTGTGTGTGTGTGTGTGTGTGTGTGTGTGTGTGTGTGTGTGTGTGTGTGTGTGTGTGTGTGTGTGTGTGTGTGTGTGTGTGTGTGTGTGTGTGTGTGTGTGTGTGTGTGTGTGTGTGTGTGTGTGGGAGTGTGTGTGATTATGTGCAGATGTTTTTATAGTGGTGACATGTTACTGCACTAGTGTAAGTGTGTGTAATTTGTTTTTTTTTTTCGCTTAATCAAAGCTAATGGGAATCTGTGCATTCACAGGTACACAATTTTATGTGAATGTAAAAACAGGAAGATAGAAAAAGAAATTATGTAGCATTAAGCATTATATTATGTGTGAAGCTATATTCGAAGTGAGAGCTATATATGTGTATGTGTCTGTGTGTGTTGTGTGAGTGCATGTGTGCAGGAGGCGGGTTGACATTTCCAACCAGCCCGCTTATGACTGGAGGCAACAGCTGACCACACAGCGACATCACTTCTTGGGTGGCTGGGGTCTCATTAGACGGGAAAGGCTGACGGTGAGACAAAAACAAAGAGGGAGAAAGGTAGATGGAGAAAACAAATGAGAGGCTGCGATACAAGGAGAGCAAAGGGTTTCATGTAAAGTGTTGATCTTTTGCACTGTTGCTTGAGGCAATACAGGGGTTTACTTTCATGCCAATAAAAAGTGATCACTGAGAGAGAGTAGGTGAGAGATGTGAAAAATATAGAAGAAATATAGAGGTGCAGCACTGAATGCCCCTAGATGTTATTGTTACTTATTAACATGGAGTTAAAAGTGCCAAGACTGAGAGGGAACCTACTCCCACCTAGTTCAGTGAAAGGTGAGGCGTCAGTTAGTTCATAGAAATATTTGGCATCGTTGAAACATGTTCATTTGCCTCCGTTGTTCATGTTACTCAATCAGCAAGATTGTCTTTTCTTAAGACCAGTTGATGTTTACAACAAATATTACATGACTTGTACCAGTTGTCCTGAACCATCTTGCCTCATTGTTTTGGTTTGCACCTGGTGCATCCAGTTCCCATGAACCATCAGCCAAAAAACTCAGATTAACCCACTACCTACCAGCACTAAATAGCATAAATACAAAATAAACCAACTGCTAGCAGCCAAAAAGCCATGTTTTTTTGTTTGTTTGTTTTACAGTAGTTTTTGCAGGAGCCAATCAGGGGGACAGAAGCAAGACCAGTGAATGCTAATGTTGATTGCGTACATTAACTCAAGCCAACATATTCAGAAGGCGGTGGCACTTTGCTGCATGTCATTCCCCGTCTCCCTGCCTCCCCATTTCCTGTTTCTGTCAACTGTCTCATCAATTAAAGGCAAAATGCCCCCCCCCCCCCCCAAAAAAAATAAATAAATAAATAAATAAAAAATAAATAAATAAATAACAGTATATTTAATGAAAAGTATACTACCCTCCATAATGTGACAATGACAAATGATAAAGGAACATATCATGGAAGTGAGTTCCAAATATATTAACATTTTACCCAAGCACACTCCCTTTCATGTAGCTACTTTGTTAGTGCCCACACTGCCTATCAGTGTCTGTTACTGTAACATGTGGTCCAGGTTTTCAGCAGCTGAGACTCTGACAGACTGAATTGATGTAAATGGATTGCAGTGACATCCCTTAGGCTGCTGGTGGTGAGAGAATCAGCAGAGAGCAATTTCAGTCTCACTTTTTTTTTTTGTCTTCCCACGCTATTTTTCCTTTCTTTTCCCACCTTGTTCTGGTGTTTCTCATTCAGCTCATATAAGATATAACATGGATAACATAATCTTCCTTTTCTCCTCTTTGCTGTGGCCCTGAATCCATCTGAGTGTCATCACAGTAGAAGCACTAAGCGGCTTATTTTTCCTTATAACAACCATGCATATCTAAATGCCAACCCGCCTCAAGATCTTAGCAACATGTTGTTAGAGTCTGTCCTATATGTGGCTTTGAAGACCAGAGTTGATAATAACGTATTAGAATAAAAGCTTGCGATACTTTAAGCCAGTACCTCACTCTGATATTCACCATTTTAAAACTGAAGTGTTTACCAGGGACCATCACTTTTATCACACACTTTCATGCAGTTTTCAAGTGTACTACATGCAAGATTGTGAAAAAAAAAGTTTCTGATATAATTACCTAATGTATCCTCAGGATGCTGGTCAGTCACATTCAGGTGCAACAAATCCTGATTAACCAATAGACCGAGAGTTTCTCTGCATCACGCTGTCTGTGTGCCTGTCATTTGAGGTGCACATGAGAGGGAGTTGCATGTGTCTCCCAGTGGATAAGTCCACTCTCCAGGCTCAATTAATCCTATTTTAACTTCCACATGGCACTAATGGAGGGATAGACCACTCTCCTCTTTTCCTGATAATCCTTGAAATGGCACCAAATAGGGCTGAGTTTCTTTGCTAGTCTGAAGATCAAATCACTGCTACTGTACCTTAGGAGTGTGAATAGGATACTGACCAATAACAAGGGTTTTCTAAAGGTTACACATACACATTGGTATAGGCTATTTGTGTTCCACCTATTCCATTTTATGTTTGTTGCAGTTGCAGAATACTGTATGTATAACTGCACCACTAGGATTTCTGAATGTGAAGTACCTGTACCCCTCACATATTGAATGCAGATCCCACATTTTAATTTAAATTCAGACCAGCTAGGTTGGTTGCTACAGCCTCATTAGACTACAGTGGCTCACGTTATCTAATGTTATGTCAAAATTTAGCTTTGGAAATTTGACATTACTGAGTCAGTTCTGTGATTTATGAGTCCTCTCTACCAGTGCTAATGTTACGCAACATCATAGGTCACAAAAATATTTCATCAGGTACATTATTATCGTTGTAAACCATTTGAATAGGTACAGTAGATGCACTCTATACAGTAGCTCAGACATTAGACGAACAAAACAAAACCTATCCTCATTGAATCCGCCAAAGCCTTTTCATCCCAGGGTGGGGGCATTATTCTTCTGTTCCCTCTGCCTCTGTCCATCTTTGTGCTTCCATCTTTATTTTATTATCCATCCACTGGCTTGAACGTGTCAGAGCTATATTTGACTTCACTTCCTATGCAAGGATCATGTTTATTTCTGAAATGCCCTCTTCTTTCCTGCCTCCTGTATTTTTTCTCTCTTTCACACAGCACCTCCCACACTCCTTTTTGCACATTGTCATCTAGCTCTCACACTTCTCATTCAACCTCTCACTCCACTCTCCCTCCATTTGCTTTTTTGCCACTCTGTTTTCATCTTTCACTCTCCGGGGTGCAGTACTCCCCCTATGCTAATAATGTTCCCGTGCTAAGAAAGGAAGCTGCTTAACCATTCACATCAGGGCTCAACACATGAACGCATGCATAAACAAATACGCACTTGTACTAATACACAAGCACTACACACTCACATTCACACACACTATATTCTTTTGCCTGTGGCAGTGTGCATCCCTCCCTCCCCTTCCTTCCCATCCTGTGGTGAAGTAGCACAGCTGCACCCCCTCTCATCATGCTGAGCTTTGTCTCGTCTCTCTACTATACCTTTTTTCTGTTTACTAGAAGCCACATCAAGTGTAATTTCCTTGTAAGTGTTTACTTTGTCAAATTGTAACTTCCTAAGTTGTGTAAGTGTTGTGCCAGACATCCATTAAACTCCTACAGTATATAATTTTTGTAACTCTTTAGTTTTTCTTTTTTCTTTGAGTGTCAAATGGCAACAATGACCTTGAATATTGGTCAGTGCTGCTAGATGTGATGTGTGAAATGATGTACCCTTTATATTCCCACCTAATTTAACAGTATATTTATATTTTATTTATATATTTATATTATAGAAATGATTTTTTTTCTCCAATATGTAGAAAATATTCACCATAGCTGGCTATCCATTGCCGTTTTGCACAAAATACTTTTTATTTTCCTTTCCTGTGAACAAGACACAGTTGTGAATGGTCTGTGATCAAACAAGTGATTTTATGTGACAAAAGTTAGGTTTTCCTCTCAGACATCATTTAAATTAAATGTGATAACAGATTTCCAGCCTCTGCCTCTCACTTGGAGCTGGATATTTGGGGCATGATATGGCAGGAACCGCCACTTAATTGCTCAATTTTGTAAAGTATGGCTTTGGAGGATAGCCTGACAAACTGACCAGTGCAAGTTTATACTCAATTTGCATTTTTTCCACAATGATTCCATTGATTTCAGCAAGAAAATGTTCCATGTGTTTCTAGCCTGTTTACTAGAAAGCAGTGTGCTACTATAAAGACACACCGCCAGCAGTTTCCTCAGAATGTAGTGACATGTTCTTGCATGCAAACACTAGTTCCTATTACTTCAAGAAGATTATGAAAATCAGCATGTATAAAAGTACACAATTGTGGCATGATACTGCATTATGAGACTCTTCTTAAAGTACGGTATATTTTTTTGGCTTTTCATGCCTTTATTTCATAGGACAGTTGAGAGTGTGACAGGAAACGGGAGGCAGAGATGGGAGGAATGACATGCAGGATAGGGCCGTCTGTTGCGGGATTCAAACTGGGGCCGCCTGCAGTGAGGACTACAGTATAGCCTCAACACATGGGGCGGGTGTTCTACCAACTGAGCTAAACACCGCCCCGCATTATGAGACTCTTCTTATTAACCTGCCATCACAACTGCATGACATACACTTGTCACCTCCTATTTAAAAGGCCATAAGCAAACTTGCCTCATTCTTGCGGTGTCTTTTGCAATTTCCCCAACCCTCAAAAGTAATTATATGAAAAACAAATAGTTCAACAGATGGGCAAATTTGCCAGATTAGACTCTCTGATTTATTTTCAGATTCTACCTGGCAAGCCTCAAACCTTGTTTACATCAAGGATGTGTACAGTTTCTCTATTTGTAGTCACATTGATTGGATGATTTTGTAGTGATGTATATAAATATAATGCAATCCAAGCCAGGACAGATCAAGGAGAAGCCTTTGAGAATATCTCACAGCCTGAGTATTGTGAATTATTGTAATAACATCAGTACCAGGCAGAATGAAGGTACTGCAAGATAGCAGCATGGTCCAGTGGTATGTTGTGTTGTGAAACATCACCAGCTGGAAAGTAAACTCTACATTATCGTAGTCATTGTGTTTTGGTGTGGATTCAGTTAAAGGGGCAGATTCAATATCCCTTTTTCCTCAACATAGCAAAATGGGGCATTTTTCAATACTGTATGTAACTCACTTTCTCATTAAGTAAGTCTTTAATGCTGTTGCGATCGGTGAATATGTAGCATTTGTGTAGATTCGGAATTGCAGAATTGCTCTGAGTTCTACCTGCACTCTTGTCCAGGATGGCATTTATTTTAAGTGTTATTTTCTGTGTATTCTGGAGAGGAAGACACTATAATCTGGCAGCAGTCAAGGCCTAATCATTTTTTACATTTTCTTAATTACAGGCTATTATGAATTCGCTCCACAAGGCTGAAATAGCTTGAGTAACAGTTTAATCACATCCGTACCCACACAGAAAAATCCTCCCCACTCCCTCATTGCCTTCAACCCGACAGAAGGAGGTAATCTATACCAGCTTGTCCTGCAGGGAAATCTGTTAGGGCAGCGACACAAATTAACACATGTTTGTGTTTGTGCAGAACAAGAAATATGAACAGTGGCTCATTTCATTTTTGAAGTTGACAACATAATTTGATTTGCACCAGGAGAAGGGAGGAAAGGGGGGAGGAAATGGAGAGGAAGAGGAGGGGAGTTTTGATAGGCCAGGAAGCAATGAACTTATGGCAAGATGGAGAGTGATGGATGGATGGATGAATGAAGGGACGGATGAATAGGAGAATATGAAAGGAGTGTGTATAAACACTGAGGTGTTACATTGGTGTTTGAAGTATTAGCTGTAGTCTGTCAGACAGTGGGGCCATTCAGCGTTTACTATAAAATATTTACAGTAATAGACACCGTTGAGTTACAGCCTGTCACATGCTATGTTAACCAGCTCCTGCTGTGTGTGTCTGTGTGTGTTGTCAGCGGTTATATAGAGCATTGATTTAGCTGGAGTTTCATCTTTTCTAACTTTGTACCGTCTGTATTATTCAATTATTCCTGATGTGTTCCTCATTATCGCAAAGCACACTGCCACCAGTTTATTTCTCTGTCCACTGTCAGGTGGAAAGATTATAATGGCAGCTTTTGAATGATTGGGATCTGATAGCTTTAATAAACAGCCTCAACACGCACACGCATGCACCTACACACATGTATATACCTCTCTCTGCCCCTGTGTGATGAGGCCTTATCTCTCACTCTCTCTCTCTCTTTCTCTGGGTGTTTTATTTAAATCGACATTAAACGTCTGTGGCATTGGTTTACTTACTGAAGATAAGATGGGCCTTTCTAATGCAAATTCAAACACTGACACAATTGCGTTCACACTTTTGCACCTCCGCTGTGCTGTCTCTGTAACTGAATTAGTTAGCAGATTACAGAGGTAAAATGACTCTGTGAACAATAGAAGAGGTAAAATATCATTCTAGAGTCTGTAACAGTTTCCTGGACACACATTTGTCACTCGTCACTGTTTGCTGGCCTTCCACGCCAGAGCTGTTACAGCGTTTTTTATCTGGCTGGGGTTAAAGTCTTGTGATACTTTTTATTCTCTCCTGTTGTTATTAAAATTTTTTGAAACCGATTTTGATCACCTTTGAATGGACGTATTTTATTTTAAAGTCATGCCCATTTAGACATTTGCATACAGAACAAGCTTGGCGTGTATTAAACTCTGTTCTCAGCTGAGGGAATTACATTTGCTTTACATGTTAATCTGCACATATCAATCATTTGATGATGGATTCATTAAGTATCTGTGATGTGACATGGACCACGCTAGGGATGAACTGAGAGAATTTTCCTTTAATCCTCCTCAAATTCTTTCAGCTATTTGTTTCAGTCTTGTGTCCATCAAATTCAGATCTCATCAACTTGGTTCCCTGCAGCAAGCAAAACAAAACAAAAGAAAAAGAAAAACACTTTCCCTCTTTCTGCCCGAACAGTCAAGGGCGAGACAGGATTAGTGAGGTTAACTGTCTATTTATGTTTTCTATTTCCTTGGAATTATAATTAAAGGCAGAACCTGAAATATGAAATATGTTCACTATCTTGTGTATTTCCAGCCTTCGAAATGTTATTGAACTTAATTTTCTTTGCCACTCATAAAACAGTGATGTCATACCATTTGGTTTCTTATTTACATGCCAATATGTCATATACGACTATTACCTACATACTCACATATTAAATTTATTCAAATGATAATTGGTGAGAATTCACTCTACTTTTTCATGTTTATATCCATTTTCCCGTTGATGCACAATTGTCACAGTGCAAATGGGGCACACCTGAAAAGGAGAGCTTGTTGTTTGTCCCTAGAGTTTGTCCCCAGTGCCGTCTAAATAAAGGTTGAATGAGTGAATATCCTGTAATCTCCATATTCATTATTTCTGGTGCGAAATGCTTTGTGCCTCATCAGCATATTCCCCATGCAGTTGCCCTTAGCCCGCCGTTGTCTTCAGGGTTGTTGTACGGTGGGAACAGATATAGATGGAGTACTGCTGAGACAGTGTAAATATGTGGAGCTGGTGTTGCACCATTTGTTTTGGACTCATATGTACAGATGGTAGTGCAGGGAGGGGTGTACTGTAGGTGATGAGGTTATGTCGTGAGCGTATGGTCTTTTTAAAATATTACATCACAGATCACAGAAGTTTTTGGGGTTATTTTTGGTTTTTATATGTTATGTAATGCATGATTGGAAATCAGTCAATCAATGCACCTTCAGTGTGAGCGAAATGAACAGATGACAACTTTAACAATTCGATTTGTTCATATTCACTCTCTTGCATTACATAGGTTTGAGTGATGATCAGATCTGAGTGCTTAATATGACACTTTCACTGGGGAATGAAAGTGGTTGACCATTGTTTTGCTTGCAGTATCGATTGTAAGTTACTTATCTATTAACAGTGTATTTCCACTGCATCTTCATGCATTGAAGCAGCCCTTTTCTTTGAAACTACGCCCACTTCCATGAAAGGCATGAAATACTTATATGTGACACCAAATATGATGAAAAAGAAAATCAAGCTATTGGACATTTTTCTACAGGGACTGAATTAGGGAGAATATTCATTGACCATTCATAACATGCAGCTCACAATGGCAGTTAAGCTGCTTTCTCTCTCTGCTTCTGTGTCTTTCTCTTATTCCTCTGCTACAGTTTCTGTGTTTGTTTATCTCACTACATTGTCAAACTTTCTCATATTTCTTCAGTGACACCTCTTCTCTGAATTCTTCATTTCTTTTTAGTTTCATTTACTGTGTTAAACCACAGCCATTGCTACACTTTATCTCCATCAGCGATAGTTTTTCCCCTTTCCTTTCTAAGGCTTGGTGTTTTTTTCTTTTTCTGTCATTCTTGACATCAAGAGTCAGGAGGACAGATAGAAAGGGAGAGGCAGAACAGAGGGAACGGAGGGAGGATTATGGTATACAGACCATAACTGTGAAAAATAGATGTGTGCAGAGAAAGAAGTATAAAAAAATCCCATCTTTCTCTTCGTCTAGCATTCTCTCTCTGGTTTGACAGAGATAGCAGGGATAAAAGCTGGATTCCTGGATCAGGGTTCACCTCAATATTGTCATCCTGGGGAGCTTAGAGGCCGAGCGGCCGTATCGCAGTCTCAGTGATCACGGATGGTGGCTTTTAGCCAAACCTTAGACATAGACACATGATCTATCCTACACAGGGGAGAAAAATGGAGTGTGTCGGGCCTCATAGGAGCTCAAAGGCTGATGAAACTCTACATTTACAGCATGTTGCCAAAGACTTAAGCATTATGAGATCACTGTGAAGTAGGGCTGGGTGGTATATGTGGTAGACGATAGAAAATTTGGCCCACGGTAGAGATTTGCCCTTTACCTTCCTATCGTCGATGACGTCATGCCTCAGAGACAGCGGAGCGGGAGCGTTTGTTAAAAAAAACAAAAAAAAACGGTGCTACTTCTGTGATTTGGACTCGGTTCGGCTGTAAAGCTACAGTTGGAACGTTGACAAAAGTGAAAGTAAAGTCCGCAAATTTATGAACCTCGTAGAGAAAAGACGTACCATATCCACAGCAACCGGAGACTTCTCGCTCAACACGGAACACACTGTGTGTGTGTAGGTGTGTGTGTGCGTGTGTGTGTCGGATATTGAGTAGAAAAAGATAATTTGCAAGATTTAGAGTGACAGCAAACAAAGATAGCACAAGCAATTTATTTTACCATTAATGGCAATTCTATTTGCATTCGTTTGCCTTATTTGCACCATAAATTTACACCGGCTGCGCTACCTTGCACCACCTGCGCTGCGCCTCGAAACTAGGGCCCTTAAATTTATACCATGATTTATACCACTCGATTTATACCGTGAATTTTAAGAGATGTTTTAAGTTAGGCCTTTTTCATTCATTGCTTTTACAATCTTGTGGAAGCTAGTAGTTTACAGTATTTAGTCATTGATCAGTTGCCTTTTTATTTATTTTTTTGGTTTTATGAATGTGTTTCTGCAGATTTTTGTTGTCTAAGGTACAGTTAGGTTCAAATCGTCCAGACACTCAACTGGGTCTATATGGAGTGCAAAATAAAAGCGTAAAAGATGAGGAAATATTACTTTCTTAACTGATTGTGAATATGCTTGTTTTAGGATTGAAATATTATTGATGTTTTTCTACCTTACCATTCTGGGTGGCGGTCCTTATGGTGCCAAAAAAACATGAAAGTATTAAAAACTGTGTGTGTGTTTGTGTCAGAGGTTGACGTAAATTGTTTCATATGCAAAGGGGAGGGTAGTCTTAGTGTCAGCATTAGCTGGATGATTCTATGCATTTAGGCAGTATCTTATCATCCGGAGCAGCTTTACTACCGCATCTACTCACTGTTTCAGTAAATCTGTAAATCCTCCATGCTATATCACTGCATTACCAAGTTTAGGAGAGCAGTTGCCATAAACTGCAAATGAGAGCAAATCAATTCAAAACTGCAGCCTCTGTTCTTCTGTGCTTTTGCCAAATTTCAACCTTCAGTTTCTGCTCCTGTGCTTCTGCATGTATATTTCCTTTTATTTACTTCTTTATGAGGACCAAATACTTTCCTAAAGATGACTGGGATTAAAGCTGAAACACACAGATATTGTTTACCCTAACCCATCCGGTTGATTTATTTGTCTAGGATTTAGAAGGTTTAGTCAGAATCAATATCAGAAATTAGTATTCCTTTTGAAATTGGAAACAGTCCTGTGATGGGATCGCACCAGCTTCAACACACATCATGTTTATGTTCTGATGCAAACACACACAGACTCACAAGGAAAAAACAAAACAAACCAATCTGTCACAACTCATAATTAGAGTACTGTGAATAAAAATAATAATAAATGAAAAGTCCTTGTACTTCATTTACATCTTCATCTGTGTAAACACATTTGTAGCTCTTGTATCTCAACATAAGTGTACCTGTGTATGTATTTGTGTGTGTGTGTATGATCAACAAGGGAGGGAGGTCCCTTCCCTGCTGCCCCACTGCTGTTGGTGTACTAATCATTCTTCCTGCCTCGCTCTTTGTGATTGCCAGCCCATCCCTGCACTGCAGCTAAATTGAATCAATTAAAATCTTTCTTGTAGATGGCTGCTGTTGCTTCCACTAGATTAGGCTTTGATCAAGAAACACACAAATAAATAAATAAGCCAGTGGAAAGGGAATAGAAAACGAATGAACTCAATTAAACAGTCAGCCGAGGGATGAGTCTGTCCGCTGATGTCAGTGGGATGCAAATGTACTGAATTTGTTTGCGACAGAATCTTAGTGCTGAAGTCATTGTATGAGGCATCTTTATCGATGCATGGATGTGAAGCATGTACACAAGTGTAAATGTGCTTACACCGATCGTGCTAACATATGGATGTTTAGCGGGTCTAATCTTGATAATGTTCACATGTCAGTGTAAAAGATAAGCATGCTAACTTTGCTAAATATCATTAAATACAATAAGCCCATGAGAATGACATTAGTCTTGAAGCAATTTGTCCAAAACCAAAGTTATGCAGTAGCCTACAGTATAATTATGTCAGATTAAAAATCAGAGCATCACCCAAGTGTTTATTTCGGGAACATGTTGTTACTGACTAAAAAATTAATACAATAAATGTCTTCATTTACATCTGTTATAGAGGTAACCAGACATTTTACTTAAAAAATAAAAATAAAAAAAGATTATATAGACAGGCCTTTATGCCTGTTTGTTTGTTACGTGTGTGTTTTCATTTCGTCTGCTCCTGATTAAATGTTTGGGGTGATCCAATTCAGTGCTGAAATTCAACACTTCCATATCGATGTGTTTGTCTTGATCCATAGTTCCACAACACTAACTTCATTAGTACAAATCAAAGTCATGTTATACAACCCAAATGTTGTTAAAACTGCTGTCAGTTCTACTTTTTGTTTAGCTCCCCCCCCACCCCTTCCCTTCATATTGTTTTATACGCACATACATACAGTACACATGACACTATGTTGTCATGGCGATGTCGTATTGTTTACCTGACCCACGCTTTACCGGCTTTCTCTTGTCGACTAAAATTACATCCTGTTTGTTTCCTAAACCGTGGTGATGGGTTTTCACAGATTTTACCTCGATAGTTTGTCCCCGAGCCGACCGCTCCGGTGTCTCCGGTGGGTTTCCGTGGTTGCCTACGGTCATGCCGCCACTGAATGTAAAAGATGGCGACACAACATGACAGTCAGCACTGAGTTTACCCACTCTATGAATGATGTGAATGGCAAATTCAAAGTTTACCAGAACACTTTAGTTTGTTGACGGGGGTGATTACTGATTGATGAAACACACGATTTTTGATGAACAGACAACAGGAGAAGCTACACAATGTCCCTTTAATATTATAGGTTAGTGTTTTTTGTTTTATGAATAGACTTTCAGCAGGAGAGAATGTCATGACTCCACGTTGTACTAATCAGATAATGTTGTGGGTATAAAATGATACTGGCTCAGTGTTTCTAGCCGGCCTTCATTTGTTCATGGAGGAAATTTTAATACCAGTTGTCCCCTCGGATGGAATATTTGATATTGACAGAGCAGTTATGACAGGATTCCTTTCAGGCAACCTATTACAGGAATATGCGCCTCCTCGTAGGCTTTACTGCACAAATGAGCCATTCCTGCATCCCTGTGGAAATGAACTGCAGTGTTGACTGACACGGGGTAATCAGCACTCCACTTAGCCACAGAGTGGGACCCTGGTGAGAATAAAAACATGAAAGAAGACAGGGGGAAAGAAAGATGTGAGAGTTGGTGCGGGACAGTTCATGGGTGAGGTTGGTGGGCGTGGGGGGACTCCCTGGATGCCTGCAGCAGGTAATGGAGCTTTTAGCATGGACATCAGAGGGAGAGGGTGGTGGTGGTTGTGGTGGTGGGGGTTGGACATGAAATTGCTCTAAAAGACCAGAGCTCTCCCCTGCGTATACTTTGAGGTACCTTGTCTCATCAGTTCTTTCATACCTCACTAGCACTGATCTTCATGCAGCCGCAGGAACCTGAGGGATTACATTGGTTGAAGATAAGGAAAAAAATATATCAGGGTTTGAGGTGTAGATGAATGTAGGGTTTAAGACTTGACAGTCGGATAGAGTGGAAGTAGTTTTGTTGTAAAGGTATATTTTGATAGGAATACATGCAAACACATGCACAAAGTGATATTTGCTTTTTTTATTAGTTGCTGTGTGTATTGCAGTACAATTTAGGTGGTCTTATTAGTGATGATAAAATTTCACTCCCTCTGAACACTGAAAAACGAACTGGGTTGTGAAAATAAATGTGCGTAGGACTGAAACAAGGTAAACCTTTTAAAGAGAAAACTATAGCAAAGAGTATTTCATGAGGGTTAAGTCATCATGAAGTGGCCCATTGAACCGTTTGTAACTTCTTCTACTGTGAGGGTAAAAATATCCAGAGGGGCTCTTAAAGCACAAGAGACTCTTTTGACCAAAATGTCCTTTTGTAATTTTGTCCCATTATGGACCTGTTGCAGTTGGATGTGCACAGCTTTTCTGTCCACGAAGTGAATATGATACTTATACTGAAAAATCAATTTAGATTGGTTGAGATGTGTTTGCTTGTCTGGATTTTCAAATTGCCAAATAAACTATGATCAGATACTCTTCTTAGAATCATTACCTGCAAAAGACAATGCGAGTATTGATTACCGTAGTTTGTTAAGTGTCAGTTTTATCACATTCACTCCTTGAGGAGGCCCATTACTGATGATGTGGCTGATGAGTGTTGCACTAAGACTTTTTGATAGTGATACAGTGCATTACAGCATGAGATGCTTTCAGTTGACATCAAGTTTGAGTTGTACACTATGCTGAATGGTTTATTATAAGGTGATAAAAACACCATGAAGCATTATATCTACTGTAAGCATCAGGGAATTTGTGAGTAGTCTATTGATAACCCTAACCCTGATTTGGTTTTGACTTTGACAACAAAAATGGAGGTAAAAATATTTGCTTTGCTTGGCCCATCTCAATGACTTTTGGCTTTAATTTCTTTGCCCTGAGAAAACAAGCCCATATTACCCTGAACAAACCAAAGCTGCTTTTAGGATGTTTCCTCTTCTATTCGGGGCTAGGCCATGGATTACAATACAGCTTTCTCCAAAATGAGATTGTCTGTGTTATATTTAACGTAACCACACATTATGTGTCTCTGTGGGGTAATAACTCCTGTTTTATGATAGGAAATTATTAAATAGTCTGGCTTGTTGGTTTTCCTTGCTAAAATGAGAAATATGCCTTGTTATCTACTGGCAGCTATGCTCAGAGAGTTCAATCCTTTTTTCTTTTTTTTTCCTTTTTTAAAATCAGTTTGTCTATGCGTCTTCTGTTAATGTATATCTTTTCCATATGGCTCTGTCAAGCTGACCTCGAGATGAAAATCTAGACACAAAATTAGCAAGTGGTGGCCCATTGCTGGTAATAATTATAGCTTCTTAGTAATTGCAGGGTGACAAAATTACAGAGAAAAAAATGCTGTTTTTATATCACACGAATACATACATCCAGAACACCCCTCCTCTACCCTGTCACTTTTCATCTTATGTCCTTTATCTCTTCTGTACTTGTTACCACTGTATGGTTTGCAGAGTTTTCTTGCAATAGTTGTTGCGGCTATTGTGTCTGAAGTGTGTATTTTTCCTCTTAAATCAATAATTAATTTGCTATGAACTTGTGTATTCTCTCTTGAAGTACCACTTTTTTATTGAACAGAGACATTCATTTCCTTTTTAGCAACAAACTATTCATCTCAACATTGTTTTGCTTGCACCATTACAACGTTGTTGGCTTTCAATTTAAGGAAATGGTATACAAATATGTCACAAACGGTATACAAATATCCATGGGTACTGTTTTAAAAAGAAGGAGAATTTCATGCCACTAAAAAGAAATGTTCAGTTATTTATTTTCATGCCAGATGTTTATTGTCAAGACACTAATAACAGCATAAAAGAAGTGCAGCACCAAGCTAACATCCCTTCTGTTTCTGTCCTTTTGCACAGGGTTCCTGAGTACAGGTGACCAGGCAGCCAAAGGGAATTATGGGTTGTTGGACCAGATCCAGGCTCTGCGTTGGACGAGTGAGAACATTGCAGCTTTCGGAGGAGACCCGTTACGTATTACTGTGTTCGGCTCAGGTGCTGGAGCTTCCTGCGTTAACCTGCTCACACTGTCTCACTACTCTGAGGGCAACCGGTGGAGCAACTCCACCAAAGGTAAACAATCAGAGTCATTGTGAATTTATATGGGATCCTTGTGCAGAATAAGTATGAAGGCAGAACTGTATGTGGACCTCAGTTATGTTTTGTAATCACTTATCCATGTCCTGAACTGAGCTTTTTGTGCTGGTCTAGAGAGACACTGATTTTGAATATCTACAACTGTGAGATGGTACAAGTCCTCAAATAGTGTCATTTCCACATCACTAAATACAAACTACTGTAAGATGAGGTAAATAAGCTCTGAATGTTTCGTATGAAGGCAACCTGATTCTTTATAAGGTGTTTGGCCTTGTGTTGCTTATGTAAAACACGATAAAAACAAACTTGTAGATGTAAAGCTCTGCCCTGCAGGATACATAACTCAGTTAGAAGGTCAGCAATGAAACAAAGGTCTCATTTAAAATTTAATTTATTGAAAGTTTATATTCAAGAATCTGGAAAAAAACAAGAACAATTGAATTAAACACACACACACACACACACACACACAGAGAATGGACCATAAACATTAACTTTGTTGTCTTTTTCTTTTTCAGAGAAAAGTAAAAATAAGATACTTGAAATTATTATGCTCATGCAATGCACAGAGTTGGTCATAAAACATATGAAATATTACACGGTGGAGTGATCGGTATCAAGATTTGAAGGATAACCCTGTTTAAGTTTTTATTTTCCAAAACCAGGGGGAAACATGGGCTTGGCTGTTTGGTAAAAGAGCTGTTCTGCCAGTGTAATCTTCAGCAAACATCACTGAAAGACAAACTTGCTGTGGAGTTGACTGATCATGTTCCAGTAAACTGATTATTGGAAATGCATGTTTGTTTGGTTTAGCTGGTAAAAATCTTTTTTTCCTAGACAACAGACCAGGGCTGGTAGAATTGGCAGTGACTGTTTGACTGCAAAATAAAGGATGGAATGTTTGTAATTGATCCTTACAATGGGGTTTTAAGATTGTATGAATATTTCAACATTTTCTCCTAGATGACCTCTAATATGTTGTTCCAGTTATACTGCAGTGACACCATACAGTATATGCTGGTTGGATTATATTCAGAATCAATGTTTTTTTTTCTTTTCTTCTTTTTCTTTCTTTTTTTTTTTTAATCACTGAATGAAGCACTACATTCATCACCATCAGCAGATGTGCCAGGAGGTAGTTGGGGTAGATGGTGGGGCTACAGAGCGTGAAGTCTGTAATTAGGTTTACCCAACAAAGCCTTTGGCCAAGGTTAGGATTGTGATATGACAATTATCATGATTATAATGATAAGGTCCTGCCTTGCTTTCTCAAATGTAAATCAAGAAGACGGAACAAAGGAAGTGTCTTCACTGATCCTTTTCCTATAACTACACAAGCTAGTACGACTGCCACAAACTCCTTTCCATCTGTTACGTGACCCTGTAAACGTCACTGACACTGATTCTCATTTAATTTCCTCTTGAGTCCATTGCAGTTGTGACAGTATGCATTTCTGTGCAGGTTTCGGTAGCTTCAGATTATACTGTTTGCTCTTGTCACAATTTCTTTCTTTCTTTCCTCCCTGTCTGTCTGCTGTTCTCTTCCCTAGGCCTGTTCCAGAGGGCAATCGCCCAAAGTGGCACGGCTTTGTCCAGCTGGGCCGTCAGTTTTCAGCCAGCAAAGTATGCTAGGATGCTGGCCCGGAAGGTGGGCTGTAACCTGGAGGACACCGTGGAGCTTGTCATGTGCCTGCAGAGAAAACACTACAAGGAGCTGGTGGATCAAGACATTCAGCCGGCCCGCTACCACATTGCCTTTGGACCTGTTATCGATGGAGATGTTATCCCTGATGACCCTCAGATACTCATGGAGCAAGGTATTAATTTCCCTTGCTTGGGATCAAGCGATCTCCAACAAGGTTGTGATTCTGAATGTGCATTTTTCTCACCCATCTGCTCACTCTCTTTCCAGGTGAGTTCCTCAACTATGACATCATGCTGGGAGTGAACCAGGGCGAGGGCCTTAAGTTTGTGGAGCTCATTGTGGACAACGAAAATGGCGTCCAGGCTAATGACTTTGACTACGCTGTGTCCAGCTTTGTGGATGATCTGTATGGCTATCCAGAGGGTAAAGACATCCTTCGGGAGACCATCAAGTTCATGTACACTGACTGGGCTGATAGGCACAACCCAGAGACTCGCCGGAAGACACTGCTAGCCCTGTTCACTGATCACCAGTGGGTGGCGCCAGCTGTTGCCACGGCTGACCTGCACTCTAGCTTTGGGTCACCAACATATTTCTATGCCTTCTACCATCACTGCCAGACGGAACAGGTGGGTGTCTGTGTGTACAGGAAAAAGTTTAACTCGCCTTAAAGGGATAGTTCTCCCAAAATTCAAATTGCACTCATTATCTACTCATCCTTATGTCGACTAGGGCTGGGAGAAGTTTCAGAGCCATCTGGGCCTTCTCAGAGTTACAGGGGGAGTCTCAGCACTGCATCTCCATATAACGGTTGCGAACTGGGCTCACTTTTCTTCGTCCAAAAAGACACACCAAAAACCATCCAAATACCTCCACATGGCTCATCTGTAATGTCCCTCTTGCCCCAACATGAGTGTCTCAGTTCACTGCTCTCCTGTGTCAGTGCAAATCTCACGCACACAGCTGTAACCCCGAGAAGACACAGGGGACTCTTTTCCCACCCCTTAATCGACATGAGGGTGAGTAGATAATCAGTGAAATTTGAATTTTGGGTAAACTATCCCTTTAAATCATGTGGACATGTCTTTCCCTCAGTTTAGGCTATCTAGAGCAACATTCATTGCTTCTTTGTTATGTGTCTAACTCTTGTCTTTGTATGCAGTTACCTCTGAGGTTTACATTGTGTTCCTTTTGTACACGTTTACACTTGAACAGAATCGCTGTTTACAAGAAGTGCATTTTTCTTTTTTTTCTTTTTTTTTCTAATCAATGTAAACCAGCAAGATAATCACTGAGAAGCAGTCAGCATACTGTTGTAGAGAAGGTTACTTGTTTGTCAGATTTAGGAAGATATCTTCTTAATTATTTTTCACAATATGACAGATGGTGGAAAATAACGAGGCCTGTTTATTCCAGTAACAAATAATAGAATCAACTAGTAAGCACCCAGAGAAGAGACTAGCATTCCAGCTTATAGTTTTACTTGTGAAACTGCCTCCTGCAAACACCACTGCACTGACTAATTATTTAGTCCCGAATGAAAGGGATGAGTGGTGATTAAGTCCCTACAACAAGCTACAACTAGTGACATGTACTTCAACATTTTTGTTTGGAATTCAGCTCAAAGCTGTCATCCTCTGCCTGTACAATCCCTTTATTTTTCATCTTGTCTCACTCTGTAATATACTGAATAATGGGCCAGATATTGTGGGCAAAATAATATTAAAAACATATCTAATTTTCCCATCTCTCTCAAAGAATAATACATTTTTCCAGTGTCTTTGATCTGTTTGTGTTTGTGCGTGTCGTCAGAATACATTTGGATTCGGCAACAAAAAATAATGCCATTTTTTTGTCCTGTATCTGTCACATGAATGTTATAATACTGATGTGATCTGATTCATCTGCTGCTCATTAGGTACCACCATGGGCAGACGCAGCACATGGAGATGAGATCCCATACGTGTTTGGTCTGCCAATGATTGGACCCACAGAGCTGTTTCCCTGCAACTTCTCCAAGAATGATGTGATGCTCAGTGCTGTTGTCATGACCTACTGGACAAACTTTGCCAAGACGGGGTATGTTGACACTACACAGACCTCGGAAAATCAAATACACATAAATCTCTATATGCTAACCTCATGGAGTGGAACAATACTATAGTTTAATGAAGCCTGCTATCTGAGTTCAAATGTCAAAACACCTCTCACTTTGTTCTATTTTCTCATTCTCTTTATAAAATCAACAGTGTTTCATCTCATCTATAAACTATTGACATGAACTTTTCACCAGATGTCGGCATCAACCCAAGTAATGCACACATACAAAGAAATCCAAACATTATTGTCCATAAATTATGGCCTCCATGTTTTGCGTGGTGTGCGTGTATGGAGGCCATTTGAGGGCATTTCTTAGTGTTTTCTTTGAAACAACTGTACCTGCTGATTCCAGGTCTTTCTGAAGCTCTCCACCAGTGGTCCTGGGCTGTTGGAGAACCCTTATGGTTATTGTTTTGACTCCTCTGTCTGAAATCTTGCAAGGAGCACCTGGCCGGTTCTTTTAACTTCTGCATGATGGCCCCAGTGGTGCTGAGGAAGACCTGCAAAGGTCGAAACGTTGGTCTTTTAATAAACCCCTCATTTTTCTACATCAAGGCTAGGAGTCGAGCGACTGTTTTTCTTCTGTGCTGCTATCATTGTTGATGAAATTGAAGAAAAGTGTAGTACATTCTAGAAGTAATCATTTAGGAATGGGAGTCTCAAAGGGTCAAACAAGAAAAATTGAAAAACGAGGACTGCTGCTGTTTAGATCAAATAAAAGCATCTTAGCATTTTAGAGCACCCAAATAGAGGTGAGAAGGGAGCAGTAGTTGTGTGGAATATATTCTGTGGAATATATTCTGATATTTCACAATAGCAAAAAGAAGAGACACACAGCAAGAAAGGAGCAACCTTTCTTCGTATTTGACATTCTGTATATGCATAACACCAATACCATTTGTGCAGACATAAACAGAGAGAGAGCGTCAGGTGTCACTTTGTCACTCTCAGCGTTGGCATGGTCCGGTAAAATAAAACAAAACTCACCAGTCCAGTCACTTTCCCACCTTTTGGTGCGGCTCATGTTAACTAGCCTGAATGACTTACTTGGATATTTCACTCAGAGGAGTGTCAGTGCCAGTGAATCGTCGCAGGCCAGATGTTTTGCTCTCGCAGGTCAGATGTGGCCAGCATCTCCCGCTACCTGACTGGTGGAGAATCGTCGGTCGCGGTGGAGTTTGGCAAATACAGGCTGTAGGTGGAGCCAGAGGAGTTGGACTTAGTTGGACGTCCTAAATTACTTACTTAATGTCTGGCCGTCAGAATATAGTGACAGTTCCAGCAAATATACTGAATAATTGTAACCAACTGAAGCTTTAAATTATATAACCACGTTAAGTGCAAATGTTTGACCCTTTTAGAAGCCTATAAGACTCTGATAGTCCTACACTGCTGTCCAGTCATTTACAGTGGAGAAACCCGATTTACAGTACATTTTCATGTATTTACAATGGTTTTAGAAAAAGACAGGCATGGTGTCATTTAAACCATTTTTGTGGACGTTTTTAAAGTCCCTCTTACAGTATGTGCAGCTACTGTTACAAGACCGCAAGAACTAATTGATAATTTAATTGTATTTGTGTTTTCTCTGTTCAGATGAACAGTATTAGTGAATTGTGCTATTGTATTTTATAGTACAGTGTAATTGGTATTCTACGCAGATATGCCCTACATATCGCCAAATACATTTTTAATTAATGGTCGTAGCCTGAAGAGCAACATACTCGATAGGACAGAATTAAAACTCCTCTCTTCTGTCTTATGTTGCCTTTCAGCATATAGTCATGGTGGTAATTGTTTTTCAAGAGTGTAATGGCAGGACACTGGCTTTCTGTGCACTGCCCAGTAGCCCTGAGGGAAACAGAGAGGCACTAATGATCTACATATATAACCTCAAATTGACGTGGAATGCCGGGTACCTGGGAGATTTATGCCACCAATTTGAATGGTTAAGCGTGTTCCTGATGAGGTCTGGCTGGCTCCATATGCCACTCTCAGACAATGGGGCGCTCAGTTGTTCTGAATGGGCCTCTATACCTCACATGGCTGGCTCTGTTCTGCAGAGATTAAGTGTAAGTGGGTGTATTTAACATGGGATCACATGCTGAATATACCCTGTAAGCTCCTCTGTATACCAAATAAGGTTCATACGGGGTGGACCTGCATTTATAGTCATCCTTGTGTTATTTTGTCTTTATTCTAAAGTAAATGATGTTAAAAAAAGAAAAGAAATGAAAAGAAAAAAAGATTATATACAAGATTAAAGCTACTTTGTACCTTGTTTTCAGTTTGGTTTGTCACTACTGAGGAATGTGCTTTTTGGGAATTATCAGCATGGTTAGCTTTACTGACATAAATCATATTCATTGCTTGGCTGGGAGATTCTTTGTATGTCCAAATTGTACACACATAAAGCAGTGGCTGACAGATATATACTGTATAACTCAACTCAATGTGCTTTACATAAAGACAAAACATTTAAAAAATGAAATGAAATAAAAGAGAAGCATAAAACTAAAACTAAAAAACAGAGTTAAAAGCAAGAGCAAATAAAAGTAAAATAAAAGAAGATAGATAAGGTTTAAAGTTCTTAAAGGAGCTCAGCTATAAGCACATGAAAAGAGAAATCTTTTTAACCTGGATTTAAAAGTGCTCACAGTTGGAGCTAATCTATATAAACTGATCTATATGATCTATATAAACTGATGTGTGACATGTTAGTTTGTGGCATTTGGATAAAGCTTTCTGTCATGTTGAAACCTTTTCATTCAATTAGAATCTTTAGAAAACTAATCATCTGTGAGTAATGATACCCCTTTTGACCTTTTTTTTTTCATTTTATCAGGTGTGATATCTTAGACACTGTTGATTAAAATTTGATGAAACCTTGGGGCTGCATCTCACCACCACTTTCCTATATTTTCATAATTACACTGATTAGCCTGAGGGGGATGCTGTACTTGGGTCAAAATTAAAATTTTAATAACCAGACAGTTGTGCCTCAAAAGGTCTACTTCAAATTTAGTTTAGCTGTAGTCCTTCCTGCCCTCTCAAATAAACAACCACAAGATGCTGTCACTGTTACTGACTGGCCAGGGGAGGACTGCATTGTCCACACAAGACAACATATCTTTCATTGCAGTGGTTCAAATGGGCTTGTTTCTGCCATTAAACCATCTCAGATGTCACCTCTCTGTATAATTTCACTGGAAACTTTCCCTTTAACTTTCCCCAGGGACCCAAACCAGCCTGTCCCACAAGACACCAAGTTTATCCACACCAAGCCCAATCGCTTTGAGGAAGTGGCATGGACACGCTACAACCAGAAAGACCAGCTTTACCTGCACATTGGCTTGAAGCCCCGGGTCAAGGAGCATTACCGTGCCAACAAGGTGCAGTCACACATTACTTAATGTACTTTTGGGGTTTGATGTTTGCTGTTTTACACTGAATACTGATGGTAGCCATCTTGGAATGGAGAGCGTCGACTAAGCCAACTTTGGGATTCATATGTTTTCCTTATATCAGGAGGTTTGCTCACCTTTTATTGGGGTATATTGAGTAATGGTAAACCCTGTGGCACTCTTAAACTGCTGTGGAGGATCAATTAAGATTTGATCAGCATATCCCATCAACAACTACTGCCAGTACTTACTTTACAATATCCTACTTTGCAATTCTAATTATGTAAGTGTGCCAATCTATAATGGTCAAACTTGCATATTAATGGTGCTCAACTTCATTTACTCCCAACTGCTGCAGTGGAGCTCTTCCACTTTTAATTCACTGCACCTGAGTACAACATGGGGCTCCTTTGAATGTTGTTGTCAGAGATGCCCCAGGTGATCAACCACTGATCATTATCAGCCGATTTTCACTACAAGTACTTGATCAGTCGATTGGAACTACTGCCCCTAGTGACTGATTACCTGAGGTTAATACTCTGGTTACAGTGGCTGAGAGGTGCACTGTGTGCTGCGTAGTGCAGTCTGTGTGGTGCCTTCAGCCTTGTGTAATACCCTGGTGTGCAACAGGCTGCAAAAAATAATGCAACGTAATGACCACAGAAATTTTACAGACTGATATAATATTCGTCATCTGCAATGCATGCCAAAAATAATCCCTAAAAACTCATCCTTGGATAATAATAAATGCAACAATTACTTAATTATCTCTTCTTTCCTCAAGCTCTTTTTTCATGCACTGTTTATAGTTTTCATCTCATTGAGTTTTGGCAACAAATAGAATGAAAAAACAAGGCTCTTTTTTTATTTTGTGCCATTGTCAGCTGGAAAGCCCACAGTTAACAGAGATAGTTTCGATCTTTGGGAAACCACTTATGCAGGATAACTGATGTGAGGTTCAGAGGATCCAGACAATCTCTGTATAAAGGAACCAGTTTTTTTCTATTCTTGGATCAAGATATTGCTTCATTTACATTTTCTCTCTTTTCTGCAGGTGAACTTATGGTTGGAGCTGGTTCCCCATCTACACAGCCTCAATGAGGTCACTCAGCTCATCCCAACCACCACGAAGGTTGGTAGTGAATCATCTATACAGGATTATTATCACATTTGCCTGTGGAGAAGAACTTATTATACCCCTGAGTAGTTTTCCGTACTTTTACATTCCAAATCTGAAGTAAACATGATTGTATGGTACTCAAGGATCAAGTCTTTTGATCTGTAAAATTGCATTATACAGTAGCCACTTCAGCTTGGAGTTTCCATTGCATTTACAGATGCTTTTCTTTGCAAAAGAAATCTGAAATATATAGAGTTCTATTGTACAAATAGTTGGAACTGTATCAAAGAAAACAACTACATGCTGACCATTGTTCTCCGTTTTGTCAGATCCCTCCACCTGAGGCTACCAATCGTACTCCAAAACCCAAGGTTCTGGTGACTAAACGGCCCAACCCAACACCATTCCCCACCGAGACCCAGGACAGCCAAAACCAGCCACACCTGGTGGACCAGCGTGACTACTCCACTGAGCTGTCAGTGACCATCGCCGTTGGAGCCTCACTACTCTTTCTCAACATTCTGGCCTTTGCTGCTCTTTACTACAAGAAAGACAAGCGTCGGCATGATGTCCACAGGCGCTGCAGTCCCCAGCGAAGTGCTGCCAATGACATAGCCCACACTCAAGAGGAGGAGATCATGTCTCTGCAGATGAAACAACACTCGGACCTGGACCGGGACTGCAGGGGGGTGGGAGACTCCCTGCACCCACACGATGTGGTGCTGAGGACTGCCTGCCCGCCGGACTACACTCTGGCCATGAGGCGCTCACCCGATGACATCCCGCTCATGACACCAAACACCATAACCATGATCCCCAGCACCATGGGGGGGCTCACCTCTCTCCACTCCTTCAACACCTTCCCCAGCAGTGGGCAGAATAACACCCTGCCGCACCCACACTCACACTCCACCACCCGGGTATAGCCCTGTGGACACACCCACACAGGCAGGACTCTGATGGCTGATGCAAAAAGCTAATGCCACTGCTGCAGCAGGGACTTAAGGCCGACATGCTGACAAACACAGATATGTCAGGAGCTGAAATGCTAGCCTGGAGTTGCCAGATACCCATGGAATTACACTGGGATTCTACAACACCCTGTTAATACCTGAGGGAATATAGTCAAGGGATTTCTGGGGGTTTGGACCGGAGGAAAAAAAAGAATAATTATGTTTTTGTAGAAAAATAAAAGACAAGAAGAAAAAAAAGTACAAATAAGGGTTGAAGAAAAACAACCTCACAGGCTAAAACAAAGAGGAGGATGTTTTTATCGTTATTTTTGTTCTGATATTGCAGCAAAACAAGGTACAGTAAACTACTTTTTCTTTCTAGCGACAGATATGGCCTTCGGGATCTTTTGACAAATGACTGCTTGACGGTATTATCTGGAAGCAGAACAGAGCATCAGACACGCCTCGGAGGTGAGAAGAGGGAAGCACTTTGTAAAAGCAAGAAAACATATTGTTTTCCTTTGGCATCACACTGCAGATTACTCTGTGGGGCACAGAGTAGATTTAGGCATGTGTTAACTTCATAAATGGAGGCTATGTAAGATACGGAAAAAACAATTGTGAGAAGAAGGACTGAAAATATCAAGGAAAAAAGAAACCCTGTATGCACAATGGAATCAATTTGAGGGAAAAAAATGTCATAGATACTTTTCATCCATTTATTTTTGAGGATTGGGAACAATTTTATTGTATAGAAGCTCTTTACATATCTAGATCTGTACACTAAGCACCAAGGCTGTTTAAGCCCTCTTCTCTTGGGGGGGGGGGCCCGATACTGCAAACCTGCCAGCAGGACTGAACCAATGGAAGATGTGGATCCACCTACTGGCTTTCTGGCAGTTCCAACTTCAACACCGAGAGCTGGGGGACAAAGGATAATTGGATATTTTAGCACGATGCGCATGACAATTTATCTGCTTAATGGCTGCTCTGCTGATTATGTCATTATTAAGAATAATTTTCACCCTCTCCCTTGCATTGGAGTAATTTCAGATGGATTTCCTGATTGGATTACAGGAAAACACACACCCTCACAGGACCATGAGAAATGCAGCTCCAGGTTGTGGATGTTATGGGTTTGAATTGGGGACAGGAGGGGGAAGGGCTGGGGATATGGTAAAACTTTCTTGCATAACATAATATAGCTTGAGTGGAGCTGGGCATATAAGGACTAGTTTTGTACTCTGTGTGTTGGTACTACTTTTTGATAGTGTTCAAATCACATTACACTGTATCAATCAACCTCATTGTACCTTCAGTTGGAATCAGTGTTATTTGCTATTGTACCTATTGGACCACTTTACTGTATAGAAGTAATTACCTACACTGCTTATTCCATGACCCATGTTTCTTTTCTTTAATTGGAAGGTGTGTTTACTGAGTGATGCAGTGGATGCCCATTGAAAGAAATTGAGGATAGAGGAGTAAATCGCTGGGCTATGTAGCTTTTCTTTTCCTTTTTCCAGTCAGGTTCAGTAGAGCTGTTTATACATGAATTACCCATACATGACTAATACAAGTCAGAGGCCAAGCACAGACAGATCTCACCTGGTTGATCTCTCTGGAAATGCACAGTAGGCGGATGGGACAAAGCTAAGGTCAGGATAGATCAATTCCCGTGATGCACCTTTCATGTAGTTTTCATTCTTACCCAAGGCTGATCATCTTTGGAGGTATACATCATGTTATTAGAACAAAGTATACAGGGCTCCTGTAGACCCATGGTCATCCCTCTACACCTGACTTAAAGAGATTCTTTTTTCCCCTTCAGCTCCACTCTTTTTCTACTAGAGATTTTCTTCTTTCACATCTTTTACACTGAACTTGACAGGTTGGGCTGTTGAGCAAAATGGTTTCCCCTCCCAGCCACACCATATTCCGTTTACCAACTCTTGAAAGGCTGTCTACCATTGCTAACATCCTTAGGTCAGTGACGCCACAGCAGCTAACGATGTTAGCCACTGGGGTAGGAATGTGACATACAGCCAAGCAGACTGCAGTTGGATCCATTTGCTTAAGAGGTTGGAGTCATTGTGGGGATAAAGTGGTGATTTTTAGAACAGACAGAGAGAGGAATACCCCTGATGGCAAGACTGTTGTGCTCAGATCTGTATGCTGGCGCAGAGATGCCACTTGGTAAGCTGAAACATTTGACTCCCTGTTTTCTCTTCACTGAAGTGTAGATGTGTGGAGGCCTCAGTTGTGAGAATACATCCTGCCCCTTTTGGCTCACTCACAAACGCTGTGCAGTCATTCAAAATAATGAGTGCAGACTACTGTGACCCCATATAACATTGTGTTAGACAAGCTGGATGGGAGGAAAACAATCTAGTCTATTAGTTAAATGTTGCTTTTTTGGATAGTATTTAAATTTAATAAACCAATTACAGATGTTTCCTCCAGATTGTTTCTCTGGAAATTAACCACCATGGCTTGATCTTTGATTTAAACAGAACAAGAAAGATTCCAAGACTATTATCACACATCATCCTTGTCATACCCATTTTTTATACAAGCAAGCCAACAACATTAAAAAAGTGAATTTCAGTCAGCTGATATTTTAAGGACAGGCCACAAGCTTTCTAGCAGTAGTACTCAGCTTGCCAGTGTCTGATTGGCAACAGCCACAACACATATGCAAATGATTTGCATGTGTGTGCAAACATCCTCACACATAGCCATGTGCTAAATAATTAGGTCTGGGCTTTCCAAGTGTTTTTGGTATCCATTCAAGATATTGTATATGGCCTAACATGCTCAAAATTTATTAGACCCCTATATACAACATCATAACCGGGCTTCTCTCAATCAAAACAATGGCTGAAATACAAGAAACAGAGGGGCAACTTGGATTAAAATGAAACACTGTTGTTGGCTGGGTAACCTACTGAGTACTGAGAACATTTTGATGAGAGCAAAAATCCCTTCCATTCAAGACAATACAATGACCAATATGTTCCCAGTACGGAGACTGTAATTCTCACATGGTTCCAGATGTCTGCCATGCCAGGAGCAGACTATACAATATAAACTCAATAATGGCCTGACACAAGCTCAGATTTTAAAGACTAATGCAGAACGTGACAAAAAAAGGGCTAGTATGTGCTCTCTCCTCACACAGTTGTAAACGTAGCAAACTAAAAGATGTGCAAATGGTCGTTATTGGCTTAAGCTAGTTGTGAAAAAGCAATGATTGGTCGTGGTCCAATGTGTAGTCTACCATGTTTTTCTGTCAAGTCACAACATTAACAGTATAATCACCTGCAAACTGCCATCTCAAAATGCAAAACCTTTGTGTTGTGTTGTCTGATTCCAGCATTGACGATTTTCTTGCAGGGCCACAACCTGTCCACTTTCTATCATGTTAACTTAATTTCACCAGAAAGCGTGGGTCACAACATTTCAGAATTTTTCTTACATTGCACTTCAAGGCACACCTGATTCTTTTTTTTTTCTTTTTAAGGTCTAGAATTTCAGTATCACAGTGGCACTTCAAAGGGAAATTAAATCATTTCAGTTACAAAACATGGTATGCACAAATTAATTATTGTATCACAGTGTAAAAAATATTTCCCCTTCATCACTAGATCAGTAACATGCTGCTGATAAAAGGCAAGGCAAGACAGTTTTATTTGTATAGCTCATTTTTTTACAAACAGTTTGTCCCAAAGGGCTTTACATACAGTAGCATCATCACAACATCCTCTGCCCTTTGACCCTCACATCAACTAAGAAAATTCCTCAACTAGGATGGGCAGATGTGCAATATTGTGCACAGACAAAAAAAACTGTTTGCAACATGGAATATGGAAAAACAGGGAGAAGAATAAGTACCTCAATCTATAAACATATCACATGTACCAGGAAAGTATATCAGTGAGTACCCAACCAATTCAAGACTGCTCTCAAGCGAAATGACATATGGGGCCAGGAGGGGGTCACCCATTGAATAAAACATCTAATTGCAGTGATGGGTAAATAGTCAAACAATTGCAGAGCCATGCTAAGTAGCTGACAGCTGAGGATGAATACTAATTAATAACTTGCCATGTGTTCAACTGCCTGATTGATGATGATAAATGTGAGCCAACTGTAACGTGAGGAAAAAGAAATAACTACTGGACATCACTTGACACTTTTGAAATCAAAAATATAAATTGTCTAAGGCAGGGGTCGGCAACCTTTAGCATTAAAAGAGCTAGAGAGCTAGAGTTAGAGAAAACCCACTCAGAACCACAGAACCTATTTGACCACTAAATTGTCACATGCTGATTAGAGCTGATTATTGATTGACTATAATTTGAAAAGGTCATAGGCATCTTCCTTACAAGGTGAAAGATTCAATGTGGCCAATAAAAGCAAGATGAAGACACTGCAAACAGTGTGTAACTGAACAACTGTACCAGTTGCACAAGAGCACCTCATTCTCCAATAACTACTGTATTACAATGGAGGAAAAAAAAAACAACTAAATGGACATTATTTATTTACTTTTTTTCTTCCCCCAAAATGAGCTTGTCCTCTGTAAACCACGGGAGCAACAGCAGAGGGAGGAAGGAGTCGCATGTGGCTCCGGAGCCGCAGGTTGCCGACCTTTGGTCTAGGCGTTATAAAGATTTAAATGTATGGTGGAAGAAAAAAATAGATTCAGCATGAGTGGCGACTAAACACAAATAGACCATTCCTAGTTTTCTCCTAGAGAACAAACAGTACTGCTGGATTGCTCGAGGATCTAAAATTGCATGGACAGCCTAAAAAGCTTTTGGACAGGAGGTGCTGAAATGACTCATGATTCAAGTGTTATATAAGTGAGGAAATGCATTAAATAGATTTAACATGCCTAACAGCTGACAGAGGAGAAGGATGGTAGCAAAAACAAATTAAAACAGTGTCATTAGTGAGAAAGTGCAACTTTAAAAACAGGTGATGACCCCAACCATGGCTGTACAGATTGAGACAGCATAACATATGTCACTGAAAACTCACATATGCAGACCAGGAAAAAAAAAGAACATTGGGAAAATATTGACTTAGCTGCACCAATTGAATCATCTACAGTAGACCTTAGCATGACAAATTGGAGAACCACCAAGCCATGGCATCTCTGTATTTTAAATTTCACATTTTCTCAACCACCAAAGCATTAGGGAAAGACTCCAGGTATACCCTCCTTGACCACAGAGACAGCATCCAGCTCCATTTAATAAGGCTGAAAAAATGGCTAGTCATGACTAGTGGCTGCTATTCATAGATGATAGGTGAATAACCAGCTACCAGATTCATTGCATGCTTGCCCAATTGACACAATTGTGAATACATCCAGTGTAGCACATGTGTTCATTTGAACCTCTTGAACAAATAAGGCATCTGATATGTAGACATTTCAGGTAGCCCTAATGTAATGTGCTCACTTGCAGGCATGTTGGGGGACATTAGTATTTCAACAATCTCTAGCTTAGTGTCTGCTTAGTTGTCAATGTCGTCTTGTTGACACAAGTTGAAAAAATAAGGTTAAGCTTATTATGGAACTTCAGTTCTTCGAATGGCCACATGTCTCTAAATGTGAGCAAATCCCTAGATTCAGTTTTATAGTTCAATTTATTAGGGCTCAAATTAGGGTTTAAAATCATGCATTACCATACTGGCCACTCTGTATCTAGCTACTAGAAATATGCTAGGTGTCACCTCAGCTAATTTGAGTCAGTGTGACATTTAGATCAATTTTATTTGCATCAAATATTAGACAAATATTATGGATTATGTGGTTAATTGATTAACAGACCACAAGGAAATTTACCCATGATTTTTAGGTGAGTCGCTTTAATTATTTGTTGTAAACTGCCACCACACCTGATTTGTTGGCTGATCTTATTAACGACAAAGTGTCATGGGACTGCCAAGATTGGGATGTTATATCACTGATATACAGTCCATGATAGTTACATAATGTACTTTTCAGTTTGAGGGTGCCCTTTGAAGTTTTCTTTTGTTCTGTTTCCAACAAAATACATAATCATTATGGTCTAAACAAACATTTAAAATACATGTCCTACCTCATAAACATTTGCAAAACCTTATGTTTGGAAACTTGCGTTGTTTTCTGCCGGGTTTTCCACCTCTCTGTTGCATTGCTTTTTTTTATTGTGCATTCCTTCTTTCTTTTTTTTCCTTTAATTTTCATATTTTAAAAATATCAGCCCTGCTCTTGGTGTTTACTGTATGTTTGCTGCTGTGAGGAAGCCTGTTTAAAAGTATTCACTGTTTCCCAGGATCTTATTCTTGACGAAAAATTTGGATTTTCACTTACACCATCAAGGGACACTAAAAGTCTCTCTCACTTTGCCTCTCTACTGAAACCCAGTATTGTTTTAACAGCTCGTTTTAAAGACATGGTGCCTCACCCACCTGCCCTGTGATGGAAGAAACATTAGGCCTTTAAACTAAGAACTAATAACAGTAAAACATGACTGGATAGTTAAACGAGCGAATAAAATATGAAAAGAAGCTAAAATTTGATTGCAGCTTTTATACTGTTTATATGCTGTGACAATTTTAACAGGGAACTTTTTTTTCTTTTTGTTTAAAGTCACTGGACCATAAAAACATAATCGTGCACCTCTTTTCTCACCTTTTTCAAAATTATACTGGTTTGTGACTGAATTTGTGTTTGTTAGACTGAAAACTAATATTGCCTCAAGATTCTGTTGAGGACAGTGACTGGGTGCAGCACGCACGAACAGGAGTGTGGTAAAACACGCAAAAGACACAGAATCTGTGGCAGAGATATTAACTTTAAAACACCTGCTTTGTAAAATTATGTGTCTGCTCGTATTGAGTGCATTTACATTGCAATTGCAATTCTGATCTTGTTAATAGAGAATGGAGAATTAAACTATTCTCCATTGTCTATAACTGAGGCTTGTACACATCTTTAGCAATCAGTGTTTAATTCTGCAATGTGCCTAATTTCTCTTTTTGTGTTAAAATTTTGAATATTATGTTGTTTTTATTGTTTTGTTTATGTGTGTTTGTGCGTGCGTGTCATGAATGAGACTTGAATTTGGATTTATTTATGTAAACAAAAAATAGTCCAAGAATGCCCCCAGTTGAGAACGACTCCCATCCAGTGTCACCCTCCTTTTAAAGCTGTGTCCATCATTCAAAGAGGGGAAATCTGAACCAATCCAGGTAGCATTTCTTCAGCCATTTCTGTTGAATCCCAACACCAGTATGTTTTAATGAGCCAGTAATGAGTATGAATCCACACGGTTTGGGACTGAAGATACTTATGAAACCCTGTTCTAGGGGGACGCTTCACTTTTGTTCCAGTGTAAATCTGTCCTGACTGTGGTCGATGGTCAGCCTGTGCTGTAGTGTACAGGACAGACAGGGAGGGGAGGAATGAGCACTGCGAATGAATGTAACGCAACATGCCATTTTCTAACCTCAAAACGCAGCAGAAACGACAACAACCAAACCTCAGATTCATCCTGAGAGGTTTTTGCTAGCAGTCTGGAAACTTAATGTGGATTTGTTCTACGAATGCCATTTGAAACAGGGGGGCACTATGTGAGCTGGTCTGGCATTTGTAATGTAGATTATTTGTCACTTGTCTTTCTTTCTGGTTAAATAGTAATTACTCTTCTGGAGCACAATAAATGATTTTAATATGCTGATACGTTTTTTCCTATGACTCTTCATTTATTATTTTCTCTGGCTATTCTTGCTAAGTTGACTAATTCAATTGGTCAAGCACACATCAACCCTCACTCACAAGTAATTACTCTGGCAATTTATTTGTGTCTAGATTAAATTTGTTTCCTATGAATGAAAGCAGAAACAAGCTTTGTAGTCAGCAGCATGCATATTAAGACTAATTGCCAATGTCTGTCAACATTTGGACGGTAGTGAAATTCTCACGCACATCATTCTAATAGCGAAACATGCATAGCAGGTAAAGATGAGTTCTACAATGTCACTGCAATGTGAAGAAAGTGCTGCGCAGTCCTCCATGTATGTTTCACATTTATGTTTTTGTAGGTTGTCACACCCACACTGGCAATACTGTACAGCCTTGTCTCCTGTTTGAACAGTGGACCTAAGAATTCAACCCCTTAAAGAAATGTACATGTGCATTGAATTTTATACTGAATATATGTACATGTAAAATAAATGCAGAAATTTTGTGACCACATGCAGTCACACCATCAGCCAGTGAATCCCACCTGTTTCCATGTGCAGAAGAGGTCTTAACAGTCTGGCAAGTTTAGCGTAAACAGCCACTGATGTTGGATGCCAAGACCAAAAATGACTTTAAAATTTAAAATTAAATGTATTACTAGAGGGTTGCATAGTAGGCTCTGAGTTCAGGTTTGTGGACTTTGCATGTTCTCCACAGGTATTCTGCCTTCCTCTCACAGTCCAAAGAAATGCAGTCTGTGTTGATAAATGTTTGCGTCTATGGTCAGCCCTGTGATCAACTGATGACCTATCAATTTCCTCTCACTCCAGCCCCTGATGACACTCATAGGATACAGTAGATGGTATCGCTTCGACTTATCGACTTATAATTAAACACAGCAAAATTTGCTAATTTTTTCTATTAAAGTTTTCTCTTTTTTTCAGCATTTCAAATGTTGACAGCACCTCTGATGTGAAAACAACCAACCGCTCAGCTTTACAGGCAGTATTCTAACTGTGGATGTTGCCTTCATGTGTCAGAATAAATGGACACAAAAATTGTGACATGTTTTGATGTAATCACCACAGCTGCACTGTAAGTAGGTTTCAACAACCCTCGCCAGACAGTTTTTTTTAATGATAGACATTAACTACTCCTTGCAATCACAGATCCTTACATTCAATGTTTTCCTGTTGATGTTGTTTTTATACACTTGTGGCCTTAATAACTGTGAAACAGAAAGAGCATGCCCCAACCCATCACCTGTCTGTACTGTAGCTTCTGTGTAAATAGTCTTTAAATCATTTGGAAATCAACAAAAATGAATAGATTAGTAACCTAGAAATTAAAGAGTGTAATTTGACCGAAGAGCTGAATATGTTTTGTTTTGTATATTCCATTTAATTCCAAAACATCCTTTACTGTAGTTTGATTGAATGTTGCGGTATTTTTCTTTACTCAAGGCTTTCTTGATTTGTTTTGTTTGCTTCTTGTAGCTTTTATAACAATAATTGAGATTGTAAACCATTCTACATAATTAAATGTTTCAATTGTTTTCTGCATGTGATTCTTTCACTCATGTATTTCGGTACTATGCAATAAGAGCCATGAAATCTCAAAGCTGTATGTCATGCGATGCTCTGGCTACAGACCTGTGGGTGTCTTTGGTGTTGTAATGCTGTATTATGTAGCCTATCACTGTAGCAACCACAGAAAGAGACAAAATGTGTTAATTGAAAATCAATCAAAATTCATCCTCCTTGGAAAACAGTGACATTTCCCCACAATTAGAAAATGATTGCAAGCAAATTGTACCAGAGACTTCCTGACATTTGGAGAACAAGCATCTGTTTGGAGTGGAGAGTAAAGGATCAACAGCAATGTATTTATTCTCTGCCTGTGTAGGCTATGTGCGTTTGTGTGTGTATACAAGCATGTATTTTTTTCTGACCAAGGGCATACACTACTGTGGGCTGCTCAGCCAGGGAGCCCTGTAGGAATAACTTGATAAGGGAGGCTTATTTACCATAATAATGCATCTCATCTCTGCACATCAAACACTCCTGCTCGGTTTGATAACCCGCTCTTTAATTTAGCACAACTGTTTGATCTAGCTGTGCTGCTGCTGTCCCAGGGCCATTGTCGCGAGCAGTACAACAGTTGGGTAATTGCTGTGTACTTTAGCAGTGTTTCACAAATAGGACAGTTACGTAACGTTGGTGCACCTATAGACCAGAACTCCGTTTGTTCGGAGCTGAAAACATAAACTCATGGTTACGCCTCACTCATTTGGCTGTTCTTTTAATTGACCTATGGCTAAGCCCCGCCCCCTCCACTTACTTGGACAAACAGTCAACATTCGGTGACAGGCGCTATGGCAGCTGTCACGGTAGGAGACATTTCACAGGAGGCAATTGATGGTTTTTGGAGACATTAAGATTAAATATCATCTCAAAGTCAGCAAAACTTATTCTTCTCTGAGCCTATTTTCAAGGCCTCTGCTCGAAAATTGCATATCAATAATAAAATGAGTAGGCTATATCTCTGCAACCACAAGGTCTATTTGAATAATTTTGGTGTCATTGAATAGGCAGAGGACACTTTGAGGATTGTTGAGATGTGTAATTATTATCTGTTACTGGTGAAGAGTAAATGAAGACACACACAGCAAAAATTAAATAAATTCAATGCTCGCCTAAAAAAAATTAATATTTTTGATGAGTGTCCTTTAGAATAATACTAACATAGCTCAAACTCTCTATAAAATCATTGTACAATATATGAACATTATCTCTGCAGAAGTTTATTCTGATTAATTGAAGCATAATAAAATTATTGAGATTTTACTACAAAGTATTCAGGCGAGCTCTCCAAAATGTCCATTTTTGGCACAGCTTGGAACCACCTGCCACTATAAACCATTGTTTAATCTTTATTTTCACACAATTTGCATAAACTAACTGAACAAGAATCCACAGGTTATTTCAGCATTATCTGCTGTGAGCTATGTCCGTGCCGTGCGTCTCGCTGCAGGACGAGCCTCTCTGTCTGCCTCACGTTGCAGCAGGTCTGGCTGCAGACCTCCACTGTTTCATGTGACGTCACTCCTCTCAGACCTCCACTTTAGGGGACAGAAAGTTTAGTATTAGGCTTTCAAAATAAGCCGAATAAACAGCTTTTTTTTTAATTATTTAAACATGAAGAATAAAAAAAAGTGGTCAACAATGAACCAATGGGCTTAAAAATGAATAAAAGAAAGACTAAATTGGCTCAAAATGAAAGGTTGGAAACTGACTCCCCTCCAGACCACTCCAGACTCTGCTGAGCACTTCATCTCAGGTAAATTATGACCAAAACTAGCTAACTGTTGTGATCCATCAGTTCATTGTAAAACATGTATTTATTGATGTAAATGTGGTGATTAGTCCAGCTGAACAGTGTAGTTGTTTACATCCTGACCAGCAGACACTTTGACAGTGCTTTATCTGTTTGTATTATCAGTAACTTATCTGAGGTCATGCCCACTGAAAGCCAGTTTAGTGTGTTAGCGTTACGAGAACAAAGCTGAGTCTCACTGTCCATCTATGATACATACTGAAGAATGGCTCTTTTAGGCCTAGAACAAAGACACCATGGTAAGCTGACTGACAAACTAATCATAAAGGACTGACCAGGTTATGTTCTCCCAGGTTTAATTATAAAACCGGGCTATAAAAACGCAGCTGTTTCACTTGCTCTGTTCATTTTCAGCTCCGGTCAGCTTTACTGCTGAAAGTCCAGTGGATCTGGATCATAGATCATTGGAGCAAACAAACAGCGTTTGTATAAACTGAACACAGACTGACTGTTTGGCATGAAAAAACAGATTTAGGGAAATTAACATGTAAAGTAATTAAATAGGGATCAAAACTCAAAGCGGACCAATTTTGCTCTTTGTTTAATGCTTTTTTCTCGTTTTTCTGAAGCTGAAAGATAAGAAACTTCCGGTCTGGATTGGATGTATGGCTACCATTAGCTCTGGATCACAACAATGACATCCTTGTTTATTGGCTCGGTTTCTCTGTCCCTCTCTTTTGATTTGTTTCTGAAAAGACAAAATTGTTCCGTCCCACAGTGTTGTAACTGTGTTTGTGGATCTACAAACAATGATGATCTGACAGTGGAGTGTTTGCAGGAGATTCTAAGCTTCTCTCTGTATGTAACATGGCAGCAGCTCTGTATGAACGACCATGCTTTCATGTTATTGTCATAGGATCTCAACGGCGCCATCTTTAGGACCGTCAGGATTTCTGTTTAGCCTACTAGGCTTTCAATTGTACGTCATTCAGCTGTGTGGTCGGTTGTGATGCTGGGTAAAATACAAACATTTCACAATAGCCCTAAAAATAATGAAAGACTTAACAGAACATATGTAGACATCCTTGTTAAAGGGACACTGGACTCCCATTGGCAGACAAAACTCAGACTCTGCTGAGCACTTCATCTCAGGTAAATTATGTTTGTAACTAGAATGAGATGTTACAAGTCGTTAGCCAAAATACGAGTGAGGGGAAGTCCAGCTGTAGTTGTTTAAATGACAACAGGAGCTACTGTTTGTTTATCTGTTTGTATTATCAACATCTGTTGGGTCTGTATCACCAAAAGCCAGTTTTGTGTTAGCGTTAGCGACTCCCATTCAAGTCTGAAGCCAGGCTCTCCTGTAACGGGTACAAAAGTGGCTCTTTTAGTCCAGTCATTTTATGAGAAAAGGTTAAACAAACCACCATGGTAACTTATGCTTAGCTCATAACATGGTTTTGTACTCAGGTTATGTTCAGAGTTTAATCATAAAACCCATTAGGGAAAGTTTTGAAAAAACGCAAGCTGTTTCACTATTTAACTCATTTTTTTCAGCTGAATAGGGTAAAATTTTTAACCTTTGAAAGTCCAGTGGATCTGGATTCTTAGATTGGACAAACAAGCGTTTGTATGGAGGGAAGTTTTTTGAAATTGTTTGTTAAAATTAAGGCAGATTTACATTTGAATTAAAATGTCAGTTTTGATGGCACATTAAATAGGGATGAAACTCAAAATACCAATTTTCTTTTGTTTTGAGTTGACTCCATCGGTTTTCTGAAGCTGAAAGAAATCACTTTAAATTTCAAGATGACTGCAATTTTAGCTCTGGATCACATCCTTAATAGAAGCTTGTTTATTGGCTGAGTTTCTCTGTCTAATCCAATTACATATTTGTTTGTGATTTTGCCAACACCAAATTAAACATTGGGTATAGCAGTGTTGAAAATGTTTGTTCAGTCTTGTTAACAATATTATCAGTTAAAAAAGTTAATTTAAGGTCTGAATGGAACCCATTTAGGCTATCAGGTGTTGTATGTGTGCAAATTAGCTTTATTGTAATTGGATTATGCACTGTTTGCGGATACCTGCTCTACTAAGGATGTGGCTACTTGAAAAATTGCAGTCATCTTGAAATTTAAAGTGATTTCTTGTTGGTTGATGCTGGCTAACATCCAAACATCTCTCACAATATGTTGCCTCAAATACGTTGTTGACTTAACTTAGAACATATGTAGACATCCTTGTTAAAGGGACAGTATGGGACTTTATTGGCTTTTTATTGACAAAAATCAAATTTGATCATGTTAACAAATGGAATTTCAAAAAACTTGTAATACATTTTTTGTTTGTCTTAATGAGATGTAATCAACTCAGTAATTTTCATGGAGATATCTAAAGGTTAAAAATTTTGAGCCTATTCAAGTAAAATGACAAAAATTTTTTTGTATGCCCCCATAAATTGAAATATTTACCTGTTTTTCAAAATTATCACCAAACAGCATATTTGGACTTTTTTTCCCATTCAACATTAAAGGACATGTTGAGGATACAAAATCAGTTGAGTTTGCCTCTGTTGCAATTTGTTTAACGTTGACCCCTTTTTTGGCTTATATTTACTGGACTACTGTGGGAGTTTGAGGTTTATTGTGTGACACTGGAAGGCTTTCTACATTGTCTTCTGTGATTTTGGTGTATTTGTGTGGCAAAGCTGTGTACTACAGGGTTTTTGAGTTGTTCTCAGTGGATTGGTGTGTACCCAGATGTTTATTGAAAGAATACCGTGCTTATTGAAAACAGTTTCAGAATGAACAAAAATTTGTTTTGGAAGAAGTTTGATTTTCTTGGTAAAGCTTTTTGTGCAGCTTACATAAAACACAACAGAAAATTCAGCTCTTCTTATGTCATACTGATGTAAATCTGACTTTTGCCACAAACAAATGGAATGTAAAGTTTGTGTAAAGCGTGTCCACTGATGTAAATGCTTGAATTCAGACAATTTCTCAGCCAGCTGCCATAAAAAAAAAAAAGCCATATGGTTTACTGTGAGCTACATTACAGCAATTAATTTGGGGGGTTAACTTTCAGATGGAAAGATTAAAACAATGAAATTATTAACTGAAATTCCCTAGCCACTTATTAGACATCCAAAATTTGCTCTGCTTTGAGGCAGATGAGTCACACTTTCCCCTTAACAAGCTGTTTTAATCACTCTTTTGTTATGTTGCTGACAACACACATAGCAGAATCTTTGTTCATTGTCTGTGTTCAGTTTAATTGGGATTTGCCGAGTTTCTGCATCGTTTGACTTAGTCCACTGAATGCTACCCTCAGGTAAGGCAATTATAATCAGCACACGGTCTTTCTCTTCAAGGCCCAGCTTTTTCTCAAAGAATGCCTTGTGAAGAAAAACATACAGTGGACTTGATCGGAGCTCTGTTTACAAGTTTAATGATCAAACACTTTTGGATTACAAATAACATCTGTTCAGCATGTTCAGCAGGAAATCTAAAAATCGAGTACAACTCAGCCCGCATCATTGATCCTATTTTGGGCTTACACAGCTGCAGGTAAAAAACAAAGTATGTGACTGATGCTCATTCAGCTGCTGAACGGATGTAAATGCGTGTTTAAGACATAAAAAGACAAAGATGTCCAATGGTATTTTGTTGTAACATATGTAAATGCTGGCTCACTCAGATCTGTTATCACATTTTGTTTTATTTGATCAATGACATGCAGATACAGACCTATATTGTCTGAGATAAGTTACTGTCAACACAAGTGAACCACACATTTCTCTTGTGTTTCATCCTTTGTCTACAAGCGATCAGGCGACCGTGATTGAACCAAACAAATTAAATCTGAGAGGATCTGATGCTTCTCCCAGCCTGTCCGTCTGAATATCTTTGAGCTTAATGAGATCTGGCAGTCGGCCTGTTCCCGTTGTCTCTGTGGAAGTGAAGAAAGTTCGAACTGTCCATAGTAAAGCTAATTTAACAAATCTGACAGCCAGGCTCTCCACACCAACATGGACTGTTAGAAGAGGCATGGTATATTACGACAGGGACAGGCAGCATCATTCAGCATGTTGAATAATGCAAGTAGGCAGCAGTTTTATATACCTTCCATTTCATCTGGAATTGTGAAGATTTGTTCAGATCGCAAGTACAGTGGTCCATAGGGTATAGTATTTATTTTATACCTCATGTTTCATAAACACAAAAGTTGGTATTGTTAGGATTTCAATCGGTACTGGGACAGCATGTGAAATCTAGCAAGATGATTACCAGGAGTTCAGTTTACCCTCACACTCTCATGTCTTGATGTTTTGTGTGTAGGACCCCCTCGTAAACGAAATGTGACAACTCAAGGGGCTTATCCTACGAAAAATAAACAACTTCAACACACACTCTTCATAGTGTATGGTAGTGATACAGCGTGTTGCACAGCCTGCCTGAGTGAGTTGGTAAGTTACAGATAAACTACAAAAAAAATAGTATAAGCCTTTGGAAACATAAATTAATTAACATGATATAAAAGTTATTTTATATGTTGGCATTTGTGGCGGACGTAATTCTTTTGTGGCGGCCCGCCACGAATAAATGAATGTGTGGGAAACACTGTAGAACCCTAAAATACATAGTGAGAAGACTTTTGTGGATTTGGGTTTCCAGGGGCTTTGAACAGATATATTTTGAGATGGGACATGTTGTAGAGCAACAATACAATGTTTGTTTAGGATCCATTCACAGCCGTTCCAGTTCATCTCACTATACACTAGGGCTGTTTACCCCAGCTGACTACTTAACTATTTTAATAGAATTCAATTTTTTTTTTTAATGAGAAGATTCAAGTGTGGAAATTGACTTTGAACTTGTGCACAACGACGCAAATGAAAGTCCTTAACAAACCTCTGCTGCAGCACTGCCCCTACAGCCTGTTGTCTTATGTTGTTTACGTTGTGTGTGAAATTTGGTGCGCGCATGTGTCAACTATGCACTGGTATGGCTGACTGGGGGAGAGCAGAAAGCTTTCTACTGCAGATATTCGGCCTCATTCACAAATCTTTCTTTGTAGAAGAAAACTTAAAACTTTCCAAACTTTATGCTTTTTGGACTTGTAGCCTATATGATTAAAATGTTGGATACTTGCATTAGAGGACATGGAAGGGCCATATCATGAAGGTGTGTGTTGAGGTAATTCCTGGGGGCTGTTTCAGGAAGCTCTGAGCACTGCAAACGCTTGAGTTTGGAGACTTTTTCCTGAAGTCTAGTCTATTTTTATAATGATCAAAAGATTCAATAGTGCTCCACTGGGGTCCAATATCACATTAAAACCCCCTAAAATGAGCATAGGTCCCCTTTAACTAAACTAAAATAATAATAATAAAACAATTATGCTTATTGGGAACCATGCCATCCAATAGCAATGAAGCGACTGATCAGATGACAAATGATGATATTTATGATGGCACATGTGAGAGTGGCTCTCTGATAATCTCGATGCACTGGTCCAGCTCAGAGAAGAGAGATGTAAACAACTGGAGGGGGACAGGCTTAAACAGATGTATCTGTTTGCCAATACTTTTTTTTAAACCTCAGATTTATGAAAGAATTTAAGAAAATACTTAAGAAGATATTGGTGAATGATGGCCTTTATACTTTGGGACCATTTGTACCTCATACGACCCCACTTAAAAAAACAAAGAAAAACCTTAACTATCCTTTTAAGTATCAACACTGCTATTTTAGTTCTAAGGCACTGGTGGCAGCATTGAGCACATAATTAGTAATGTGGGGCAGGTGTGTGTATGCCATTTTAGCTTACTGTTGTGTGTCAACATGGAGAAAGACAAATTTTGAAATACAAATAGCTGTTTAGGTAATTTAATTTCATTTTAAGAATAATTGGTTTCATTTTAGAAAATTGAACAATTGTGTTTTTTATTTTCATCCTAAGCTTGTCTGTCAATGTGGACCAGCTTTATGTGTTGCTGTTTGTCATGCCTGAACCTCATTTCAAATCTGATCTGTTTTTGACTCTGAGCAATAATCAATAATTCACTCAGACATTTAATGTTTCACACTGGATTTCTCCTATTGAGAGCCTGATTAAGCACGGCCAATACTGCTTTATTAGAGGCTCAAATGAAAACATTAATCCTGAAGCTGACCTGCATGTTAAACTGTGCACTGCTTCAGCAAAACACAGACACACTGACACTATAATATTATTGCTGTTGCATAGAAATTTCGTGTTTAGATTTTTAGGCTTGTAAATGACTTGTTTTGTTTCAGGACCTGCTTTTCTTTTATCAAGATTTTAACCATACTTTACATACTCTGTATTTTATTATGCTTATTGCGCTGTCAAAACACAATGGATGTAATGACTAAAAAAAAAAAAGAATTGTATTTGCTGCCAGTGTCTTGGGTCAGATATAAGAGTAAGGGAAAGGGTGGGCCCTCTCCTCCCCTCTGACCCCACCCCATCCCACTGGGTGTTTAGGTCAGCACAGTTTGCCCAAGTGCGGTGCGTTTGTGTCAGTGTGAACACATTAGTCGCTCTGGGCAGCGGTTGCATCATACCCACGGTCCGTTTGTTGTGTGAACGTGTCCGGACCTCGATCCTCTCCAACTGCCTGGTGTCTCCATTGTGAAAGTTTTGCGTTACTTCTCAGAGTTTCATCAATAGATCATGACGTAACGTTTATTTTCATGGCTAGTCACCCGAATACTCCTTCATATTTTCTTTCAAGGCAACACTCATTCTCTCCCTCTCTCTCTGCCCCCACAGTCGGGCATACTGTGCGCTTACTGTGAGCGGACATTTGAGGTTTCATAGTCGAACGTATGGTGTCACATTTAAAACAGGTAGATGTGAAGATTTCCCGCTGAGCAGTCTATTGTGACAACAAGTACACAGAGTCGAGTACGCACAAGTAGAGGGTGCCTTCTCTCGCTCAATCTCTCTTTCTTTTTTTTAATGGCGGTGTCCCTCTGCTGATTTGCATGGCTTTTTGTGCTGTGTGCATAAACCTAACCTGGAGTGGCTCTATTCCAGCCACATGATTGGGTTAGGCTAAACGTAGCGAAACTCTCATTATCATTGGCTATTTGTATTGTCTGTCAAAACATGGATGAATGAACAACTTATAGTTATAGTTTTATCGCCCCCCAGACATTATGGCTAATCACACAAATTGCATAAAATGCAGAATATCGGCCAATCCGATACAGCCGATGAGATCGGTGGAAAGCCGAATAGCAACGTCACTAGAAATAGGGCCGGGTCAGACACTCAAGTCATAAACAAACTCCCAAGATAATTAAGTCCAAATGGGGAAGGGAAAGAAATGACAAAAACGGTTTGCCTGTCCAATGAAGGACTGTTAGCGGCAGTGAAAGAGTCAAGTGGAAGGTATCTGGTGAATATGTTCACTTGTTGTTTTTGGTCTGGACAATTGTTTGTGTTTCCTCTTTCATAGATCTTGGCCATTAATCTGGCAGATATAGGCTACTGTTCTAGCTGAGAGAAAGTACAATAGACAAACACATTTTGCCATGTCTGTTTGGGAGAGTGGAGGAATAGGAGCAACATCAGTACTGTCAACATGCTTCCGCTTCTTCTCTATACAGGACAGCCTCTTAGGCTCCTTATGTGCTGGATTTCCAGGCACTGCTGTCTGTCATCCTGGGTCAACATCACACACCAATTCTCCCAAAGGACCAGATAGGGGAGGCAGAAAATATCTATGTCAGCCCTGACACACAAGTCACCTGAGACGGAAAGGAAAGGGAGAAGATGGAAACGATGGATTGGACGCCAACAGAGAGGGAGAGCAAGTCCTTAGAGAGGTATGATAAGAGAAGTGAGGAGACAGGACCGGATGGGGGCACCAGGGGGAGAGGTATGATGTGGTTGAGGTTTAAAAACAATGAGGATCTTCACTGTGGCATTGAGGCTAAACTATAGAGTCAACAGTGACATTTTGCCAGAGTTACAAAAAAAAAAGGTCTGGGTTGACTATTTTCACATTTATGGTGCAATGGGATAATGCCTCTGTTTTTCTGTATTGTAGTGTGCAGTATGAAAATAATCAAGCACAGTAATGAATAATCATGAGATCCCGGAGATCCATAGTTTTTCCTCATTCTTGGCACAGTTTGAATGTATCATATTATACTGTATATATTATACAGTGAAGTACCTTAAATGACAGGTGATCCCATATTGTGGATGGTGCTTTAAAAAAACAACACGTCTCTCTTGGCTCACATGAAAGAAAATTAACAATTAAAAATGATACAATTGTTTCAACACTTTTAATGTTTACATTCTTAAAATGTAATGATGGAAAACTGAAAAGAATAACATATGCATGGTGCACAGGTACACTATCATTATGGTTAATTATTAATACTCGTGTTCCACTTGTGCTACCGCTTGCTCACATCAACTCTGATGCATACTAAACACAGCTGGTACAGCATTGATACCTTCATTAATTAAATCTTCTGACACCAGCTAATCTTTAACTGATCTAGTGTACGTTTTTTATTATCAGAACCTTTAGGCCACAGTTCCTAATGGTAAGTTTTTTCAGAGGCGTGAGTTGAAGACTCCATTAGTAGTTCACACTTAGGGATGCATAAAAAATATTGGCAGATTTGAGGGAATATTACATAATTTTTTATCGATCCAAAAGGTCAATGTTTTACAACAAAAAATCTGACAAATTAATGGGGAAGTGGGTGAAATTGTGTGGAAAAATGAAATTACAGGTAGACCGGTTCATTGTTAAACATTAATTTATTGACGATTTCATTCTGCACATACAGAGTCCCGAGGCTGCGCTGCTCCTCTGTCCACTTCACGCATTAAGTATCACTTTTTCATTCAAACAAACTAGTGCGGCTTCCACAGTTGTTAGATTTCATCAATGAGACGAACATAGGGACATCGTGTAACTTCTCCTGTTATCTATTCATGAAAAACAATTATTTCATTCAAAAGTATGTTTTTGGTTATTCAGTAATCACCCCCATCAACAAACTGAAGCTCTGAATTTGCCATTTATATATACATCGATTGGGCAAGCTCGGTGCTGGCTGCCATGTTGTGTCGCCATGTTTTTACGTTCAGCCTGAGTGTCTTTTGCTGCTATTTTTATTTACAGCAAATGACCACAAATATTTGTGTGATGTGGCATGAAAAAAATAAATGAGAAATTTTCTTAGCTGTTATAGAGGTCAAAGCGTTTTGGAGTTGTTGGATTGTGCATTCGATGAGTTTGATAAGGGAAACCAAGAAATCCCATGAGCCTCCATAGCCTAGCTCTGAGCAGCTTGTGGCTCAGCTCAGCCGTTCTAGAAATAGCTTACACCAACAATTAATGGTAACTAACCTAGTGCTATGGCAATCTGCCAAAAGTGTTGAACTATCCCTTTAAACTACAACTACAAATAACATTTATTTTTTGTTGATAGTGATAAAATTGAACTTGTTTTTATGGGCTAGCGTAGCAGCAACTCACTGCTAATTTATAGCCTCAAAGTTATAGAGTTACACTATTTAGAAAGAGCTTATCTTCCCAGCAAATTCCTCATTTGCTGTAGGTCATACAGAGACATCAGCAGAAACGAGACACTTTTGCATATCCAGTTAAAAGTTCTTTGTAGTTGCTTTAAAAGGAAAAACAGATATCTCATCAACAATATTCAGACGCAATATTCATGCCACGGTATGGCATACACGCACACGTATAATTATATTGCACACACATACTAGTATGTGTGGGTTTAATATGGTCTCATTCAGCCAGCTTTTTATTGCATGCAGGAGCTTCCAAGGGCTAGGTGATGGTGAGGTCCCAGGGGAGGTTAGGGAAAGGCATAAATGTAAGCTAGAAAGACAAAGAGCATCAAAGGGAAAAGGAGAGAAGACAGAAGAAGAGACGAAACATGACAGAGGCAGAGGAGTCATCGTGAGGTGTCTCAGTGCTGTCAATCATGGCAGAAAACTGGATGGCTTGCTCTGAAGCGACCTGGAGAGTGAAAGTGGAATAGAAATGAGGAGTTGATGCTTCCTGCAGCAAGCAAATGCACTCTGAATCTTTCAAATGAAGTTATTGAATTGAAACAGACTTGGAACAGATGTGAGGTTAGCGCAGGTCAGATGAACCATGGGTAAATAATGTTAGACTCTTGAGCGTGCAGGAGGTATGTTACAGAACTTGGGGCAGCTGTAGAAAGCAGTAGTGTAGTTTGACTATGAATGGGCGCACTGCTGGACATGCCAGCGCAATGGTATGAAATTGTGACAGTTGAGGGAGTCTGGGGTTCGAAGCCCGCCCGGGCCCTCTTCACCTTGCCACAAAATGTTATTAGTTAGTTTAGAGCCATGGCATGGTATGGCATTCGATATTAACAAATAAAATGAATCGCAGTCAACACAACTACACATCTTCAAAGCTTTGTGATTGAATTTTTTGCAGTTGTGATGCTATTGTGATTAGAAAAGTAGTTTCCACTACAGTTGATTTCTTCAGGACTACATTTTATTAGACACAGACACACATTGACTGACAAGGTGAAATCAATGCCAGCCCTGCTGTTGTGGTTCACAAGAGAAATCCTCATATTTACAATTCTTCAACTTCTTCAACAACTTCTTCTATTAGTCAGACCCCATTTATTTCCATGGAAACGGGAAGCACACTCGCAAAAAACTTTAAATTTTGAGAGTAAAACGTCCATCAACATGAATATATATTTAATTATACGCTTTAGTTTGTTGGTAATTGTTGTATAATCGCAATATTACCCGAGAGGGTACCCGCTTCGGTGATGCTTGCGGACCTTGGCGCAAGCGCCTTGGTCCTGACCGCATCACTGTCATGCTCAAATGACGTTAAAGCACACACTCTCGGGTAATATTGCTTAAGTCTGTTACACTTAATAAGTATGTGATGATGATTATAGATTCATTTGAACTGAACAAAGACTCTTTAATCACAATGATGTGGATGTTTTTATTCTATTCTATCATTCCAGCTCTGAGTAATATGAATCTCTGTAACAATAACTGGATATAAAAGCTGAACCATCTGATGTCTTTTTATTAGAAAATAATCCACACACTGTTAAATATTTCCCAGTCGGTCAGTTCTCTATCCTTCATTGGATATAGCCCACTGCCATAAACCACATTTTAAAAGTCTATACAACATTATAGCACCCACTGTCCTTTAAATGCTTGAATCAGATATGGAAAAATGTCTAAAATACCTGTTCTATTGAGGGGGAAAAATCTGAAGAAACTCCAGGAAGAGCAACTTCACATTTCAATTAAATGAAAAAACAAACAAAAAAACAACAACTCTTGGACATTTGAACTACTGTCTATGAAAATTAATGATCCAGCATGACATCAGGCAACTCTAAGGTGCCAATAAACAGACTGGACCTGTGCCAAATGACCTCCTGTCCACCATGAGGGCCTTAGAGGAGGACTGACCAAACATGCAAGACAATACCAAGCATATAATTTATATTGAGGAGGGCAGGCTGGGACTTGTGGAGGATGACAGTCTAGATCCCAAATATCTTAAGTGAAAAAACGACAGCCAGCAGGGGGAGAGTGGTCCCAGGACATTGGATGATCCAGCGTAGACAGTCTGAGAAAAGAGAGAGGGTGGGGGAGAAAACCGAGAGAGAGGGACACGCAGTTTACATGCTTGAGGGAATAAACAGACAGAAGGGCTTCAGTGGTTATCAGAAAGTTCAATGGTAATCTCATCGGCACGTTTGTGGAGGTGGTCTGTCCGACCAGTCGAGGCTGAACTGAACGGGTAAATTTACCACACTAGGTGCGTTTACATGGGTCCAAAAATCCCATTTACAATCAGATTAAGAGATCAATCAGATTGTAAATGTCTCATGTAAACACCGGACCGGATCTGATTGCATAAATCGGGCTTTATCGGATCGGATTGTAACGGCACGGTGGCACGGCATGGCACGGCTCGGCTCGGTTTGGTTTGTTTCCATTAATCTGAGTTTCATGTACCTCCTCATGGGGGCGGGGTTCACGGGGTTGACAGCGGAGATCGGATTATTCTCTTTTTCTACCCGCTCGTCAGCTCCAAACTCACTCGTCTGCACCTCGTTAACAGACACAGTGTGGATTTACACACAGCAACAGTTTCTCAGGTGAAGGAATATCCAGTCTCGATACAGATCTGCTGGCGCTGTTGGCAATGTTTTTGAAATTTCCGGGTTTGATTCTCATGTCTGAGCCGGGCTCGCGCTGACGCTCTGCCCAATCAGGTGAGGAGGGAGTCGGAAGAGCCGTTGTAACGCTTCCCACTTTGGAAATGTTTAACGTTAGGATGGGTTGTTTAGGTAGGACATAATCACAATCACAGCGCCGATCTTCATGTGTTAATGTGTGGAAAGCATTAGACAGCTGAAATTCAGGACCACAGATCTGTTTGGGGCAATACATTTACAGTGTAGTTGGACGTCTGACAGCTGTGTGAATTTGGTCCGTCCAAACCTCTCCCCTTTGTCTCACCTGTAACAAACACAGATGGAACATCAGATCAACAACAACACCAATGGTTACAAACTCTACATTGTTAAAAAGCCAACCACTGATGCCCGATTTGTCCCTAGGCGCTTTTGACACACTCACACTAAAGGCGGACATGAGAGGAAGACTGGGATGTGCAAGATGCCGGTTTTGTGTAATTTATATGTGGCCATCTTTAATGCGACACTGCAGCTGCCGACAGTGGAACTCAGCTGGGTCCTGTGAATCACTGAATTGCAAATCTGGATGGCAGAGATGTTAGTGTTCATGTAAACGGGGCTTGGGCTCCAATTAATTTAATACGATTGTCACATTATTTACAATCAGATTGACACAAAAACTGCTGCTGCAGACGTGATTCAGGTTCACGTACTGTGCTGAATGTGGCGCTGTGTCATTCACTGCCTGGCGTACTGCATGCACAGAGCAGAGGACTTGATTCACGTTCAGTAACCGTACTGCTAAACTTAGCACATCTGTGTAGCATCATGTTAAAGGCTAGGTAGGCAGCTTTTTTTGACAGTATTAGGCAAAAACTTACACAATAACCTTGAGGATAATGTAGCCTAAATGAAGTGATGTGAAAAAAGATCAGACGTCTCCCCTAGGCTCTGTTTTCAGCCTGCAAAGAATCTAGCCATGACGGTAGATTTTGACCAATGTGACGGCACTGCTCGGTTTGGTTGTGTTTCCAATCGTTGGAACAAGCTGAGTTATTTGGATAAACTGACAACAGATTGGGAATCTAAAGTGTCACTTTCTCGCATCGCATTTCTCATCACTTTTCTTCTTTGTCTGTAATGACAAACTCACTTTCCGGCTCATTGCACCTGGATTAACAGATTCAAGTGTGGATTTAATACTCATTCAACAGTTTCATCAGACTGTGCAAGAAATGACAAATACAAATACTGTTACAGTACACTCCCTTGTCACAGATGTAACTTCTTTTTCTTTCTTTTTTAAGTATATTTTGGGGGCATTTTTGCCTTTATTTGATAGTATAGAGTTAAGAGAGACAGGAAATGAGTAGTAAAGGGCTGCCTGATGGGTGATTTGAAATGGGGCTGACTGCAGCAAGGACTATTAGCATCTGCATGTGGGGCGCCTGCTCTATCCTCTGCTCTGCATGACGCCCTGTCATAGACGTATATTTAAGACACCTGGGAACTATTTTAATCTGTGGAAAACAAACAACCACAAAGTTCTCAAGTAAGGGCCCAGATGGGTTTGGGCCAGAGTTTTACAAAGCCTTTCTAGGGGACCTTGCACCCTCCCTGTTGAGAATGATCCAGGATACGTTTAAAAACAAACAGCTCCCATCCTCTCTCAGTGAAGCAAATATTTGTGTTTTATTAAAAAAGGACAAGGATGAAACAGACCCAGGTAGCTACAGGCCTATTGCCCCGATTTGAAAATAATTGGAAAGTTCTAGCAAACCGCCGGAAAAAATTAGTATCATTCATCCTGAAATTCAGGACCACAGATCTGTTTGGGGCGCAAAATACATTTACAGTGCAAAGTTGGAGCAGTCTGACAGTCCTTAGATGTGAAGGCATTTGGTATGATCCAAACCTCTATCCCTTTGTCTCACCTGTAACAAACACAGATGGAACATCAGATCAAAACAACAACACCAAAATGGTCCATTCTAACTAATGGGGATAGATCATTGTTCACCCTGCACGTCCGCCAACCACTGATGCCTGTTCAATTCCTGGAGCCGCTGGCTATTGGCATTAGAGGACATCCAAACTTACACTATTTGCTCACAGTATTGAGACCCGGACTCTGAGAGGAAGACTGGGATGTCTGTTTAGCTGATCCAGTTGTCTCCATCCCTGTCCTACTAGAATATATAACTGTATGAACATCTCTGTTTATACCATAAATTTATAGAGTGAGGCCATCTTCTTAACAGACCAACTCACTGACATTTCCTAACAAGTGGAACTGCTGTGTGGTCTGTGAATCACTGAATCACCTGCAAATCTGGTAAAAACCCTAAACACTCTTTAAATTTAATGTTCAGAATGATAGAAAAACTATTGAAATGATATTGAATCTTGGAGAATATGGGCTCCAGTTCATGATAGGCCGAGTAAATGCAATCAAAATGGTGAGCCTGACACAGATTTTTATACCTTTTCCAGAATTTGCCACTATACTAAATCATTTTTTAGAACCTACTCTATCATACTGAACTTTGTGCTGGGGTTATAAATCACATAGGATTCAGGTTCACTTCAAAAACCTGTGCTGAATGTCTTGGACTGCCTGTCTTTAGACATTACTACTGGCATTCAGGGCTCTCACCTACTGGAAGGGTACTGCATGCACAGAGCAGAGGACAGTTGATTCACAGTTCATGTAACTCCCTGCCCTACTTGTTTTCTGAAACAAATTAGCACATTTCACTGTGAAGAATCATGTTAAAGCTAGGTAGGCAGGTTTTTTTGACAGTATTAGGCAAACATATGTCAGAATAACCTTGAGGATAATGGATGTTTGCTAAATGGAGGGATGTGTATTAAAACATTTTCAGATCTGTACATTAACCCAATTGGCATCATTTTCAGCCTGCAACAAATTCAATCTTCCAAATTCTCATGACCTCCAAGTCAGACATTTGTCAAGGAGAACCACATTTAAATTTCATCCCTACTACTCATCCTTTCCTTGAGACCCTCCTCTGCCCTCAGACTCCAAACAATTAATATCAAAGTTTTGGGTTCTTTCACAGTCGGTTTTTGATAAACTGGTCCAAAGATTGAATCTGAAATATCAGTAGAACTTTCTCGCACTTTCCATTTCCATTTTCTTGTTTTGTCTGTAATGACAGTTGCTACAGGTTACATTATTCCAAAACAAAGCTCATTTTTCCATCTGTATCCCCTGATGTGAGTGAGGATTCAAGCACATCTTTTTGGTTCTTTAAGTTACAGTTTTTTCAGACATATTCATTTGTCAAAAGACTAGAGCCATTCTGAACCATGACAAATACAAATACTGATTACAGTACTGATCTTCCTTGTCACAGATGTAACTAGGGATGGTGGTGGCCAAAAAACTTTTTCTTTCTTTTGGAAGTATATTTTGGCTCAGTGATTTTTGTCATTTATTTGATAGTATAGAGTAAACCCAATGGACAGAAATGAGAGAATCTGGGGCTGCCTGATGGGGATTTGACTTAAATGGGGCTAACTGCAATTTTGTTTTGTGTCTTCTATAAGTCCATCTATTAAAAGTAAATTTACAAATGTCTGGCAGCCCTCCCCCTTTTTTATTTTTTCCTCTGTTTCCTTTATGTTTGACTGTTCCTGTGTAGACGTATATTTAAGACAGTTTTGGGAAATGAAAAATTGTAATCTGTGGAAAACAAACAACCACAAAGTTCTCAAGTAAGAGCAACATCGGCACAGACAGCCATCTAGCAAACTGTCTATGGAGCCAAGAGCCAACAGCGATCAAAAAAGCCACTCATAGCCACAAATATGTTCAGAACAACACTAAACATTAACAACAGTAGAAATAGGAACCTGGCACATAGTACGAGGCACCAAACACCTGCTAGCTTTGCCTGGTTTCTCTTGAAAAGAGACAAAAACAGAACTCAACCACTCTCCTCCAGCTGCTTGTGGGAATGCCCTGACAAGTTGATTAGTCTGCTATCTGCCATGGACAGAAAATACTGGATTCTAGCTACACAGATAGAAAAGGCTGGTTTTGTGGTAGTTGGGTGTTTTCTATTTCTTGGTCAAACATGTGTGTGTGTCTTGCCAGACCAATGACCAGCATTACAGTTTTAGCTGAATTTGGGAGCACTTTTTTTGTTATGTCCATCTTGTCACAGCTGTAATTTAATGATTTGAGAGGAATCATCAGCTTTTACAGGAACATAGATCTGAGTATAACCAGTGTGGCATTGGAAATAATTGATGAATTTGGCTGTAAGGGAAATTATAAAGATTAAAGTAAAAGAGCTAAGCTAAGACTAGCGTTGGGGTATACAATGATTTTTTCAATCAAAAGTTACACTGAAACTGAGTAAGAGAAGCAGAGATGAACTCTAACTCCACTTTGACCGAAAAATCATTAACCACTTTAGTAAGTCTACTGTAGTTACATGGAGTGGTGAGTCCTCAATGCAGAGTGAAAGGTTTAAAATTATTATTTTTTAGTATGAGTTATAATGAAAAGACCCAGAGTCAAGGTGTTAACAGTTATGCAGTTTACAACTGTTATTTGTTGTAATTGATAATTTATGCAATTGAGCATCGTTAAAACTGGCCCTGGATTTTTAGAAAGATTAACTGGTTGTTGACCAAGGAGCAACACCAGCTTAGACAATATTTCCCCCGATAGTGTTCAGATTTGTTAAAAATATAAACCATTTAGTATTCAAAGTAATGCAAGACCATTGTTGTTTTTTTGCGTGTCATGTAAACATACTGTTGTATGCCAAAGTTCTCATTTAGTTTACATAAATACATAGCTCTCTTCTGCTTTTTGCTTTGCCTTTTTGTTTTCAATCAAGATGTGATCTGCAATGTATGGATACCATTCTGTGCTGTTGGTACAGATGGACTGGGGGATCAAAAGACACCTTCAACTCTTTCTCGTTTTATCTAATTTTCTTTTTTTGCTCTCGGCCTGCTATCGTATTAATCTGAACTTGATTAAAACTTTTGTTTGGTTTGTCGAACAGTGGATCATTGCTTTCAGTTTTTGTCTGATGGAAAAAACAATAACAAGTCTCATACAAACAGCTCTCATTAATATAGATTCCACTCTGGTTATGATCATTAATTTTTTACCGCACATCATTAAATTGTTTTGCCATTTAAAGCTGTACACAGTCTGTATTGATGCCCATTTGTGGAAAAAGAAAGGAAATGGCAATTGATAAAACCTGACCTTTATCCCTTTTCATGGGCCAGTGTACTCTATCAATAACACAAAGAGAACAGTGGGTAGTAATTATTGGCTTATTGGATGTAGTATACACAAGTCATTAACTCCTTTGTTTTGCCACTTGCTTAACTAATGATTAAGGTCTGTGGGGGCATAAAATGTGGTCACGTGATGATTGCTGTCTTAAACTAGTCAATTCAGGAACATTGTTGACTGGATTGCTCTTCTGCATTTAATCAGCAGTCACATTAATATTCAGAGGGCCAATTAATGAGAAATGTTTTGGTGTTATTGATTGTACACAAACGAAAGTAGAGTGTCAAGGACGCCAGTACATTGAAAGCCACTGTTGGGTGAAACAGGTCAGACTTTAAGCCACTTTCCTGATTGTATGAGGCTTTGGAAACACAATGAACACACACAACTTAAAGGAGCTTATGGATGGATTCATATATGGGCTGGATTTTGAATTTCAAATATACAGCTTTTTTGATATAACCTCACTAGGCAAAAAAGACAGAATATAGCAATATGGGACACAGTGTTTGTCCATAGACTTTAAATTACATAAAAGACAGTCATTCAAATTTAACTTCTCAGCTTAACAGGAAAATATGGTCTGTTTAGCCTCCCTGATCACAGAGTGCTCCTCATTTTTTCAAACAATTTGAAGCGAATGAACACTTTGCAGTCACAACAGGGATAGTTCAAAACAGAAAGGTTGTGATGATTTCCCCAAAGGCAGAAGTCCCTAAGTGAGCATAGAAGTCATCGTTGGATTGTCCACCATGAACAATTTAGCATTTGGCCAGACCCAGTATGCTGTTCAAACACATCCTCACACAAATTAAACGCACCCATACGCAACATTGTGAGTGTTTTGATTTGGTAAAATCAGTGACTAAGCCAAGTTCTTGCTAATCTTAATTCTATTGATGTGTTGTGCTATACCCGGACTAGGTGCATAATGAGGTTCTGATGCACCAAGTTAGTTTGACCAGTAATAATCCTGAATCCAATAATTGTATGCTTTCTGTGATGACCACATCCTGGTCAAATTTATACCAGGTCCAAATGTTTAAATTAGTTTGGACTCCAGACCTTGTATGAGATGATGATCTTGTACATCTAGAGACACACATTAGTACTGAAAAGGAGCATTCCACTGCCACTATCATTCCCTGTCTCTAGTGAATGAAATGAATCTGAGTTACTGTGACTGATTTTGGAGCTTTAATTAAAGGTCTTTTTTTCCTATCGACAACGGTTGTCCTCCTGCCGATAATTGGTACTTAACGGAGTGAAATCTTAAATGCCTTTTGCACATGAACAATACGTTATTATTGACAGATAAATGATGGAATTGACACTGACAGGGAAATTAGAAAATTAATGTTCTACCCAAGATTTTCAGTCCAGGCTCAGAAGCCATTAGTCAAAGGAGGTTTCCATTGACATGTAGATTGACATTGACTAGGGGAAGTGTTCACTCAACGGCGACAGTAATAAATGTGAGCTCACTGAAGCACAATGTTATTCAGCTCCACTGCCCGGTTGTTTTATAAAAGGCATCTGTTTTTATTTATGCTCAGACATTATAGAGATTTAAAATGAGATGAAGAGGGTGCTTAAAAATCCAAACCGTCATCTCCATAATCTCCAGCTCAGTAGGCTCCACTGGAGTGAGAGAATGAAAATTACAGCCTGTCAGGCATCAATGACATAGAGAAATGGGAAAATGGTGGACTTTTAACAGCCAACCTTTCCTTTTACATACACACAGAAAACATTTTTGCTGGTCCATTTAACAATGTGTCAGGCAAGGTCACTCCCCCTTAGTTTACTCTGCTGGGAAACTGAACCTACATTTTCTTCATTGAGGATAAAATAATGCTATAATTTAGGTGAAAGCTTAATTGAGCTGAGATTGCATAATATAAATATAGAAAAGGTGCTAGTGCTCTGTAGCAATGGTTCTCAAAGTGGTGATCAGGGACCCGTTGGTGTTCTTGAGGGGGCTTGAGGTGGTCCCCAGCAAAAAATCATTTATTATGGAATATTGTCTTTGAATTATCTATCCACAATATTTCAGTAATGCTCTTGAAGGAACTTCTTTGGCATGGTTTAAGTGATACTGTATGATTATGGTGGTCAATGGTTAAGGTCACATTGACCTCAAATGTGGTTTTGGTCTTGTGAATGAAATGTCTTTGTAAGACCTTGAGGAATTTCTTAAGATTTTGTGTGCGTGTGTGTGCAATGAAGTGGGAAAGTTGTGTAGTGGCAGATTTGAATATTCCATTCAAATCCACATCCTGCCTTCTAATGTCTAGACCTTGCCATTTGCTAATTACCTTACCCAACATCCTATTTTGTCACCACCATGCTAGACTTCTAAATGCAACTTGCTAATTCAACCTCTTTTGTAATCTTAGCTGACTCCCTACTGTCTCATCAACATGTTAATCTTTTAAATGCAACATTGACCCCTGAATTCACACTCCAGGGGGTCGGTTACCTGCAACAGACAAAAGAGCATTGAGAACACACTGTCTGAGCATTGAACCGGCCCCTGCAGAACTCAAAGAGGTGTGGCATACCTGAGGGGCCATCCCTCAGCTATAACTACTTTGGTCTGTACCATTGTCTTTGTCTTTTCTTATCCATCATCCACTCTGGTATGAACTGACCTTCCATGCTCGGAATAAAACCATGACGGCCGGCCAAGTCTCTATTTCATTACTCACCAACAGCAAAGAATTTCCACGACAGTTGCTACCAGTGCAAAAAGTGGAAAAAGTTAGTCTGGAGCCATGGATTAGATATTTGTCTCATGGTGCAATGTATAGTGAGCAAAACTGTGAATGAAGATTTAGTTTGTAGCAGAGTAAACTGGAACAAATAAAAATAAATAAGCTCTGATATGAAAAATGTTTCATAGAAATAATGCAATATTTGATATTATTGATATTGTTAGTATCAGCCAAATTCTACAAAATTCTGCAAGTCACAAAAAAAGGTGCAGAGATTGCAGCTGCAAAGCTTTTGAATCAACATATTTTTCCCAAGATGCCAGGCTAATTCTTTTTTGATGCCAACCCTCAACAGTTTTTTTTAAAAGCATTTTTGCCTTTATTTGATAGATCTGTATAGATAGACAGGAAAGAGGGAGGCAGAGGGGGATTGATATGCAGGAAAGGTCTGACCGACACGGGACTCGAAACGGGGACGCCTGCGTTGAGGACTGTAGCCTCTACATGGGGCGGCCGCCTTAACCACTGTACCACGCACCACGCCAACCCTCAACAATTTAATGTTGATTCACACTTTCATACAGTTTTGCATGCAGTTTATCATTCAAATCCCATCAAAATAACTAAATTCACTAAAGGCACCAGAGCCACTGGCAGCCAAGGTAGTTGTGATTGTATTCCTCCAACCAGAGTAGAGCTGAGATGCAGGATAATTTGAGTAGTTATTATCAGACTTATTTCATAGAAACATCACACAGGTAACAGATCAGAAATATTTAATTTGATGATTTTGTCAGACATATTTTTGTCAACCTAAGACTATGACTAAACCCCTGGTAACTGGTCAGATTTGGAATGTGCAAAGAGGGAGTCCAGGGTCCAGGATTCATAGGATTTCATTCGTAATAACGTATAAAAACAGCTGCTACTGTACTGCTGCTCCTTGTCAATACAGCCTTATTGTATAGAAAATTTACAGAAAAGTGTATTTACTCCAGGTGTTAATTTGTTGATCCACTGAAACTGACCATTTAAACCATGGAGTGATTGTTCTTCTCGCTAACGTGTTTAAAGGCCTGTCTTTCAGCATGGTTGTTTCATTTCCTGGGATGGCACCAGATGGCCCACCCTACTCTGCCTCCGATTGGCTCTGACCTTGACACAGTAAATGTTTAAAGTGACCAATCAAACAAGGGGAAGCATAAGACGCCGTCTATTCAATCCCTGCCCCAAAAATGCCAACACTCAACAAACACAAGTGCGTAGAGGGCATGGAGAGTGACGGCGAGCGTATACACAGTGACGACAAGCATGTCGAGTGCCTTTTATGAGCGTGCAGATTTTGGCACTAACCAGATGCCATTAACAGGCTCTATATGGCTGAAAGGAACTGCAAAATTGTGTCATTATTTATATTGGGTTTGTCAGTACATGAATTACTATCTACATTTCTACATTACACATAGTCATGTGATCCAAGGTCTATACATGTATAACAGGGATTAAAGGCCTTTGAGACTTAAGTTCTGGTGGACTCAAACAAAAACACAGCATTTTTTTTCTTTTTACAGTGCAGTCTGGGGTATTTTTTTGTCACTGTTTTTGTCAATTACCAGTAGTAACAAAAATGAAAACATGAATATAAAGAACAGCAATGCAGTGAAGTTTCATCTACCATTGCTGTACTTATTTTCACTGTTGCAGAAAGTACAAAGTAGAAGTTAGTAAGCATTAGAATTAGTCCAATCTGCTGGTCTCACAATAACAGCACTAGTCTACTATATCAACTATAATTGAAGTGTTTTTTTGTTTTGAATTGAATTACATTTTGAATTACATGGCTTATGTTAGACGAACCTCTTCACAGTTCACTGAGGGCCTAAAACTATTTGGATTTAAATACAGTATATTCTAATGTGGATAATCCTGCTGAGAACTGGAATCATGCTGATGATGAAGCTAATTACAGCAGTCAAATTATTAAGGAACAAATTAATAAGTAAGGATGAGAAATTAGTTCCTGCTGAAACCTACAGATTTTATCCACAATACTACTTAAATATAAAGCAGAATTTTAATGGCATCTTGTACACTTCAGACTCAGCCAGGTGTCTTTTACCTACATTGTTGTGACGGGCTGTGGTATTGTGCGCTGGAGAACTAAATTTAGCTGATGGCTGCTGGGATGGATTACTGAGAGGCTTGAAGGCGATGTGATATCTGGGAGGAAAATTACTTGAGCTTAATGAAGTACATAACTCATTGCTCACATGCTGCCCACTATATAGCACACTCTCTCAATCTGTGAGGACAGTTTAGAGGGCACCACACACTTGAAGAGGGTAACAGTTCATTTCCCTTGTGAGCTCCTCCACTGAGACCCCTTTCCAGCTTGACCCAGTTTGTGGGGGAAAATTATGACTCTATTATGACTTTTAATGGTTGTTCAGTCATTTTAAATGATAATGTTTTTTGTACTGCCGTGTGTCAGATGTTGAAGACTTTTTGACATGGCTAATGTAACTTTTAGTTGTTCAAGTTTCCATGGTTATTATTAATAAACCTTACTTGAATGTGCATTTTATATACATTCCATTTACATTTTACGTTCATGTATTTAATTTCATTTTCCATATTTAAAGAGGAACTAAGCTGATTGTTTTGCCATGCTAAATTTTTAACTTTAATTAAAAAGAGTAATTGTGATGGTTAACTGCATAAATTGTGACTTGTTACGAGTGAGTATGGAGGTTCTCTGCCTTCCAGCTGACATCTCATGGCTGAAAAACCAACCTTGCAACATCAGTGTAGTACCTACCCGCCACTCCAGTTTAACAGCTCTCGTCTCTGCACACAAACACGCTGCATAATGCACAATCGTTTGTTTATGGCAGTTAAGACTACACATACACATCGTAGCATCGTTTAAATTATTTATCTGGCAAATTTTAGACAGATAAGGAATTCATTAACTAGCAATGCAGCTAGCAATGCAGCTCACACATAGACTACTGATTTACAAGCTGGTCACTGGCATGTGCCACCGCACTTTAACCAATAAACTCTCTCTACAAAAAAGCCCTAAAGACTGAAAGACAAAAAATCTTTTTCGTTCCACATCTGCAATGTCCTTAAAAAGTAAAAATTTTTAAGTTTTCACAGTTTTAAAATCTATAGAATGGCTTGCTCTGTGTATAAATGTTTCCATGGTTTGGCTACACCACCACTGAAAGAGTTCATCAAAAAAAGGACAGTGAGAGGCATGAGCACCAGGGCTTGTGAGAGAGGTGACTGTGAGATTCCCCACAGGTGCACCTCATTTGGGAGGAACATGCTATCTGTTGTGGGGGGAGGCATTTGGAACAGTCTTCCCTCCACTATAAGGGAATGTCCCATTTACTCCTCTTTCAAAGCAAGTCTTAAGCAGTGGCTTAAGGACACACAGGAGTGTGACCATTAACTGGTCCTGGGGCGACCTGACTGGTTAATTGTTTATTCACTGTGCTCTTTGGATGTTGTATTATTGTTATGTCCTGTACATTATTGTCTTGTCCTTCCCAAGTATCGTGTCCAATATTTTATTTATTGTCTTGTCTTCCTTATTTGTGTAATGCACTTTTATGTATTTCGCCCCATGTTTTGTATTTATTGTTTTCTTTTTATTCCTTGTGGTGTACTGCTGTATTTTATTTATTTATTAGGGACGTCAGACGCAAATTAGCCGCCTGGCTATAATCCGGCATATTTACAGCAGTATTTCTTTTAGTTATACTAATGTTCATTAATATGCACTGTCCCTATTCAAATAAATGCTATTATTATTATATAATGTCCACTGCTCCATGGATTGAGTTTTTGCTGACTTCGTTTTTAAAAAAAAGCACATCGCCAGGCGGAGGATTAGCAAAAGCGAAAGCGACCAGACTTGCATAGTTCCTCGTAAGTACCAATGTACATGCATACAAAATCATATAATAACAACATCCTGATGTATGGACACTTTGTCATAGAGATGCGCGGTTTGCAGACACATCCGCGGAGTCCACGGATAAATCGTGAGTCGGGTGGATGACATGACGAAAAAACATATTTTAATTAGATTTTGGCGGGTGGCGGGCGGGTTATTAGGAAAAATATATACATAGTCCATATTAGATTACAACAACGGGCGGATGGCGGGCGGGTGTGGATTTGAAAAAACGTTGGTTTGGGTGGATGGCGGGTGGATGACGACTATTGTGATGTGGTTGCAGATGAAATAATTGCCTATCCGCGCATCTCTACTTTGTTAGCTAATGCTTATAATGTAAAATATCACATAAAAAAAACATACGTACCGTACGTGTGACTGACAATTATGCATTACATTACAGGATTGCTTGGTGCAACTGTATGTAAGGAGCATTTGAGAGCTTTAACTGACTGTGCACAACAGTCCAGCTCATGACTAACTGACCCATTGCCTTTAGATTACTGAGTATCATTAAATCTGCAAAGAGCATTTCGATTTCAACTAGAGCAGCTTTTCTAGTCTTTACGGTACTGGTCACATGACACTACTTGGCCAATCATTTTTCAAGCTAAGCAGGGAGACGCTTCAAAAAAATTTACTGAATGGAATTTGACATATGACATGGGTGTCCATGGATCTTTTTCTGACTTTAGTACATGGAGGATGAAACTCAATGATTCTGGTGACTTTTTTTCTCAAGTAACATTAAGCTTAAGTTCTGAACAAACCAGCAACATTTGTTGCACACTTTTGACCAAAAGTCAGGTCGTTGGTTAAACTCTTGTTCTTTCTCATGAATTTTCTACATGATTTTGTGTGTATTATTATTTTCATAATCAGAGGAATATGTTGGTCAAGTGAGTGTTTTGTGTTGCACTGGGTTGCACATAAACCAGATGACTTAAAACAAATTCGACATTTGTTAAATTAATGAACATTCTATTGTGCAGGTGGAACCATGCAAGATCATTTAATTGAAATAAGCTATTTTTTGTTAATTATACCACCTAAACTCAGGATCAAAGCATACAGATTCGTCCTTGCATAGGCTGCAAAACATAATTTAATCAATTCACAAAACAAGTCGGACTAGATTAGGCTAATTCACTTTAGCAGAAATATGCTTTTCCAGTGTGAAAAACTTCTAAGTAACTAGCAACTAAAGCTGTAAACATTTCCAGATTAACTTTAGTTAATTGTTACACAATACAGAAGCACTCAAATTTGTAATTCAGTATATTACGACGAGTGAATACTTGCTACTTTCCATCAATGCAATATAATTTGTTGTGGCCTCAGACAAAAGATATTGTGGATGATTTTCCAAACGTCCTTAGGCTCCAGATCCTCGAAAATCCTTTGACAAAAGTATTTGTAGCATCAAAGGCATCTGTGGCAATATAACCCCACAAAGAATGTTTTATCAGTGCACCAAAGAGGGTTAGTGTAGTTTTTCATAGGGTTAACCGTTTCCAAATGGTTGGGGTAGTAGATTGGAAGTGAAGGGCGTGCTCCTGGGCGAGAGAGGGGAGAGTGGATGAGAGAGCGGCCCTAATGCGGCATCTCATTACAACCTCTGTCAGGATTCCTCTATTCTACCATCAGCTCCCTTTAACTTGGTAAGAGCCCAACTGTCGTTTCGAGTGAGTGTGCCGCCAAGGAGGCATTTACAAATAAATGAAAAATGTCACATTTGATTTCACTCCTCTCGGACTGCGGCGCCTCAGCTTTGTCACAAACTGTCTTTGTTGTTCTGGTCTCTTGCAGGTCCCGCTCCCGGTCGCTGTGGATAGGTTCTGGCAGGTTCAGGCCCTCTCCGTCTCTCCCAGGGTAAGCCGGCAGACAATAACCTTCCCTTAATGTTGTTGAAACACTGATTCCTCCTTTTTCCCCCCCGTTCTGCTTCTCTCATCCTTGTCCATGAATGGCATGCAAGCGAGCAGGAAGTTGGAGCTGGTTTGCAATGACGGAGAAATAAAGAGGTGGTAAAATGGCGTGGCATGTCATTTAGGGAGAGTCAGCATGGTATCGTCTTTAACCCTTGGCTTTGTGGTTTGCCTGGGATGCCCTCGCTATCGCTGGCGTCGCCGCAAAAGGCAGCGAATTAAAGATACACTGCATCTTTTTGATCTCGGATGTTCGCCAAAATTATTTTATTCTGTCGTTTTGGAAAGAAATGTCGCTTTGCTTTTAATGTTTCGGGACTCAAATCTTTGCATATTTCTGCACTTTCTTTGCAGCGCATTGTGATGGCTCTTTTTTTTGTTTTACTGTAATTTCTATGCCGGACAATTTCATGATCATCATATGTCTGTATCTGCAGTAATAAGATTTAGGAGCATAATCGTGGTGCAATATTTGATGAAGTTAACGCTTTTAAATTTATCCCGATCCATAAAATACGAACATCTATCGCTAAACACTCAGAAATACGGCAGAATATTCACTCATAAATGTAGCCTTTTCATCGAAAAATGTATCGGGTTTTGAATTCTTACACGACATAATGTTTACATTCTCTCACAATCATTTTTTTTATCATTTCACATTACGTCTCACACTTGCTGCTTGTTATTGGTTTGTGCGTACCAAATAGTTTTTGATCGCATTACATGTTCAATGACAAGAATTGAATTCCAGTACAGTTATGAGCAGTCCCTCTCAGTTCATGACACAATCATTTTAGAAAAATGCACATCAGCCTCAATGATCTTAACCTCAGTATAGAGGGACACCTATGTTTCTATGCCATAATACCTACTATAGTCTTCTATGATAATACCCTCTCAGCATGTAAGCTAGTTGCTAAATACACCCATACATCGACATCAAATGCTGGCACTCTTCAAAGTTATATTGTCCGATAAGGGAGTGTATATGTTATTGTGTGATGTTATAATGGGACATTACAAGGATCAGTCAGCTTGCAGCGTATCCATCCTGCTGAATCAGCCAAATGCTTATTTTGACGTAGAAAATCACCACAAGAAACGTCTTTTTCATTAAGGATTACATTCTATCAGCCTTCTAATGCACTCGCTTCAAAGAAAGGACCTACAAGCTACAATTGCTTCAGATTTCACATCACATTCTGACACATTTATATCCTGAACATTGGTCAAAACACGTGAATGTCTTCATGTACAAGTACAGTCTAGCAGTTCTTAAGTATGTTTATGAAATATGCTCTTACTCACCTGCTGCTGCCCTTAACCATCTCAGCACAGCAACTAGTGCATGCTCCGTAAGTACGCTCCACTCACTGAAGTACCCTTTGTAGCTCGTAGCTTTTTTTTTTTATGGAGTACAAATGCCCCATGCAAGCTTTTTGGAATGGGCTGTTAAGCCTCTTTAGTAACACTTTAAAGACTGTGTGTGTAGTGGGTGGGATGTTGTAAAGAGGGGGAGACGGCCTGTTAGAAGATCCTGAAGGCAGGACGCCTCTGCAGTTTAAAAGCTGTTAATGATGCATGTCGCTCACCGAGGAATCAGTGGACCGCAGCCAGTGGGTTTCTTAGACTAAGCATGTATGTGTGTGACAGAGTGCGTGTGTGTGTGTGTGTGTTAGTAGGACACCTGTTGTGCTCCACTGTTGTCGACCTTCCATTAGGCAATGGCAAGGAATAACAACAAGCCCGTGTTGAATAGAAGTGGCACTAGTGTCTGTCACTCGTGCAAGTTTAAAAGAGCAAAACTGAGAAATGTAGAGAGGTCAAATGTCCATGGGTTCTAAGTTATATATTAGTGAATAACATTTATTCACTTATCAGCATCAAGAAAAAATAATGTGTTGAATCTGATGTGGTGTTTTCCCATTTTAAATGTATGAACATTGTAAACCATGCTGTCAGCTTTTATGCCTCTAATCAGTCGGACAGACACGGCAGGGATATTATAGCAACAGCCTGTGAGAGGCGTTCTGGGCTAACACGGGGTTAGACTCATTCATTTAGAAACTGCCTACACAAACCCAGTGTGCTGAACAGCTTTATCAGAGCAGTGTGAGGTGAACTCCCAGTCTCAACACCACTTCCTTGTGTTCAGTATTCAGGCTACAGTAGATGATTCAGGTTCATGTGTGAGGCTTGCAGACAGGTAGGGACAAGACTCAGACAAGACCCATTTACAGCCTTGGCTTACGGCCATACTACCCTGAGCTGCACGCGCAGCATGGCAACTGAAGTACTATTTTGCCCCGGCCACTCAAACGACCGAGCAAGCAGTGCAGGCTTACTAAATAATACTGTTAGCATCATCAAAATGTAGGGATTGTTGCGTTACCGTTGCCACAATAAGAACATATACCCACTACACACATAAACAGCACCGACAATGAACCAGGCTCTACAACCACTCATGTTCATTTCATGCTACACAGCGATGGGATTCATCGCTCACAGTTAATAGCCAAGTGTACAACAGAAAATATCAATAAAACCTTGTGCTTACCTTTGAAAACCGCCCACAAACCATATATAGAACCAACAACCTGCTTAACCCCATATTCTTACTTGTCTCTAAACATTTTTATAGTACCCTTTTGTTTTTTGTTTTCCTGCTTTCCTACTTACAGTATTTGCACCTAAAACTCACTGGTTGCGTCATTCCGTAACCTGATGATTGATGTCTGTCCCCCCTCGTTTCTTTTTTCCTCAGATTAAAAATCCTCCAAAACAGATGATCAATGATTAGCCTAGATGTTCATAGAGGAAACACAGACAGAGCACAAATAAAATGTGATTATTTGCAGTTTATTTACAGATTTTGATTGACAGAGGAAGTCCCACATCCAATTCAATAGGTACCCGGTTCCAATCAGCGGGTCATATTAAGCCCTGCCTCCAGTGGTTGCTCAGCCTGGTCAAGCACCGGAGCACCCATGGGATTGGTACCGATGTATTGGTATCTGACGTTCTGTAGGTTATTTGACTACAGATAATAGTGACTTGTACAGGTTCACCAAATATCAACCCAACATCATCTTCCTACTCACAAGTAGCATATAGATCTGAAAGCCAGTTGCCATTTGATAAAGTAAGTTTATTGATGCAATATCAATCTTTGACGGATAAAGCCATAGCGTAGCTTGACAAGCTATTGATCTCTGCCATACTGTCATTACCCGAATGCGCACACAGGTCACTTTGTTTAATGCCTAATCTGCAACATATTTTGGTGGTGAAAAGACTCATCATGACTGAATTAAACACAAAAATAATAAGAGAGAAACAAGAGAAACTTATTTGTGAATGACAGACTCAAATATGATGATTCAATGAACATGACCTCACATTGGACTCAAAATGTTTATTTTGTTTTGAGCATAAATCAATCAGCCAAGTGACAGAAAATTACTAATGCTTTGAAATGTCAAGTCATGGTTATCAGTTATATTACACCAGGATACAATGAGCATTATGCGCTATGATAAATCAAAGCAGCATTTGGGGTTACAACCCTTTGCCTTTCAGTAAAAGTAGTTCTAGACACTTGGTCAGTTGTTATTCCAAACATCCTGGAAAACTCTTCTAATCTCTTGAAAGTGAGGGTGTATCAGTGTCTTCTCTCTTTCCATGTTGTCCCTGACTGACTTCATGATGGTGTGATCAGTAGTACGTTGTCTGGGTTTGACCACCTTCTGGACTCCTTGTTGTTCTTGTCTGGAGAAAGTCATTTGTGCTCTATTTGGAGTTGTATTGCAAAATGAGTTGGAGGCTTACTCTCTTTGATAATGGATAAGAATCTTAACATCTAAGGCCTTTGTACTGGGCCATATATCGGATACGTTTTACACCTCCATGAATTTATCAAACTTAGATAAGACATTACACCATTTTCAGTCCAGGTCATTCTGTAAATGGCCTGAACATGTGAGGTTTTTTTGTGTCACATTAAACATGAAACTGAAACTGCAGCACAAGCAAGTCATCTTTTATGGTTGATATAGGCAGATAGCAGAAGACATGACTGATGAATCTCACACAGTACAACATGCTTGGTGTCCTTAATACTGAAAGAGACCTTGGTCAGTTGTGGAGACGCTGTGTGTGTGTGTGTGTGTGCGTGTGTGTGTCTGTGAATGATGAATTCTATTCAAGGTGACTTTTGAGGAGTCATCCATTTCTCCAGTCATTGTCTCCCATTACTTGCTCCAATGCACCACTTAGGCTACACACACACAAGCAATCATGGCCTGTTATCTGACTTTAAAGGATACTTCAACCTATGTTGTGGACAGAATGCATATAAGGTGTTTTCAAACTGAAAACGATAAGAACCCTAGATAAAGAACCACTTAACTTCACACTATCTGTGAGCTTGTATATTTTCTCTGTAATATATGAAAATATACTTTGTCCACCAATCAGTACTCTGTTGCATATAAACAACGCAAAAAAATAAACAGTCATTTAATAAATGTTCAATGGTTTCGAAGTTGTGTGATGAATCAGTGATTTCACTGACAGCATGTGGGAAACTACAAATGAGCTAAAGTGAAATTTGCATTTATATTCAACATCTGGATTGATGTAATTATAGACTTGTATTACAAAGTGCTTCATGATCTTGTATGTCTGCTAACAGAGGGCATGCTATGAATGACCCTACTCTGCACCCTGCTCTGCTTTATACTTCCTGTCACTACAGCTGCCAGCCATAATTGCTGATGTGCTTCAAAGGCACCAACTGTGTGGTTCCTAGTCAGGTTGATGGTAACCTATGCTGGAGAGCAGATAAGAACGTGCACCCCCGCGGCCGTCAAAGCTTCGATTTTAATCGCTTTTATGGCCGCGAAGCTTCGATTATCAAAATATGATATTCGGTTCAGCCTTACTTCATCTATTCTTGGAGACACCATGAAAGAGTTTCTTCCAATCTGCCCAAATTTGAGCCCGAGTGTTGCTCATTAATGTCTCAGAAACACAGTTCCCCAACCTGACAAACTGTGTCAGTTAATCTGTGATCCAGGAAACAAAGAAAGTATCCACTCCCACCTCCATGACCTTGTCTTTGAGTATGTTGGATTGGATGGTGTTGAATGCACTTGAAAAATCAAAGAACTTGATTCTCATATAAGTGCCAGATTCCTCCAGATGAGATGAGGCACAGGGAAGCATGTAGAGGGCAGCATCATTCACTCCAATGTGTAGGGGAGCGAGTTTGTCTTTAATAATAATAATAATAATTCATTTATTTTGTATAGTGCTTTTACAGTCACCCAAAGACACTTTACAGATACAAATATAATACATAAAGCATGAAGAGAAAAAAAACAAAAAAAACTTAGGGGTAGGGGAGGTCAAAAGCTTAGATGAAAAGGAAAGTTTTTAGTCGGGATTTGAAGAGGGGGAGTGATGGAGAGTCTCTGATGAGCTGGGGGAGGGAGTTCCAGAGGCGGGGTGCAGTCTGGGAGAAGGTACAGTCACTGTATGTTTTTAGCTTGGATTGTGGTATGGTGAGGGAAGAGGTAGTGGAGGAACGGAGGGTTCGAGTGGGACGGTGGCAGTTGAGGAGGTCAGATAGATATGGGAAGGCCAGGGAGTGGAGGGCTTTGTAGGTTAGGGGGAGGATTTTAAAGGTGATGCGATCTTTGACAGGGAGCCACTGGAGAGACTGAAGGACTTTGTAGGTGTCGAATCAGCCAAGGTTTTCATAATGTGTGAAATAAGGGCCACTGGTCTGTAAGCATTTAGTTCAGCTGGACATTTTATTTTTGGCATCGGCACAATACAGGATGTTCACAGTTCCAGCGACCGCCCCAGGACAGGACAGATGTTCCTGTGCTGCGGTGTAGCTCTTTCTTGTTATTTCATATTTAACAAGGAAAGAGATTGTGGATATTAGGCTAAACACTGTACATTTAGCGCGATATGGTGCATAGCGTTTATTATTGTTCCATGTTCCATGTGCATGTGTGTGTGCCTGCGAGCGCGTGCTCGAGAGAGAGAGAGAGAGAGAGAGAGAGAGAGAGAGAGAGAGAGAGAGAGAGAGAGAGAGAGAGAGAGAGAGAGAGAGAGATAGAGAGAGAGAGAGAGAGAGAGAGAGAGAGAGAGAGAGAGAGAGAGTGTTTACAAAAAAAAAAACATAACAATAATATTATTTTATGTTTGAGAGACTAAGACGGGCCCAAATGAGTCTCGTTAATTCCCATCATACCAGTTTTAAACGGGGTTGGCATTTACCTTGGTCTATAAGCCGCACTGCCGACTTTTTAGATGGAAAAAAAGTATGACTTACATGCATACTTGCATACACCAAATTTTACGGTAATACTTGTAATAGGGGGCAGGAAAAATAGCTGCACACCCTGGAGCCTTACTGTATCGTCCAAGGCTGTGGCACTAGTCAGGCTAGAAGAAGCTAGTCAACTGTCTAACCAAAGCCACAGTAAAAAGTTATCTGTAGCGGGCAGGCTAACCACCTTGGTTTGTGGAAGATATTGTGTGCGAGTGTGCACAATAAAACTAAGTAAGAAAAAGAGACTTGAGTTGTTTCCGCCATACTTGGCTACCCTTCCAGAGGGGAATTTACTAGAGAACAGTTAGCTCGGTACAATCTGGACCGGCACCAAGGAAAGGATGTCAGTTACTCTGTGCACACCCCTTTCAATTATAAAATAAATATTTTATAAAATGTTATTATGATCATCTTTAGTGTCATTCTAAACAGAGCGCCTTCTATACTGTAAAATAAATTGAAATTGCAAATATTTTCATGAAAATGCTGAATTTGTTTTGTTTTTTACTTTACGCACCATCTTTGCCACAAACAAATGGCTTCACCCTATGAAGAAGCTTCTCTGATGTTGGCATGTCAGAGTCAACTCTGGCTGGCAAAGGCAAAGCAATTTCCCTCCCCAGAATTACAGAGAATTGTCAAGAAAACATTCTTTGTCACTATGCATGACAAGCTACAACATATCAAGCCAGTAATCTCCCTCACAAAAGGTTAGTTTAGCATTATAATTGCCACTGACATTTCACTGTTAAATTGCATGCAAGGGCGTCAGCAGTGTGCAGGCTAGCGCACGTATCCTTTCTTTTTGCTTTCAGTCTTATGACTTTGCCAGTTGATGGAAAAAGTTGAGTCAGTGAATTGCATGTGTATCAAGTTATTGTGTAAACATCTTTTGTGTGATTAGATCAAAACAAATTGCTTAAAAGTCATGGTAACTCTTAGCATAATAGATTATCTTGTATTGTGTGCATGCTTGTGTTTAACCTTTTGGTTTTATTTGTCTGCCTACTCAGTGCTGCCTATACCGAAATGCTTTCCCCTCTTTGCTCTGTTTCCATGCGTGTTTTTGTATCATTTTTTTCTATCTCTCTCCTACCGAATCTCTTCACGACCTTATCACATCCTACAATGACACATAACTCAGCAGCACACCTGCGATCCGTGACAGCTGAGCCCCTGGCCTGTTGCTGTGCTGTCACTCAGCAAGCTAACTGCCATTAAACAGCATGACCCTGCTGCCCCATTAGGCTTGAGTCAGATGGGAGTGTCAAACCATACCCCTGTGCACCTCGGTGCTTGACGCTGCTGTGCAGATGCGGTCTTGGTAGAATTTACTGTAAGCCCAAAAGGCTCTTTAGTTTATAGTTACATTAGAAAGGCTGATGGCCTTTACGAGGACAAGTCAGATTTATTTGTTGTTTCTTAAATTCTTAAATACCTTTCTAAAAGACAAAAAAATATATATAAATGTTCTTGTGTGTTGTTTGAGGAAAACAACACACAACCAGTACTGTTCACTGACATATTAGTATAGCATTTTGTCACCCTTAAAATAATTTACAATGGTGGCTTGATACCATTTTGGGAATTTAATAGACTGGGAAGTTGGGTTGAAAGTCAAATCATTTTGGAATTTAAACATTTGTGGGTACAGTACTTTAAAAATATTTGTTTAGAAAAAACTAAATTGTAATTTTCGAGGGAAGTGAAGCCCTAAGTTTCTCACCTTTACAGAGCTGGTTAATCATTGGGTGAAGATGATGTGGATGTCAGTTTAGTGATTAGACACAGAAATGATTGGACATAGTCTTCCTTATCTGTTGTAGGGGTTTCTAAACCTATACAACCTACTGGCATGCAATTCTGGTGTTGTACACATTTGGTGCCCTTTCTTTCCACTTCATTACATTAAGGATTCAATACCTCCTGCAGTGACAATGAATGCTGGTACTGCACATAGAGGTTTTGAATAGTCTAATATGCCGTTGTTCAGGTATAGATTTTGAGCCTGTTTAGATTGATGAGGAAGTTAAATTGAGAAATTTATTTGTAGAAAGATTTTCTATGAGTCTCTTTCTTCTTTTGTTGGTGTAAATGTCAGTGGCATGACATAATTGGTCTGCAATTAAACCTGAAGCCATTAATATAAATTTTTCTATTTAGTCATTTTCAATACCTTATGTTGCCAGTTACTTTTTGATATACCTGTAGAAAAGATTAATAAGTGACTGAATGCTTGAGAGGTTATGCCGTAACACCCCTATTGTTCCTGTTGTAATTGAAATTTAAGCCGTTTAAGTCCAGTGAATAACCTCAAATGGTACAAAGGTAAGCAGTAAACTGCCCAAGGGGATTAAGGAAGATTCTGGATTTCCTGCAGCAATTGAAGTAAATGAAGCCTTGAAAGTTAATGCGTTTAGCTCACTTGGTAGAGCTGCTGCCCCATGTTGAGGCTACAGTCCTCAGCAGGCGGCCCCGGTTCGAATCCCGAATCAGGCAGCCCCTTCCTGCATGTCATTCCCCCTCTCTGCCTCCCTATTTCCTGTCTATCCCTATTCACTGTACTATCATTAAAGGCAATAAAAAGCCCCCAAAATATAATTTAAAAAATGCATACAATTCCTACATTGATGATTCCAAACCCAATACTGTTGAAACAATTTTACTACAGCCTCTAATGCATTATAGGATTATGGACTGCAGCAAGTAATCCAGTACATTGCATCAGACCGGTGACAAAAAGGTAACAAAAGTCAGACTGATTGGTCATTTAGCGAGATGATCAAAATATCTGAGGAAAAGTACGAGATCGCTTAAACCCCATGGAGTTACTTTGGGTAAACTGAACAGAAACTGGAAGCAATGTAACCTGCAAGTATGTAGTGTAGATACAATTCACAAGTATACCATCATTGTTAGTTTGAGGCACCATCCACCGGAGAGGAAATAATTTATTGATTTAATACTGTAGTAGCCTATGATTAGTCTAATGTCAAAAGCAATGACTTCTCAACTTAATAGATCTCCAGTCTCCACTTTGAAAGACCATAACAGGACAACAACTGTGTTTAGGTAAAGAGATTTAGGAATGATAGGTGTAATGCAATGGTCATCAGCATGAAATAATAATGAGTTTTGCAATGATTGGAGATAATACAATACTGTTGTTCAGATACACCAATGACCATGCAACTGATGATTTTTATATGCGGGTGAGATTTGGTCATTGAATATTGTTATATATATTTCAACATCAACACCATCATGAGCAAAATGTTAGGACCCTGCCTTTTGTGAGTTGCACTGTAGCTGGAGACCCTTGGCCGGAGCCCAAGAGACGGATGCTGCAGTTGGTATTCTTTCATAGATATATTCTTTGATTAAGACCCTGGGTGGAGCATCCCTCAGGAATCGTATGGTAGTGGATTTGGGACTCAGCAGTTTCAGATTGGGTTAATTTAGTTAGCAGAGTTGGTCACTCTTGATTTCTTTGCTACATAGCTGTTGACCAAATGATCTCCCACCTCACCCCAACCAACCTCCCCCTTCCAAAAAAAAAAAAATGCTGATGAGAATAACAGATCATGTGTGTTGACAAAGAAAATGTTACTTGGAGCACATGGCACACAAAAGTGCGACTCCGACCGATTGCCCCCGTGGCCCTAATAACCACTATGGATGTCCTGTACATTCTAGCTGAAGCATTTTATTATTTATAGTAAGTGATACAATTCATTAGCTCATCAGTTACTCATTTCACTCTTATTTGTTCACAGCTGTTTATGTGGCATATCATTTATTATGCATATGTAAATAAGCTGTTCTGCATTCATTTCCACCAATTACTTTCGCATTGGGTGGTAATTAGAATTGATGATGAGATGTCACCCTTTGCAGTCACCCTCTGTTTTCAGAGATGGATTTGAACAAGGTTGATGAAATTACTTGAAGTGTGCTATGAGACAGTACTGATATATAAGTTTGCATGCAATGCTAAAAACAAATAGGGGTATGGCCACAGAGTACATGGTTAACAGTTTCCCATATTGGCTGGTGGCTCACAGATGAACTGAGACTGACTTGGCAGTCAAATTCATTGAGTCAGGATCATATCACGCTCATATGACCTGTACTGGACAAGCTCATTCAGGGTACGATGGTGTCTAATCATAGGGGAAGAGCTTGAGTTAATGATAACCTTATATAAGCTAAAGGACCTCCCGTCATTTAAGCTAATTAGCACATATTACTATTCCTTTAACACTGTCTACTTTATCAGTTATGTGACCTTTTCAAACATGGTGTGACGGAGGGTGATCTTCTTACATTAAGATGGAGACACAGGGCTCAATTTTAACGATCCAAAGAACATGATCACAAGGGTTGTTCTTGGTTTTTTCTACTGTTAAATAGAAATTGAAGGTGTGCCGTTTGGCTCAGTAGGTAGAGCAGACGTCCCATGTGCAGAAGCTGTGGTCCTCTCTGTTGCTGGCTAGTGGTTCAAATTCTGAGTTGGTTGGCCCTTTACTGTGTGTCATTCCCCTCTCTCTTTGGCTCCCCATTTTGTCAATTGGTGGCAAAAAGCCCCCAAAAATATACTTTAAAAAAAGAAATTGAAAAAAGAAAAGTCACTAGAGGGAAAGGGCTGTTGCTTACTTACTCATGGAAGTTTTTTGGATGTTATATTCAGGAGTGTAAATTACAGTAGACATGGACGATATTGATAATTATCAAAAACAAACAAAAAAAAGATGTGCTGTTTTTATGCTTTTGCTTAATGACCTACTTTTAATAAAGAACACAGAAACACTAAATTCAAATTCAACTCTGTATACAACCACCATAACTGAAAGTTGTAAAAGAAAAAGAAATCAACTAAAGTGAACTGACTGATGTCACCCTGGTTCAGCATAGCATGGGCTTTACAATACATCAGCTAGTCTGAAGTTTGTTTATCTGGAACTGACCAACTCACTCAACAGTCCTCCACATAAGCAGGCTCGGTGACGCACTGTAGCACCCCTGATCAAAACAGCTGATAGGCGGAGTGATACAGTAGCCTACCTACGTATGTGCAGGAATGCTGACTGTTTGTTAGTTCCAGATTAACAAACTTCTTCTATCTTCTATTCTTTTTATCTCACGCATCTATCAATCAGTATAAATTGTTATCAAATTATCATCCAGGCCTAAACAATCAAGTATTTCATAGCAGACAAATTTAGGTGATGAACTGAGAACACTGTCAAGGATTCTGCTGTGGAGAGTTATGCACGCTCCTGCACTGGCTTGGCTGATGGCTGCAGTTACCCTAACGGCCACAACGGCTGCCTATTGCTAATTAGTCTTATTTCTTGATCCTGCCCCAAGTTCCTTTAAGTCTGATTGTATTGTGTGTCTGCTGTGCATATATTTGCACCTATTGTTATCTTGACAATGCACCAAATAGCAGTGAAATAGTGCATCTCAGACCAGTTTTATCTTGTAATAACAAATGACACACCCATAGGTGTACAGATAAGGGCCAGTGTTTTATCCTATTTAAAGGTCCCATATTATGCTGTTTTTCAACCATTTCACATTGGTCTAAGTTGTCCAACCACATTGTATTCATAGTGTCCCCAAATCAATCTGCAGCTCTAAATCTAATCAATCTAAAAGTATTTCTCCAGAGCTCTCCTGAGAACAAGCCTGTTCTGTATATTGGGAAAGTTCATTATGTCCAATGAAATAGTTGCCTTTTTTCTTTTTCAAGACAAGAAATGTTCTCATACCTTGACAGTTTCGGTGTTTTCTTCCACCTTCCTCAGAATTGTCACCGTGATATCAGACGGCCACAGCTGCAGCCATCACAGAGGTGGACTCTAATGCTTGGGTTGATAAATTGTGCCAGGAGATGAAATTTGGGATTAATTGGTTTCCCATTAGAAGTGAGAGAAAATACCAAATATGTCACTGTTACGTGGTTTTAATCCGCCTTGACCAATGTGGTGTATGTGAGCTCTTCCATAAACTATACACAGTTCCCAAAAACCCTGTTGCTTCCAGCCTAAACTGCTGTACATCCTGGTAGAAATGTATAAAAGAGTATAAAAATAAAAATGCAAAAGAGTTTTAACACTAAACATTCACACCTTAACAGGCATTATTGTATTCTTCAACACGCTGGTGTAATGGAGGGCCGAGGGTATAGCCACAGTCATGAGGGACCATGAGAAGTGACGACGTGGCGGTTAGCGGTACTGAAGTTAAACTCACTCACCAATAAAAGATGCAAAACCACTTGCCAAGTGGTCATTGACCTCTTGGCAAAACACATTGCATTGTCACCTGCCGTGCGGGAGACCTGGATTTCGAAACCCGCTCAGGGCAGGTCACAGAACAACACATTTGTTTCCACGACACGACATCGGTCACACTGGCATGGATAGGAAATGCTGAGGTCAGCTTGTGTGCTCAAGAACTGGTATCAGCAGATCCAACCAAACTGAGCCCCATGTATAATGTTTGGTTGCATTATATCAGCCAGTCACCACACTTGCACTTTCTGTACTTTCTTCCACAGTAAAAGCTAATATAATTACAATCATTTGGCTGAAGTTAGACATAATGTAAAAGTGAAGAAAGCCACATATATTTGTTAGTGTCAGCAGCACATGGCTATTTTCTGAACGACATGCTTTCCAGTGCAGAAACAAAGCCTGGTACATTTTGGCCAACACAATCAAAGAGGTTGTTCATCCATTATTATAGAGAGACTGGTTAGAGGCATATTGTTGTTTTAGTAAATTCAAAACATGTTGTCCTTATAACAAGGAACTAATTTGTTTCCTGTTGCTGCTGGAATGACTTAATAATCTGAAACCTAACTGATTCTAACTGCTGAATGTTTTACCAAACCTGCTCATTCTTATTTTTTTCCAGTTGCACTGCTCTTCGCTGCCTATTAATAACTTCTCTCCTTAGGTTTAAATGTTTACTGACCCCTGATGATTTATCTAATGACAAAATTTTCCAAGGACTTTATCAACATTCACAAAATGGACAATGTTTTGAACTGACATGGTGTTTATTTACACAATTTTATGCATTTGTGAATATTCTTGCACTTACAGTTGTAAGAAACAGTGTCTCATGTTGTTTTGATCATTTCGGCCAGAATATTTTCCGTCAGTTAAAGTCATAATGCCTATACATTTGGATGTTTAATGTAATATGATTATTCATTATGTACTTTTCTATATAGTATCTGTGGAATTATCTAACTGAAAACACCCCATTATTTTCTTTATGCATATGCTGTTGACAGCCTTCCAACACATTGAGCAACAATGTAACATCACCCACCAGACATTATAATGTACCCTGTCCAATTGTTATTTGGCTACATCTCACATCAGTCACAGACTGCTTTTCTTCTGAAAGGCATTTTCCAATATCTAATCTCATGTTAAATCAGTCTGTCATTATGTCAGTGCACCTACCGCAGCACTGCTCTGATTGCATGTCAGTGGCATGTAATTGCTGCAGAGAATCTACTGGCCAATCAGCAAACAGTGGGAGTGGCGGAGAACAGTGACGTTGAGGTTATTTTAAAGAGGAGAAGAGAACTATGCAAGTCTGGTCGCTTTTCTAACCCTCCTCTTGGCCATGTGCATTTGTTTTTAATGAAGCTGGCAAAAAACAATCCATGGAGCAGTTGATAACATTATATAACATACAATGTTATGACGTGGTGTATATTTGTGTAGTCTTAACTGTCATAAACAAAAGATTGCAGGTTTCAGAGTGCTTTTGTGTCACGGTGCGCAGAGACGAGTGCTGGGACACCGGAGTGGTGGCCATGCAGATACTACACTGATGTTGCAAGGTTGTTTTCAGCAATGAGATGCCAGGTGGAAGGCATATAGCCATGTTGCCGCACGAGTTCACCCAAATAAGGAAAACAAGTTATCGAGCGGGCGGTGTGTGTGTCTCAGACGTTTGATTGACAGCTGATGGATCCAGAAGCATTGGCTGATGAATCGTGAGCAACATGATAAATAATTTGTGTGCTTACATTATGGAAAAGGGAGCCTTCTGCACACCCACTAAGCCAGTACAGGTGCGTCGGAGGGAGGAGCCGTCAGGCCGTGCGTAAAGTGGAAAAAAGAGCTCCCGCACACTGTCAAACACTTACCCCAGGTAGTATTACTACCCCACTTTCACCCTGGATTTACTCAAATAGATTTTTGCACAAAGTTTGGCCTACATCGTCTGATAGATGAGTTATTACACTAATGTTAAAACCCACAGTGGGCTCAAATTCAATTTTCTTTTCTGAATACCTTTAAGCGGTAAATTGGAAGTTGGAAGATGATATCTAGCACATGCTTTGCTCTGCCCATTGCAATAAGGGATGGCCATTGTTTACAAACTTTACAGCATAAGCAGCAACATCATTGATGTACGTCACAACCACACGTTTAGCAATTGGGTAAAGTCAGAACCAGTAGTTTCAACCTCAACAATGTATCCACCTAGCAGGAAGTAAACGTTTCTCAGTGCAGAGTGGCCAGTCTCGTTGCACAAATGAAGTGTAGACTGGTTAAGACCAAGCTAGACTCTTACTACTACTACTTGAAAGAATATATCACCATCATATACGAATTAAAAAATCTCCTCTAAGAAAACACAAATGCTCTTAGTTTGAACACTTAATTGGTTGATTAGCATGGGAAAATCCCACATCATATGGTGGCTATACTGTCGACTGGTATTTGCACCACTTAAAGGAGCTTGAAATACATAGTACAAATCTACACATTGTGTCATTTTCCTACTTCAGTGTAAACAAGGATAAATAGATCAGAAGGCAATGTAAATTACAAATAACGTAAAAAGCCTTTTTTCAGACTAACATAAATGATGACCCTTGATGTTTGTTGAGCTATTGCATAAGGAGGCTTTCTCCTTGAAGCAGTTGGATATGTATTTACATTAAATACTTGTGGTACTGTGGTGGTTGTGGTACTGTCTTAAACAATATGAGACGTGTTTCAATGCAGTCCATCTTTCTTTGCAATAATGTAAGGTTCAAGTGATGCAAGTCACATTAAATTAATAAAATAAACCCCATAAGGTATTTTAATGCACCATATCACCCTCAGGATCAGAGTCAGATTTCTCCAGTTAAACCCTGCTGACTTACCAAGGGGATCGTGAGGTACCATGATGCAAACTGTAGATACTTTTTGAATAAAGGAGATTATTAGGCACTAAGCGCATTGGCTGGTGAGAGGCATAATGCAGACAAGCCTTTCTCAGGGGACCAGATAGTGCACACGGAGATGATCAATGGTAGAGGTAGAGATAGTGGTGTTGTTTAGAGTGAGATTAAGAAGATTAACAGCAGTGGTTGTTTTCTTCATAGCTGTTAGGGCTTTTTAAACCCCAAATACTTCTTAAGTACCTCTAGGTTCAGGGAGGCGTTTTGCTTTATGGGCTGGCCCCACAAGACACACACACACACACAGAGAGAGAGAGTCTGTTAAAAAAAAATCACCTGAGGCAGGTGCAGAGCCTTTTAGTCACCTGACCCCCTTTAAGCCCATATTTAGCCAAGCTTACCTTCCTCTATGGAGCAACAAATCCTGGGGAGCAATTCTAAGTTGAGAGCATAGAGGGGGAAGCTGGGACACTCTCTAAAAATAAGGTTGTCTCAACAACACTGTTTAAAAGTCCTCAAGAGAAAGTCAAAAGTTGTAGGGGGTGGCACTTGCTCCACAGAGTTATTGTAGCAATCTTTTGTGCATTCTTGGATAAAAAAGCAGTGTTGATTTTTATTGTACTTAAGCGGAACTAACTTGCGGCTAACTTGCTAGAGCTAATGCTATGGTCTGTTTCTGTGTGTTTCTGACTTGTCAGAACAAAATGAGCAGCTGGGTGAAGTTTAACTTCCACAGGCTTCCTCTCCGCAGCCTGGACTCACTAAAGCTCCGGGTAGTTGAGCTAAAAAATTGACCCAAATGCGGAAGCAGAATGATTATTATCAGAATGAGCCGGGCAGCGGTTACAAAGATGGTGACGTAACATGGCGGAGTAATATGTTTTAGTGATGAGTTAGGCGTGCTGTCATGATGATCTGTCTTGTTGACCAATCAGATTGCTTGGTCGGAACTACTTGTTGTATAATTTTACTTTAAATTGTACTTTTGAACTGGTGTATTATTTTGAGAAGGGACTTCTTGTTGGCGGCAAAAATACGCTGATTATGTCCCTCATTGACACTGCCTGTGTCTGGATGCAGTGCGAGGCGCCAGTGTCTCTCAGTGGGGGGGAGCAGAGTCCTGACTGAGAGTTTGAATTTGTGTTTAATTAATTGGTTAAAAAGGAAACAATTAAAGGCATTGAGGATGGCTGTAATCCAGACTGTCCCGCCGGCCAGCGTCAGCTTTTTCATCACATTTTTACAGAGATTTTGTTTAGTTTGTGTTGTCAGTACTTCTTAAATTACGTTCTTGTTACAAATTAATCACAAAATAAAAGGTCATCAACAAAAAGTTTTAGTTGATGAAATTAACACTGTGTAGGATAAAGAAAAAGGCATTAAGAGCTTATATATGGGGTGTATTATAGAGATAGAGAATAACGCAGTATTGATTGGGGAATGTGAATCATTGCCAAATAGTTTAAGGGCTTTCATCACTTAAAGATAGATGGGGTAGATCTCCTCTTGACTGCAAACAATCTCAAGGACTATGATTGATAAAGACATTTCTCTATACAGCAGATCAGCTCAAATAATTAAGATTTAAGGGTGTGCGTGTCAAAAGTCATTATCATGAAGTGGTTTTATTTATCCTTATGTGAAATAGCATCTACTCTATCATCGCTTACATTTTAATGATGGGACTCCCTTTCATATCTCAGCTCAGCAGTAATGTCTTGCCCTAATCAGCCTTAAATTGTCAACTTGACTTGATTTAACTAGGCCATAATGAAAAATCTGCCTTTAGAATGACAGTAGCCATCCATTAGCCTTTCCATTTCAGCTTTACGTGGCCTCTCAACACCTCCCATGGACTGTCCAAGTTGGAAGAGACTGGATTGTGTGATGACAAAAACATATATTTTCCTGGACAGAATATTGGTTTTTCATCACTCATATGTTGGATTCAGGAAAAAGCCAGGATGTTATTTTGAAGGTTTAACTCAAAAGGTTGTTTGAAAGAGGTCACTAATGGGCTTGGGTGACAGTTTTGACTTCATGAAATCAAAGAGTGAGGGCAAAGTGTAAATGGATCATTTACACAAAGGAAAGGGTACTTGTGCTAACCAAGCATCAGTCAGGTCTCTATTTCCCTCATGTCTGTGAGTGATTATTGCGGAATAAAAGTAAAATGAAAGCAGAACTATTTCCAGTTCAGGAATATCATAAACATGTTACAATGTGTTTATTAATATAGTCCTTATCTGTCATAAACAAGAGATTGCAGTTTACCCCCTGTTGAAGAGGGGGGGGTCAACTCAAAACACACAAAAAAACTGGGAAAGAATGAGAGAGAGGCAGAGACGAGTTGTTGTCCAGTGAAGGACGACGTTAAATTACTCTTGGAAGTGGAGGGAGTTGTTTGACCCACAGCACACGGCATTATAATCATGAGTTTTTATTTACTTATCCATGATGTAAAAAAAAAAGCTCTGAATGTGAGTAAGCAACAGCTGAGGAGCAAAGGCAGATAGAATTTTGCACAAAGGACAAATACTGCTGCACGGACCCCCCCATAACTCCGCGAAGGCATGGAGGACTTTGAAAATTCCCCCAGCCCTAAGTCAACATGAGGGTGAGTAGATAATGAGTGAAATTTGAATTTTTGGTGAACTATCCCTTTAAGCATGATAGAAGTGTGAGAGAGAAAGAGAGAGGTACTTATCTTGGATGAATAAATATGACGACTATAGGGATGTCCCGATCTGATATTGATATCTGCCCGATATCAGCCAAAAAAACGAATATCGGATTATATTGGACAGCATCTAAAATCTCTGATATAAACGCTCCAATATAAGCAGTCCATTGATCCGCTCCAGCACTTCTATCCTATATGAATAGGTGACTCTCGTTCACACTCCAACACAGTAGGTGGCGGTAATGCACCTTAATGTTGGTGCGCCACCTGCCAAAGAAGAAGAGCGCCTAGAAGAACGCTCAATCACTCGTTTGCATTGACTTCGTCGCCAGCGAGAAGACCAAAGATCCGGTGTGAACGCAGCTTTAGGAACTCAAATGAGTATTCAAGACCTGTGAAATAGAGTCCCACTTGATCTTTCAGTAGTGACACTGATAAGCAATTAACTAATTATACTTATTTACATTTGTATTCTATTGTGTCATTCAACAGTTTTTACATTTTGTCCTGGCTGCCTCAGAAGTTGTCTCAAATCCACCATCTACCATCTATCAACTATCACTATTATCTTTCTTTTTTTTTTATTACTGTATTTGTCTTGCTTTTCCTCTTTGTCTGGCTCTGAACTGTATTGCAGAACTGTTCCACTCAATCCTTTCTTACAGCCAGCTGAGGCTCCTGATGCTCCTGGCCTTTTCTTTGATGCCTCGTCCGTGATTATTCTTCTTTCACCTAAACACATTTTCCCTCCTCTTTAATGCATTTTCCTTACCTTAATACATTTATTTGACCCTGGACAGGCTGAGGCATGGGCTGTTTGAGCTCAACATATTGATTGTTGTGAGGAATTTGATGCCTAGATACTTGCTGTTCTCTCTCTTCTCTCCTCTCCCCTGCACCCCAGGGGAGTTTTAAATGGAAACGCGGTACTATGAATCACACAGCAGGGAGCTCCATGATTGATAGCATTGCTGACCATTTACTAGTCACTGTCTGGAGATAAGCCCGCAATTTATGGAGTATTGGAAATCCCTGCCACTGTTACATGCGGATTAGAGTGAGGAACAGCTCCCCCTGCACTGCCACTCGAGTCACCCACTCAAAAGCTGACATGTAAAACAAGAAGTCTGTTTTAAAACAATGTGTTTTCTTTTATACACTTTCTTTCTTTTGTAAGTTGAATGGAGAAATCAATGGAAAATAGTGTCTCTGTGATTTTGTGGTGTGCATCTTCATATGCTCTTACCTCTAACCCATTCTGAGTGATATACGTATCAGTAAAGCATTTGCTGACAAGCCACCAGGATTCATTCTCTGTAAAAATGTACAGCGCTCTTTGCTGTGAACATTTGTGTTCACAAAAGAAGCAGCACTCGGAATTCCCACATTGTGTGATGCTCAAGCCTCACAACAGATTGTGACCATTTCTTTACTCCAGAATGTGACCTGAATGGACAAAGCAGAGTCTGAGAGTAGGTGTTTACTTTACCTTTATCTCTGCCAGAGGTTCTGAAAGCTCCTCCGCAAACCAACATATTAAATACCATTGCCATTTTGTTCTAGACCATCTTGCAACAGAACTGAATCATCTTGAAAATGTACTGCACCATCCTGGTATTTTATGTGTTACATACACGTAAACGTGGTCCAAAGCTCTGAGCACTGCTAAAACAATGATGACCTATGGTCAATACTATGCCCAAATGGACTGTACGTGTCAAATGGAAGTTTTTGTTCTTGAAACCACCTTACTGACAGCACTTATTTACGTCTCAGAGGCCATGGTGTGTTTTTCAGCTCAAGGAGCAGGTTCCAGTTCTTATACATAAGCGCAAAAGACCTCCCCTGTTAAACCTGTTCTGAGGTGTTAGAAACTGTTTTCAGATTTATAGATATGTACATTTAAGACACCTCAAACATTGGTAACTAGATTCTATTTTAAACCAGATTTATCTATCTGACCACAGTTTTTACAACGAACAGTCCAGCATGCAGAGTTCAACTTTAATGTTTTATACCTCATGGTTTATATCTCAGACATGGTTTACAGACTGCAGCTTTTGAGAGCCACATTTTTATATACTTGATAAGCTTAGACGATGTGATAGAGAGAACTCAGAATTCAAGCATAGGCTGCAATTTTTATTTAGTTATTTACTTATCCTTGTATGTGTGTGGCAAGCAGCTGAAAGATCTCCCTTCGTTCTTCAGTACCACATAATGTTTTGTTTGTTTGGTTTACATCCTTATATTCCTGTAAACCACTTTGCATTTCCTTAATTGCATTTCTATAACTCTGTAAAGTGTTTTGATTGACCACAAATCTGGATGCTGCTTTACAAATGAACATGTCTTGCCTTGCTTATATCTCAGTTTTATTGGGTTGTGAGACCTCAACTTTTTTTTATTGTCTGAACATTTAAAAGAGGACTTCACTTTTTTCCTCTTAAGACGCAAAGAGAAGTCTATTGATTGACCTCTGCACCTTCAGCAACATACAGATCTTAGTTTTTTACTTCAGAGGTAGCTTACAGACCTCCATTTTTTAGGCATTTTGAGACTCAGAGATTTGCTCTATATTCATCAGGAGCACTTCATGCTCATTTTTGTACCTTTCAACCAGCTCCGAGACCTTAGCTTTCATACTTCTGATCAGGCTGCGGTTTCTCTTCCTCACAACAACCTTGCAGAAATCAGCCTTTACATCAAAAGCCAATACTAAGTGCCGGTGTAGGAAGTAGTGTGCCCTGTGTATGGCTAGATGGAAAGTAAGGATTTAGAGGAAAGGTCTGGGTGTGGTAAAACTGTCCACCCTGTCTGTTACAGCATAAATGCCTAAAAAAAACAAAAAACACCACGGATTAAAAAGCCAACTAGCAGTCAACAGCTTCTCACCTGCTTGCAGACATACTATGTAGCCTGGTGTCTTCATGTCAGAAATATAACATTCGCACCAACAACTCAAAAAGAGCTTGCACACCTAAGGCTAGATCAGGTACGATTTCCCAGATGTTTGAGAAACCTGGGTTTACAGACTTTAGGCTTTGAGATTTGATGCCTCAGCATCTTACAGAGCAGGACTCATTCTACCTCTGATCCCCAGATGCTCCAGAGAGCAGAGAGAGAAGGAGAACATTTCAGAACCAATTGTTTCTCATTTTGTTTCACCAAGCAGTTTAAATAATGGTGTGTTGTTCAGATTGACAGTCATGTCAGACTGACAGCCAGGAAGATGAATGATCAAAATCTCATCTTTGCTACACCTAAGCTGTTTCATCATATTAATATCGCTGCACTGTGACCAAACATCTGATCTGCATGTGTTGATATTCAACAAGTCATTTTACATCTACATCATCCTTGCTCATCACAGGCGGGTGCTATCTCTGTGGTGCTGGACCCATTATGGAACATGACTTAATTCTTCCTGACACAAAGCCAATTCAGGGAGTGATTGTTTCGTAGGTTCATCCTCTCTCCCCACGCAGCACGAGGGTGGCAGGGTAGTGGTGTTGGTGAGAGGCCTTGTATTAGGAGTGGAAAGACCACGACTGGGGGGGGAATAGCTGTGCAACCACAGTGCAGCCCATCACTTCTGCTCCCTGAGAGACTTATTACCGAGGCAGGCCAGGGCGAGAGCTGGTAATTAATTTGGAGAGAGCTGATATTGGTTTTGATGCACAAGAGACTGACAACGCTGGCTGTCTGGTGCATGTGCCTGTGTGCACGGTGTGTGTGTGTGTGTGTGTGTGTGTGTGGGAGAGAGAAACATTTTTTTCTGTGTGTATAACAACAGGAAAAACAGTTAAAGAGGAAGAGCAGTGGGAAGAAGAAGAGGAGACGAATGACAGAAGAGCCTTAGCTCTAACTTGCATCTAATGTCAACGCTCCTCTACAAAGACAGCCCATGGCGATGCATATTTATGTCCCCTGCCTCGTCCCCAGCCTCCCAGCTTCTCTGAATCTTTGCCTACTCATCTCTTGCTTATCTCTCTTTCTCTCTCCCTTTCACACCTATTCATGTTTGCAGCCATCGCTCCTCTCCTCTCTCTCTCTGGTGCCTCTCTTACCCTGTCATGAGTGTGTGTCATCCAAGCCAGCTTTTCTTTTTTAAATAATGACACTCTGTGTGGCAAATTATTAATGCTGCAGAATGGAAATAGGCTTGTTTTCCAGTGGTTCATCCATTCAGAAAGCTCCCGGACTGCATCTCAATGACACTATTACAGCACTAAGCGATTGTAGAGATTGAAGGGGGCACAGAATGTGCACTATACTCATGATAATCCACTGTTGGGTCACGACTGAAGACAAATTCAAGATTGTATTGAAATGGCTGAGGAAGACTGAGGAAATAAATTGGAAAAGACGAGACACATGGGGAAAAAAAGAACAGTTGACATGTTAAGATTGAAACTTGTCATATTTTGCCTGTGATTATGTAACCCTGGTAATTTCAAAAATCAATACACTGGCTCTCACATTGTCTTTTTGACTTTGTTACCACTGTTGTAAATATCTTTATGTAACACTCTCTGTTGGATTGGTCTACAATAGGAGAAGCAGTCAGGACGATTAGAGTCTGTCAAATCCCTAATCACTGGCAGACAATATTAAATTGACATTCACTGGTGTTGTATTTCACTTCACAAGGTTAAGAGAACAGAGACAGATCTCGTCATATTAATTTCACTGCAGTTTAGACCTACATATAATACATCAGTGGGGGGAAAATAAAACTCCCTCAGAAAAGGGAGGCTTGTTGTGAAAAACTGAAGTCCCTTTTATTCAATGCAAAGGTAATTTTACGTGTGGTCTCCTGTTTGTAAAAGTATCAGTTCCTTTTCCATTAAAGACAAACTATTCAGGATTTATCCTGTGGCTTTGCTACATTTTTACCCTAATTAAAAAGCTCTGGAGTAATTGTGATAGTTAACTACATGACTTGTGACGTTTTACGAGTGAGAATGGAGGAGAGTGGAGAATCAGTAGCCTAGAAGTATAAAATATACGGAGCAACAGGTAATTTAGCCAATCAGCGTCGTCGGATTTTATGCCTTTGGGGCGCAGAAAATATCGCCCCAAACCAAACATTTTGGCCTCCCGGCTCCCGTGGCAACCAGAAACCGAGGGGAAATTAACAGAGGAGCAGTCCTCGGTAGCAGGGTGGCCACGGAGTTTTCATTAGTTTCAAATCTGGTTCCCGTAGGCTATAATTTACTTTTTTTTTCAAAACAGTGAGGACAGATACCACACGGACATATTGGAGTTAGAGACCTATTTATCTGAACGGATTACAAAACATGAACTCTGAAGGGACACATGGACGGTGCTGTCAGCTAACGTTAGCCAAGCTAGGCAGGACTAGCAGCAGAGCCTCACAGCTGGATGAAGGACACAGTTTCACGGTGAGGAAATACAATGAACAAGTGGATAAAACTCTGTGGGCCGGTGGCGGGAGGCTGTTATGACGCGACAGGAGGCCGCGTAGTGTGTGAGAGGAGCACCGGAGCACCGTTAACCACGTCAGAGACGGCTCTCTCTTGATGCTCGGAGAGAACTTTTGGACTGTATGTTGTTGGTTCGTCCGCGGTGCGTTCACAGCTCGTCAGAGAGCGTTTTTATTAGTTCATCCAGCTTCTGGGACACTGGACTAGACACTGTTATTCCTGAGTGACACCAGGGGAAACTAATCAGCCAGGCTGTGACAGGACGTCTTCATCCAGCACTGTTTAATATGTTTCTGGGACACTGGATCAGCATGGTCAGACTAAAGACACTGTTATTTTTATTCCTGCCACCAGTGAAAGACTACTGTTTGTTCATTGTCATTTTCTGTCAAACTGCTGATTTATCAAAGGCAAATAAATAATTAATGTTTATCCCTAAAAATTGGTTTGGGGTTCTTTTATCAAGATGGTCCCACCTAGAATATTTTTCACCAGCCACCAGTGTTGTATATGTTAAATAATGTTATCCACTACTCCATGTATTGATTTTTCGCTGGCTTTGTTGTAAACAAATGCACACGGCCAGGCGGTGGGTTAGCAAAACAGCAGAAGAGTGACCGGACTCGCATAGTTCCTCTTTGAAGTTATAACACATGTTAACAGGTTGGGCTGAAAAGCATTCCCCCACCATCCAATATGGCTCAGGACTGAATAGTATGTTGATATATTAACACCTTGATGTTCATTGGATGTGTTTGTGTGACATGAGAAGATTATTCACTTTCAGTTGGTGTTCAAATGTCCACTAAACACAAGAGGAACATTACATTCACAGCTGTTTACATCTTTACATCCTGACAGCTCATATCTCTGAGTTGGAAAATTCACTTCTGAATTTAAACATGGTGACCTTCTGCAGACCTACACATTGGTGCTGGTACCCTGCCCTATAGGATTATACTGTATCAAACATTAACCCCTAACCACTGATATCTTTAAGTAACACTAATGCCAACCCTATAGTGTGTCTTCTGAAATGGGGTCTGTACAGCAAAAGGCTCAAATGACCTTTAGTCAAGTTTACAACAATATTGTAATAAGTACTGTACTGGACTCTGCTGAAAAGATCTCCATGTCCATTATGGATCCAATGATAAACCTATTGTTAAGCTCATTGAGCAGTCATGGTTTAGATCAGATAAGTATGTTATCAAAGTTAGAGGGCCTTCACTGTCATAATTACAACAATAAACACACAATCATGGGTAAAAAATAACAACAAATGGAAACAGTAAATTAGGAGAGAAAGAGTGAACACAGCTCCTTAGGTGGAATCAAACTGAAACAGACATCATGACCACAATATAAGGAAGAAATGAAGAGTTAACGGAGATAAAGCCAGGTAGAAATTCATTCTTTCATTCTCTCACTCCCCTTTTTTAGGGTACATGGATCCCAGCATGCATTGGGACAGAAGGACATTACCCAGGACAGGTCAGCAACTCATCACAAACTCATCTAACAAGTCATCTGTTGCAATTATTATTGTTTTTCTGTCTTTATTTCTTTATTCTTTTCTTAAATGTTTGACTGTGTTTCAATTCATTTATTTCATTTCTATTTTCAACTCAGACATTTCCTCAAACCATACCATTCACAATTCTAATTTGGTCCCCAAACTCTTTTTCACTCTCCCACCATTTCATTTTTCGTCTTTTATAAATTGTGCATCTAAGACAGGGCCCATGGTAGCAGCAAAACTAGGTCCTAGGCTTCAAATAGTAGCCCGTTGTGTCCCAGGGGCCCTCAGCCGAGGAAAGGCCAAGAGAAACAGAGAGAGAGAGACAGAGAGTAAGCACAAGAGAGTGAGAGATAGAGGGCAAATTGTTTGATGAAAATTAATATTTGTCATTTGGTGCAGCAGACAATACCTTGTGGACACATGCAGTACAACGGGCATTGTTCAAATCCATTTTCTTTTGAAGATATCACAGTGTACCTGTGTTTCCTGCACAGTCGGGAGAATTTTGGTGCTGAGGAGTATGTGTGATTGTACTGTATGTGTGTGCATGCAAGCACGCACAGACACACAGCCCTTTGCGTGTTTTCTTTGATGTGCTCTGGGACTGCTGGCTATTTCGCACTTGTTTTAATCCTTTACCAGGACCTTATTATTATGTCATGTGTGGTAGCTTCTGTAAGCTGTGTGTGTGTGCGTGTGACTGTGCGATTTAATGACCTTGACTAGGCAAATGCAAAAGAAACTGCCTCATTTCTTTGTCATCGTCTTTTCTCATTCTGCCACAAAACTGAAGTGATCTCCTTTGTGGCAAGGTCGCTTCTAGAAACTCACATCTTTTATTTGTGAAATTCAAAGTCATTAAGGTCGTAAGTGTTGTTGATGTCAGCATGCGACTTGAGGATCACATCAACAAATACTGTAACAACAAAAGTGTCTCGGCCAAAGTCCAATGAGAAACTGAATATAAGCGGTAGATTATACAAAGAAGCTCATACTGTAGCTCCATCATGTGGTTCCTATAACTTTAATTTCAATATATTTTTCATCTGACAGAAAATAGTCAGTTCTTCATTAAGCAACTTAACCATCTGAAAATCCAGGCACAGCAATATTAGGCCAAACAAAACCATTTGTATTTGTACTGTCTGCAGCTAAAGAACGTTTTACCCCCATTCAGCCAACATTAATACTGTTAATTATAGCAGCAAAAAGCCCTAAGTGTTCTACATCAGCATTCTTGTACTCCTTAATCAATAAAATAAATGAAAATAGGAACCCAAAAAGGAAAGAAAATAACAAATGACACATGGTAGCTTCCAGTCTGGGAAAGTTATGAATAAATGTCTCTTTGGTTATGTATTTGACTCAAGGGCTTTAGCAGACATACTAGCTGCTCCAGTACTGTCTCCATCCCTCATCTCTGATCCATCTGAGGAGCTCAGCATCCCATAATGCCAAGCTGCCTTTAAGTCTGTCCTTAAAGTAGTATAGGAGCCATTAAACAGAGGTTACCTTGGCGACCACAGCAGGCTCACTGGCAGCAGCAGGAGGGACTTCTTGCTCGTTCCACCTGACATTCATACAAGTCCCTCTGGCACACACACACACACAGCCACACACCAGCTCCTGCATGCGCTGATTATACACACTTCCTTGTACAGCCTGAGACACATGCACATGCAGCCAGATCAATGATGTGGATGATAACACACATAGCAGTCAGCCTTCACCTGTCCGCCTGGTCTTACATTATTAATAATGTGGCTGGAACTTTTTTTAACTGGATTCAGCAGGGGCCCAACACTGTTGCAGATTACAAAACATTCAGGCATTTTCTCCAGTAACAATGGGCACTTTTCACTGAAGGAAATTCTCATTTCTATTGTAAAATCCATTGTGTCACATGCCATCTAGTTGTCACTTCAATGTTAGATCCATTTTGTCATTTTGAGGGATGACAAGGGTGGACTGTTTATAAGGAAGCGTTGGAGGAAGAGTGTGACAGCACTGTCAACAGAACCGTTATGCGGATGCATATCCAATTTGATGCAAATTCTCATCCTTATACTGCTCTGTGTCATGTTCAATACATCTTATTGTCGGTCAGAAAATTGGATCATGGAATAATAATCTATACAGAAACATTTGCTGAAATAGCAAGACATTTTACAAGTTACCGTGAATTGGGGAAATGGAGAAAAACAAGGACAGACACAGATTGTCACTTACTGATGGATGAAAACCAGTGGTAAATCAAGACAACAATTGCTAGAACACATTTTAACCTTCATTTAGCGTAATGACACGACTCCCATCCACAGTGATTTGGCATTTTTCTGGAGTCTTTTGAGTTTTTTGTTGTTGCTTTTTTTTGTTTATGTCAGTTCTATTCAAGCTGGCGGGTATTGTTCATTTACACTGTAGGTCTTTTTCCACACAGTAACTAATACACTTCACAGACATGACAGGGTTGTGAGTAGATTAGAGTATTCTATTAAAAACAGCATGCATCAGGCAAAGGCATCTGACCTATGGAACATGGACTGATCCATAAGGACTATGTTTGCATTAAAACCATGAATACTGCAGGCTATAGAAGTGCACACTGAGGGTCCTTGAACCATGAATCCCTCATACAGTGTGAAATAAGGAGAAGATGGTTCTGTGCAAGTTTTAAAAGTGACTGTTTCAACTTGAACAAAAAGTCTCATGGTCATCCTGAGGGTTCTTGACTCCTCGCTCTAAACAAAGGGGAAGAAAATCCACAGGCCTTAGCTTTGAATGAAGCTAACATGACACTGGAGCAGCCTGAGTGAACTGATATGTCCCAATTGTGTCTCAACAGAAAGAGCTGCACTGGGAAGGGATGCATCTTATCATCACATGTTGATGGACAGTCCTCCTGGTGAATTATGCGTCTCAATGATTTTATGACTTTTTAATGTTCACTATCAATGTCAAGTGAATGGAACAGAGCTGAATGATTTTTTGAAACTGGATACAGGGACATCACCTTTCAGATAGAGTATGCAGCTGTTGAGAATCCTTTACAACTTGTGAAAGCTCTTTAATTTCAATAAGACTTGTAGAGAGAGAGAGAGACCTTAATTAAATTGTTCTACTGTACATTGAAAATACATCTGTAATAACAGAAAGGGGATTTGGCCATCCAGCTGCATCATGGCAGAGGCTTACCAGTGTTGTAAAGGCTTAGCTGTGATTTCGATCATACACACATATTGGAAGCACACTGTGCAGTAGCGTAGTGTTAAATTGTGTACAAGTCGACTGTTGCAGTATGACAGTGTGGTAGTTGTGTTGCTGCAGTAAGTTATTATTTTTGAAGGCCATGTCAGCCCTATGATATTATCGTGTTAATTGGACATGTAACAGTGCTGAGAGGCTGGGCACTGCCATGTTTCACAAAGCTGAGATCATGATGACAGGCCACTGATGCCTTGGACCAAGACCTGTCTGACAGCCAGTGCAAATTAACATCATTGTTATGGTTTAATAGTACGATAATTTTAGGCATGTTTGTGCGCATGTGTTTTTGTATGTGGAGTTGGGTGAGTGTTGTGGTTTAGCAGGTTGACTGGGGTCACTGCTCTCGGTCAAGGTCTGACTGGGTGAGTGGATAACATGATTTTTACTACTGCATTTGAGGATGTCACCATCTAATTAGTGCTTCAACGTTGCACTGAAATAGCAAGAGAGAATCATCAGCAGACCCTGTAGAACTAACTACACATAACGTGCAATTTTTAGCTCATTGTCTTGGTTCTCCAGCCAATTACTATACTCTCACATCAGCCTTATTTTCAGATGCATCAGCAGCTGTTTCCAGCTCCAGAAAAATCAACCATTCCTAAACAAGCAGAAAGTATGTTACTCAGCTGTTATACAGTGGAGCCTTCAGCAGCTAAAGGCTGAATGTGAATGAATATTTGGGTTTCTGAATCCAGTTGACGAGAGACACAGTTTCTCAGTGTTCACTGAATGTTAGTGCCGCATATCTGCTTGATCTATTAAGTATTTGTGAGCACCTTAAAGGGATGTAAATACCCTAAGGCCTAAACAGTGTAAGATCTGTCCACGCCCATTATACACTGCTGTAGCGATGTGGGGACAGACAGAACTACTGCATAACAGGAGCAATTAAAAAGAAAATCTTGTGATTCATTCTTTTAGACCTAAAATATTAGAAAACTATAGCCCCAGGTTGAATTTGCCTGGAATTGTCCTTTAAATTTGGACATGTCTGCTATGTGGCATGGATCTTAGACCACCAATGGTTATACTTGTAGTTGAAAATCTTGTCAAACCTGTAGAGGAGTGTGGGCATGCATCAGTGTAAGGGCCAGAATCAGCTGGGGGGTACACTACCGTTCATTCACAGAGGAACCGCAGGAAGACTGATGAGCCAGTGATGCACCTACAGTACATCTTCATTTTTCAGCCTGAGTCATGCAGGGTAATGACATAGTGAATTTATTAACAATATCAATGTTTTGACCTCATTGGATCATCATCAGCTCTTTAGAATGTCTTATTCTGACTCAGTGGGCTTGAACTGATGTTAGACTTGAGAGATTCACTTTTTTTCTCACATTCAAAGTGTTTTTCTAACACTGTGTTCTCAGGTTTGTGTTGGAAGGTGTCAGGTGGACAAAAGAATACATTTCTTCCAAGTACTCTGTCAATCAGTTTACAATTTCTTCAATTTATGAAGTGACCTTGATGTCTTGAAATGCAAATACCTGCTCTATTCATCTTGATTAGATATCCTGCCAGTAGAACTATAGGTGGAGCAGATGGAAACAGGCAATAGTCTGAAATTAAATTTGTGCTCTGAACGGTTAAGAGGTAGAGGTTATATGTTTAGTCTTGTTGTATATCACTAGAAATTTGATTTTACTGATTAAAAATGTTGTTTGCTGGTGGTATTGTATACTTTTTGTCTTTTGGTCTGGAGGTTCAGTTTTGTATTCTGACATGATTGTAATACCCTTTAAAGGTTTAGATTGGGTTTGCTGAAGAAATGTTGGTTTTAGCTAACCGGTATGTGTACACAGTTGTGCCTCAAGTAAAAATACCATGTCATACAATCTTTTTACAGTTAGTTTCTTGCAGTAGTCTGGTAAAACCCTGTGTTAAAGAAGATACATTATGTCTGTGCCACTGCTCCTGATGTTCTGCTGAAAAGTGTGAAAGGAACAGAAGTAGAACTTTGATTAATTTGGTTTCACAGCCTTCATGGTGTTGCCTTGAAATCCCTTGTGCGTCAACAATGGACTGGTTTGTGGTTTATGCCTGAGCAGACCCTTTTCCCTTCTGAGACCACTGTCAGTTAACAATCAACACTTCATCATGTCACCCTCTAGTAACATGATGACTATGAGACGTGACTGTTCACTCATGCTAAGCTCCGACTATGTGACTGCAGTGGTGTCAGATCTCTGTGCAGTTCATGCTATACAACTTTCTGACTTGTGGTCAGCCTTGAAGCCATGAACAGTTCATAGTATAAAACTGAGCAGTTACAAGGAGTCACACACTTTCATCCCACATGTTTATGTGAAATATCTTGTTGGAACATGCAACAGGTTCTAGAATGACGTCAAAATCTGGCTTAAAACCATGTAGTCTGACCTTACTGGCCAATATGGTCTAATATATTAGCCTACACATAACGGACTATTGTTACATGATGATCGGCTTAATTTGTGCCATGTATCACTGACCATTACATTTTGGCTTATTGGAGTCTTTCTCCCGGTGATGATCCAGTTCGGAGGATCAGACCGTTGGGAGTGGTTGTCAAAACCACAAATATAACCTCTTGTGGGTCAACACAAACATGACCCCAATTATTATAAGCAAGGATGATTCTCCCTGATGCACTGCAAATAAGAATTTGAAGCAAAATGAAGACTGTGTTCACTAGCCCTAACCATATTCGCCCCCAACCCAAAAATCTACAATTTATGCCCTGCAGGTTCTAAACCTAGTATGACACAATTTAGACAGGGTTGAATAGCACTGCTGTATTTCTGCTTATCCCATATCTAAGTACATAAATATTGTGCACATTTTGTTATGCAAAAATGGTATTAGGAGACCAGCGTCTATTTGAGACTCAGCTTTTATTTGAGAATTTATGGTGAGTTTAATTTTAGGGGCAGACACAGTAATTACCAATATTACAGTGTCAACCACCAAACAGTACAGCTATATCAAATGAAGACAAAATGAAAAGAATGATAAATAATTAACATTCATAAACAATAAATTAATTTGTATGACAGAATTTCTGAATCAGTTAGTACCTAGTAAACATCGAAGTGTCAGGGTTTACAGAAATTGACTGCATACTTTTATTGTTCTGTTTGTGTTGCATTTATGGGGGATGTTAAGACTCCTGGCAACGTAAAAGTGAGACAAACAGAATATACAAAATACAATTTCAAAGACAGCAATTACAATAGTCTGAACATTTCAGTTCTTTGTTTTCAGTTGTCCTACAAAGGCCAGGTGTCTCTGGGTATGTCTGTTGTCAAATCTCTGGTTCAGTAACTTGCTCCATTCACACGTTGGCTCAGTCGAACATTAAATTGACTTTGTACTCAGTAGCTGGCAGGGCAAAGTCCATTCAATATCCAGTCCAACTGATGTGGACATGCAGTTGCACCCTGACATCCTCTTGTTAATATCTAGATAATCTCAGGGTTTAACCACCACACCCCTCCACTACACACACACTTACACCCTTACACTTTACTTTGACATTACTGTTATGGATGTTTGCATGGGGTAGAATCTGTTGGAAACATCTGTAGCTAATGCAGGATTTACACAAACATTATGATCATAGGCTACAGGCTAAATGATAACACCTGTAGATATCAATAGAATTTAAACAGTGAAGTGTGGAGTGCAGAGTTACACATCGGGGAGTGTAGTTAGTGACTTTGTAAATAGACTTTGCAATGACATGGGTTCAAATCCCAGCCCTTTGCTGTCCTCCACCTTACTCTCTTACCAGTAAAGAAGTCCCATAAGAAGCCCCCCAAAAACTTAAAAACTCTCTCTGCTTTTCCCTTCCTTTCTGCACTATTACATTCTTTTTTATCCTTCATTCACAATGAGGAGAATGACTCTGCCATTAATCTTAGCACTTTCCAATTTCCAAGGTCCCCTGACCTGTTGCTGATGTCATCATAACAATACAGGCACAGCAACAAAGGTAAATGAAATACAACTTTACTTCTTTGCAAATAAAACAAAACCTCTGCCTTATTGTTTGTGTTTCAGGACACATCCAAGCAGACAGTGTATTTTATTTGAAAAAAAAAGGGGAAAAAACAACAAAAAACAGCAAATGCCAGATGCTACAGTTGTTAGGGCTATGGGGGGGCCCCCTGGTTGGAGGCTCCACGGTCACCAACCCCATTGGCTCAGTGGTTAATCCATGCTTGGACATGAAACTTCATGTTCACTGGTGACCTAATTCAATTTGGTTTGTTATGATAAAACCTAAAAATCTGAGTGTTAATCACAATGCGATTAATTAAAAAGAAATAACCAGTAGGTGGCGGTAAGGCACCTTCAAGTTGGTTGCCACTCGCCAATAAACTCCAAAAGAGGAAGAAGGAAAATGTAAAATACCCATAGATCTGTTATTGTCATTTATTCCAATTCTGCTGCTTCTCTCCAGACGTGACCACACACAGAGGTGTGTTTGTGTGTGAGTGAGTTACTATGGTTACTGCAATGCTCCTGTCCCCCGTATATCTGCAGCTGGTTTTGCATGGGCCTTTATGAAACATGAAACTACAGCCCTGCACATGTCACACCAACGTGTATTTGTAGAAGGATGTTGTTGTGGATGCTACAGAAAACCTATGTTTTTGCTCCTCGTGTTCCTACACTAAAGAAATTGTTTTTCTTGTCACCAAACAGTGATGCTCTCTCTCTCTCTCTTTTAAATACCACCCGGTATTGTGGATGTTTCCATTCCTATTGCCGTTATTTCGAGCAAAAAAGAAAAAATGCGATTAATCTCAGTTAATCATGATTAAACATTTTAATCGTTTGACAGCATGTCCATGTGGTTTTATGAGCTGTTCCCTCAGTTGCCATCCAATGATGTTACTAGTTTTCAAATTTGCATAATACTTGTGAAACCAACCGTTCTGAACAGGGCTGTTTTGAGCAGATGAAAAGAGTGATGTGATGTTTGATCCTTGGGGTATTTTTTCTGCAGCATGTCACAGACATATCTTTAAGGCCTAGTCCACATGAGCCCGGGTATTTTTGAAACCGAAGTTTTGTTCCGTGTCCCCACGAGTGGGGTAATAAAAATACTCGCAACGGTGGAATCCGCTAATAACAAGCTAACATCTAGAAAAAGAGTGACTGAACTCATGCTGCACTGTCACTTCAGTTATTTATCACATTACAGTCTCTGAGGCTCAAGTATCCCCCTGAAAAATATATCTCGTACTCCATTTTGTGAAGCAAACCGACAACTTGGACTCAAGTGTCCCTCTATTCTGTGTGATTGCTCTTCACTGAGGGCAGGGAATCTGACATTGCAGCTCTCAGCACTGCTCAATTGTGTTTCAAACTGAAAAATGACACACAGGTTAATAAGTAAGATTTAAAAACCCCAACAAGTTTCATATCAGACCTCTTTTTTTAGTATGACTCTGGTGAGTTCCATCAAGCAAAACTCCACTATGTCTGTTCATCTCTGCCAGACAGTTATTGTTATTAACACTAGGCTTCACAGTTTGCATAGCACTTATGGTAAGTGAAATGCTCCAACAATGTGAAAGCCAAGTATTCATGTTGCTAGCGGCAAAATCTCTTGATAATGTCAGGCTATGAAATTGGAAAGAATGGTGTGAGTAAAAAAGTAGCATGTAACATTATAATTTGTGACCTTTAATCATGCAATTGAAAGACAAGCTTCTGACAATCTATGAAGGTGACCAGATACACCTTTCAATAGTTGTCTTCATTTGCCACACATCACCTTGTTTCACTTCTGAATTGTGAATAGCCCTCACCTCATCTTTTCATGCCATCAATCTATGTTTTTCCCTTTATATCTACACTAACTGTACAGTATATGTATTGTATACCAAGCCCTAACACAATGCCTCTGAGTGCTTGATAATACTTGCTGATAAATAGGTTACCATCTCTCTTTTATTGTGCATGCATTGCATTGAAATCACATTCCCACATGTCTAACCTTCAGTTCTTTACATTATACACATTGCAGTGTACTCAACTCAGGTGAGGAGAATATATCAATGTAATATATGTTAATATGAGTTAATGCAGTGTTTCTCTGTTTTGTTCATGAAAAAAATCCCACGGCACACCACTAACGAAAAATGTTACAAAATGGCATAATGCAGCCTAATACAGTAAATCTAATACAAATTTTGTCTCTTACAGTGTATTTAGTTTATTCTGACGGACAACGCAAGATCATTGTGCAGGTTTCTGCCACTACACCCACTGACATAAAAGAGTCCTATTTTATTAGCCAACTCTGTCAGACAGTCACTATTGCAGATACAGATGCTCAGCCATGACAAATTATTTTTAGGAGCTAAATAATATTTTTTTGGACTTATGCTCACAACAATCTGTTAACCGATAACAAGAACTTTGGCCGTTTCTTTTTTTTTTTAGCTAGTCTATGTCAATCAACTCAACACGTGCCTTCAGCCATACTATTTCACAGCAAAGAGTTAAATGAGAGGACTTAGGCCCAATCCCATTTCTCTTTTATACCCCTACCCCTACCCCTACCCCTTGCCCCTCGCCCCTTGAAACGGAGCTACAAGGGGTAGGGGTAGAAAATCAACCCCTATGAATTGGGATACCCCTTCAACAATCACATACGTCATCACGTAGTCTTCACTGGGTAAGCTGATGCGCCGAGCTTTTGCCAGAAATCAAATAGCCTTGTACCATATAACTTAATAAATATAAGATAGAACTTAATGCAGGCTGATCGGTTCATTGTAAAACATTAATTTATTGATGTAAAGGATTTCTGCCACAGAACACCGGATGTCACTGACACAATGAAGTCTCTTTTCATTCAAAATTAATGCCAAGTCTGAATTGTTACAGTTTCATTAATGCAGATTTAAATGCTAAAAATCAGCCGGTGTAAACAAATTATTTTTAGGAGCTCCCAGGAAATAATGAAGACCGGCTGCTGCCTTTCCTTGGAGCTTCGACTCTCCGAAAAAAAACGTCACAAACAATCTAACCAGCCGTCATTTAACCGATAACACATTTGGGAAACATGAAAATGTTTTAAAATGACATAATAACAGCGCTGCAGTGAGAAATAAATCAGCTTTTCGTTTTACAGCCGGTTGCCGCCAGATGCATTCTGGGAAACTTTTCATACCCCTCCGTTTGGAGTGTGCCTCTGAAAAATCTCCGTTTCAATCAACTTTCCCAACCCCTCCGTCCTTCAGCCACCCCTACATTGAACAGCAAAAAGGGGAGTTAAATGAGAGGACTTACACTAATGCTGTGCGCTCCCTGTAATAGAAGGTCAGAACAAACTTCGAGTGCGACGCGTGTTTCGCCCTGTAAGGACGATGCGCTTAAAATAAAAAATAAAAAAGGAGGCTCCCCCGTCACTCTTGGGGTGAGCTAGAGGAGCCCTCTGCTGTTCTGGCGTGGATGTGCGGCAGCACAGCCAGATCAGTGTGTGTGTTTTATATCGGCAAGAAGAAAAAAAAACACACACACACACACACACATTGTCGATCATCCTTTTAATCGCCAATAGAAGACCGGCCTTGTCACAGACACTCGATGGAGAGTTGAATCTCATCCGTTAACGGTTATAATCGCTACAAGCGTTGGTTATCGGTCTGAAAAAAAAAAATGAAAATTTGCATCCCTAGTTTGGATCGATCAAGTTCAATTTGATAATTTTCCACGGCACACCTGACAAACTCTCACAACACACTAGTGCCGCTGCACAGTGGTTGAAAATCACAGAGTTAATGTATTCCATGTAGCAATTGCACTCACTTAGCACTTTATTAGGAACACCTGTTTATTCATGCTCCTGGGAACAGTCTCCAGAGTTTAATGAGAATGATACCAGAAACAAAACTCAGAGAGGTCACAGGAGAACAGTCAGGTTGAGGGGAACTAATAGAAAGGTCGCAGCAACTCGGACAACAACTCTTAAACTGTGGTGAGTTGGCGAGGTTTAGCTCAGTTGGTAGAGCGCCCGCCACATATGATGAGGCTATAGTCCTCGCTGCAGGCAGCCCCGGTTCGAGTCCAGCATCGGACGGCCCTATACTGCATGTCTTTCCCCCCCATCTCTGCCTCCTATTTCCTGTCTCCTCTCTACTATACTATCAATAAAGGCATGAAAAGCCCAAAAAAAAATAAAAAAATAAAAAAATAAACTGTGGTGAGTTGATACAACATCTCAGAATGTGCAATCAAACCTCGAGGCAGTGTGAATCCAACGTGCATTGTGTCAACAGTCCAAAATGGTTATGGTGGTGTAATGTTGGGAGGAGTGTTTTCTCAATGGTTGATGATCATGGTGTGAATGCCACAGCCTATGTATTGTTGCTGGCTCTGTACTTGCTTTTGCTGTACTTGCTACAGTTTACCACCATTTAATGGTTGTCTCCATCAGGATGTTGCACAAAGCAAAGGTTTCCATAACCCGATTTCATGCACAATGAATGATGCATTTAGTGAAGTCAAGTGACTTAAATGAACCCCCCAGTCACCAGATCTGATGCAGTGGTAAAGAGGAGGACAAAATGTAACAAGTTATCAAAAGAGATCCTGTAAAATCTAGGGTTTTGCCACTTTCTTAGAAACTAATAAGAGCCTTAGGAAAGACCTTTTCTTCTTTTATTTGGTTTATATCATGACCTAGCCATCTAGGAACTGAGTGAAACAAAGCAAGTACGTAAATTAACCAACACCTTTCTTCCCCTGAAGGTTTGTCTGAGAGGTCCACAGTTTCAGACTTTCAAACCCCTTCTCTATAAAATCGACACAGCAGATCTGTAGAATTGATGCAATGCAGTAATGTCAGCATTGGCCAAAAAAAAACCTGAATACCTACATGCATGAATTACTCCAATGGTGAAGGCATAAAAAGGCATGTGAGCAGGACCAGAGGAAATTGCCAACATTCAAGAGTGCTGCCTGTAACATCTTGTCGTTTTATGTCGCATACTATTCTCAAGTCAAATAAATGGAAGGCAGCTATGATCTTTCCACATCACTTGAGTGATATTTTCTGTTCAAATTCAACACAGTGGCTGTTGTTATATTGGGACAGTTTTTGAATATTGAATTTCAAAGCACAGCTGTCTCCCACTGAGCTTGAGCTGCACGAATCACATCAACAGTGTTTCGGTACTCACATCCCTCACTGTGCCCTCTGATAATGCTCCCAATTTAGCATCAGTCAGAGTGTTTTATCTTTAGTGACCAATCAAGCGGCATCAGTTTTCATTTTCAGCCATGTTGTAAAATTGTAAGATCTGTTTCAAAGAGTTAAACTCAGATATTCAGGGGTTTTATGTGATGAAAGACAGACAAAGTGTGGGAGAGAGAAAGTAAGGCAGGGATGAACACGTGAACCCCTTCTGTTTTGAAAGCTGCAACCTCATCTGATGAGTGCCACAGTACTGAGCAACATTACTGTCCAACTGGCGATGTGTTTCTGTGGTCTAAACTGAGGTCAGATGAACCCACTTTGATAAATCAAAGCACTTCATTGTTAAACTGAGTGCTTAGAAACAAAGAATTATCAAACAACAGGTTGACAATGTGATGAAGGTATCCATTTTGTTCACCTAGACCCTGTTGGCAGTTTAACTACTCTGGAAGACAAAGTGATGTTTTAGTTGAATAAAACACCAATCTGTGTCATGCATACCTGTCACTGCAAGTTCATACATTTTAAAACACACAAGGTCAAAAACTACTGACATGAAATGAAAGCCTGAGGGTTTCACCACGTGATTTGTGAGAATGGTAATTTTTTACTTTCACTGTTCAGGCTTTCTTTCCATGCCAGAAGAATTGTGATTATCACGACACTTGTCTGGGCAATGAATATGTCTTGAATTTCTTGATCTTAAATTGAGAGGCAACTGAGAATCTAAGATGACACGAACCTGAGCTCCATTATTTTTTGTTAATGTTAACCACTAACATCACTACCAGACAGCAGTAATAATGTGTTATTTTAATTCAACGAACAGGAACAACAAATTGCTTTTGCCTGTTGCCACAAGTAGACACTTTCTTGTCAGTGAGAGAGTGGTTGGAACAAAACAACAGGAAAAAGCATAGTTAAAGGGGAATTGCCTTTTTTTTTTCTTTTTTTTTTACAATGTGGACCTTATTTCTAGGATAAAATACGTTTATTTACTCACCCAGATAACTTTGGTGTCATTACGTCATTCCGACGAAATTGGATCCAGCGGAGAGCCGCATATATCCATATAATGCGAGCATACGGGGCAGTGCAATGCAGCCTCTAAATAACACATTATCTGCCATGAAACTCGTTCATTTCACCAAATATTTTGTTATGATACGCTAGTGCTATTCCCCTCTGAGACCAGAGTGACCTGTTATCAACACCCGGGGTCTGTAGGTTGACCTACTAACCTCTGACCTGGATGATATCATCGCTGAACACGGCGCGGCTTGTTGCTACTAGAGCACTGGAAAAGAGAGTAACGACACGCATTGGTCAAGTGGAAACGCCCCCTGTGGCGGGATATGGGTATTGCAAAACCGCCCAAGGACTGACATATCTGCATTGTTGATGAACGAGTAAGTGCCGTATTTGCAATGATTTAAGACATTTCTAGATCACCCACGTTAATAGCATAACCGTGGACCCTTTTACAGATAGATATTAACATATTGTGGCCATTAATTGCTGTGTTACGAATGCTTGTAACAGGGTCTTATTTTATGAAGTTCGTCAAAATTTGGTTATTGTGCTGCTGGCTTTTATTATTTAAATCTTTTTTTTATTATTTGGTCATGCAAGTTATTGTGCTGCTGGCTTTTATTATTTAAATCTTTTTTTTATTATTTGGTCATGCAAGTTATTGTGCTGCTGGCTTTTATTCTCTTAATCTTTGTTTGTTTATTTGGTTATTTTATTTCTATGCGAGGCGTTTTTTTCTGTCGTTTATTTTACAGCTGGTGGTTGCCTAGCAACGTGAACGCGTTCGCTCTGCCCCTTTCCGTGTTTGTGTATGAGAGACCGGTATGTATTGTAACCTTCTCTGTGTGTTTAAATAAATGCAGCAATACATCAAATACATTTGTTTTGTTTTTATAATATACCGATGTCCACCACATGTCTGTGTAGCTTAATGTGCTTTATGCACAGCACTACTGTACCAGCTGAATTTAAGACAGCTCCTTTATTTCCTGTCTTACATCTCACACCTGATTAATCCAGGTGTGTTATTTTTTTTATTCACAATGGTCAGACACACCTGGATTAATCAGTTTGTCCCATAATGTAAAACAGGAAATAAAAGCTGCAGGCATAGAGTCAGCATACATCAAATACAAAATAGCCGGGGCAATAAGTAATAAAACGTTTTTAAAAAACAGCTGTTCACATTAATGTTATGATCTACATTTTGAAATAAATACATTATAAGCATAACTTAATATGACTAAGGCACCTAAAAGCAAAAACACGTCAGTTTTCATCAATATACAAGCGAGTTGGCAAGACACATAATTGTAGTGAATGGGTTTCTTGGGCGGTTTTGCAATACCCATATCCTACCACTAGAGGGAGAATAAAGTTACCATGGGAGTCAATGGTGGTGTCGTTACTCTCTTTTCCAGTGCTCTAGTTGCTACTGCCAATGCTATGGTTTGTTTCTGCTTGTTTCCAACTTGTCAGAACAAAATGAGCAGCTGAGCGAAGTTCAGCTTCCACAGGCTTCCTCTCCACAGCCTGGACTCACTAAAGCTCCGGCTAGTTGCGCTAAAAAGGGACCCAAATGCCAAAGCCGAATGATTATCATCAGAATGAGCCGGGCAGCGGTCGGAGATGACATCATCCAGGTCAGAGGTTACAGACTCACCCCAGGTCACCCCAGACTCACAGCACCAGCGTATCATAACAAAATATTGGCGAAATGAACAAGTTTCGCGGCAGATAATGTGTTATTTAGAGTCTGCATTGCGCTGCCCCGTGTACTCGAATTATATGGATATACGCGGCTCTCGGCTGGATCCAATTTTGTCGGTACGACTTGTAATGACACCAAAGTTATCGGGGTGAGTAAATGATCGTATTTTATGCTAGAAATAAGGTCCAGATTGTAAAAAACGCCAAATCTCCTTTATGTCCTGTTAAAATGAAAGTTATGTCTTCATCATCCTCACAGAATATTTATTTTTATTTGGGGAAATGATCACCTTATTCAGATGTTCAACAGTTTCATATTTTTGATTTTGTCTTTTCTTGCAGGTGGAGAAGATTTCTCATCGGTAAAACACCAGGAGGTAAGTTGCTTTTTTTTTTTGTTAAGTCTTGCATGAATGGACAGGTGGATTTTCATAGAAACCTCTTGCCAAATGCAGCTTTAAAAGTGCCTATCAACATGTCCGACTGCTCTTTGCTGCTGTAGTCCGAGCTCTTTTCTTGCTGTTCAACACTGGAACAGATGCCCCATTGTAACTTTCTCTTATTGTTGGTCTCTCTCCGTCTTTTTCTCCCCCTGACTCTCTTTGCCACCCTCCCTCTCCGTCCCTTCGTCCCGTTTCTCTACTTTTCTTTTTTAAGCCTTTAATGGTGATTAGTTGTGCTGTGCTGACTGTGTCGCTGTTTCTATTCTCTCACTGGGAGTACAAGTGCTGTCACTGAACTCAGTCCTACACTGAGCGACTGTACTGTTTCATCTCAGATGAATGGGATACAGTATGGGAATATTGTTTAGAGATGAAAGTTTGTGGTGTGTTTTTGCATGTCGGTAGGGATGGGTTCCTGTTACCAATGACAGAGCTGTATGTGACATTCCAACACACTGGTTGTTTCCTAATGTGGAGATTTGATAATGTGCGCGTGTGCGAGCGTGCACACGCACAGTGTATCCACCCTCTTAGATCCCCATCAAAGAGCCAGAACAAAGGTTTCCAGTAGAATGGGGCCTAGAGATACTTGAGCCCTCTTTAATACACCAAGACATTTCCCACTCAGATGCAGAGCTTCAGCACTTTCACTGCATTGTGCAGCCATGCACATGGACCAAATACACAGTTGTCTTTGCATCTCAGTGAATTACCCTGTTGATGTCGATTACCTTCCTCTTTTAGACGCTTGTCACACTTTATAAACGGCAACAAAGCACTATGCAGTATCTGCAAACAAGGGAGTTACAAGCATCTTGTTAGAGTCGTAAACATTTTTAGAGAAGGTGAAAATTAGACTTCATGCCAACAAGTGGATTTGTGTTTTTCAGTATTTGCAGTGGGTTGTTATACACATGGTAGTTGTCAATATGTCCATCATTAAGGAAATATTCCTGTCATTAAGTAGAGGAGGTTTTATTCAGTTGGTTTGATCAAATGAGTCTGTCTGCTTCACTAGCTTGTTATATCACAGATTGATTGAGTGAGCGCTCCATGGAGATAATGTGGACCTCACTGTGGGACCAGATGTCAAAGTGTCATCATGAACCTCTGTCATTGCAGTGCATCAGAAAACACAGTCAGCTTGTTAATTAGATGCTCTCAAATCCTAATGGAAGGTTCGTTGCGTTATTTAAGTCAGGCGGAGACAGTGAAAAGGTCAACCAGTTGTACCACGTACAATTTTGAACAGGTGCTGAATTAAGGTAATCAAAATCTGGGTTGAAAGTCAACTCAAAGTAATTTGTAATTCAGAACAACATTTATGTGTATTTACATGCATTAAATTCAGTGGTCAAATGTCCAATACATTTTCACTGTTATATTGTCTTTTAAAATGGTTTAACAGCACACAATTTAACTTCTGCCAGTAAGACCATGGTGAGATGGGAGTTATCAGTCTAATTTAGTTACATGTCCTGCATGTGTATGAATGGATAAGGCAAAGAAAAGGCAGCCTCCTCCGCTGTTGGCCCATTATGTACTGTGGTCTTATACTTAGAAAATGATCATCCTCATGCCTACGGGTAAATAAGGACAGACAAGCCTCCTCCACTTTTGGCGATCTCTAGCTGATTTGGCAGTGTGGCCGCGGCTCTTCGTCATCATCCTTTTCATCTTTGCTTTTTATGGCCATAGCAACCCATGTCTCCAATGCAATTCACTGTCATTTCTGGACTTAACACAGAAATGTCATCTGAAATTTAGACATCTGCATGCACTGCAAGTTGAAGATTGAAGCAGATCTGGTGACTATATGCCCATGTGTAATTTACGGTGTGAGTGGACTATACTACTAGACTCCTCCAGTGCTGGCAGTCTACAACCTGGCAGTCTGACTGCAGCACATAATGAGTGTCCTTCAGTTTCTGCAACTATTCTATAAGTCATTTCTGTTTATACTGTACCTCACCCTCAGGGCTCTTTTAAGAAGTAGGTGAAGTCATACACTAGGGGTGTAACGATACATGTATTTGAACCTTTTAGGCGTTCGGTTCGGTCCAGCGCTGAGCACGGGTGAGTTCCCTGAACAGAAGTTGTGTGTGTTTACAGTCCGCCTGCGGCTACATGTGCAGCCCGTTTACGTCATGGCTACCGCTAATGCTACAGGACCACTAATGAGAAAACGGAGGCTGAAAACCCTTCCTGCTTGTAAGAGGGGTGGAGGTGGAGGCATCTGACAGCATCTGTGGATCTGCTGCAGATGTGCCAAGAGCTAGCGTTCCTGCGTTGACACAACGCACTGTGCTTTCATGATGATCCGCTTTTATTTATTTATTTATTTTAATTTATTTTCAGCCAAGTGGCCGTTGTGGCATTTGCCCACATTGGCCTATGGCTAGTCCATCACTGAGCTGAACTGTTAGTGCTGCACTTTGCATGTGAACAAGTTGTGTGAGACGTTTTTTATGAATCATATTTCATATATTTTGTTTATGTGAGAATGTTTTATTCATTGTAAGGCTTATTTTATATATTTTGTTTATTTGATTATTATTTGTTTATTTTATATTCATATTTTGCATAATGGTAAAATTTGCATTCGACTAAAACATGCAAATTGGGTGTAGAAAAATTCCTCACAAACAACAAGCAAATTTATATTTTTTGGGATTTTGTTTCCGTACTGTACCGAAAATGAATCTAACTGAGACCTCAAACCCGAGGTACGTATTGAACCGTGATTTTTGTGTATCGTTATACACACACACACGCACACTGAGTCACAGAAATGTCATCAGTTGGTTTGATTCCAGCTGATCCAAATGAGGGAGTTTTTTATCACCAACATCATTGCGCTACTGACAGTGTCCCCTCCATGGTTAGAAGATAATAATGCTTCACTGCTCTGCTAAAGAAGCCGGTGACAGATATCTTCACAATCCACTATGTCGTACATCACTTAAACCGTTTTGGCAAAACTAAAAGTTCCATATTCTCCATGAGCCTCACAATGTTGCAGTCAAGGCAGAAACTAAAATCGAAGTCATGTCAAGGTCAAGGTTTCTTTATTAATACCAGCTGGTAAATTTGTTGAGCAGACAGGCACTCGGCAATCCCAGAGTAAAAACAGCCACACACAGACATCATAACAGACAAATCACACATAAAAAAACACAATATATGAAACTTGAAATGACCACGTTCAGATTAATACATCATTTGTTTAGACTTTTCCTTGGTAACCTATATCTTGTTTCCACTGCAGTAACAAACTGTGCTTTTGTCTTACAGTCTCTGATTGGCTGCTGTTGACAACAGCAACATGAATTGATCTGTTGCATTTGGTAACAAAATATAGCCTAATTTCTCTATTCACATGAGTTTTCTGCTGGTGGGGAACTAATGATAACCATTTCCAACTGTGCAGTTAAATCAAATCTGCTTGCCATTTGGCTTTCAGTTACATGCTTTAGTAATCATACACATAAATGACAATAATCCTAATTATAACAAGACTGTAGAGACAATATAAATGCATAATGTGTAACATGAATAATAATCAAAAAGTATTAATAAATTATAAAGAGATCAGTCTTGATTTTATTTGAATCTTGATAAAGGATTTAGGTAATGGATAATGGTTCATTATCATTGCTCTAGCTTGTTCCTCAACTGCCACTTTATATTCTAGTCAACTGGAAATGGTTATGCCATTAGTTCATTAGCTTGGTAATACAAAATAGGAATCTTTGCAAGTTAATCATTGAAAAATACAGCAGGGGCCATCGTAAAATGAATACATTCATACATTTAAGAGTGTATCACAAGCACCATGTGGGAAAATTACTTTGACGGCACAAATAGGTGAAATGGCATGTAGACACCGGTGCAGCTGTCACTGAAAGCTGCAGGCACCTGTGACTGCATGCTAGCTCATTATCTTACAGCTTTCAGCATAAATTGGTTGAAGGAAGGAATGCTGACTGGAAACTGAAGCCGAGGGACAAATGATTAAACTTTTTACCCAATAATTTTACACAGGGAAGGGAATGTACAGGAAAATGACTGGCCCAGATTCAAAATGTCAAAATGGCCCTCAGAATACATTTTAGTCAGCATGATAAGGAGACTGGATGGATGATGAGGAATCTTAACCATGCAATGTTCAGACTCTGCTTTCATCCAGACTCTCATCTTGTTCTCTCTGTTCATATTCAATGGTTTTCTGCTGCACCAAAGCTCAAACCCGAGCTTAACAGTAGGCAAAGTGTTATGCCCCTTTCATGTACAATCTCATTAAGTTAGTTATCCACCTTCTGAACTTCTTACTGCCCATTTGCCAGATCTTTTCAATGCATTTTCCCCACCTCACTTCAACCCTCTCAACTTCTTATTTATTTATTTATTTATTATCCTGCCAAAACATTGTCGGAGCTGGGCATTGAGCAGCTGTCCTTTGCTGTGAGGTTATTGATGAGTTGCTAATGGAATGCCTATTAAAAGTGAGCATATTGATTCAGCGAGGACCTGATGACAGTATCATTGCAACAGAGATGCAATTGAAAAAGACATGCACTGCCAAGAGGCGAGAGAAGAACAAGGATATTTGTCCTGCATTTCTTTCTGTCTTTCTTCTTAATCTCAAATTTGAATGCAAATGACTTCTATTACAAAAGTGAGAGACACTGAATCAATATGAAACTATTCAGCCTCCTGTACCCATTCCCTGACACTCTTTCATAGTTTATAGTGATTTATTCGAACTTGATTTCTGTCCATCCCATAATTTGTCACGGCCATTAGTGCTGTGGAGGACTTCCTGCTCCCAGACACTTCCCTTCTTACTCACTGAACAAATAATGTGGCTGAGAGTCTTAACAGCTGCCTGCATGCAGTCGACTGTCCTATAATCAAATGTTCTTAATCATTTATTACAGATAAAGTAAGTTTATCTGTTTACGTTTCGACGGCTGTCATCCATCTTCGTCAGAAGCGTCACCAGGTGCCATGTGGTGACGTCCCTTTATCAGCAGATGTTATGGAGGCGTGGTCGTCTTGTCAGATTTGACATCAGGACCACGCCTCCTGCTGTCAGGATGTACCTCCAGGATGGCGCTCCAGGTGTGAGATAAAATGTAAGCCCCTTATTGTCCTCTGGGCCCAGTCCTATTCACATGAATTTGAAATTGAGTGACAAATGACAAATAAACTACTTACATTATATGCATCATTGAGAGCAGGAAGACCCATTAAAGACTTGTCACTGTGTGACAAAAAAAAGAAAGATATGTTACTTCTAACTTAAAAGGTTAAGTAAGTACTGTATAAAGTCAGAAATATAACTCAGTCTTTGTTAAATTTTTTGCCATTTTTTTCAGATGACATCACAGTTAAAAGAATTTGACCAATGAAGCTGTAGGTTACAACTTGTACATGATTACTTGACCTACATGACCTCTACACAAACAAAGTTCACCTGATGAAGGATTTTTTTGTTCATTTTTTAAGAACACCAATCATGCTTTTATATCCAGATTTAAATAAATATTCATTAAACATTCGTAAACATCTATAAGAGAGACTCCCTTAGGACTGTATCCTTTTATAGTTTCTGCTGATATTGAACTACTAAAACCGTTTTTTTTCCCAGCCCTCGCCCATATCCAGTTTCCAACTTAAAGCTATATTGCATAACTTCTATCGTCCCCTAGAGGATTTCTGTGTTATTACAACGATATGGCCGGCACCTCAATATGGCATATGGCCCGATGAAAGCCCCCCTTCCCCACCGCTACCGTTTGTCACTCTCTTTCTTCGCCAACAGACCTTCTTCAGAACGGGAAGGCTTTTTCTTTTTAGTAGGATCCACTTCTGAACCTCTTGGTCGCTTCTTCGGGTTCTCCGCCATGTTGCTGCACTCTCCTCCCCACTCCCTTCTCGTTGTCAGGTAAAACCAAGTAGAACGCGTTATTTCCTTTGCTCCAGCGCAGGAATTTTTGCCAAACAAACCAAATACAATTAAAGCTGCAAGCGGCTGTGACAGGCCCTCGCCACTCGGCGTCGCGCTAGGGGCGCTCTTCGAAACCCCTGTGCGCAATTGGACGTTGGCGGCCCCTCATCATACACGTGAATTTTGCAACAAATTGGACAAAGTACATAGGAGTTATGACATGTTTATGGTTTGTCCACCAGGGGGCAGTAGCGGTATGGGGGCCGTTGCGTTCAGGAACAAAGTCGATGCAAAATACGACATTTCCTATGTCCACAAGGGGGCCACATGAACGAGATTGCATACGATCAAATGGAGGCGTAGAGGGCGGGCCTCTGACCATGTACATACATTTTGAAGCAGATGAAGAGTGTGGAAGATAGAGCTGCTCGTGTATGCATGGCGAGGCATCAGAAACGGCGACGGCCATAGTAGCCACGCCCTTTGACCTACACACCTGCAGAGCACAAGCTGTAATCAGGGCGGTCTGTGGATGATCTGTAGCAAATATGAAGCCGATGGGGCGAAACCCCTAGAAGGAGTTCGTTTTCGATGGGCTGCCCATTTCTAATGACTTTAAAATAAGAAACTTTTTGCCGGACCTGAGGTGTGTGCCAAATACTGTATTGTGTGTTTTTGAGCATGGCCACGCCTCCAAAAATGCGATTGAGAGCGTGAAAAATGTTCACATTCCTCAATCGCATAACAATATAAAGGGGGCCACCGCCCTTTTTTTTCGGGGGGGGGGGGCATGTACTGTTTGATTACATGATTACTTTTTACTTTGGTTGTTCACGGGACTTTGTTTCACTGTTTTCTGTGCTTGACACTGTTCAAATTTCAATAGGGCCTTCGCTGTGACGTTGTCACTGGCTCGGGCCCTGAAAAGAACAAATACTGAAAAATTCCATGCGTTAGAGGAGCCGAATGGCTTTATCAGTGTTGTATCACCTCCTCTTGTAGTGGCTTGGGTGAAACAGAGACACATATGCACTATAGCTTTAAGGGAGCTGTGTATCCGTGTGCCTACTGTTGGACACCATTACAGTGACTGCTATTTTAGATGCCATACAAAGAAACAATGAAACATTTTGTTGAAGATTTCAAAGTTAAACCGTGCAAATTTAAATAAATGCAAATCATGTAAAACAAATATTTACATTTAAATATGACATGCATCATAACTGAAGTCTGAAGTCTAAAAAGAGTGGTTATAGTACCGATAGTAATCTGAGGAATATTTACTTTAAATACATACACTTCAAGTTAGACATTAGTGGTCTGAGGCAGTGTGTATAAACGCAGAGGGGCACTACAATAATAAAACATTATGATGTCCTTTATGTGCAGGAGTAAAAAATTTAGCCCATCAGCAATCTATGCCAAATCAAAACCATGTGTCCAAGAAAAAAAAGTTAAAGACACTGCACAACTCAATTAAAAGGAAGCACAAACAGTAATATAATTCATGAGTTAAACATTCTGAACATTTTCAAGTGTAGCATGTAGCATGCATGCACTGTGACATTAAGATAATTTTAGCTGAGACAGTAAATACACCAGAGTTGAAACAAAGAGCAAGTTATTTGACATGCATCATAAGGATTCAAGATGTCATACAATTAGCAGAAACTCTAATTGGATTTTTAGAACTTGTACTTGGTGACAGCTGGAGGTCAGACTCCATTTTAGTGAGAGTGATACACCTATACAGGCTGCTGAGAGATGTTTTACAGAAATGGCACATCTTTTGAATTCCCACAATACTTCTATTTCACACAGTTAATGCCAAGTTACCTGCTCCCAGCAACTGCCATCATTTGATGTAGCAAGTAGCAGGTAATGTTGTAGGGAAAGATGTAAACTGAGTGTCTGAATGAATTGTCATTTTTTGAAAGTTGGGTTATGTAACCTTTGAAAGTAATTACACAGATTTCCCCTTTCATAATCCTTTGTGCATTTCTGACTACCCAACACAATATTAGTAACAATGCAGGAGCAGGACTTGTAGTGCAGTCTATTCATATCATCAGCCTCACACACAGTAGCAACACTATGCCATGTATTAGCTGTCTGGTGGCTGCATAAACCCGAACTACTTTGAATAGTAGCATAGAATACCAATGCACATTACCAACGTACACACACACACACACACACACACACACACACACACACACACACACACACACACACATGCAGACAACACACTGCCAAACAGGTTAGATGAGTGCAGGTAAGACAGGAGGAAGGGCTATGCTAATGTCAGTGCAGAGAGGGAGTGAGAGAAGCTAGCACACAGGCAGGCATTTGAACCAACACACAGTCAGGGCACACGAGTGGGTGTAAAGGTGGCCAGACAGGCCATTCCTGGAGACGGTCAAACAGTCAGAGAGGTGAAGGCAGGCAGTCGTACAGATAACCAGGCGGTGTGTTTATTAGGCTGCTCGAGTGTCAGGTAAACAGGCAGCTCTCTCTGTCTGCTGTTTTGTAGCTGCACAAACGTGGGAAGCAGCAGCATAGAGAAGCAGCTATTACAGAGGCCTTTATCCTGTGCCGCTTCATCTTTGAGACACACATACACACTCGCACAGACTGAGACAACTGGTGGCATTCAACCTACTCAGCTTTGCAAGGTAAATGTATAAATTCACTGTGCTTAAATTTGAAGGACATGGAATGGATGCGTGAATGCGTAGGCTTTTCCAAGTGTCTGTCTTTCTTTCTCTCATCTTTTAATGTTTGCATCTTTCTTAATGAGCAGTTGAAATGTGATTTAAATACATGCAAAAGAAATTAAGTCATTTCCAATTCGAGTTCAACTGTGGAACGAACATGTGAAAGTAGGCACAGAAAACCTCAGTGTCTCTTGGTCAGAGTGTAGCAGGTCATTGTAGCTCAGTTTCATCTGGTTCCTAAATAACTGATTGTAGGAGTTGATAATGAGTGTGTTGCTGCACGGGTTACCATGCAACTTACCAACTACACTAAGCCCTCCCTGTTACTGTGTATATATGTACCATCCTCTTTAGTAAAACCCATTAATGGGGGCAGACAGAGAGTTAAAGGACCTGCAATACAATGTTGCCTACCTGCTGTGGTTTTGTGTTACTTTTGTGTTACAGTACACACACACACACAGAGCTGGAGGTTGTAATTTAACAGGTGTTGTGGCTGCAGGCATCAGGTAGCACTATATCCCTCTGTGTGTGGGAGAGAGAGGAAGAAGGAAGAGGGGGGTCAAACATTACCCATTCCACAAAATAAAAGGAGCACACAGATCATAATTTACTCAAGATCTGTGCTGCAGATGCAATGTTACTCTATAATTTCCTCCCCCTTCAGATGAACAAAGCAAACTTTTTGACCTTGACTTTAGAGATTGAAATTGAACTACTCTACACAACATCAAGTAAAATATGGTAAATTCAACCACCAATCAGTAGATGATGCAGTTTCCATTTGTCTTACATCTGGATGGAATGAGATATAATTTTCCAATATGAGTACCACATGAATACCACCACTGCTTAAAGGCTTATTAAGAGCTAAACAGCCAAATCCTGAACATCCCATTGTGCATTTTAAAATTATCTCTGCCTTGGAATGTCCCTGCTTGATGACATCATCAGGGTTATTTTCTCAGACTTGACAAAGCTCCTCCGAGAGCCACATCAGATGCTATACAACTCTGTTCGCCATCTGAGGGTCTTACATTTTTAGTATTATTTGTGCACAGACAAATTCTCCAGGGAGCCACAATGTCACCAGCTGAGGTTGCAGCAATATTTGTGATGTGACAGCAAAGCTTAAAGAAGTTCAAGAGCGTGATGATGAAGACGAGAGAGAGAGAGAGAGAGAGAGAGAGAGAGAGAGAGAGAGAGAGAGAGAGAGTGAGAGAAACCATGGTGCAGACAATTTGAGGGAAGACACACAGTTCACCTCACATACACTTATTAAACTAAACACACTCTTCTGACTACAGAGGGTCAAAGATATTTGCTCTGACCATAAATTCACTTTCCACAATCATAACAGAAATGCTCCTAGGGTAGCTAGGCTTTCATGAGTATTGGTTTGAATGCTGTGCATGTGTGTGTGGGCTTTACAGTTGTTATAGTCATAGTTGTTATGTTATGTGAGTATTTGTTTACAGATGAAACATATTTAAGGAGTGGATGATGAAAGATGACTACAGAGAGTCTACTGATCGTATTGTGCAGCTGGGCACAGTTACATCATTTACCTATTTGGGTAGCCTTCGTGAACATAGATTTAATCATCTGTTATCATTCAATTATTCATCAAATCAATTACAAAACAGTTTGACTGCTGTGATTAAACATAAAATGTAAAAAAAAAACAACAACATACAAATGTAAATGGTATTTAAAAATTAACTTTAAAATCATTCAAACATTGTCTCATGTTAAGATCACTTTGATAAACTTGGGAATACTGGGAACTTCCTAAACTGCTTTCAGTTCAGTCCTAGATGTTTCATGTTCATCATTACAATAAAATGTCTCTCAGAGCACATTATTTGTAAATTAATCCCCAACCGCTATAGTTCGTAACTTTTTCACGTGTTGCACGCCAACACGACACAACACTGATTAGGCTGCACAAAGGGTGTACTTTAGTTGTTAATTTGGTCTCAAAATAATGTTGACAATAATATCGTTTATCGGCAATAATTTGTGGGACAATATGTGTGGCGGCCTTGGAAAACCCGTCGGAAGTCGCTGGCAATCTATTGTGGCAAATAGCCAAAATAGGGACTTTGATATTTTGTGTGATTTGAACTCCCTACTACATCGTGGTGAATAAATATTTTAAGAATAGCCTACAAAGCATTTCATTTTCAGCTGAGCCACTGCACAGCTGAGCCGCAGCAGCAGCGGGAGAGGAGAGGACGTCCCTTGTTGTTGTTGTATTCATAGTCAGGGGGCTTAGCACCATTTTTTGGGCTTACCGATACGGAGCGGACAAAAGCGTGAAATTTTGCACGAGGCTAGGCCAGTACCTACTACACAATTTTAGCCTAGGAGCCCACCAGAATTTTGTTGAAATATCCATATAAAGAACCATATTCTCTTGATCAAATTATATGATGAAAAATGTCATTTTTCTGAAGTCTTAAGAAGAAATTGATGGTAGTTAATTTGCTCTTTTTAGACCATTGTATAACCTGAATCTGCTTTTAATTTGTGCACTGACAATAACCTTCCAAATGATGTGTATAAAACATGCATTACAGTATCATTATTGATTAATTGTGCAAAGACGCAAAAGCATCTGGAAGAGGTAGAGAAGCACTGGAGCCTTATTATTCCAAAGTTATTGTAAATTGTTATAAGTTAAATGAAGTTAATGAATGTAGTAAATTGATGATCTATTACTAGAATGGGCAATCCTTTGCTGGAGGATTTCAAAGATCTTGTAACTATTGACAGTAACAACTGCACAGATGCATCTGAGGTAAAAACAGAGACATAATTGTAGCAAGACACAGATCTGGACAAGGCTGCTGCACTTATTGTTTCTAAGAGCACAGTGGCTTCCATCAAAGGTTTGGGTCAACCAGGACTCTTCGTAGAGCTGGCCATCCAGCCAAACTGAACAGTTGGTGGAGTTGGTGAGAGCTGGTTAGAAAGGTAACAAAGAAACTCAAAAACAAAAGAAAGCTGAGCTCCAGATCATTTTGGGAGAAGGAAGAAAGTAACAGAAGATGAGCCATTGCTGCAGCCTCCACCAATCAGGGCTACAGCAGAGTGGACCAATGAACACTCACTCCTCAGTGTTACACATGAGAGGCTGCATTGAGTTACTTAGGTGGTTGTTTTCAAATTCAAACCTTTCATATGTCATTCACTGACCACGGCTTATCCTGCACTAGGGTCACGGGTGAGCTGGAGCCTCTCACGTCATTGACGAGAGGAGGGCTTCAGTCAGTGGATTTAATCATCAGAACCCCCTTCTGTGAGGCCACAGTGCTAACCACTGCACCACCATACCACCCATAATTAGCAGCCTGAAAATTGAAGGATCATCACATTTCTTTTTTGTAGCCTTGTCCAGATCTATGTCTTGCTACATTTGAGCTCTTAAGGCAGTTCCTTTGACCTCATGGATCTCACTTTGCTCAGATATGCAAATGAGCTGCATTAGCTGTATCTTATTGAGGTGTGTCTTTCAAATCATGTCCAAACTATTTAATTTTAATTATTTATCAAAAACAATTAGTTGACACCTCCTGAATGGCATACATTGCAGCAAAGGGTCTGAATGTTCAAATATGTAGCCTCATTTTTTCTATTTTTATTAATTGCAAACATTTCTAAAATTCTGGGTTTGTGCTGTCATTAAGGGGGGCTGGGTGTAGATTGATGAGGGGAAAAAAAGATTTTTTTATTCTTTCTCACTTTTAATATGAAGCTAAAACTATGCAATACGTACATTATGCAATATACACACATATAGTATATAATAAACACACATATGCAGCACACACACATGTATGTAATGTACCCACATTTTGAGTGAGTATTCTTATGTATTTTTTAAATCATTTTATGATGCTTTGAGGCTTAAAAATAGCAGGTATTTTGGAAATATTTCATTGATAATGATGATTTTCTAATACGATATTTTACAGAAAAAATTTTCAGGGCTCCTAGGCTAAAATTATTTGTTAGACTATAAAGAAACATCATACAAATTTTGACACTTTTGTCCGCTTCGTAACGGTAATTCTGCTAAGCCCCCTAGCTATCAAGGACCCTCGGAAAGCAGAGAATTCTTCGATTCAGATGCTTTTTACAGCTTGTCTCTATCATAAGAAGTTATATTTTGTTGATGGTTTGTAAAACATGTGCGTTGATGCTACGCTTGGTTTAGTGCTTAGCGTCTGTTCCCGTATCACATGATTACACGCCCCCTATTCTGTCCTTTCTTGTCACAGAGGCAACATTCTAGGACCCTCTAAAAGAGGAGAATCCCACGATTCAGTTTACAGCTCGTCTCTATCAAACAGTTCAGTAGATATATAATGTTTTGTTAAAAAAAAAATTAAAAATTCCTGCGTCGGTATGATCGACAGCTCCATACCTGACATATCAAACAAAGAAAACTATGGACTATGGACGTTGCCATAAAAAAAGAAAAAAAAAAGATTGTTTATTCGGTGTAGTGACTAGTCCCTTCCGTTTGTTCACTACTGGATGCTGATTGTTTTGTTTTGACGTGTACTCGAGCATTAAACCAACAAAAACTTCCTTCATTGTCATTTCATTTCTTAATGAAGCCACTTATCACTTGTTCAGATAAAAGATAAGCGGTCAAAACACTCAAGCACAGTTGAAAACAGTTTGCTCCTCCATACTGTTGATGACAACGAAGGTCCAGTCTGTTACTGGAATGTCAGGGTTGGGAGAATGACTTAAAGTCATTTATGCTGCAGACGTTGTTGGTTGTAAAACAAAACCCCAACACAAAGTTTTTACATTTTACTTATTTTCTGTTTTTCACCGTAGTCAATCTACAGTTGTTTACTGCACAGTTTTCCCTGTGGTAATGATGAGGTCTTGGTCCGTGGAAGTTAAATTAGAAGCCTGACCTTTCTGACCCTGTTTTCCAACTTTTCTAGTTGCTGTATGGATAATTTCATTCAGAGTTGGTATTATTCTGAAGTTAAACTGACCTGTTGAGAGTTTAATGACCCACTTTATCTTTATCTTTTGAATCCATAACTGTTCAAATGACTTTTATTCACATCAAATATCTGTCTTTTTATCTCATTTTAGACATTTTTATTTAAAAACTCTGATTCATGTAAAATGTTCCTATATGCCCTTGTGAGAAGCAGTTTATGAATATTAATTTTATACAAATAGTACATAGTAGTGCTTTCAAGCATTGTTTTGAACTGACTGCTCTTTGATTTTCCTCAGCCCTCTTTTCTCTCTCTCTCGCTTTTTTCTCCTTTAATACCATCTGACATTCCTTACCTGCAAGCAGAAGCGATATCACCTGTCGTCAATTCACTTTTTCTTCTGCAACACGATCTGATGTGTCTTTCAAACAACAAAAGAGAACAGAGGAAAAAAAGGGAGGGCAGTGGGAGAGAAGGAGGGAGGGGAGGATGGAAAGGATGGGAGGCTGGTCTACAGAGCGGTATCTCAGACAGTCCAGCACTTTCTTTGTTATCAGCTCTCTGTGTGGGAGAAAAGCACCCCACCTTCTTTATTATCATCAAGCATTGATAAGGATGGCCCTGACTACTCACTCTGCACAAAAGCAAGCTGATACCTCAAGGCCGTGTGTGTGTGTGTGTGTGTGTGTGTGTGTGTGTGTGTGTGTGTGTGTGTGTGTGTGTGTGTGTGTGTGTGTGTGTGTGTGTGTGTGTGTGTGTGTGTGTGTGTGTGGGGCCATGTCTTGAGGCCAAAAAAAACACCAGCAGATATCTTTTCGTTTTACTCCTCTTAGAGATAATAGTGTTGGTGTGATTCTGTTGAGGTTTTGCGATATTGGCTACAGCTCACCACAGCACAATAGAGCTCAATGGCGTTTGGATGGTGGCATTCAGAGCACCAAAAAGTGATGAAATGAAAAAGTTCAAAGCAACTGCTTTTTTCAAATATAAAGGCATGGTTTGTCACACTTATTTGCATTTCCATTTCCCGTCAATAGGACACGTGTTTGTATGAAAATGTGCAACTCTTAAAAGTTTCCCCAGCTAAATCATTTTGAAACACATACAAACAAATGTTGTTCCGTGATAAGACGTCAGGGCTGACCATAAGATGAGGTTCCACTCATCATTTTAGTGGAACTTACAGTACAGATGGAACTCACCGTCAAGTACTAAATACTTCCAGGTACTTCTGTGTGGCACATTATTCACATTAAATGCCTTTGTTGGATCCTTTGTTGTGGTAATTAAAATTCAACGTAATACTGCAGATTGGGGGAAACAACAGCAATGTGTAGCTGAAATCCTCAGTAAGGCATACAAGTAGGAATAGGGTTTTTAGGTTGTTTGTTTTTTGAGTAAAAAAGAGTGAGTTTTAAAGTGCAAGAAAATATCCTCTTAAGAGAGATGTTTGAAACCTGTGTACCAGTTCTGATGTGTGTTACTGTGTCTGGGGAAACTGAAGAAGAGAATCTCCACACACTTAGATCTATGCAGTGACACTTTATTCAAGGCTAAGCTTTCGGTCTCACACGACCTTCATCAGAGCATACTGTGTCTGGGGAAGAAAGATTAGTGTGTTATCATTATGTGATGATGGTGACCAGGCAACTATCAAACCGTACCTCTGTTCTGTTCTTCTGTTGTCAAGCCTGACCTTTAGCCCCCTCAGTTATTCATGATGTTGTCTGGCTTTTCTTGCATATTGATTTAGAGAAACCCTGCTTTTGCCCATCTTGTAGTGTTTCAGCAGTTTACATCTAATAAGAACTAATTCCGAGGTGGGGGCAGGGCTTGACGCTAAGCTTTTTTCCAAGTAGCACTGTGCTACCATGCTGAAAAATTTAGTAGCACACAAATTTTTTTAGTAGCACCATAAAAAATTTGCCGTTTTGGATATAATTTTCAAACAAATAAAGTAGTCCTGACGCTGTAGACTATTTTTTTTATGTTATAACTCCTCTTAGCAAAAAGCAGGAAAAACAAACAATGCGAATATTGAGAAAATAGAATATTTACAACCAATATTAGTTTTAGTTTTGTGCTGTATGTGTGTGCATGTGGCCTGGGCGTGGGGGTATTGATGAGCAGTGAACCTATATTTCCCTCAGTATAAAAAGCTGAACATTACATACAGGGCTCTACACCAAGATTTTTTAGGAGCACAATGAAAAATGTTTAAGTAGCTGTTTAAGCCTTAAATAATACTGAGGGTCCAACATGACCTATTTTTACACCTGAGAAAAGTAAAAACACCAAACATTTTTCTCAACAACCTGTCACACAAGCAGCTCCATGTTGCCCCTGTGTGATGTTCAGGGACAAGTCAGACAGGGAGCTTTGAGGCTGAAGTTTATATGAATGTTGCTCTGTGAGACTGTGACCGCATGTCAGCTGTTCTCACTGCGACGAGTGTTTTTTTGTTGTTGTTGTTGTTTTTTATAGCTCCGCGATAGCCTCAGAGGCCACGTCTTTCCACCTATTGGCTTCCTTCACCTTTCATCTTCACCTCCGTGTGAAACGGTAGGAGAGACACAGCCCGAGGCCGTGTACCGGAGGGAGAAGCAAGTTGAACGAGCATGACAAAAAAAGCGCTTCGCACCGAATGTGCCCTCGGAGTTGCAGGATTCTTGAAAGTTGTCGGAAAAGACGTTACATCTCGATGTGCTTTAATCAATTGCCGCGGCCAAAATCACCAAACATTTAAACGCGGTAGTTAAAACCCTGCGGTTGACATGTCATGTGGACACAGTTTCTGTGGAGTCGCACTGATGCGACTGAATGCATTTTTTTATTCGCACCGGACAATATCAACTCGCAAATGCGAGCAAAACAGTCGCACTGTCGAGCCCTGGGTGGGGGCGCGTCGGACTTTGGCGGGCTGCCACCCTTACACTCTCGTTAATTTGTGGGAAACACTGGTGTGTTTTTCTGTTCATAAAACTGCTGAAAAACTGAAGAAAAAAACTGAAACGTGCAAACAAACTTTTTCCAGCAGTTGTAGATGTGTCGAGCAACATAGTGTCGATATTGGGCCGTTTCAAATGGAGACATACCTGTGGTTGAGCGTAATTAGTGAAAAATGGATAACATTTCCCAGGAAATGAGACAAAGACTAATCCTAGGAAAAGTGTCTTGATTTGGATCCCTCTTCAACCCAAACTGACTGAATAATTTACTTCCCTCCTCACGTGTATGAAATTAGCTCGGCAGTCAGATGGAAATGTTCTTCCTCGGTGCTTTTCCTAAAGCCAGAATTAAAACAGTTTTTTAGCAGCTTTACTGCTTATTATATGCCGTTGCCGGTAAATGGCTAATTTCTGTTAGCCAGTCTATGAGGTTTAACATTATACGTTAGCATTAAACTAGCGGGTTGTGACACTGGCTGTGTGTGTTTTGAACGTTGTTTCAAACCATGTGGGTTTATTGAACATCTTTGATATTGATTGGTACACCCATACACACAACAGCTAGGCATGTTAATAGAGTATAGAGTATAGAGAATAGAGTATAAGATACAATTATTTAACAAAAAAAAAACACTAATCTATGCAGCTACTCGTTCTGCCTCCCGGTGTTTCTGGGCCAACGATGCGCACGCATCCTGTGATGACGTAGGCTGGAAAGGCATCTGTTCTGTGTACTTTTTTCTTCTTCTTTTTTTTTTCTCTCTGTTGATGTTGGTGTTGCTGCTTAATGTTGCGGCTGTGGTTTGAGTTGAGTTTTAAGTTAGTTTGTGTGTATGCATGGACTTTCGCTGAGCTCTCTGTCTTTTGTCCACTATCCAGCTTTTTTAATCACTGAATGCGTTATTTGTATGTTGATAATCTTTTTTTTTTATTTTTAGGGCAACTCTTAACATCTGTCCAGGGACAACAGATGCAAAATAGCCTTTTGGCTAATTCTGGCATGTTTACATTTTTCCAAATGTTTTTATTAATGTGCAATGTCCCTGATCCTCAAACCTTTAAATAAATACATTTTAACAGATGGAAACAACAATCAACAATAAAACAAATAAGGTGATCCTGTGTTCCATTCACCTCAGTGGTCAGCAGTTGTCCAAAACCAAAGTAAGATGCATGCAAACTGCAAAGAAGACCTTACAAACACTGTGAGCTGTAGTTGTCAATGGGAGCAAAACTGAAATGCCGACTCCTTGCTAGAACACAGTCAGCATGACCTTTAGTTAATTTCCAAACAGAGCTGGCAGTTGGTGGTGATGATGTAAGGGCAAATGTACTAATTTATTTATGTTATGTTTTTATTTAAATTATGTGTATTTTTGGGTCTCTGTTTGGGTTTGTGTAATATATTCTTCCAGGTTTGCTGGCACCAAACAAAATGAGTTGCTCGTTTCATTATCTTGGAGCGACTTTGCAGACGTTTGCAGTCAGCCTGTGACCTTTACTTCTGATTCAGTTTGACTGCGTCTGTGCACTCGAGTGTGTGCATGTTTGCGAGACAGAGAGCAAGAGAGATTGCAAAAATCAGCGACCAAACGCATGAGTCAGGACATGATTCAATATGAATGATGTTTCATCTGTATTTCCTGTCATAAATTAGGGCATATTGTCAACTGGTGGGTCCAGACCCAAAAGTAGGATAAACAATTGATGCGCACATTGGAATTTAATTTTGAAAGAAAAACAAAAACAAAAATATTATGACAGTCATGTGTTTTGCTGCATGTGTTTTGCTGCATGTTTTCACACAAGCAGTGTTGAACTTGAGCTTGAGTGTGGTATGTATGGGTGTGAACAGTTGCACTCGGGTGCGCATCAAAACGGCCGCACCAAGGCACGATGAAGTTGTGGTCTCAGTGTGGCCTCAGTCAAACTCTGGTGTGCTCTGAGCGCAGCCGGACATCGATCCACTCCAGCTGCCTGGAGTATTGAACCCGGACATGAGAAATTGTTCCAAAAAAAAAAAAAAAAGTCTATATTTTAAGCTTGTTTGTAGCGGAAGCTCCCAGTGTCTCAGTTCACTGCTCTCCCTGTGTCAGTGCAAATCTTGCGTGATTTGCACTGACCGGCGGAACAATTTATGTTAGGGCTTCAATACATGAGGGACATTACAGACGAACAGTTGGAGATATTTGGATGTTTTTTGGTGTGTCTTTTTGGACGAAGAAAGTTGGTGTTCATTGACAACCAGTATGTGGACAAATACTGCTGCGTGGACCCCCCCGTAACTCAGAGAAGGGACGGAGGACTCTGAAATTTGAATTTTGGGTGAACTATCCCTTTAATGGTTGTCATTTCAGAGAGCAAAGTGAACTCACATTGAGGTTTGACAGGCTGCCATTCATTTTGAATGAAACGTCCTTATAGCAGCCACTGCTTCTTCTGTGATTCAAGACTCAGAAGTGTTATTGTGAGCGACCTGGAGAATTATTCTATGCAAACTTTTATGCAAATTTCCTCTGACATGCAAGACTGACAACCAATCACCGAGTCAACCAGGAGTCAAAATAACCACACTTTGATTCCCTCAGCAAACTGAAGCACAGCTTTTAGCAGCTGAGCCGTTTGCTTCTATTTAAAGTATAAATGTGAGAACATCCCAGTAAACGCTTTGCCCATTCACCATAATATAACTTTTACAAGCTGCTGTGACTTAAGACGACGCATAGAAACACATTACACGGGAAACAAACTACTTTGTTGTTCAGGATATAGAGACAACAGTTGAAAATAACTGACGGAGCAGAACAGACCGAAGTATATAAACTGTGTGCTGAACACTAAACGCAGTTCACAACATCAAGGCTCAGGAGGGAGAGAGAGAGGAAGGAGCCTGTACTTCAAGTTTAGCTTTGCAATACACACGGTCTATACTAGTGGGAATCTATTATGCCAGTATTCAAGAGAAACAGTGGTTCAGACCAATCGGCATCCAATGAGGGAGGAACTCCATGTAGTGACGGAGAAGTGTCAGCTTTGTTATTCATAAGAGCCTTTTACAAAGACAACAACAACCATCTACTGACATGGTGACTGTCTCTCAAAGCTCCTTAGATAGCAGCTTGTTGTTTCCTCTTCAATGCTCGTGTATTATGTTGTACGATAAACAGTTTAGTTAACATGGATCATTCAAACATCTGCAGAGGTTTCTTTTTCTCTTGAATCAAATAACCTCCTAACATATATGTTGACTATTTAGAGAGTGATACACCGACTAAGAACTAATAGTGAGCATATATGGCAGCTGACAGAGTTTGGGAAATGATAGTGCTTGTGGTTGAACACAGCAAAAGGCCTGAGCAATGGTCTCATGAATGTGTCACAACATGCAGACCAGTGTTGACCACATGACTTTCAAAACATAATTAGTTATAGTCAACCGACTTGCTCAGTACTCATCCACACAGGCAGGCTCCACGTCGCGCTGTGTCACTCCGCCTATCCACTGTTTGGATCAGCGGCTTGTGGAAGAGGTGGAGTGATAAACGGCTTTTTTCCAACCCATTGATGAACTGACATGTACACTTAAAAAGGAACTAAGCAGGATTTTTCCCATGGCTATGCTACATTGTGATAGTTAACTACAGTACATGACGTGATTTATTATGAGAAAATGGAGGCTCTCTGCCTTCCACCTGGCGTCTCATGGCTGAAAACCAACCTTGTGACATCAGTGTAGAGTAGTACCTGGCCGCCCGCTCCGGTGTCCCAGCTCTCATCTCGCACCAGGGTACAAATGTGCTCCATAAGGGGCCGTGTCCACCAAACGTTTTTAGCGCTGACTTCCCAGCGCTTAGCGCTCTCTCTCCCCCTCGTTAGAATGCCGCTGTTGCTAGGTTACAAAACAAGTCCTCTGACACTAACATGTTCCTGCCTTGTTTATGCAAACACTACAACAAGGGTCAGAAATGCACAGCATTAGTGTCAGCTTTTGACATGGACGACCCTAACCCGTGATCTTTTGTATATCTGTAAATCCTACATAATAATTATATTTTACCTATTACATGCCATAATGTTATAAACTTTCAAATTAGATGAGATTATTTTAATTGGTTCTCTGTTTTAAAAATTGATTGAAAGATTTTATTTTTGAGGCAAAGCAACTATCTTTCTGAACTTTTAATTCAAGAATAGAACTTGCACACGTTGTAACAACCTACCTGAAAAGTCAGGCTTACTCAGTCGGACTCATCCGTTTAAATAACTTCTACATTTTTAAATTCCTTATGTGCAGTGCTTAGACAGTTTCCAGGGCTGTTGCGTATTGTCATGTTAATGTCAGCGTGTGTTGTCATAGTTTACTTAATGCTTTAGTTAAGTAAGAAACAAGCTTTGCACTGTTTTTTTTTATTTTTCTTTTTTGAATAAGTTTGGCATGATACATGATCTATGTTGGGTGTCAGTACCTGGCATGAAGCATATAATTATACATCAAAGGATATAGAAGTGAGTCTGCAAATATGCCACACTTGTCTCTGTGACGCTGTCAGGTGTCACACCATGCCCTGACATGATGCAGGTTGTCATAAGAAGTGAAGCAGTGTTTCATCTGTAATGATTCCAACTTCTAGTAACTTATTACATTTAAAATGACAGCCATAATAATTTTTGTTTATTTGGGTTACTCTGCAGCTATGTACCTGGTGGTGCTGAGAGATAGTGTGACAATACAGCCTCTCTTGTGTTTTAATGTTTTTCCTGCTCATGGTACTTGCAGGCAAATTAAGACACAGTACGCCATGACTAATGAGTGAGCAAATCAGAATCACATCACACATGTAGACACACATAGACTGATCAAAGACCACTTTGTGTCCATCTCCCTCCCTCCAAGCCGTTCCTCTCCTCCCTAGTCAATTTGACAAATCCATTAGGGATCCATTACAGAGACTTTATGAAAAGCAGCTACATTAGTTTTCTCCCAGCACTGAGAGGAGCATAATAAATAAACCCAGTGATGGTAATGACAGTCCTGAAGGGAATTTAAGCAAGATATTTCTGTGTGAGCATGTGTGTATGTGTGTGCCGGGACGTGTTATACATGCCTGTGTAGTTGAGGTTGCTGTATTAGCATGCATAATGTGTTTGTATTTCAAAATTTAATATTTGGTCAGCTGATTATTTTGTCCAGTCTGTTGAATCTTTCGCAGTCATTTATCTTATCAAAACTATAATGATGTATATGTGCTTTGAATCTGCTCTACTATACTGCACTGCAAATTTTCTTTGGACATTAGTAACCTGCAGATCCGACTATTGTAAGATGTCTTCTCTGCTCCATTGCTTAGCTTCCATCCTTTATGTTGAAGCTGTGACCTAGGCCTGGACAATAATTCAATAACAATATATATGGTAACAAGATTCTATTGCAAAAATTCCACAAATTGGCTCTAAAGCTCTACCTCCTGAACTTAAGGCAGCTCCTTTATTTTCTTTCTTACATTATTGGACAAACTGATTAATCCAGGTGTGTCTGACCATTGTGACTACTCAGACAAACAAAAGAGCTGCCTTTGGAGCTGTTCATAGAGCCCATTGTTACTGGAAAAAAGGGTGTCTGGCCACTGTGGTTTCCAGGTGTGGGCCAGTAGGTCAGAGAAAAGAAAATTAAAGAACAAACAAATAAGAAAAACACTTGAGGTGTAGTTGGGCTCATCTGTAATACGACAACCAATGTTTTCAGTTTCTCTAATAGTGTCATCTCTGGCCCATGTCAGTGTCACATCCGTTTCACCTCTGTCACTGAGGAGTAAACTACTGCAGAACACGTGATTCTGAGGATCAATGTTAATTTTAAGCCCTGTACCAGCGCAATTGGGACATATTAAATCTCCGATCAGTTCATTCAGAGGCTGTGTATAGCGCTGGTCTCCGACAGCATCCAAACACTCGTTTTTTACGGGTGACAGCTTCTGCGATGGCGCACTTTGTAAAGGGATCTTATCGCTCGGTGAGTTTCTGTGCTGTGTCTTTTGTTGTCTAGCAAGTGAGAGTCACTGTTTTATTTTATGTGAGGATTTAAATTGAATTCCTTTCCCCATTTTTAAAAGTCCCTCCGTGCTGTTCAGAGTGCGTCATGTGATGCCTCTAAACGAATCACGCTGTCGGAAAACAACACCAGCCAATGAGACCCTCCCTCGTACTTTTACAATTTGTTGCTGGTACAAAGGAAATGACCATTTTTGGAGAAGACAAATTGGTGCAGGAGAGAGAGGGCTTCACAGCGATACCTGATATGACAGGAGTCTTAACAGACGCGGCTCAGTAGTCATGATAGAACGCTCAGTTCTGGTGAATTTAGGAGAAATTTACAGGCGACACCAGTCAAAGTGAAGTAAAATACACACCCATAATGTGTATTTTAGACCATTTTTTTGTGTTAGTCTGAAAGAAGATATTTTATGGAAGCAAAATAGCCCAAAATCTCAAAATCGATAAGTGCATGAAAAAGCAATGTTTTTGCCTGCCGTGTCTCGCCTTATGCCCTCTATACACTGTGTGTTTTTTGCAGTCTTATAAGACTGTTGCATGACACACTATGTGACGTGGAATTTACAGTTGCTACGACAATGGTTTTGATGCAGGCAGACTGTACGACTGTGTAATCGTAGGTGACGTCAGCATCAGCTGCTTCACCATAGTCGCAGAGACGCCGGTAGGAGCAAAACAAACGGAGACATGAAGAAGGAAGCGTTTCTTATTGTGGCACTTTTGTACACAGAAAAAAACTTGACAAAGAGGAAAAAGAGGAGGTGAATGTGGTCGCGGTCATGGCTCAGGAAAAGAGGCTGCATTTCTTCCTGCATTTTTTTTCCCAGCTCTGCCGCCTTACATCTTCTTTAAGGTCAGCGATCTTCTTGTATGACCGTTGGAGGAGGAGATTGGCCTCGGAATGTGGCGAATCTACCGGAGGGGAGGATGAGGCCATCACAGACTCTGAAACAGAGGAGGGACAACAGTCAGCAAGCGCTAGAGTTCACAGACGGGAGGGAAAGACGTTTGTTGATTCCGAGCTTAAAAGAGAACATACATGCGTGGGCTCCGTCAGTGTTTAGCCCCCATCCCTTCAAAAGGAACTGGTGGTTTCTTGTAAAACTAGACCCTCGCTGAACAGCTTCACTGTCACTGCTGCTCAGTGTACTGTGAACTCGTTTAGTTCGCAATTTCTCTGTTCAGTTTGATTCCTCTTGATGTGACAGGAAATGCTGTGACAAACTGGGAATTGAGTTCAGGTGGTTCAGACAGGAATGGTCTCAATGACGGACACACACACACGCACACACACGCGCGCACACACACACACACATACACATATGTACACATGTTGATATGTTAATCTTATCTTAAAAGTGTTAAGTGACACTTTCACCTTGCTGTTGTTGAAAAGACCTGCCCCAAACAGGAAGTGGATTATTAGACAAATTGACCAAAATTATAAAATTATAAACTGCACTTCATGTACAAAGGCCTAAAGGTGTCCCTTTTTGCCAAATTACTTAAATATGAGTGTTCATCTTTATGATTAGGGCTGACCCGATTATCATATTTTGATAATCGAAGCTTCACGGACATAAAATTGATTTTAATCGAAGCTTCGACAGCCGGGGTGGTCGGCGACCGTAACGTCTGACCGGGGGGGATCATAGGCAAACAAACACTGCGTATCTTCAAAATCAGGCAGGTTTCCAGGATGCCAAGTAGCCTACTCATTTTAATGTAACAATTGCCGATGACAAACGGTGTCAAAAAGGAAAAAAAAAAGATCACAGACTTCATGATCGATTACCATGGCAACGAACAAAGCTTCGAAGCTTCGATTTTTTTGGGTCAGCCCTATTTATGATGCTGCTGGCATCTGAATCCTCCACAGTTTGCCCGGCAGGGCAACCAGATGTTTCATCTTTTTGTCTTTTTCCGTTCTCTCCATCAGCATCCCTGCTACCATCACATGCCACATACTATTACAGTTTCTCCAAAATAATGTCAAATGCACACCTCCCTGGGGACCTTCTTGTTTTTACTGAACTTGACAAATAGCTTGAGTCAGATGTTGATGTTGTGCTACAGTGGTTTAGCAATGATAAAGCACCAATTAAATGTGTGCAAAGCTGAAAACTTCACATTAGTGCACACATACCGTAGTTTCAGCAGCCTTTCTACAGACTTGATTTTCATTCATTATATTTAGTTTAACCTCCTAACACCTACTGGCCTGTAGGTCATATTTCCTCTAATTAACAATGTAGTGGGTTTTAAGGGGTTAAGAAAGATAATGTTTATATTTTCTGATAGTGCAGTCATCGCACACAGTGTTCAAAGTGACTCCAAATTTAACATCATGTCACTTGAGTGTGTATTTAATGTGTACAGTAGCTCAATATCCATTTATATTAATCTCATCTTGCTGATTATAATGATTATGCACACATCACGATGTCTGTGTGAAGCTGTTCCAATGAGCACCACCTAAACAATGCTGTAATATGATTATGGTTAAATGCTGCGCTACAATCTCATAATAATGCCTCATGATGTTTTAGAAAAGCACAAATCAAGTCAGTCACTCTGAATTGATTTACTAATTTTACTTAATGGAAAATGAGCCAGCCAATGTTGAGTTTGAAACTCAAGACATTGTAGCTTTCAATTGTTCGGAATAATAGCATAGAAAGAAAATGTATTCTGCTAAAAGTTGTCTTTTCTTTTCTCCTTAAGGGTTAAAGGTTGTTGCTCTTTTTTAATCTCCCTTAGCTCTTTCTTGGTATTCTCCCAGCTTCTCTCTGTCCTGCTGCAGAGCTCATGACCTTTGACATCAGAGTTATTGGACTGTCAGAGGACTCAGCGGTGTCCGCCTTGATACGTAGAGCTCATGTTGTGAATGTGTTTGTGTATATGTCTAAGCACCTGTGTGTATTTTATTGCATTGTGTGTAGGTGCAGTGGTACGAATGTATAGATAGCGAGAATGTGCTCTTCAGGTTGCTAATTATCTGTGTGCAGGCTAACCACAGCTGGCCACATGGTGTGAAATGAGCATCTGTAGCTTAGCGTGGGAGTCACAGGTTAGGAAGTTGAGCTTTAAGCTGTTCTCCTTCACCACCAACGCAGCACGTACAACTGACACAACCTGGGGAGTCCTCCCAAATAGACAAACCCTTCCCGACATCTGTATTAATCTTAACATTAGATCTACTCTGTCTTCCATGTACACAGACAGTGTATACAGCCTTGCTTTACTCTTTCTTTGCCCGTGGCTCCAGGCACATTGCAGTTTTAGGTTGGCAAATATTTCTTAGTGGCAGAGCTACGCTGGCGGCAGAAATAATCCCAATGGTTGACTTAACTCTCATTGACAGCACCAGAGTCACATTTGTTGAACGTTACCGTGCTTCCTGAACTGTACAACAGACTCTGCAGCACTGTTCACACTGTTGGCATTGAGTTAACCTCATTCAGTGTGGGCAGGGGCTTCCTGTGGATCAAGGATCCCCCAGCAGTTTTCACTCCAGCCCAGAATGTTGGGCTCCTGGGCAGTGATCAACTGTTTTAAAACTACATGCATGGCTAACAAATTTCGGTCCATGTTAGCAAATTAATATCACATTCTGTGTCATCCCTAACACAACCAACAGCAAATTTATGGACTTTTTAAAGCAGTATTTCTGTTTTTGATTGGATTGTAATTCATTGTCCAGGTATTGACAGCTTAATGCTACTGCTATGAAGAAGAAACCAGACAGAGCAATACAATCTAACATGTTTGTAGCACAGCACCACGTTGAATCCAAAATTGACCCCAAATATATCTTTATCTTCATCTAAACTGCACTTTCATTTTTTTCTGAACAGTATCACCTGCTGTTTGGTGCACTAAAAGCTTCTTCCTTTTGCACCATGGGTACTCTTCACGCCACCTCACACCTCATTTTATGTTGAGAGGCTAACACCATCTGTTGCAATACACAGGTGTAGTTTTGAGTTGCTGCACGTCCAGTCATCTGCAAATAGTAAATCCATCTCAGGACAGTATAAGGTTTGTTGAACTCTGTAGCTTGCTCTGCCCAATGTGGTTTAACTTATCCAATGAGGTTACTTTTCCTTAAAGAACACTCATGCCTGTGAGAAATATTTGTGGCAGTAAAACCCCAGATCTGCAGGTTGTCAGCCCTTTTGCCTTGAATACCCAACCTGGAGCATGTGAAGAATTTCAAAAGAAAAAGGAAAGATAACTCTATTTATTTCTCTCCAGCGTGCTGCAATTTTGGTTCACAGTTGCCACGTTTCCATCAGCGTGTTTAGATGCACATCTGGATGTATCGCGTCAGAAAATGATGATGGAAACATCATAAGTAAGGGATAATGTATAGTTCGGAGGTTTTATTCGGGTTTAGTCGGGTTTATTTCTCCATAACAACCGACCAACTATACATTATCCCGCTTAGAACACGGCCTACGAGTAAAATGATTCATTTGAAACATAATGTTGATCAAAATACGACTTCAATCGATTTTTAATTGCATCATTTAGCGAATCTGCGAGACTGGTCACGTCCGCTGTTCTGCTGAGCCTCGATCCTCCCGGTCGTGCACTTGAAGCCTTTGATAACAATCAGTGGATCGATTGATTACCATACACGTGTTACAATGTGTGTGTTGTGTGTAGACGTATCTGTCATAAACAAGAGATTATAACTTTACCGTTTAGCCTACGGGTGCGTTTGTGTCGCGGAGCCGCGGTGCCACCGAGACGAGAGGAGAGCTGAGACCGGGTCAGAGGCTCTGATCAGCAGTCATGATGTGGAAGGAGCCGCCGCTCTCCTTGTAACAAGTTACAAGTCATTTATCTAACATCACTGTTAGTCCGAAGCTGTTTAATTACCATAAACAACGAAACATAAGGTAAAGTTTCTCTTTACTGTATGCTGATGCAGTGATTGCTCCTCACGTTTCAGAGTCCCTAGCAACGGTGATTATTGTCCGCTCAGCGGTGTATATCGAAAAATAATCACCGCAGAATTTTGGTGATTGACCAATCAGGATCGAGTATTCAAGTGAGCCGTGTTCTAATTGGAACTAAAATCCCCTGATTCACACAAACTAAAATATGCTCACTTGAGCCGGGTTTTGGTTGATTCGAATTGGATGGAAACAGTTATGTTCGAATTACGTGTGACGTACCACACTTTCACTCCAACTGCTCCCATGTTTGCAGTTCACGCTCAAGTCAACAATATCAGGGTTTCCGCTACATGTGTACATTGTGGTGCACCGCCACGGCAAAATAAAAGGCAAATGCATTCGTGGCATATTAATATTTGGCAGCCTCATTCCTCCATTGCCCATAATGCAGCTTCAACTACTGTGGTGCAATGAGAGCAGCGTGACTCCACACGATGCTGGCACTACAGTCCTTTCCTTTCAGTCTCTATGGTAATGGATTGATTAATTCACAATTAGCTCTAGTTTTGAAAGTCCGTCTCTGTCTGCTTCTAGCAGTGAGGAACATCTGTTCCATACACAAACACACGCCCATACACATGCGCGTGCATGTGTATGGGTGGCACACACACACACACACACACATACACACACACTTCATAGGCAGTCACTGGTGCACAAACACATGCATGCATGCCTGCGTATTCATACAAACTGAGGCTGACAAGAAATGTACACACACACACACACACACAAATATTCACACACTGAGCCTTTGTTAAGGGGTGAGACATCTGCTGTTTGTTGTTCACAAATTATTGATAGGAGTAAACAGAAAGTTGAGGGGAAAACAGGCATTTCTCATGTTGATGAAATTTTCACGACCTGTCAGCCCATTCAAACCAACGCTTTGTTACCAAGCAGGATGGCATGACAACATGAAACACATCTCCACACACACATTCCCCACAGTGATAAGAGAAGCACAGAGGGAAGGGGAGTGACAGAAACAAAGAAAAGCCGTAGTGAGCGACATATGGAACATATTTTTATTCTTTTTAAGCTCTTTGTATTTGACAAATGAAATAGACTGATACATTTGGACTCTTTTCATGAATACATTAAAAAAATAAAATGAGTACAAACATACATGAAATTTGAATTAAGTGGTGATTATTATGGTAATAGGGAGGATAACATTTCCAATTCATCATAATGGCATCACGATAATCTAATTAGTAGGGGAGTTTAAGCATGTAAATGACGGTCTCTCTATATGTCTCTCACCAGCTGTGCTTTCACTTACATAAGGCTGCTGATGAAACCAGATTAGCAGCATTCATAAATGAGATGGATCAGCTCTGTATTCCTGGAATTCTGCTTATGATTATAATTGCAAAATATGCCCAGTGTTATTTGGAATAAGGAGGTGGCAGAAAGGTAAGGGTTAGTGATCAGGGTGGTGATGAATAGGGGTGGGAATCATAGGGTACCTTCAGATACGATACACGATACATGGACCATGATACCCGTGATATCATGATACATTGATTCTGCAATAACTGATATGTTTCTAAACAATCCTATGATGATGCATCATAAGCAAGACCGTATTGTGAATTTTTTGCTTTTTTTCAATTCCAAATTATGTCACCAAAAGAAAACTTTGTCAACATCTTAGTCTGTTCACCTCTCTTCAGCCGTTTTTATTGATGCAAAATGGGCAAACATGTATGCAAACTTTAATTAAATTAAATTTAATTAAATACTAATATGTGGACTGCATTCTGCACTACACTAAATTAAATATGTGTTTTACGTTAAGATAAAAATGTTAAATTAAAATGAAATACAACCTATTATCTGAAAGTGAAATATATTTTTTACACTCTATGCACTACCATCATGTCTGGCAATAAAGGCTGCAGTAGAGTAGACATCATGCCTGAGCGTCAGTGCTCCAGTTGCAGCCACGGTCTTTCCTGGTCCTTCATGGCCTAGAAACCTGAGCTCGCCCAGCAGCGGTGGCATCCTTATATCAATACAATATTGCCATTCAAAACATCAGGATACTATGCATCGATTTTTTCTCACACCCCGAAGGTCATGAAGGGCACCAGACCTTGATGACACAGTGTATCAACATCTCCAAGAAATTATTATCATATCAGAGGAAATCTGGAAAGATCTGATTCATAGGGAGCGATTTGCTACTTTACACACATCTGAAACACATGATTTATGGTGTTTTCACCTGAATTTACTTCTCCCTTCACCTTTCCCCTCAATTGTCATGCACAGATATGGTTGGAAGGACGAATTTGGAAACATTCCTTGAAGGTACTGCTCCATGTTGACAAGATTGCATCATATCATTCCTGCAGATTTGTCAGCTGCATATCATGCAACCAACCTCCTGCTCCACCACTTTCCAAAGGTGCTGTAATGAATTCAGATCTGGTGTCCCAGATTTCAGTTTTTTGGCATTTGTGTCGACAGCACTGCGGTGCAGTGGATGATTTTGTTTTGTTTTATTTATTTATTTTGGCAACATTAAAACCCTTAACTTGCACTGGAAGTCCCAGGAGATCGTCAGTTTTCAGGAATACTCAAACCACGTTACAGGTGTTTATAAAGTGCTCAGTGATTATTTTATTCATGCAACCTGATAATTGATCAGTGATGATAATGTGATTGGCATGATCACACTCAGCGCATCCAGTAGCAACCTGCAGCATCGTCAGCATCACTGTGAGCCTGACTTGACGACCCCTCTCTTCTGTTTGCCCCGTTTTGTCTGAGATGTCATTTAGTCTGTCTCAGCAGGGGACCCACACAAATTGGACTACCTATTATGAGACCTCCTGTCAACTGGTCTGTCTGTGTGATAAACTTGGCTCATCATCATTTGCATTTGATGCATATTCACACAAAATTATATCTACACTGATAGCTGTAGAAACTAATCCTAATATTTGATCATGCTTAGCTTCTTACCTTTGAGTGGTACAATGAGATGGAAAAACTTGTACGCAAAAGGTAACACAGATTAGTCAGATGATTACACGTTTTAAACGTCTGGTAACTATTTTTTGTGAACACTGAATGCCAGTGTGTCTAAAATAGTTCGACTTAAAGAGTCGATTCCATATTAAACAAAAAAGTACATTTTCAGGAAGGTGTCAAAGTTAGCACGATTAGATTTTTTTTCTGAAACACTTTAAAATGTTATAAATAAGTTGAAGTAAAACTGCTGTTATGTTATAAACATGAACATGTCTGTTGCTCCCATTATGAAGGCACATCACCTCTTTATGGTCACCTCTGGGACAGGTGTGTAGTAAGAACAGAGCTGTAAAAGGCACTGTGCGAAACTGAACAAAACCTTTTGAAGTCATGCTAAAGCCATGCTGCAAATGTTTCTCTCTTCAGGGTTGTTTACCTCTCTCAGCAATATCCTCTCACTCTTCGAGCCTCTTTATTGACTCCTGCAGCCACCTTTCTCTCCCTACTGTGCTGTCTGGAAAAGTGGCTGCCTTAAGTGTTCTTTAGTGCCACTCCTGTTGCAGAGCTTATTTCTGAGACAAGGCAGAAAAGAGAGTCTGTTTATGGTGTGGGAAGACATGCCAAGGAAATACCCCATTTTTACGGAGGAAATCACTTAAGGGAAGATGTGTTCATGTGCGTGAGTGCCTATTGTTTACAGTCAACAAAAGCACTACATAGAATCATTCAAGGCAACGATGACAGTTCTATTTGGAGAAGATATATGAATGCAAGATGAAGTAAAATGCACTATATTTTCAAATAAATGTAACTTTTTATATTATAGTTGTTCTATTCCAAAGAACAGTCACTGCTCGTGTTGGAGGAGCCACAGTGAAATGTGTGATGATATTCTGAGATCAGTCAATCATGTAGCAGCAGGGCAATGCATAACACTCTGCAGTTATACAGTCAGGGACATGATTGTTGGTGCCAGGTGGGCTGGTTTGAGTATTTCTCAGACAGGAAGTCGAAACAAAAAACAAGCAAACAAAAAGGCCAGACTGGTTGGAGCTGACAAAAACAATACACTCACATAACCACTCTTTGTGGTAACCAGTAAAAGGTGGATGTGGATGAGGTACAGTGAGAACTACAACCTGAGCAGAAATCTGAGGCTGCATTGATAACAACACTGGGAAGCTACAGACTGGAATATCTGAAGCTCTGATGAATCTGGGTTTCTGTTAGGGCACATAGATGATAGGATTGAACCTGCCTGGTGTCAACAGTCCAGACTGATGGCATACTGGTGTGGGGAATGATTTTTTGGCATTCATTTGGCCTGTAACATCAATCCGTGTATCAGTTTGAATATCAGTTTGAAATCCAGTGTGATAATGCGCAATATCCTACCCCCCCCACCCCATCTTTCTTCCTCTCACTGCCCTGTCTCTGTCCATTGTCCCACTGCCAGACAAATAGCCCCAAATGTAAGAGCTGAGGCTGTTTTGAGAATTATACAGACCAGGGCCAGTATTAACATGGTGTTCCAAACAGAGAGATCAATGAAAATGTTTTAAATTCAGATAATTGTAATAATAATTGTGTCAAGGAGGGGAAGAGGCATTTCAGTCAGGGCCCATGGAGTCACCATTGTTGAGCCAAGTAATCCTTATTTGCTCATAAGATTGAATATGAAATTTTCATGTGCTCACAGGGCTTGACGCTAAGCTTTTTTCCAAGTAGCACTGTGCTACCATGCTGAAAAATTTAGTAGCACACAAAATTTTTTTGTAGCACCATAAAAATTTTGACGTTTTGGTGAAATTTTTTTTCAAACAAATAAAGTAGCCTATAGTCCTAACGCTGTAGACTATTTTTTGTATGTTATAACTGGCTCTTTACCTTAGCAAAAATCAGGAAAGACAAACAATGCAAATATGTTTGAGAAAATAGAATATTTACATTACATACAGGGCTCTGCACTAAGATTTTTTAGGAGCACAATGAAAAATGTTTAAGTAGCTGTTTAAGCCTTAAAGCAGAAGTAAGTGATATATTTGTGTTAATATAAGTCTTAAATAGTTATATCTTCCGACAGCAATCACTTACATAGAGTGTTTGGACCAAAACACGGGTCAGTCAGTCACTCTGCTCTGCTCTGAGCCGAGGAGAAAACATTTATCGTATCCTACAGTTTTTATCCAATGAGGAGAGAGAACGGCATGCAGGGCTGTGTGTGCAGCCAAGGAACGCCGTGAATGTGGCGACGTAGGGACGAGGACTGTTATGGTGCGTTCAGGGCTCGTATTTTTCCGACCGTGAAGTGGTACCAGTTCGATCTGGTACGAGTTCACCGGTCGGAAGTTACGAGTGGCTGTTATAGTGACTTTCACCGGTAAAACACGGAAAAAATGAACGCTACAAAGTCGTAAGTTGTGACTTGAAGCTGTAATTTACGATTTCAAAAGCCTGCCTGGAACGCAGCATTAGCGAAAACGACCGGACCACTTACTTCTTCTTTAAATAAGGCTGAAGGTCCAACATGACCCATTTTTACATTTGAGAAAAGTAAAAACACCAAACATTTTTCTCAACAACCTGTCACACAAGCATCTCCATGTTGCCCCTGTGTGATGTTCAGGGACAGGTCAGACAGGGCTTTGAGGCTGAAGTTTATATGAATGTTGCACTGTGAGACCGTGACCGCATGTCAGCTGTTCTCACTGCAACGAGTGTTGTTGTTTTTTTTTGATAGCTTCACGGTAGGCTCAGGCCCCGTTTACACGGACCTGGGTATTTTTAAAAACGGAGACTTTAACCATCGTTTGCACCCTCCGTTTACACGCAAACGGAGAATTCGCCCCTGAAAACGATGCTTTTTTAAAACTCCGGCCAGAGTGGAGATTTTGGAAAACTCAGTTTTCGCGTTTGCATGTAAACAGAGAAAAACGGAGATTTGGGTAGACGACGTCAGACCCTGACGTCTAACCGTAACCATATTACATAACGAAATAAATAATAATGATGGTAAAAATGTAATGCAGACAAATGTGTTCACTGTAAAACATTTATTTATTGATGTAGCGTTAAATGGGGTGATTTCTGTACAGAGTCCCGAGGTTGTGCTGCTCTTGTCCACACATACTTTTCATTCAAACAAACTAATGTTACTGTCACAATAATTAGATTTCATCAATGAGACCAACATTTATCTCCTAAGAATAATTTAAGCAGCCGGTGGCAAACCTCTAAAAACCTGCGGGGGAGTTAAGTAGCGCCGTTTTGTCCCTCGGGACTCGGGAGAACGGCAGAGGCTGGCCGACCGAGCAGCATTGCAGAGCGGCCACTGTCTCTGTGATGTCCTGGTCGTTGCTCCACAGGTGGAGCTTCACTTCTCCGAAAAAGAAAAGCTTCACCTCCCGGAGCAAACTTCTAAACAGCCGTCATTTGGATAAACTGGCCGTATGTGTGGCATCTAAAAAGTTACTTTCTCGCATGAAAAAATATTAAAACTTTTCACACAAGGAGGGCAAGTGACGTTGTTGTTGTTGTTCCTGTTGCTATCAGGTTGCTATGCGGGATCATATGCGGGATTCTGATTGGCTAACGTGGGCCTGAGCTTCTCGCTACACTGCCACCTGCAGGTTTGGCATGCTCTTGACGGCGTATACCCGGGTTAGTGTAAACGAAACGTTTTCTGAAGACGGACTGGTGTGCACGCAGATTTTTTTGTAAACGGAGAGGGTAAAATGTCCGTTTATTAAAATACCCGGGCAAGTGTAAACGTAGCCTCAGAGGCCACGTCTTTCCACCTATTGGCTTCTTTCACCTTTCAAACGCTGCAGAGCTCCGTGTTAAACAGTAGGAGAGACACGGCCCGATACCGTGTACCGGAAAGAGAGGAAGATTTTGTTATTGCCTCAATCATGAGTTTAGAAGCTGTGTGATAGATGTGAAAGTGGATTTTTTAAAACCTTGGTGAATTTAACCAAACATACGATGAAAAACGTGGAAGAACATTTTATGATTTGGAAGGACAAACAACCTGTTTTGTCGCCATGGGGAGTGGTTTTATTGGACCACCCTATTAGATGCTCAAAAGCTGTGAAAAGGGCCAGGAATCAAACCAACCAACCTCACACTGCCTGCACCCTTCTTTCTCCTTTAACCTTGATTTCCTCTCCTCCCTTTTCCATCTTCTTGTCTCCTATGTGGTCACTGGTATCCTCAGGCATGTGTGCTGTTAATAATTCAGCCTGGAGGATGGATTTTGGTCTTCATTTGCAGCAGGAAATGCCTTGCTCCACTGAACAATGCACTCACGCCCAGGCCCCTGACGTGTCTTGAGAGGCAGAAATAGGAAAAGCCTTTTCCCCCTAAATGACTGCTCTCAAATGCAGTGTGTATTGGGGGTGGGACAGGAGAAAGAAAAATGGACAGGAAAGACAGCAGCACTGATTTTGTTTCTCCTCTTTGCATCAACCCTAAAATAGAGCCCAAAGTAGTAATACTCTCAGTAGAGGTCATTTTCAATGGACAGGTACAAGGCACCGGAAGAACACAACCATTTATAGAAACATCCCTTTTTCCCCACTTAAAAACGCCTCTGATAAATCTGGTGGTCATATTTGCTCCATTTCCTCTCTCCATCTCTTTGTATTTTAGAGTTTCCATTTTTTTCTGTTTCATGACACATTTTCAAGCGGTGACACATTAGTATCCATCATTTTTGAAGGGCAGAACGATCAGGGAGGCCTGTCGACTGCTGTGTGTCATACATTATAGCACAGAACTCATTTCCTGCCCGAGTTTAACAACGTCTTTGTCCTCTGAGAGGTGAGACTATATGAGCGACACATCACGAGCTTCTGCGTGTTTCAGACATTGTGTGTGGAAGTCTTGGAAGTTGGAGAGGAATAGAAAAGAAACAAATAAGGCCAGAAAGAAGTGGGAAAACTTCACATGTCCTCCAACATGGTATTCTATGTCAGTATATAGAATATCATGTATAATTTAGCAAATTTGTGTAAAATTTGCTAAATTAGCAGCGACAGTCTCTTAGTTATTAATTAGTACATAACTGAGGATTCTGGAGACAATTTCAGCAAGTGGTCCAAATGAATGGAAAAATTAGGCATTTGTCATCACTTTCTAAAATGGGAGCTTTTTCTGATCTGCTCACCCTTTTGACAGAACTGAATTGTAGGCTTGTATGTCAGAGACAAATTTATCATTTTATAATTAGTTACTGTAGAGTCATCAAGATCACCAGAACCCCGTGTTTAAGGTGAGAGGATGTTTTGCAGTGTTGTAACAGCATCATGCCATTTATAGGGCTCAAAATCCACACATCTTGGTTTCTTACTGGCCACAAGACGTTGTTTGGTAAATTTAGACATTGGTGGGTTTCCATCATTGAAACAAACAATAAAAGTTTTAATTAAATTGTCCTTGAGTCCAATGTTTGGATGAACTTGGAGAAATTGCTCAGTGTCAAACCCCTGAAAAAACGGTCAGTGTTTCAGCATTGAATCCAAGAATCTGCCTGTACTGCTATATAACTAATAGTAGACTTGTTCTGTGTGCTGCTGTATCTTAGCAACCAACGAGTCCGACTCTGTCGCACTCATCCTGACAGGTCCAAGGTGCACAAAAGCTGCTGCTACCAACGCTGCTGCCCTATCAGCCTAACAGTCCTCCATATCTGCCTTACAACCCACTAAGAACTTCATTGGACTGTGAGGACATGGCCTATGTCCCACTGGCCTCCTTACTACTTTACCTCTGACTTCACAGTTTTTTTCACTGAAAAAAAAAACATTGCAGGAAGCCTTCACGCTGTGCTAAGGCTGTGTCCTAGGTTTTAAAAGATTCACAAATCGATAGCACTACCCTCAGGCATTACAAGTAGTTCTGCTCAGTCTGGTCTTCTCTACCTTTTTCATTGGTTCAGTGGTTACTAATAAGTTTTCCTACCTTGCCAAATCTATTGTTATAAAGTAAACAGTTTCAAATCACTTTATTCTTATAGTGCCAAATCATATAAAATCATATCTTGGGGTATTATGGAGCAGGTCTATGCTTTGTTTTTCTATTATTAGGCTACATAAATGCAACACCCCTTCATTAGCAGGCAATGTGCAAGCAACAGTGGCAAGAAGAAACTTCCTTTTAACAGGTAGATGCCTTGAACAGAACCTGGCTAATGGTGAGCGACTGTCTGCCTCAATCATTTGGGTTGGAGGAGAGAGAGAGAGAAAGCAAGAGAAAGGACAAAATCCTGCAGGTTCCACATACATTTGAATAATAAGATATGTAATAATGATAAGTGCCAAAAGTACAAATAATAATTAAAGCCGCAAGCAGCTGTGACGGGCCCTCGCACCACGCCACTCGGCGTCACGCTCCCATGCCCCCAGTCCCCGCTACCCTAGGGGCGCTCTGCGAAACCTATGTGCGCAACTGGACGTTGGGGGCCCCTCATCATACATGGGAAATTTGGAACAAATCGGACAAAGTACATAGGAGTTACGACACATTTATGGTTTGTCCACCAGGGGGCAGTAGCGGTATGGGGGCCATTGTGTTCAGGGTCGTCCCCTGATCACACACGTGAAATATTGAGAAAATTGAACAATGTTGATCCAAAATACGACATTTCCTATGTCCACAAGGGGGCCACATGAACGAGATTGCGTATGATCAAATGGAGGCATAGAGGGCGGGCCTCTGACCATGTAGATTTTGAAGCAGTTCAGATGAAGAGTGTGGGAGATAGAGCTGCTCGTGTATGCATGGCGAGGCATCAGAAATGGCGGCAGCCATACTAGCCACGCCCTTTGCCCTACACACCTGCAGAGCACAAGCTGTAATCAGGGCGGTCTGTGGATGATCTGTAGCAAATATGAAGCCGATGGGGCGAAACCCCTAGGAGGAGTTCGTTTTCGATGGGCTGCAATTCATGGGAAGTTAATACATCAGACTGTTCAGGACGGAGCCATCATCATGTCCAGCAAGTTAGAAGCAGCTCCGATCAAGTATGTGGGCGTGACAGCTGTTCGAATTTGGATGGCAAGTTCTGAAACAGTCGCCAATGTTCATCAAGGCATTGCAGCCACGCCCTATGACCTACACACCTGCAGAGCACAAGATAAGATCACCATGGGGTCTCGATGCTGGAATTTTATGAAGTTGATCGGGTGAAACCCTTAGGACGAGTTCGTTCAAATACGAGGTGTGGAAATGGCCAAAATCACATCATCAGCGAAGATTCAATTCAAAATGGCCGACTTCCTGTTGGGCTTAGAGCGAGGAACCCTGGAACTTTTTTGTGCGTATTGTTCGAGTTCTATGAGCATACCAAATTTCATGTTTGTACATGTAGGTGAAACGCACACAAAGTTATTCAGTTTTCAAAATTTCTAGGGGGCGCTATAGAGCCAATTTGCCCCGCCGAGAAGAGAGAATACGTCTCCACTGTGTCTTGTGATTCTCACTGTTGCTGAACCAGAATATTCATGTTTCTAACCCATGTTCACTGCACAAAATGCCATTGTGCATTCTGGGTTGATATCGTACAGCTCATATGGAGATGATAGGACTTTACTGATGCAGAACAGAATGTGATGAAACTGCCAAATAAATCCTTTTTTTTTTCATTAAATATTTAAATTTACTCCTATTTAATATGTGTATGTGTGTGTGTGTATATTAATAAAATCACACAACATATTTTTTAGATTACCTATCCTTGAATTTTCAGGACTACAAACCCTAAAACCATCCTGTTGTTCTGTTCTCATATTCTTACTGTAGGTAATATGCTTCAGCACTTGTCATACTTGACCAAAAGTAAATACATCACTTTACTGTAATAGAGAGCACCCCCCCCCCCCTCCAAAAAAAATATATATATATCTTTATTTTTAATTCTACCTTAATCCTCTCCTCTGTCTCTTTCTGTCATTTTCTCTCCTCTGGGTTGACAAGTCCTCCCTCCTTTTCCTCCATCATTCTTCCTTTGAGACATGCATCTGGTTCTATATGAAATGGAGAGTGACTGGCAGGCCAGCACCTGGAAATACCCATCACCTTCTCTTTCCCTACCAGCTAAAGCCCTTCAAAAGTGTCAGGTTGGGGGGTGCTGCAAGGCAGATGAGGGCCTTATCTCCCCCAAACACCTGTACCTGCTCCGTAGTGGCATTTGAGGCCTCATCACTGCATAAATAGGTGACAATGCAGATTTTTGTGTCCCTTTAAGAGATGCTGCAGGCTACCGGATTAGGGAACCCTGGGGATTGTGAACGTCCTTTTTCTCCAGTCACATCTTTATTCCTGAGTCTGGGATACCTCTGCTGTGCTTTTTATTCCATGTGTGCAAATAAGTTTTGATGTTTTGAGGAGGTTTGTTGAGTAAATGTGCTATTTTTTCAGCGTCTAAGTCTGATCGTTTTTTTTGTTTTGTTTTGTTTTTTTAAGACTGATAGTTAACGCAGTCATTAGTAGAGGTGGCACAGGTTGTGAAGGAGTGTTCTAATATTTATTATTGTATGCTACTGTACAGTATAAGGTGCAAAGAGAATGTTTGTAGGCCATATGAAGTAACTTACCACAAAGACGTAGTTATGAGTTTTCCCACAAAGCTGGTTTGATAAAAGTAACATTATGAACAAGTGAATTAAAAAAAAATGCTGTGATAATGAATACAATTACACTGATTCTTCAAAATCCAATCCGATCCGGATCCCGACGCCGACGGCTTTGGCCGACGAGTCTGTCGCCTCTCGCCGGGAGAAAGGAAACGGTGAAACACACCGCCCGGACTGCCGACCAGAGCGATTGAGTGGCGAGGGCTCCCACAGAAATACAGACCAATTCTAAGTCATAAAGTTGTAGTAATAATCTTTTCCATGTGCAATTTCCTTTGAAATCGATACCAAATATTGCCAGGAGCATGGCTGGGAGTGAAAGCTTGCCTGGCGTAGCAACAATAACCAGGGGGGCGGGGCTTACGCGAAGGGTCAATTCCTCATCTTCTCTCCACACACAGTTTGTTGTGTGGTGAAACAAAGGCTCACCTCTGTAATGTCAGTAGGTGTTTGTTTGTTATAATCCCATGGTGAAATTTAAGAAAAATGAAATTAAAATTAAATTAAATGAAAATTGGTCAGACAAGAACACAGTTATTTTGAACACAGTTATTTAAAAAACAAAATCTTCCATCCTCACGTCTAGTGTCTGCAGTTAATTAACATGCAGATTATAATTAGCAGTCAATTGACTAGGTAGTAGTAATGCTTCTCTTTTTTAATTGTGATTTATTTGTTAATTTATTTTAGCAGTCATACAAAATGTTAACAACACATCTAAATTATTAAGGCTTTGTCAAAAGCAGTACATGCACACTGGTTGATTTGAGACAATAAACTTGGATGTATGATTGGTTATTGAAACTCCATGACAATGAAAGCAACAAGCTGTCATCACTCCAAGAAGTTTCTTCATTTATCAACAATGAAGCAGGAAGGAATAGACTGATGCTTAAAAAAATGTATTCATGTCCCATTACCTTCAGCTTGAAACTACAAGAAACAAAGTTAGAAAAAAGGTAATTGTTCTGCACTCTGGGGCCTTTCAGACAGCTCTGATGACTCCTTTTTTGAAGAAGTCATCAAAGTCAGAGACAAGAAAACAAGAGAAAATCCAATAAAATCTTTATTTTTGCCCAATGTCATACAGGTGCAATTTCCTGCTTAACCCCAGCAGTTTTATCTCAAAATAACATGCCTGTTAAAGTCTTTGTAACAGCCTGAAATCCCCCTGTAAAACTGACATAAATGCCCATCACTTATTCTTCAGCGCTATTATTTCAAGATTGAAGTGAACGTGAAACTGCTTTGAAACAATGTCATCAAAGTCAGGGAGTCTGTAGGGAGAGAGCTGATTTAGTGGATGGCAGGAATAAGAGGCTCTTAATGGAGAGCAATGTGTCTGTTTTGTTAGATGCCTAATCCTGGTGAGTGACTGCTAATGAATGACCAGACAGGTGACACACAGACACACAAAAACCCGATGAGAAGTCCCAGTGTTTGCTCTCCTCATTTCTTTCTCTCTTTGTTAATCAGAAAGTCTCTCTGCATCTCCTCGTGTTGAGGAAACAAAGGAAAAGTGTATACCCTAACAGTCCAGGAAGGCAGAACTAAACTACTTCAACCAACTCAAGAATAGATGTAGGCTATTGTCTAGCCAAACCATTATGATACATCATGGGTGGCCAAAACCCAAACTCCAACTATGTTGTTTGCTAAGAATTGAATATGACGCATTGATTGCCCACTATACCATGTAGCAATAAAGGATTGCCACTCCTGTCTGTTTCAGGCCAGTGTCACGCCTTCTACACTCCCTCCACTGTGGCATGCCAAATGTTCTTGGGTCTGTTTTTTTTATTTTCTGCCTGATGTACAATGAAGTGTAGTTTGATGATGATGGTGGCCATGTTGTTCTGTCTACTCTGGGTGAGCAGATGTTGGCTGGACTAGGTACTTCTACAGATGTTTTGTGTGGAAGGTTGACCGCTTGTGGAGATCAAGAGAACCCTTAAAGGATCACCTGGTATTTATAGTATATTTGTTTCAGGTGTGTTTCAGGTGTGCAGATTTTTGAGAAATAATATGCAACATTCACCTTTATTTATCCCAATTTGTGTACCCAATATTGCTCTCGCAAGAAAAATACGCGATCTGGTTTTACAGAGTTTCTTTTTTACGGAGCCCCTAAAGGGACATGGAGGAAAAAAAATTTTTTTGCGGTCTCGCAAAAGTATTGCGGGATCTCGCAATACTTTTTGCGGGATCTCGCAATACTTTTTGCGGGATCTCGCAAAGTTATATTCAATTTACCAACACCAGCCTTATGCACTTTATTAACTTTTAATATTTTTTCAAGCAAGAAAGTAACTGTTTGAGCCACAATGTGCGGTTAGCTTATGGCAGTTTAGTCTGCTCCGATGTTGTGGAGAAGTGCGCACCTCCACTCTCTCTCTCTCTCTCTCTCTCTCTCTCTCTCTCTCTCTCTCTCTCAGTGACAGCTGTCACCTCAGCACTGAGACAGCGGACAGCGCGCTCACAGTTCAGCACTATTTCATGAATGAGACCAACATTTATCCCCTAAAAATAATTAAACCAGCCAGCGATCAACCAAAGCTACGGGTAAGTTAACGATAGTTTTCCCCTCCGCTGGCCGGCCGAGCACGTCAGCAGACCCTCCTCCACCTGTGGAGCAATGACCGAGACATCCCAGAGGCAGCCAGCTGGTCTGCTGACATGCTCGGCGGAGGGGAAAACTATCGTTAACTTACCCGTAGCTTTTTAGAGGTTGATCGCTGGCTGGTTTAATTATTTTTAGGGGATAAATGTTGGTCTCATTCATGAAATAGTGCTGAACTGTGAGCGCGCTGTCCGCTGTCTCAGTGCTGAGGTGACAGCTGTCACTGAGAGAGAGAGAGAGAGAGAGAGAGAGAGAGAGAGTGGAGGTGCGCACTTCTCCACAACATCGGAGCAGACTAAACTGCCATAAGCTAACCGCACATTGTGGCTCAAACAGTTACTTTCTTGCTTGAAAAAATATTAAAAGTTAATAAAGTGCATAAGGCTGGTGTTGGTAAATTGAATGCGAGATCCCGCAAAAAGTATTGCGAGATCCCGCAAAAAAAATTTTTTCCTCCATGTCCCTTTAGGGGCTCCGTACTTTTTGTCGTTCAGAAAAAGGTGGATAAATAAAAAAAAAACAATGTATTTGGTTTCTGCCCAAGTGTCAGCTTTTGCAGTAAAATATCTAGTTGTCATTACTTTTGTAATGTTTTGTTGCCTATAAGTGGTCATTTAAATGTGAAAAAGAGGGAGAAGTGAGCACTCACCATAGGATAAAACTTTAGGAGGTGCACGGCTACAGCACAAACAGAAAAGGGGAGGAAAGCAGCACACTCACGATCCCTTTTCAAATGTTTATTACAGGACCGGCAAGCAAAGACGTTTCGATCAAAGTTTTCAATTTAAATGTGAATCATAGCCTCTGATTTGACAATTCAATTCCAGAAGGGGTTGCTGTTGCATCCTAGTAGTATGGAAACACAGTATACAAGATTGGATTTGAGTGAAAATTCAATACGTTTACAGAAAGAGATTTGCAAATCTTGTTTCAAAATCATCAAGGCCTGGGTGTCGTTTAGGCGCCCCATATGCAGAGGCAATAGTCCTCGCTGCAGCCGGCCCCATATCGAATCTCGACTCGGGTGGCCCTTTCCTGCATGTCATTCCCCCTCTCTCTGCCTCCCCATTTCCTGTTCCTGATCAGTTAAAGGCAAAAATGCCCCCCACCCAAAATACTTTAAAATAAACAAGGCCTTCATCGGAATGGCTGTATTACTTGTTTGTCTCTACCCACTGATACCACCCACAGGAAGCATACTGGACTGTCAAATGGATGAAGGACAGCAATACTGGGTTGAACAGGGAAAAACAGCATTCTCACATGTCAGTGTTGTGTGTTATATGGACCCACTTGTAGTACAGCCTACATGTTAACTGTCATGAACAACATCTTTGATGATGCCCTCGTCATACAGTAGTTCAGAAATGGTTGTTAACTGTGCTGTCACTTGAACTGGTGAACATACTTGATGGATGGAAGTAGACAGTGAAACCAGCATGTGGTTAACACATAGTTGACTTGCCATGGTTCAGTGCAAAGGGTGAGAGAACTGGGAGAGCTGAAACCAGGCATTAGCACAGTGCTGCACTGAATGATCATCCTCCTCTTTCCATTATAGTTTGGCAAATTTGAGATCAATTTATTTCAGCTTATGGTTCAGTTTATTTATTCTCAGTTTTTGGCTTTTTTGCCTTTATTCGATACACAGTAGAGATGGACAGGAAAGGGGGAGGCAGAGAGAGGGGGAATGACATGCAGGAAAGGTCTGCCGAGGACTCGAACCGGGGACGCCTGCGTTGAGGACTGTAGCCTCTACATCAGGGGTAGGCAATTATATTTGTCGACGGGCCAGATTTTTTCTCAACAGACACTCCGAGGGCCGGACATTCAAATAGGCCTAGATTGAAATTAAATTAACCTTTTTGCTTAATATTTTGGTTGTTTATATTTTTATTTATCTTGTGCACATCATTTTTACTTATACACATCTTTGGTGTTTTATATCATTTAAAATTAAAAATTCTGACATAGCCCATCATATCATCATTTACATATGCTGGAGCTTTACACTGCTGGCTTGTATCCTGAGACATGCTCTGTGATTTTTAGCTTAAATATGAAAGGGGGCTGACTATTACAGGACAGGTCCGTTATGATACAAGGCATTGGTCCTGACATGTGTGTTTCTCTTCTATAACAAATTCTACATCTCACCGTCTTTCACGGGCTTCCTTCACATTTCAAATGAGGCAAAGCTCAGTGGGAAACATTAGGAGAGACACAGGCCGAAGGCACCGGAACACAACACCGGGAGAGGCAGGTCTGTGCAGCTGTGCGCCACGGACGTGCAATGGCATCAAATTTGCTCCGCTACGACTTTTGAGTTCGGAGCACGCATAACGCGCATCTACATTGAATGGGTTTGAGCGTGAGCCAAAGACATCTGAACAGCCCCCTGATGTACACACGGTTGAACCAAGACCAAAATCACCCACGGCCTTCGCAGACAGGCAGGGAAACCCTGTAGTCCAGCTGGCTCCCCGAACATTCGCACATTTTACCTGGGCGTTTTATTATCCCAGTGCAGCGTCTCACAGGCACATACAACAATGTGCTGGGACACGTGTTTCCATGTCCCTGCGCATTGACTTACAGGCGCCTGTAGAGACCGAGAAATACAGTACGTAAACTATTAAAACTCAGTCGCGGGCCGCATTGGAAGGTTCGGCGGGCCACATTCGGCCCGCGGGCCGCCTATTGCCGACCCCTGCTCTACATGGTCATACAGTCATACATATATTGGAGCTACAATGTATTGTCCTACAATGGGATTTGATTTGTAAGAATGATATTTCACTCATTATTTACTCACTCTCAGGTCGACTAAGGGCTGGGAGCAGTTTCAGAATTATCGGCGTGGCTTGGCGTAGCAGTGCATGTCCATGTAATGGTTGCAAATGGACACCGGCGGTCTTTGTCACAAAAAAAAAAATCCAAATACCTCCATGCTGCTCGTCTGTAATATCTGTCTTGTATTGAAGCCCGGAAATGCGAAATTGCCCCGAAAAAATAAGTCCATATTTCAAGCTTGTTTGCAGTGGAAGCTCCTTTTCCTGGCCCGCCCAAGTCTAGCAAGATTTGCGTCAGTGTCAGTTAATCGCAATGACATCGACGCAAATCTTGCGAGATTTGGACAGACCGGGAAGAGGAGCTTCTGCAGCAAACAGGCCTGAAATATGGACTTTTTTTTCTTTTCTTTCTTTTCTTTACTTTTCTTTTCTGTTAAGCTTTATATCACCTTATCTTCTCCATCATGTGTCTGCTTCATTACAAAACCTATTTGTTACAGTAAGTTCCTAGAATCCACCACCATCAGAATCATAATGATCCAAAAACTTTAATTTGCAGACCAAAATATGGCATATCATATTTATAATTATATCAAATGACCACACTGAAATCCCGTCATTGTTTATTAACAAATTACTGTGTGGACCCTTTTAAAAGTTATGATAAGAACTAGATCTTGCTAAATAGTGACCCTGCATCAGTGTATGAGACAGTGGTTTAACTTTTTTTATAACTGATTATTGTTATTGATTATTGATGTGTTTACGACCAAGTTAATAACTGTATTGTAAAAATGGTAAGGACAAATTCATAACAAATCTGCAATAAAGCAGAACACAACCTTTCCCCTGCTACAGGTGGAGACTGCTCTCTCTCTCTCCCCTTCTCTCTCTCTCACTGTGATGATATGCGTGTTGGGCCCTTTGCCAACAGTTAGAACTCAGTGGGGCCCATCCATATGGCCAACATGTTCCGCAGTCATTACAGGGCTATTTAGCACGTCTAATTGTTCAACATTTGACACCTTGTCAAGACAATTAGTTCAGATTATTCCTGCATAAGACATTGTGATGTTGATCTTGTCACAAACAGTTGGAGATTGTTTCTCTAGGTGAAACACCGGTGCAGTACAGTACAGTATGTGTGGCTGCTCATGTGAATGAGCAAAGCCTGGTACACAGGTGTACACACACACACACACACACACACACACACACACACACACACACACACACACACACACACACACACACACACACACACACACACACACATACACATTGTTATTTGTCCCGGTGTTATTCTGTCATGTTATTCTGTTTTTCTGACAGATTTTTTTTTTGCATTATTTCATTCATGCATGCCAGAATAGGTGTGAGGTTGGTCTGAAATTTTGTTTAAAAAGGTTTAAATTTGAGTTGCAAAATTTTGGGGGTACTCTGGTGAGAACCCACACATGAAGATAAATGTATTTGTGTGTGGTGTGCTACAATATTTTAAATACAGCACACCACACACATAAAGATTTGTCTTATGACACACTACAATCACATCCCCCATGCCAGAAATCTGGCGTGATCTGACATAGATGGTAGCCATGGAGACAGTAGCCACACTGGTTTCTACTATGTGTTCTTAATATTTGCGATTGTCGGCCCTGACAGTTTTCAGAGTTGATTGTCGGGAGTATTGACTCTTAACACACCTCACAACACGGGAGAATCTCATAGGATAATCCTGAGAGCCATAAGATAATCGGCCGAATTTTGTCCTTGGTCGGAAGGAGGAAAATTCGGGCAAAATCATTCAGATTATGTGTGGTACTGTAGGCTTGATGTGATGAATTTAACCGCTTGCTGCTACGTTTTACGCATTTCGTACTTGTTTACTGATCTGAGACTTTATTGCCTGTCCATGAATCATTTGTGTCACGCTGTGCTATCATAATATTGTTATTCTATATCATGTCAGAGATCCTATTTAGATCTCCTGTTTATTCATTTTCATTTATATACAGTATTTGTGAAGGATTGTGTTTTTGTTTTTTGAAACAGAGGAGGGACTGGTAGAGAGACAGGGACAACTTGCTGAGGTCTATGCTGGGAGTTTTCATTTGTGCTACATATCTGTGGTCTTATATATTCATGATGCCACAGCAAAAAAATTGTTCAATGTGTGAGTGTGTTATGTATTTTGTGGTGCTTAGAACAGGATAACTTTATCTTTGCCTTACACTAAAAACAAAGCAACACACACCAGGCAGTGACCAACGTAAGATTTTTTTCTTACTGGCCCGCTTGGCCAGTAGCTTTGAGTTTTACTGGCCCTGTGTGTATTTTCACTGGCCCGGCCGCCAAAAACTTAAAAAAGCATTTTTTTCTCTATTTAAAAAAACAAATGTGTTTATTTATTGAAATTGGTTAAATTGTTCACATGTTATTCTGTTATTCTGGATCAAAATGATGTGGTGGTGATGGTACCTGTCTGTTCTACAAGTCAGCAGTGTAAAACTCAAAGAGGTGGGACACCAACAGCTGTTCACGGGTGCCAAACTCCAACACGCCGTGGGCCACAATTTAAAAATTGGTAGAAGCCAAGGGCCAGATTGGTTGTTTATTGAGAACTTATTGAAATGACCTTTTTGCACATACAGTATTGAACCTAAAACTAATAAAGCCTGTAAGTTATTGCATATAAAACAACATTAATCATTAGATTAATGATCAGTTGCATTCATTTCTAATGGCTCCATCTGCATCTTTCCATAGTCATTTCTAATTAGGTATGCACATGATTAACCATTAACCAATATCAAGAACTTTGATTATCGATACTTTTTTTTTTTTTAGCTCATATTGTCAACTTATTGGGGCAGACGTGCGGGCCAAAGATAATTCCACCACGGGCCACAATCGGCCCGCGGGCCTGGAGTTTGACATGGGTTGCAATGTCATCTCCATGCATATTTATTGACAACAGCTGTAGTGAAAACGTGAGGCTGAAGGAGCGGAGATGATGAACTACAAAAGACACGTTAGCTCTCCAGTACAGTGGCGGTAACAGCTGACTGGCGGAGACGTTAGTTCGTCGGTACGGTGACGGTGACAGGGTAACAGCTGACTGGCGTTAGTTCGTCGGTACGGTGACGGTGACAGGGTAACAGCTGACTGGCGTTAGTTCGTCGGTACGGTGACGGTGACAGGGTAACAGCTGACTGGCGTTAGTTCGTCGGTACGGTGACGGTGACAGGGTAACAGCTGACTGTGCGTCTGCTCTGTCTCCGCTGCAGCGGCGGTAAAGCAGCGTCGGGCCGCTGAAACACTCGGTGGAATCGCCGATTAGATGCGCTGAGCTGGGAGCATCGTATGTCTCACTCGGTAGAGCGAGCACGCTGCGACTACGAGTTCAATTCCACCCGGCGGCTCCTTCGCTGCGTGTCCCCTCTCTCCCTCTCCCCCTCCCCACTGGTGCCGGTGAGAAATTTAGCGGTGGCCGCCGCGACCAAATTCTGCATGCAGGGAAAACCCTGTTCACGTTCAATTGTTTAGCTACATGTAACAGACTAGTGAGACCAAAACTAAACCGGCGCGCTTAAAACATGAACAGCTGATCACATGAAGCATTTTTATTTTCCCACGTGCATTCCAGCGACTCACGATGCATTTCGTCGTACGGGCCAGTGAACGACCAATCACTGATTTCAGTGATTTATAGTGATTGGCCAGACACTGGCCCGGGCGGGCCAGTGACTGGCCAATCTACCTGCCCTGCATGTACTTTTACTGGCCCCGGGCCAGCGGGCAATGGGTTATGTCGGACCCTGCCAGGAGTCGTCATCATTAGGCTAAGGCTAGACTACAGCATTTAGTTTGTATGTGTGTGCATGTGTGACATACAACATAGTGAAAGCACAATCCTCCCAGGAGAGACAGAGTCAGGAGAGGTTACCTTCTGGCATCTGTCTCTCTCTACCTATCCACATACTGTATTTAATCCCTTCAACACTCTCATCATCCCTTTTTCCTAATCTCCCTCCCTGTCTGTTTATCTCTCTTATCTCTATCCATCTCACTCACACTATCTCTTTATCTTCCTCTCTGATTCTTTTTTTTTCTAATTTCCGCTGTCGTTACAAAACATTTTTCTCCTGCCTTATTTATCTCCATCCTTTATATTCTCTCTCTCTGGCTCTCTTTTCCCATCCTCCCTCCATCACTCTACCCATCCCCCCCTCCTCTTATCTTGCAGCTACAATCTGTTTCTATGTCATTGGGTGTTAACAGGTCAAGCGTAAAGGCTAATCTAAATTTCATTCACTCATTCACAAGGGAGTTCATAATAAAGGGGGGAGGGAGAGATTGCCTCTCTTTTTAGCAGTCTTTATTTTTCTTTCTTTCTTGTACCATCTGTGTGTATGTGTGTGTCTCCTGTCCTGCTCTTTTTTTATATAGTGTATTTGTGAAAAAGCAGCTCAGTACATCTGAAACGGCGTGGGCTTGTCTGAATCTTGGAGAAGGCTTTGTTGATTTTGTGTTAATTTGGTTTCAAATGTTTGTTTGTTTTTTCAGAAAAAGAGTGAGAATAATGTGACTTTAACTAAAATGAATGCCATAATCAAGTCATTAATTGGTCTGTGTTGTTGTAATTAGTAGTGGTAGTGCTGTTTTCTCAGACAGCCTCAAGCTCTCCAAGGGTGTCTGAAACTGTCTGGTGAAGCACCTTTTGTGGTTATGAGGGAGGGTTGTGCCAATTGGTGATCTGATCATCTATTGGCGATTGAGAGAACGATAGGCGATGTTTTGCTTTCTTGCCGATTTTACACACATACTGGCTACCTTTTTTATTGATCCAATTTGCAGTCTGTTTTGTTTAAATGAAGCCGCTTCTCTGGCTGCTTCCAACAGATACTTTGTCAAATGGCTGTTTCACCAATCAAATGCAGCCACTGGCGACGTTCAATCAGACGGAGCCATAGTCATATGACCACACACAACATCTCTGCCGTAAACAGGGTGGCCACTCTGCCTCAAATTTGAGGAAAGACACGTTTAGCTGGTGTTGTGCCTGTGACTAGGCTGCCGACTCCAGCCCTGTGATGTCACAGCACGACAAAGTGTTCACTGATATGACACAAATAAATTATGCGATATTGTTCCGTTCATTGATCATAGCACTCTTTCTCCGTTATTGGCCCCCGGCAATCGGCCAGCACTATTATGAGGTGAACACTGTTCATTCACATTGTTGTGGTTTTAAGAATCTGCAAAAACTACAAAGAAATTTGGCTATCTGCTAAATGCACTATTGTCTTAAAAAGGCCTCTTGTACAGTATAAAGCAATCTTCATGCTTCAGGAAAAACTTGTGCTTTTCATACTACTGTGCTTTTGTGTTTTTCTTTTTTTGAACCTTAGTCACGATAACTCAATTGATTGCATATTGGGCTGGGAAAGTTTCCAAAGCTGTGCAAGAACACAGCAGTACAGGACTGTAGCTGCTGTGCTGCTTTGGTTACAAGGGCAGAATTAACAAAATAGTGTTCAAATGAAGTAGTCTGAGAATGAAAGATCACTTTTCAGTTGATGTAGTTTTTTCTTCAGTAAAGCAGACCCCTGTGACATTGGATTGGTGAAAAAATGTCAAGTTCCAAAAAGTAGTGGGATCAAAGGAAAGAACAGCGGAGAGAGTGGAGAGAACGCTGTGAAATTACTCTGATCTAGAATGATGGAATTAAAGTAACATTGCAGAGTTTTTCAGCCTTAAGATGATGTTTCCAGACTCATTGCAATGGTAGAAAATGGTTAATTGGATGAATGGTGCTGCCGCCGCGGTCTGAGCGGGGTCGCGTCGGCTGACACTGCACTATGTAACTTCCCTGCACGGGTACAAAACACAGACGCCCTCCTCCCCCCTTCCCCTCTGCGTCGAGAGAGAGACGTGGTGGATAAAACAGAGGGTAAAAGCGAAACTTACGGTTCACGTCTGGTCGTCGTTGTCGCCGTGATTGTCGCCACCGCCATCTATCTGTGAAGCTGCAAGATTTGTCTGTTGATCCTTACCAGACATTTATCACATTCACAAATTGACATGCACTGCAACTGTCAAGTGACAAGAAGGTCCAGAGTTAATTCTGATTTAGTACCGTGTTTTTGGTAATCAGCTCAGGAACTGTTGAAGTGTGTGTTCATGTGTAAAGGGCACGATGAGCACATCCTGCACCTTCACCACAGAATCACACCCTGAGGAGCATACTTAATCACATGTGCTCAAGGGAGCACATGGATGGAGACTTCACATTGTGACTGCCGCTGCAGCTCGCTAAACAGTCACAAGCTCTTTTCCAGGATAGAAGTGCTAACGGTGGATGAATTCACAGCGTTGACCTCCATGCAGCGTTTCATGATCCAGATGGGTCACTTAGACAAGCCTATTAATAAACTCCTGACCTTCTGCTTCCTGTTCACTGCCACTTCAGGAGATAGGAGATTTGTGTAGCAAGTTTGTGTACATTGCTGAAAGAAACACTCCTTTTTCATTTGTGGTTAGATTACTGGAATCCATTAAAAATGTTGCATCCAAGGAATTAATTTGGATGTTTTTCATACTTTACAATAAAATCAAGAAGAGAGGCTAGTCATTTTCTGGTCCCTGTGTATTAAGCAGTGTTCCCTTCCCTTTCAGCTGACCCCAACTCTCATTATTCCTTCACCTATAGGTCTATTCAGAGGTAGATGTAAAGACCCCCAAGACCTTAGCACCACCTCAAGTGTGTTTGAGTCCCACTCTTTCTACAATCTTCACAAAATTATTTTTAGTTTGGAAGTTTATTGTGCGTAAACTGTGACAGTCCTGTGAACTTTCAGTTACCAAAAATGTATATAAAGATGAGAAAGGATGTCAGTGGTTGTTGCCCATTCGCTGTGAATCACTGGGTTCACATGATAGAAATCAACCAGTCACTCCCTGATATACAGTACATAGTCACCCTTTCTGGATTCAGTGTCTAAAACTATCAGGTTAAAAGAGCTTTTACTCATGTGGTTATGCAGTAATGCACACTACTCCATTAGCTTCCTCCCCTAGTCCATGACCTGTGCGACCTTCTCGGTGATTATGTGTTGTGATGGATGTGGCCAGGTACCTCTATTTAATCATACTGATAGTCGTGATGGAGAATTTCTACTGGCAGCATGGCAGTGACATATGTTCACACACCCACACACATGACCACACACATAAACACACACACAATGAGGGGTGGAAAGGGACATTGACGACAAGACTCACATCGGCAATACTCTATTGTAGAGAAAAAAAAGTCATACGTGCATGCATAAAAAACTGTGATTATCGCAACTCAGCCTCTGCGGCGATTTTTAAATTCATACGATAATGTGCAAATAGATATTTGAATATATTTTAATTGTGTGCTATTTTTAGAACGAATATTCGAATGTCATTTGGGAGCAATTTTGACAGCCCTATGTTACTGTAAGGCACACGTGTGCATGCCTAATTGTAGGATGTTTGAACATTTGTACCAACATATACAACCTTAACCCTAACCGTAAGCCTAGGAGTTACATGAGCACACATGTTTGCATTTGTTTTTCACTACACATGCACATGGACACTTTACTTGTCTTTCATTCCCAGTGAAGGCGTTCCCTATACTTGACTGTAACCTTAAACCAATTCAAAACCTTTTCCTGTTAGCCAAGTCTTACCCCCAACAATTCCTTTGAAATTTACAGGCTAAAAATCCCATCACAATGCAAAAACATCATTGCCATTATGGTTTCAAACCAACATTTCTCTAGCCAGGCTAGCACCGCCTAATGCTTCTGGCCAATTTCATTTGCCTCCACCATATAGTCAGGAAACTAGTAACGCGTTTTGGTTTGTTCCGTCCGCCAGAGCAGAAAGAGCAAACAAACCAATCAGCGAACAGATGGGGAACTGAAGGCGATGACGTTGAACTCAAGCGCTCAATCTTAACCTATGAGCTTAACTGGTGTATAGCACACGTCACCGCCAAGCAGCAGCGATTAGTTGAAGCAAACGTAAGCAACCGCCTCCCGGAGGCAAACGAATCCCAATGGCTCGTGTTCAGACGCTATATGAAATGGAATGAAATAAGCGGCTAATGCATCAGGCTAACATTTCTCCTCCCAACAATAGAAAGACACAGACACACATTCTCACACAGTCACATATGGTCCCCCAACACTTAAGTCTCCATGACTACTGTTGAAAAGGCTAGCCAGCCATATGACGGGGATGTGTGGGGGTTGAGACAAGTGTATGTAGTCAGTGTTGTGTTGAAGTGTGATATGGCATCAGAGCTATAGGTCTGGTAACAAATACAGCAACATACTGTACATAAAATATAACCTCACCCAACTGGAATGTATTTGCTGGCACCATGAATCACTATACATTTCCTTGAATAAAGGTCAGCTGCTCAGTCGTCCAAACTGCTCACAGCAGCGAAACACTGCAGGCATGTTACGTATGCCATAGTGCATGACTGTATTGACATACATTCCAAAGGTTGTGATAGAACCCTCCACTATCCCTTTAGAAGGTCAAGTTTTTTGTTTTTTTTGTTTTTTCAGTGCATGCTTGATCACTGTTGACTTTGGTTAGGTAAAACCAGGTAGAACACAGAGGCTGCAGAATTGTGAGCACTATGACTCAAATGATGAATCTGATTCAAACTACTTGCATTTAAAAGAGAGTCTTGAACATTAATCTTATGCTCAATGAGACATGTGGCCGATAAGAAAACGGCAAGGGATGAATCTCAAGCGCAAAAACAATTAGTCACCTAAATGTCATAAACGTGCTATTATGAGCTGAACAGTGTGACATCAAAGGAGTAAACAGAAGTCAATACCTACAATAATGAACAATCCCAGTATTACTGCCAATGGATGGATTAGGTTCATGCAAATCTTTCAATGAAACTCTCCACTGATACAGTATACTCCTTTTAGAGGGGGCTGGATAGGTTAGCCATAGGTGATCCAAAGCTGGGTATTACGAACATAATTGAACAACATTAAAATGAATAAAGTATTGCTACTATTCACTGTTTGTCATCAATACAGGGATAAACATTGTACAGAAGCTCAACCATAGACTTCTGCAAGCATAACTTAAAGATCGAGAGTGACTTTTCTATGGGTCAACAAGTAGATCACAGGTAAACAATGGAAACCGGACATATTCATTAAGTCATAAACCCCCACCCCCACCCCCATGGATGCCCCGGACAAGATGTGAAAAGTGGACATGTCCAGACAAAAGAGGACTTTGGTCACCATAGCGTTAACGAAAACTGAAGTGTGTGTACCTCTTGACATGTTTGGTTGGTAAAATAAATATGTTGAGCAGAGCATCTTCCATGCAATAATTAAAGAGCCTAGGCTTAATGTGTGTGCCTGAATGACAAAAACATACTCTGCTCTCCTATACACTTGATTTGCACCAGCTTTTGTCAGCAGGGGCAGTCACGCCCATGGAAATGACAAAAAATAGATCCTATGTCTGATTGTCAAGCTAGCTTCCATAGAGAACAATCTCATGTTGCCACAAGCGGGCAGTAAATTGCATAATCAATGCAAAGTGCTGATATCAGATCCTTTATGGGATAAGTTCTGTTTTTTTGTTTGTTTGATTTTTTTAAAGTATATTGTTTGGCTTGTTATGCCTTTATGGGATAATATAGTTGAAAGAGACTGGAAATGGGAAGCAGAGAGAAGGGGAATGACATGCAGTAAAGGGCTTCCCAATGTAGGATTCAAACCAGGGCCAACTGCAGCAACGACTATAGCCTCTACACATGGGGTGCCTGCTCAACCTACTACGCCACTCAATGCCCCAAAAGATGTTCAATCACCCTTCTTACGTGCCCAATGTATTAAATTTAAGGACTGAAGGACAGCTGAGATGATGGGAATAATATGAAGAAACAAGAGAGTGGGGGAAACGCTGAAAGGAAAGATTGGTTAAGTGTGTAGGCGTAAGCAAAAATGAACAAAAAGGTAAGCAAGGGACGGACTGGAGGGGGAGTAATGGGCATGTGGACCTGGCAGATGGAAAGTTCAAACCCTGCTTGTTTTCCCTGAAATGTCACAACTGTAAAAAAGGTTTTATAAAGCATCAATCACTGCGGAGCTGTACCTCCAGGAGTAGTCATGGGGCTTGGGAAATGAGACCTCCGCATTGAACTGCAGAGGCAATCACCACTGCACGCTTCAGGTCACCACACTGCTCACAGAGAGGAGGAAATGGAGAGGGGTACGACCTGAGAAAGGAACGAGTAGGGAAGGGAAGAGGGGAGATTGGGAAAGGTGGATATTCTGGCATGAAAGCTGCTAGTAGACCTTGTTTTGTTGTGATGTAATCGCTCAATTTGACTGTCCTTGTCTAGAGCAGTTACGTAAGACCCTTTTCGTCACACTGAAATGAAAAGGCCAACGTGTGTCATCGAGAACTTTTGAAAAACATAACTACCACAGTGTCACATGTAACAGGGATCCTGTTACTATGGCAATGTCTAATGGAAATGGCAAGAACTGTGACTGATTAGCTTGTTAGGCTATTGGCCTATTGGCCTCTTGGTTGATGGCATTCTCCTGTACACATTTCAGATGCCAGTGGAGATTGTTAACAGAGACTACATCCACACTATTATTTATTTATACCTCCAGAGCCAAACACATGTTCTCAGGTTGTATATTTGGACTTTTTGACAAATTTCAATCAGGCTTCCGACCTCACCACAGTACAGAAACAGCTCTTATTTGAGTGTTAAGTGATATGAGGTCCAACACTGACTCAGGCAAGGTGTCAGTTCTGGTCCTGTTGGATCTCAGTGCTGCATTTGACACTGTGGATCACAGTATCTTGCTGAATAGGTTGGAAACCTGGGCAGGAGCTGAGTTATTTTGTGACCATTGGTAGTTATCAATCAGATCGAGTGGCTATGACGTGGAGTTCCTCAGGGGTCAGTCCTTAAATCCCTTCTGTTCAACCTATATATGCTGCTTTTTGGTCAAATTCTGCAGAATTCTAATGTCGACTATCATAGTTATGCAGATGACACACAGATATCTTGCATTGTCTACAGATGACTGCAGTCCAATAGAGTCGTTATGTCCCTGATTAGAGCAAGAGCAAAATTGGATGAACCAAAATTTCCTTCTGTTAAATCAAGAAAAACTGAGGTCATTGTTTTTGGCAATAAAGAGAAGAGGGTTGCTGTCAGTAAACACCTTGAGTCACTGTCTCTAGAAACTAAAAACCAAGTCCGAAACCTTGGCGTGCTGACTCAGATCTGACCTCCAACAGCCATATCAAATCAGTCACCAAATCAGCTTTTAATCAACTTAAGAACATACCCAGAATCAAGGGTTTTATGTCCCAAACTGATCAGGAGAAGCTGATTCATGCTTTCATCTCCAATAGACTTGACTACTGTAACGGTCTTCTGACTGGACTCCCCCCAAAAAGTATCAAACAGCTGCAGCTAGAGTTTTAACCAGAACAAAGACATCAGATCATATCACCCCAGTTCTTAAAGGTAGTGTCTGGAGTTTTGTTCGTTGCAGTTTGTAAACAAAACATTGAAACTCCTCTCTGGCTCAACTGTGTAGCCTCCTGCCCCTGACAGCAGCAGTTGTCAGGACCATAAAGGAAAGGAAATACAGTCTGAAAGAAGCACTGGAGCCGTGGGCTGATAGCCGACTATTCTGCAACAACGGGAGCCTCCATGTTATGTTGTTATGCCGTTGTGGTGAACTGGGAAGCGGGTCCCTAATACTTGTTACCAGTGTTGGAGACGGCCGGGAATCCATCTGCAGCTCCAGCGTTTCACTCAAACTGTATTTCTTTTTCTCTGGACTGCTGCTGCTGAGGGAGAAAGACGTGCTAGCACTCATTAGCATCAGAGACAGCTAGTGCGACTAGCAGGACTGAGTCCTCCTAGTCTGCTGCACGTAGCTTCACCTGAGCTCCATCATTGGTTGGAGAGCAAACAGACTCTCTCGCCATAGATGTCTATGCTCTCTCATGACTCTCTCACTCTCCACCCAAAGACGTCCACAGAGCAAAATACCAAAATACAGGTAGGGGGGCTACAGACACAGCCACCACCACACAGGAGGACTAGAAGCCCATAGGTGATGATTAATTTGTACAAGTCTAATGTTTATTTTTGGGCACAAAACTCCAGACCCAACCTTTAAGACCTTGCACTGGGACCCAGTCAGCTACAGAATATGTTTTAAAAGATGCCTTTTCTTCCGTCCCATCCGTTGTGGTAAGGATATCTCCATAATGCCTAGAAGTTCTTAAAGCAACATTGCGGAGTTTCAGCTCAGTGCTCCCACCATCTGGTTGAGAAGCACTATCTTCTGGGGGAGAAAACGAAACTTAACGAAAACGAAACTAATCAGCCAGCGCATCTAGCGTTGATTGCCATTAATAAACGACAGTATTTCCCACATGTTTGCATGGAGACTGTGTGGCAGGTGGTGGGGGGGTGGGGGGAGGTCGGCGGCTGCGACGGCGGCGGTGGTGGCGACGACCGGAGGGGAACCGTAAGTTTCGCTTTTACCCACCTCGTCTCTCCTCGACGCAGAGGGGAGGGGGCGCAGTGTTTCGCACCCGTGCAGGGAAGTTACATAGTGCGGTTTCAGCCTACGCGATCCCGCTCAGACCATGGCAGCAGCACCATTCATCCTATTAACCATTTTTCTACCATTGCACTGAGTCTGGAAACATTATTTTAAGGCCGAAAAAACTCCGCAAAACTCTGCAATGTTACTTTTAGATGTGGCACAAACATTCACTTGCACTCCTACTGATTAGAAGGTCATGACCTCTGAAAACACTTTTTAGCTTTAATCCAAGAATTCAGTTGTTACAAAATCTATCACATGTGGTCAATATTCTATATGATTTGGAAAAACAAATGTGGCAGGGTCTGAAAACCATGAGGTGATAGCCCTATAGTTTACTTTTAGGAACAGTGAGGGCGGTTTACAAATGCAGAATTTAACTGCACAACAGCAGTCAAAATTGCTTGTAATTAAGAAATTATTTATTTTTTTAATCTAATGATTCATTTAATGTTATACCTAACGTTGTAAATACAAAACAAATGACAGTAAAGCAATCTGGTCAGGATTTTTTCCCCCAGCCACTACTACTAAAAATCTGCTTACTGCACAATAGGTTCAAAACCTGCATCAAACCATGTGAACTACACTGGAGCACAGTGTACCTTTGTGATCGAATGCAACCTTTTATAATCACTGTTACACTGCATGTCATATAAAATTTCATATGCTGCCAAAAATCAAAGTGCTTCAGGTCCCGAGTGATTTATAGGCAAAATATTTTAGTATGACTTTGCAGTTGAAGTGTGAGAAGCACTTTTATAGGAAGCTTGTGTGAGTGTATTTGTGTCTGGCGGACACCCATCCATACAATCTATGTTTGTGTTCCCAGCTTGATTATACTAGAAGATCCTAAGAGGTTATTTGTGTTGTGTAAGCAACACAGCAAGGTCATATTTTTATTCTACATTCACTAGGAGTAAAGGCAGCTGCTAACATTTAAGGGGAGTGTTATTTTGTTGTTTTCATCCGTACATCTGAAAATGAGAGGTTTGAAAAGGTTGATTCAAACTAGGGATGCACATTTTGAATTTTTTCCTGACCGTTAACCGATGCTCGTTAACCGATTATTAACCTTTAACCGATAAGATTAGGACGCTGGCAGCTGATGGTGCTCAGATCGTCCATTAAAGGACTGTTTTTATACAAAGTGCAGCCAAACACCAGGCTGAAGGAACAGCAGAGCTCCTCTGACAGCTCCTCTGTGGAGCTGCAGGAGAGCTGCAGGTGAACAGGCTGGAGAGAGCAGCGACGTCCTCTTTTTTTTTTCTTCCTTCAGCTCCGTAGTTACAGGTGATGCACGTCTATGTCTGTGTAGCTACATTTATTGTCTGACCTTCCTTCATGGGGGCTGCTGCACATACTGTCAGTCCTCCTGTGTAACTTTTTGCTGCGAAATATAACTGAAGGCACGTGGAAGTCGGCACGTGTCGACACGCTCCCATGAGTTGGCGACAAAAGTAGTTAATAATAATTTAAAAAATAACCGATAGTATTAATCGGTCAAAGTTATTGTTATCGGTTAACGGCAACATGTGCATCCCTAATTCAAACAGCAGGCAAAAAGTCTTCCTCTCTTTACTTGGGAAAGAATCACATTTTGATGTTAACAAAACCAATGTACTGTAGTGTGGCAAGGTGAAGAGGGCCCATGCGGGGATTGAACCCACACCTCCCGGGTTAGAGTCATGTGCACTTGCCAGTCAGCCAAAAGGACATGCTTTTGGCCATGTAGCCAGGGCACATGATCAATTGGAGGCATAGTGACAGGAACCTCAACAGTCAAATTGATCATATGCCCTGGCTACTTGGCCAAAGGGACGTCTCTAACTCTTACCCGGGAGGGGTAAGAGTTATGGGGTTCAATCCCCGCCCGGGCCCTCTTCACCTTGCCACAGTAGTATTGTTCTTTATTCCTTTACTACCATGGGAAGATCAATGTTGAGATCTCTGAACACAACAATACTGTTCGTTCATTCATTCATTCACTAACTAATTTATCTTATGTACTGTTTGTCCTCACTAAGGTTGTGGGAGAGCTGGAGCCAATCTCAGCTAACTGTAAGGAAAGAGGCAGGATACACCCTGGACAGGTCGTCAGTCTATCACAGACCTAACATATACAAACAGACAACCATTCACACTCCCATTCACACCTACAGGCAATTTAGAATTACCAATTAACCTACTGTAACTTGCATGTCTTTGGTCTGTGGGAGGAAGCTGGAGTGCCCAGAGAGAACCCACACATGCACACAGAGAATATGCAAACTCCACACAGAAGGACTCCAGCCGGCCGATGGGTTCAGACCCAGAACCGTCTTGTCTAACAGCAATGTTGATGAAAAAGTGATTCAAACATGTAATGACAAATGAGGAATCAGACAGTCAGGCGGGCTTCACACAAACCTTCAGGCTACTAGAATATGTAGGAGAAATGATAGTGAAGGTGGTAAAACTAGTGTCTACACTGGCTGTTTTGAACATCCATCATAATTCACACTCTGATTTATGCTGTTTAAAAACCATGTAGCATTTTATTGAAGATAAATAAGGTGGTTTAGATAACCTCACATAACAAATGGCTTATTTTTAACATGCCAGATACCCCCATGGTCCCCTCTGAACTTTTTTCTTCTTAAATGTAACATCTCGTCAAAAATGACCAACAATTAACTCAAATCAGTCCTTTGGCAATTTCTTTAGCACATCGATGGCCAGAGTACTTCAACTGTGTGAAATGAGATCAAATGTTTGAAATAAGTTATCAGAAGAAATTCCAAGAGAGGGTCTCACTGTGATGGAGTTATTGGTGACTAGATGAAGCTGATTGTCTTTGTTTGAACCTTTCATTGAGCCGCTCATTCTCAAAGCACATGAGCTAAGCCATTTGATAGATTCATTCAGAGCAAGCAGTGCTGATAGAGATTGTCTGTGAGAGACAATATCTGACTGATTAATTTATTGTCCCGCTGGCAGAATTATTCAGACAGTTGAAATTTCCATAGAAATTACCTGAAGCAGATGAACACATTAAAATATGAACTGATGCGATAATTTCTCTGCGTGTACGCCAATCAATACGTCTCAAAATTCATGCACAGCTATCAACTGAACTTGTCACACAGGCGTGCTTTGATGCCTGTGTGTCATGTATTTTCCCCATTGACTTATAATGGTCCCCCATTCACGCACACGTTCAGACGTGATGAATGCTGCACACCGGTAATCACATGACTACATGTAACATTTATGCATTTTTTTTGCAAACGCATTGGCCGAAACACCGCCATTGCGACCCCCCCCCCTCCCTCAGCTGTCCAAGGTGCTGAACCGCATGAAGTTGTTTTCACTGTGTTGTGGCCTGTCTGTGACACGTGAGCTGCTTAGAGACTGGGCAGATCTGTCCCACTTGCTTTCTCCCCGACTCCATTGTTGGAGTCCCGTCACAACCACACCCCCCCTCGCTTGAGCGCGGCTGAGGGCGCGAGGCTGCTGACAGCTGACTGATGGAGATACTTTGGTTGGGCTAAGGCAATGAAGAACGGAGTTGGTTAAGTTTAGTAAAAAGACAAGGTAGAGGCTAGACAGGCTAGAAGCATAACGGACATTATATGTCATTAATATGAAGTATTTGCTTGTTTTGCAGTTAATTATGCACATGATCCATTTGATGATCAATGCGCATTGTGCACTGCACAGCCTCTGGTTCCTTCCTGATTACGTCCGTCTGTCCGTTCGTAGTGGGGGGGGTCTCAGAGTGGAGGGGTTTCCCCAATAGCCTTTTTGGAATAGCAGGGTCTTTAGAAAAAATAGCCTTGCTATTACGATAAATGGAAGTCTATTTTCGGAAAGGCGGGGTGCAACCAACACAAACACAACTGAACTACTCTAATCCCAAATCTGCTCGAAGGCCATGACCTTTAAAGAAGGGGGTAGAGGTACATGTGGAGCTATTCATCAACAACTGTTGGGAATCACTGCTTTATATGCAGCATGTTAAAGTGACAATTGGCTTGTCATGGTTTTGTATAATTGGTTAATTGTTAATGCATAATTAACCCAGGGAACATACTGTATTTTAATGCTTGTACTTGACAGTAGCATTCACAGAGGAATTATTACAATGGTTAAGAAGCTGTGGCTTGTTTGCCTTGTTAGTGATGAGTCTCCTTTCCTTTTTTTTTTCTTTTTTCCAAATAATTTTATTGTCAAATTTCTTATCAATTGAACTAACAGACGATACACATATACACACAAGAATAAAAAATAAATAAACAAAACTTGACACAAACTATAATGTGTAAAAACAGAGTACGCACAAAGTTTTTCGTTCCCATGCGTTGAGTGCCAAAAACGTAATTTTACGTTTTTTTGCTTTTTTTTTTATTATAAAAATAGACACTTTAACACACCTTATGTGTAAATTTGGGGACTCTACGACGACCAGAACTGAAATAGATGACGATCAAAAACTCATGACAGCTCACGATCTGGAAGTTTTTATCATAACTCGACTTTTGCAAACAGAGTTATGCATGTGGATGCAGCACAGCTGCTCTGCTCTCGCCTGCGAGGCTCCAACAGCTCAGGAAGCTCTAGGGCGGCCACTCAGCCGACAGTCCCGCCGGGTCTTCATCTCAAGTATATCCGGGATGAAAGTGTGGTATTTCTTTTCCACATTGAATAATGCAGGCGCATGGATTATACGTCAGCCTACTCAGGATTCACCAGCCACTGATATTGGATCCGTCATACGTCAATAAAACGTCTGAGACAACACATGCACACCGAGCTTGCCCCAAGCATTGAACATTGAATATCCCGCCCGCTTGATAACAACCAATCAAATTTGTGTTCCTTACTCGGGTAAACACATGCGGCAGCTCGTGGAAACTCGGTGCGACAAACAGGACAAATGGCTATTTCTGAACACCTTTAATGCACGACGAATGATCATCTCCAGGTGATTCTTTTAGACATTTCCTGAATGTTTCCCAGTGAAAAGTTAAAATCAAACAAATATATTAATTTTAAAAACTCAGTAACATGTATAATACAGCAAGATGAAGAATGAGTAACAGTGCTGATTTGAAGAAACTTCAAGCTGTTGAAATTAATGAGTGCAATTAGTCATACCTGATGAGCTTCACCCCCTGCCGACTCTCTTCATTCACACACAAGTGCTACCTCACTACATGCCTACCATGTTAGGCCATTTGCCTTTCCTTGCATCACAATGAGTTAATGAAGAACTAGCAAAGAGTCAACTTCCAAGGGTCATTTGTAAAGTAAATCAAATGTAGTCTGTCGTTTAAGGTGAGAATGAAGACACTGAGAATTTATAGAATTAATTCCTGAACGAAAATATAAAAGATAAACTCAGCAATGGAATCTTTAATTGATGTTTGATTTTTCTGACCTGAGGGCTGTACTTCAGGACTGCTATGTATTGTTCACAATAATATATAACTTGTTAAATGATAAATATGGTAGATTACTAAATTACTCACTAGTTACTTAAATAATTACTTTCTCCCGTTTCTCATTGCAGATGTTTATGTGTTTCCAAGTTTCCTAAAAGCAATCCAGGAATGTGGATCACCAGTTTGTCTGGCGAGAATCCATGCTTTTCTTCTCACTTTGAACCGAGGACTTGACCTATATTGAATTCTATATATTTTTTAAGGGCGCAAGCTCATGAGCTAGTGGGTTAAGAGACTCTGTAGCCAACTCAACATCAGTGATTCTAGTAGCATCATGAATATCACTCACCCAGAGGTCTGCTCATCAAAATGTTAAAATTCTGTCTAATAACTACACACGGACACATTTTTATCTATACTGCTACTTCTGTTACCAGTTATTGGACAATGATCACTAAAACCAACCTCAAATACACTTGAGTTGGTCTTTGCTCCCTCTCTGGTAAAAAGGGGTCTTTTAAGTTTGATCTGTCAGGCTCAGCAATTATTTGTGAAAGAATATTAATGTTACAGGCTTCTTTTAAATGATGAGAAGCAGAGCGTAGCAAAGTTAAAATCACCTACAGTATGATCATGTGTGGCCTTCTGAGATTTTATTCTCATCACTTGGAAACAGAGGAGGGGTAGGAGCAGTAGGAGGTCTGAACAAGCCAATCACAATAGCGCACACCCTAAGGTCCAAATGTCCAAAACTCTGAAATGCATTAAAGCAGTTGGTAACAACAGTTGGTAAGTTGATGAAAGTGAAAGTAAACTCTACAACTTGGTTGGAAATTTCAAGACAATAGCCTATACATTTATGAACCTCTGACGAGCGCCTCCTGCACACACAGACACATGTGCAGGCGCACGCACACAAAGTAGCCAGCAGCAGCCACAGAAGATGTACCGTTTCCATTGCAACTGGAGACTCTAAAACGATCTCATGTCTCTCTCACCATGAAACACACTCTTCTGTGTGTGTGTTTTAGTCCCAAATTACCCATTTAATGTCCGACCATCAGAATATAATGACAGTTCCAGTAAATATGACTGAATAATTGTAACCAACTGAAGCTTTAACTGGTTGTGAAGCAATTTATTCTCAATAAGTTTCCTAAAATATTAAATTGCAAGGGAAATGTTGCTAATGACTTACAAAAAATACATTGTTTAGTTTGCATCCTATTATAATTGTGTTGTATTTACTATGAATTGTTGATAATTTGCACATATAAATCATGGCTAAATACAATACATTTCATATGCTCTACATTTGACACTACTCTTTAGCTGACTTCAAATTGATGCAAGCCACAAAACACACAGAGCTGTGGTGGTCTGTTTCCGCAAACAATGAGCAATTAAACCTATGAAAATGCCATGACCTCTAAACACACACCAACACTTCATGCCAGTTGCTGAAATAAGATTCAAACGATGATGCTTCAAGGTTTTATAACCGTTAATCCATAGATGTGTTAATGACTGCATTATCTCATCCTTGCTGTACAGTATTTGGTATTCTTCATGGAGAGGTTATATAAAGCATTAGAGTAATTTTGACATTGCAAAGATGTGTGGAATATAATTGTTTCCTAGAAGCTGGACTTTAACAGAATCCACATGAGGATGTGGACTTAGTTTTTTTTTGTTTTTTTTTCTGATAGCGACACAGATTCCATCCTTTGTTCTATAAAAGATGTCATGGTAGCGAAGGCTCACTGACACAGAGACCCCAGTGAGATGTCTCATCTGTTCTTGTAATATTGGTTCTGATTGCGACAATTGTTTCTTAGAAAAATAATGGAAATTGTTGACATTTAAGAACTGAGGATTGATTCAGTGGACTGTCTGTTGAGAAGAGGACCTTGGGGTTACATTTGTTGCCAGAAATGATCTTTGAAAAATGGCTTGTCTTTGTTTTTGAACAGCATTATGATTCACAGGTTCGTCATCTGACTGCTTTTATTATACCCACATGCCAGTGACAGCCAGGGCCAGAGGCATAATGTTTTTAACTTGTCGGTCAGTCAGTCCATCTAACAGTCCATCCCATTCTCTGATTTTCAGTGACACCAAATAAATATTAAAATGGATGCAGTTTTGCTGATGTAAGATCACTGTGACCTCATAAACCTGGGTCTTTTGAATCCAAAAGGGATATTGTGTAGGAATTACTCCCGTCTGATGCTAAGATTGTGTATTGCATTCAAACAGATAGTGCACTTAGCACTACACTTTTTCAGATGTGTATTGCAACTATGATAGCTGTTGTGCATCAAAAAGCCTTGACAACATTGGTGAAACCATGTCATGTGAAACTTCATGAGGTACAGTATTTATTAGAGGGGCAATAAGTACAAATAAAACAATACAGACACTACACATATCATTAAACTGTATGTTTAGCTACATACTGTAGCTTTTGTAGCTTTCATACTCGCAGTAAAGCTGGACTAAAAGCTGGTGCTAAAAGAGTTTACTATGACTAAAAGCTGCCGTTACACATAACTGAAATCTGGCATTTACTGAGACCTAGTAAGCATACAGCTCTACTGGAGGAGTAACTGGGTTTCATGTCATCATGGCTAAGAATGCAACTACTGATGGAGGTAGTGGGTATGCAACCCTTCAATCCTGTACCAACGAGGCTGGTGTGTTTTAGCATGTTCTACTGTTATGCTGCCCATGGTAACAAACCACATTGTCTAACCAAACTGACTGAAAAAAGCTAGCTAATTTAGGCAGGACAGTTGACTTTCTTGTTGAGGAAAAAGCTGGCAACTTTAGCATCCCTTTTAAAATCTTCTTCCCTCATTACATGTAGCTCTTTCCACCTCAATGCTGACCCTTGTTTTTTGAATACACCAGTCAAGTTTCCTTTTTAATTACCTTTTGTGCTTTCTTGGCGACGAGGATTCTATCTATGGTGCTGTCGCATATGCATGATCCTGCATTTTGCTGCAGTTGTGCAGACTTTCAAATTTGACACAGTAGTAGCGAAGCCCATCATGCTGATCTCCTTCTGTGTCTCAGTCACGCAGTGCTGGCTCTCAAGGTAAACGCTGAAGGCAATGCTATTCCCTGGTAATGCTATGTGTCCCTTGTCAGTGTCAGTTCTCGTGAGATCACCATGTTTCTAGGTCTGAACAATTACATTGTTGGGTACCATGTTACTATAAATCACAGACATAATAGTAAAACATAAATAAGTAAAACCCAACTAATAATAAGCTGGAGTCCTCCCTTAACGAACTTCAGCTATCTGGTTGAAGTTGGTTAAGGGCCTAGCCTGGCCTAGGCCCTCTCATACATGCGTGCACGAACAGATTGTCCAACGGGGTGGGGGGGGGGGGTATTCGTGGCCGACGTAATTCTTTTGTGGCGGGCCGCCACGAATAAATGAATGTGTGGGAAACACTGAGATATTTCCAGGCTACATTTATTGTCTTTTTTGTGTTGTAGTTGTGGCCAACTCTTGATCGAGCATGTTTCAGGAAACCTGGAGATCTTAAGCAGAAGCCTTTGTTGAAGCTTGGCCTTGAGGGACATAGCAGTCCAAGATGGTACAGTGTAATGGCACATAGTTCTGAAGGCTATGTTCATATGTGCATATGGTTCTATGTGCATATGGTTCTATGCTACGGTGTTGGACTATATCAGCCTCACAGTGAGACATTTCTCTGGGGCTGTCCTATACATTTAAGCTTAAAGGGATTTTCCGGCATAAATTTAATCCATGGTCTAACACACCATGACATGAAGTAGGACCGTAAAAACCCCCCTCAAGGGATCAAGTTGGCCGACCGTTAGCTTCTCTAGTTGTAGCAACTTCAGCAAAGACCGCATAGCTGTCGATTCCTCCACCAGCTAATCGCGATGAAAAAAGCCACTCATAGCCACAAATAATGCTCAGAATGGCACCAAACTTCAGCAACAGTACAAAGAGGGTCCCAGCACATAATACGAGACATTAAACAACCGCTAGCTTTCCATGAAAAGAGACAAAAACAAAAATCACCCACTCACCTCCGGCCACTTGCTTGTTGTGGGGAGGCAGTGACAAATGTTCAGCATTATTTGTGGCTATGAATTGCTTTTTCAATGGCAGTCGGTTGGCAGAGGAATTGACCGCAGTGTGTTGTTATCGTGCAGTCTTTGCTGAAGTTGCTACAACTAGAGAAGCTAGCGGTAGGCAAACTTGAACTCTTACGGCTGAAATACACTGGGAGCGGCTGCGACGCGAAACGTGAGTCGCACGACACCTGCAGCAGACGCGCTGCGTCTCCCTTCTTTTTCGCACCGAGTCTGTTTTATTTCCTCGTGGCGTGGCTACGCGGCCCTCCAACAGGTAGAAAACTACAGAGAACTGTGTATAAAACGAATATATTACGTTTAAAAGTGATTAAAATAATGGACAGCAAAGCCAGTAGCAGTGCAACATTATGGGGTTTGTTTTCTTTACATTGTGGATCCACGAAACAGTTGATTGATGCCATTTAATAGTCTGCACTTGCAAACCGTACATAGTCAGCAAATTACCTGTGAAAAATGTACTGTCCATCCATTTTAACAGGAGGGATGTAAAAATGTGTTGAGATACATAAAGTGCACTCATTTAATGTAGGCTTAACAAGGTGAAGCTGACAGCTTACGTATCGCGTTGCGGCGGTTCCCAGTGTATTCCTGGCGTTACTCTGTTTTATGGTGTGTTAGACCATAGGTTAAACTTATGCTGGAATATCTCTTTAAAACCAACTGACCAAAGAAGGCAAATTCCTTCTCACAGTTCAAATGTCCAAATGAAAAGGGAAATATAAATTACAAAACCTTCAGTCTGCTTTTAGGCACATTCAGAGGTTAAATGCAGCAGTAATTACAGAGGCAGCAATATCAGCGCTTAAGAGTAAAATTAATAATCAAGCCTTTAGCTACAGAAAAAAGAACACCAGCAAAAAGAGAAAGTGAGAGATGAAAGACCACAACAGGTTAGAACACAATGAAAAACGTTTCATTTGGCCAAACTTCTCATCTCGAAGTTGAAAGCTGGTGTCTTTTGTTCTTTTTCATTTTCCCCAACCCTCGCCTCACCCACACACCCACTCCGTCCTCCTTATTTTTCTTTCAGTTAAACTTTGCATAATTACAGCAAGTTTTTTTGTGACGGCCTTCTTCCATTACTTCAATTTAGAGATTCCCTGCAGGAAAAGCATGTGAATCTTAAGGAACAAAATGTATTCCATATGTCTCGCTCCACAGCTGGAGTGTTTTTAAATAGCACACTTTTTAATGATATCCTTGCACTTTTGATTGTAGTCTACTGTAGTGCCATACAGTGGCGTAGGCAGAATTTTAATTTTGGGTGGGCCAGTACAAAATCGGATGGGCCATCTTTTCTCAGAAGGACAGTGCATCTAGCGCACATCATTTTCTTTCTTTTTTTTTTGTAACTTATTCTTGACCAACACAATATTTGATACCTAATGATCTTTCCTGCCACTATGATGATAAACTGTATTTAACTGTAGCCTACGTACCTATGTAAACAATATAATTTGGGCTACCTGTACAAAAGGTCGTCCCTCTGAGCATTATTCTTTTAAGATCGTTGATAATTGTTGTGCATGTAAATTCCTACACTGCTGTGGTCCACGAACGCACCACTTGCGCATTGATCACCTCAGAGCAGATATCAGCTGAACAGTCAGTCATACAGTAACCAATCACACAAGCAGCTCCATATTGTCCCTGTGTGATGTTCAGAGACTGTCTGAGGACAGAGAGCTCTGAGGTTGAAGTCCAGAGGAAAAAATTAGGCCTAGATGCACCTGTGACTGTGACAGGTCTGTAAGCCTGTACATATTCTCATTTGTCCAGGTCATAGTATTCCAAGAAGAGTTTAAATCGAACGCAACTGGACTTGCTTCATCAGTTCCTGTACCCTACGCATCTGACCAGGCTGGGATGCGTAGGCTACATGAACTTATGAAGCCTCTTGGATGAGAGGTGAAACGTCTTCCCAGACAAAATCAAGTCCAGTTGCGTTCGATTTAAACTCTTCTTGGGACAGGTCTGTAGCTACGCCTTGACCTCATGCCAGCTGATCAACTGTAGTAGCCTGGAGGATCCGCTGTTCGCTCATGAGCGCTTTTTTTTTTTTTAAATTAAGCTCCAGTAGCGACCGGCTAAATTACAGGAAGATACTAACCAGCGTGAATCTGGTGTGTTTATCAAAGCGTCACTGTGCTGAAGCACCGGGGTTAGGGTTAGAGCTGCGTTCATGAGCAGTGATGAGGCAGTCATCAGTTAGGCTGTCTGCAGCTTTTTGACTCGTTACTCACTGGTCTCGTGCTACATGCTGAGTCCAGTAGCCTATTATACAACAGGTAACATTGTCTCTTTTCACCTCCTCTCTCCCGTATGTGCTCAGTGCGCTGCACCAACGTTTTAAATAGATATCCGCTACATGACTGTCGGCTTTGTTTACATTTCACCGAACATCATTGAAAACGATCGGTTAACTAATTTAATTTAATCAATTAAAAGTTTCTTCTTCTGAAACGTGGACGGGCGGGCCAGTGATTCGTCTGGGCGGCACTGGCCCGGCCAGGCCCACTCCTGCCTACGCGCCTGGTGCCATACTGTATATTTACACCTCTCCCACCTGCATGTTGCTTTCATTAAAAATGTCTATCACATGGTGCTTAAATACAAGTTGCTGGCACTGGTTTGACCACAGAAAATAAGCAGTGGAGGTAAGCAACCATTGAAAGGACAAGTGCTTTATTTATGGAGTGGGCTATTCCCTTCCTCTTTGTGCACACTTATTTAATCTTTCAGCTTGCCTTTATTTTCTGAATCTGTACCTTCTGTCTACTGCAAGCCTCCCTCTTCCAGAGTGTTCCTTACTTTGTAAGTACTGAGGGTATTTGATGCACTTGAGTAATCATAAATAACTAACTCTTCTCCCCACCACTCTTTTTTTAAAACCTATGTCATTCCCGATGCAGTGGTGCAGTGCCTCTGTAACAGAAGAGCATGACCTCTTCACTAGATTCAGGGAGAGCACATGCACATTTATAATTAATACATATCCACTTTTATCTCTCTGGAGTCTAATAATTGCTATTTTTGTAGGTGGGGAAGGAGTGTTGAAAGGATTAAAGGAAAGGAAGTCAGAGATAGTGGACAACACCACAGCTTAGAACAAAGTTGTCTTACTCAGAGAGATAACCAGAGATGCTCAGGGGATTTCACCCTTGTTTGGTTGGACTACTTCATTTAAATATTATGTGTTGACATGAACCACAGAGGATGAAACATATTGTTCAACTACTGGATGGATTGGCATGGAATTTGACAGAGATAGTGCTCCACTAGCATGTCAAACTTAGCAAATAGAGTATCTGAACTCACACAAGGCGCACTGACACAAATGTTTGTGTTTGGACATTCATCATTCCTGGGTGATGCACCTTAATAAGTTTTGGGACCTGGTGACATTTCCTTTTGTCTCACCAGTAGTTTGACCTTTCTCAAATAGAGTGAAACTCTTGGATGGATTACCAGACATCCATGTTCCATGCAGAATGAATTGTCCGAAGTTTTGATGATTCTCTCATCACCTGGTTCAAATTTAAAACAAATCTTTTTTTATAACATTAAAAGATGAATGCTATACAGTACACAATTAACTTGCAACTTGCAGCAGCCTTTAAAATAACTTACCAAATTACTGTATGTGCAATCTTAAAAATGTTTATAATATAGGGTTCAATCAGTATCTTTATGATCATGTAATTAAGGTCAGGAAATATTGTGGATTTTGTTTAACCATTGAAGTAGTCCATAAACCCCTGGTTTATGGACCACCCTAAACCCAAGCATGTGAGGGATGCAGGGCACAAACCCAATTTCCATCCAACATTTTGTACACCCACGATCCACCAACCACCTCAATTTGACTTCTCTGTAGGACATGAATGTAGAACTTTCTGGGCTGGAAAATCATATGACTCTTAATATTTCAGTCTATGTGTTAGTTGCTTGCTCTGTCTCTCTCCCCCTCTTTCTCTCTCTTTATCTCTCACATGCACACACACACACACACACACACACACACTGACAGAAGAGCATTTCTACCCACTTTGTCCATCTGCAGGATGTTGAAGATTCACTGGCATACTCTCTCAGCCTTTATCTGTACTATTTTCAGAGTGAGAGCAGTAAGTGAAGTATTGTTAGAGGTGATACAAAAGCTTCCTCCTCAGGGGAGAGGAGAGGGGAAAAAGCTGAGGAGAAAAGTAAAATATGCTGCTGACTATTCATCTCCCCCTTTTTCCAGGTGTATCTCCCTCCTTCACTCGTTCGAAGCTCTTAAAAAAGGCCACTTCAGATGCCAAGACAGAATGACTTTCTGCTGTCTTAAATAATACAGATTGTCTGCAGTTCTACAGGCCATTTGAAACACCAGATCTACTTCAGCACATTAGCCATGAGTAATAACTATGGGAAATTACCATAAAGAGATTTCTGTTACCTTCCATCCTTTTACGTTCAAGATTGAAAAACCCTAACCCAATAGAGATCCAACCAAGCGGCAATTTGCAGATGTGTTTACATCTCATCCTCTGAAGGTTTCACACCACAGTGCATGGAACAAAATGCTCTTGTACTTGATTATATGCATACTGCACTTTGATTTGGACTACAATGCAAAGGAGGTTGATGGTTAACACTTTTCTTTCAGAAAGTATTCAGATGCCTTCATTTCTCTACATTCTATGTTGCACACTTATGCATTTTTTCTCCCTTGATTCTACCACCTAGTAAAAGGAAAAAGACTGAAAAAAAAGGACTAATAACATGACGTTGACATTGTTACTGCAAAATGAATCATACACATTGCATCACTTTAGCTTTTCTTACACACGTTTAATTTAAATCATTCAGACACATGTCGAAATTAGAGCCCGAGATGTTCAAGTGGCCCGCGTTGCAAAATAATATGCATATACCGCTATGTTATTGCAGAGAGAGGTATAGGTCTTTGTTCATGATTCAGTTCTGGTGCGCATTGTGCCCAAATACACTGTATTACAGGAAATGCTCTTTATTTATCACCGGAACTGAACTCAGAGCAGAAACACCTGGTGGAGGCCATTAATCACTACAATAGTCTTGATCAGGGTGGCCAATTGCTACTTAGAACTCAGGCTCGGCCTGTGCCACACAAACTCTGAACAAGTTCCTCCAGAGAGGCACCGGACCATGCAATCACACAAAACTTGGAAAAACATTAAACCTGAATGCAGTATTAATAAAAATAACCAACATCTGACCATTAGCACTTGAAATACTCAGCAGTCATTGCAACAACTCCAACAGTGGTAGTCTAACAGCAGCAGGATTTGGGCCTTTGACATCTCTTTAACTCAACAATAGTAGCTGATGACACAGCTCATTTCCACACCAGGCAGGGATTTGAGACTCTGAAATGTCACCACTGCATCTTTGTCTGTGTATGTCAGTGTGTGTACACATACGATGCTGCCCACTGTGCATCTGCTTGACTGCTCCATTTGATTGCTCACTCCAGTATCACCCTGGGAAATGTTAATGGAGGGCAGTTAACATCAACTATGGCTCAACCCAAGCATCTGTAGATGACCTAGCATCATCCCTGTGGAGACACGGCTTAAAAAAGGAGAAAAAAAAAAGCTGAGAATAGATTTACCAAGTAATTTTGGGTAAAAAAAGAATTCAGAACACCCACTACTGTATTGACGCAGTCGGCTTGATTGCATTTCTGTGTGCTTATATCTGTATCAGTGTCTGTGTGTGTGTGTGCACAATGTCTTTGTACACTCATGTGTAAAGCAGTGTGAAGAAGGTGCGAACCGAGCAGACAGTCAGGCACATCTTGTCCAGTGGCACCTCTACCACTTTGGGTCCTCTTGCTAAGTCACACACAAGAACACACACTGCTCACTCGACTGCCTCTCTGACTGTAGATTGCTGTGTCCTGCTGCTCACATCCAGAGAAGCACTGGACCATGCACACACACACACACAGACACACACACACACCATACAGTGATTTATGGCCTCCAATACAGTCAATAAGAGCCATGGCCAAGATGAAGGACTTGGGCTGCAGCTAGCAGGACACACACACACACACACACACCGCTGTCCATTAGCTAAGTGTACTGGATTGAGGTGCTTTCCACATTGGTTCTCTTTATTAAATTCCTGTTTAAATCTACAGTACTGCTGCTGCTGCTTCAGGTGAAAATCTTAAAGCCCCAGTACTGTATGTAGGATTTACCCCCGTCTAGCGGTGTGGTTGCATATCATAATGTATTCTTGATGTTGCGGTTACGTGAACTCGGGCAGACCTCAGACAGATAACAGACGCTGCATGTAACAGGATAAATAAGCGTCTATGTAAAGAAACGGTCCGCCAGCACGAGGCAAAACAATACAGGCGTGACAATATGTTGTCATGGTGATGTCGTATTGTTTACCTGACCCACATTTTACCGTTTTTCTCTCATCGAGTAAAATTACATCCAACATACAAAATTTATTTTCATTAAAACAGTACAAAAACTTGTATTACTAAAAGGCCTGATGTCAGAAATAATAAATCACCACTGCCAATTACCCACACTTTCACCGTGTAGAAATACTTTTGACCTCTTCTTTCCTCATTTTGCTTTTCATTCCCCTTGTTTTTTCTCTCTCTTGTCTTGTATTCTCCTCTCTTCCCTCTTTTCCTCACTAACTTTTGTTTGGCCAATAACCACAGCAGTATCTCTTAGTTTGAAAATAAAATCAAGTCTTTTTTTAGAGCAACACAAGCTGTTCTTTCACATAAAACAACAGTCAATTAGACATACGACGCTGAGCCTCTTCCTGGGTCATAAAACAAGGATAACAATGAGAAAACTGAAAACAAGAAGGAAAGACTTTCAACCCTCATCTGCAGTGGTTGGTGTTTGTCTCAAGGGCTCGTTGAGAACTTTTTATAGCATTTTTTGGCTGCTTGTTCAAATGGTTTCAATCTTCAGTCTGGCCTGTTGAAACAAAAAAAAGGTTCTTTTTATTTCACTGCTAAGCTAAGAGCAAGCAGCTGTAGATCAATCATGAGAGACTTTTGCACCCTGGCAGGAAGGATATCACAATGTGAAGCAGTCTTGTTCATTAGATGCGTCTAGGATGGAAACTTTACTCAGAGCTGAGACACTGGTGGTATTATTATTAATAATAATAATCTTTATTGCAGACAATAAGTGGTCCATATCAACAACAAACGATAGAGAGAGAGAGAGAATCAATTCTCCACATAATTCATATGAAGGATTTCCCCAGTGTTTTCTAAGCCTGGATGAATACCTGTAGCAGCTCCTGTTAGGGCTGATGAAAGCCCTAATAATGCTGTTCCCTAAGACATCCAGGCGGCACATACTGTACAAGCTCTGGAAAAAATTAAGAGGCCACTTCAAAATGATCAGTTCCTCTGGTTTTATGTATGGTATGTGTTTGAGTAAAATGAATACTTTTGTTTCATTCTATAACCTACTGACATAATTTCTCCAAAATTGGAAATAAGAATATTGTCATTTAGAGCATGTATTTGCAGAAAATGTCAACAGGTCAAATGGTAAAAAAAAAAAAATTCTGGTGTAGATCTTGCATAATGCCATGCAATTTGAACTGACACGGGCAGAGCCGTGAACTGGGCGATTTGCACTGACACAGGCAGAGCAGTGAACCGAGACACTGGGAGCTTCTGCTACAAACAAGCTTAAACTTTAGACATATTAATTTTTGGTAACCCTTCCTTTTACAGTACGGTAATTAACAGGTAATTACCTGGTAATAATATGGTATTTACTAGGTAATAACAGGTAATTAAATTGAATTACCTGGTAGTTACTAAGTACTTACAAGGGTAATTACAAGGTAATTACCCAGTATTTACAATGTATTTTTCCTGACTACTACCAGGTATTTACCCAATAATTTCCTGGTAGATACAGAGTAATTGTATATTGTAGATTTTAAACCCGGTAGTTAAAAATATTTACCTGATATTTATCTGGTAAATACCAACAAGTTATCTGGTATTTACCCAATAATTACCAGGTAGATATCCTGCAATTGCATATTATAGACTGTAAACCCACTGAATGGGCGATAATAACTTAGATATTTACCTGGTAATTACCAGGTATTTTCTCAAAAAGATCACACATTTACCTGGTAACTACCACTTATTTACGTGGTAGTTAACTAATATTTATATGTAAATACCAACTAGTTACCTAGTATTTACTAGAAATATACTGAAAACGACCAGGTACTTATCCAGGAATGATAGATTATTTATTACCAGTCAACCTGTGTGGTGCCAGTGAGGGTATAACTTGCAACTATTTACCAAGTAATTACTTTCTAATTACCAGGTAGTTACAATTTACATTACCAGGTAAAACCTTGTGAATTACCCTGTAAGAAAGGTGGAACTGTACTGTAAAAGGAAGCGTGGCTTGTTTCAATGATATTACCATGTACTTTCCTGGTAACTGTAGATTATAATCCTCAAACACCCATCAGGGTGTGTAGTTTTTAACATGGCACCTGGCAAAAACTCCCATATCTTCCTGATAATTATCAGGTAAATATCGGAGTTTTACAGAGAAGTTACCCTGTAAGAAAGGTGGAACTGTACTGTAAAAGGAAGCATGACTTGTTTCAATGATATTACCATGTACTTTCCTGGTAACTGTAGATTATAATCCTACTCCCCATCAGAATGTTTTGAACATGGTACATGGCAAAAACTCCCATATCTCGCTGATAATTATCAGGTAAGTATCGGAGTTTTACAGAGAAGTTACCCTGTAAGAAAGGTGGAACTGTACTGTAAAAGGAAGCGTGGTTTGTTTCAATGATATTACCATGTACTTTCCTGGTAACTGTAGATTATAATCCTCAAACACCCATCAGGGTGTGTAGTTTTTAACATGGCACCTGGCAAAAACTCCCATATCTTCCTGATAATTATCAGGTAAATATCAGAGTTTTACAGAGAAGTTACCCTGTAAGAAAGGTGGAACTGTACTGTAAAAGGAAGCGTGACTTGTTTCAATGATATTACCATGTACTTTCCTGGTAACTGTAGATTATAATCCTACTCCCCATCAGAATGTTTTGAACATGGTACATGGCAAAAACTCCCATATCTCGCTGATAATTATCAGGTAAGTATCGGAGTTTTACAGAGAAGTTACCCTGTAAGAAAGGTGGAACTGTACTGTAAAAGGAAGCGTGGTTTGTTTCAATGATATTACCATGTACTTTCCTGGTAACTGTAGATTATAATCCTCAAACACCCATCAGGGTGTGTAGTTTTTAACATGGCACCTGGCAAAAACTCCCATATCTTCCTGATAATTATCAGGTAAATATCAGAGTTTTACAGAGAAGTTACCCTGTAAGAAAGGTGGAACTGTACTGTAAGGAAGCGTGGTTTGTTTCCTTTACTGTACATGAAGATACAATACATTTTGTTACACTGTGACAAATACGCAAAAACAGGTGAACTGTCAAAGAGACTACGTTTAATCCTCTTAATCTGCATAACAGGGAACTTGAAGAGAGTAACTTCAATACTCTTAAAGGTATATGCAAACATTTTATTTTCGTGTGGTCTCACTCCTGAGTCCATGACAGGCAGATAGATTCTTTCAATTGTGCGTGCAGTAACAAGGGAGCTATGGACAGAGCTGGTGCACTGTTAGTAATCTTAGCTAAAACACTGGAAGTGCACGGGTATGGGCGATACTGGCGATACGGGCTCTGCCTTCTTAGTGCACACACAGTCAAAAGGTGTCTATCTGCTGTTCATGGACTCGGGAGTGAGGCAAGACATGAAAAAAATGCTGGCCAATCCCTTTAAGTGCTACAATAACTTGCATTTTAAAAAAGAAAATAACAAAGTGCACAGCTTTTTGCCCCCTTCACATGTCCAGTCTACACATTTTGGCAAATTACATCAGTAAAAACTATAACCCATCCATCGCACCCAACAGAGATGAGTGCTCTAAGGCTATCCCGGTGATGCTTCTCCCTAGCATGAACACATACAAGTATTCTGTGCCACTGCTTGCGGTCGCCAGGTACTGCACCATTTTTGTTCCAGGCTGAAAAATAAATTTAAAAAAAAAACAAGATTCAAGAATTAGTTTGGTAACAGTTTAGGTTAATCTCTACAGGTAATGCTGTAACATACACTGTATCTGGAGTCTTAGTCCATAGCAATTTTCTGTACATCCACTACAAACAAGCTTGAAATACTATAGACTTATTTAAATTTAATACAAGACGGACATAACAGACATTTAGGTGTGTCTTTTTGTTATGAAGACAGTTGGTATCCATTTGCAACTGTTATATGGACATGCACTGCTACGTCGAGACCCCCTGTAACTCAGAGAAGCCACAAATAACTCTGAAACTTCTCCCAGCCCTTAGTCGACATGAAATGAGTGCAATTTCAATGTTGGGTGAACTATCCCTTTAAGACACACTGATGCAAGAACTGAGCTGGGTTAGGCTACTGTATGTGCACAGCTAACAAATTATGCATTTCTGCATTTAACCCTTCAAATATCCATGCTGTTGAAGCTCATATGGTAGAAACAAATCATGAACTCTATTTTTACAATAATGTTTTCAACAATATGTATTTATTCCAATATTTTTAAACAAGGCCCTATGAATTTTGGGATGAGGGATTCCTTGATTTTTAGCCAGAAGTCAAAATCAAATATATGATTTTAGACAGGGCAACAACACAGATGTAAGCTCACCATGTCTGGAATGTCCATGAGATGAGGCCACAATGTCATTTGCAAGCACTTCTCACCAGTTACTGGGTTCTGTAATGGGCAGAGAAAAAAAAGACCACAATGATGTATCTCAAAATAGCAAACACAATATTTCAGTCACTAACAACAAAGCAAAACAGTTTGAGCGCACATAACATTACCATAACTGAAGAATACACACACACAGCTAACAGAAAAATAGCCCTACACTCATAGACTTTGATAGACAGCTATATGCAACAGAGTAGGAGGGTTACTAGCCCCGCCAGATGCCATGGATGTTAGCCAGTGCTGCTAGCACGTCTCTTTCTCTTAGCAGCAGCAGCAGCACCGCAAAGGAAAGGTGACCTAGCTTGATGCTAATTTCGGCTAGCGCTAAAGTTAGCATCCGCTGCTAACACCCACATCACCACAACGGTCCTCCTGTCGATTAAAACACGAGATGGACTACGGTCATGGCTACGGTCATTTCCTTTCCTTCACGGCCTTCCTTCACATATTATCAGGTGAAAATAACTAGCTGGCAAGCAAATTAGCAAGCGAGCAACACAGGGAAAAAGTTTTAGTTTGAAAGACGGAAGACGGACTTCTCATCCAATCGGAAGAGAAGCTCCCACCCACTGACCCGATCGGAGCAGATTCACTTCCTCTTGAAGCTGCTGGAAGAAAGAGAGCAAACCACATTGAGCACGAGTCACGAAAAACACACTTTGGATGACGAAACAAAAAAACACGGACGAAACACGGAGAAACTGTTGGAGAAGATCCCCCGGACGACCAGGACCTGCGTGAGTGCAGTTGGAGGAGCAACCGACTCGAAATGCTAAATCGCTAATGCTTATAGCGGAACGAGCTAATTTCGGAGCGCTAGCTCCTTGTGTTAACTAGCATCAAGGCAGACACACCAGGTGCAGTAGTGCTGCAGCATGTGTCCGACATTTTAAAGGTGTATATGTGGCGTTTATTTCCTCTGTTTATCCTTTTTCTATACACTTTTAGCTGTATTCTGGGTGTGTTAAGCACTTTATTTCTGAGTTTAACAAATTAACAACTGTGCACAACTATATATTTTATTTTCTTAATGGCTAATGATGGTTTTGTGGATATTACACTGTAAAAAACACAGAAAGTTTTCATACTGTTTTTGAGAGATTATTTCATTAACTTGAGCAACATAATATGAATATTTGAATGTTGTTTATTGTCTTTACTGTACATTGTAAAGTTATATTACAACAGTAATTCAGTAAAAATAGAAATTTAGTAAAGAAAATAATGATTTTTCCATTGAAATAGTTAATGTGAATTTGAACATGATTTATTTCATATGAATTACTGAGAGTTTAGAAAATGACATTGAATGCTCTGATCCTATTTATCGTAGGTCAGGTTTCTTTCTTTGTTCCGTTGGATACCATTGAGATTCGAACCTACTGGAAGTTGGAGCCAATTGAAGTGGATGGTGAGCCAGACCCCGGTGGACGCTTAGAAATCGACGTTGTGGAACCTGAATCCTTTACACCAGTACACACACACCACCCACACCCCTGTGAGGTGGGACTGATATTTCATCTATACGGTGCTTGCTAACTGATTGAACTGAACACTAGAAATTAAAGCAGCTGCAGGACAATATTTTATTTTATTTTTTATTTTTCATACTTACTCGGGTAAGAGTTGTAATGTGTTATTAATGTGTGATCTTCCCATCTGCAATAAATAGGGAAGCATTATTGTTTCTTAAAGAGAACACTGTATTTGTGTCGTTCCTGAGTGGTCGGTTGGTTTATCCTGGGCTCCGTAGTCGATCTTAGAGCTTCTGTTACTTCTGGCCTATACAATCTAAACCTTATCCTCATCAAAAAGGTAAAAAATGTTTCACTTGTTTTGCAGTTAATTATGCACATGATCCGTTTGACTCCAAAAAGGAAAAAAAAAAGATCACTGCGCACTGAGAGCTTCCCCCAGTAGCCTTTTCGGAATAGCAGTGTCTTTAGAAAGAATAGAAAACCCCGCTATTACTGCGTCGCAGAGTAAGGTGAAGTTTTTTTTTTTTTTTTTTTTTTAAATATTTTTTTGGCTTTTTATGCCTTTATTGATAGGACAGTAGAGAGTGCGACAGGAAACGGGAGGCAGAGATGGGGGGGATGACACGCAGTATAGGGCCGTCCGACGCGGGACTCGAACCGGGGCCGCCTGCAGCGAGGACTATAGCCTCTGCATATGGGGCGGGTGCTCTGCCAACTGAGCTAAACACCGCCCTGTAAGGTGAAGTTTTTAAGTAGCCTAACACTACTTGGCTACCAGATTAAACTAAATCTGTAGGCTAATAATTTAAGTTTTACTTACCATTTACATTGTTTTCTGTGGTCTGAAGCTGGAGAGTGATTAAGGTGTCTCAGCCCATCAATCTGTTGGGTCGAAATATTTCAGCCAACCTTGGAGTTTTTGCCAGGTGCCATGTTCAAAACACCCTGAAGTGTGGTTGAGGATTATAATATGCCCATAATTACCAGGAAAGTACATGTTAATATCATTGAAACAAACCACACTTCCTTTTACAGTACAGTTCCACCTTTCTTACAGGGTAACTTCTCTGTAAAACTCCGATATTTACCTGATAATTATCAGCGAGATATGGGAGTTTTTGCCAGGTACCATGTTCAAAACATCCTGATGGGTAGTAGGATTATAATCTACAGTTACCAGGAAAGTACATGGTAATATCATTGAAACAAACCACGCTTCCTTTTACAGTACAGTTCCACCTTTCTTACAGGGTAACTTCTCTGTAAAACTCTGATATTTACCTGATAATTATCAGGAAGATATGGGAGTTTTTGCCAGGTGCCATGTTAAAAACTACACACCCCGATGGGTGTTTGAGGATTATAATCTACAGTTACCAGGAAAGTACATGGTAATATCATTGAAACAAACCACGCTTCCTTTTACAGTACAGTTCCACCTTTCTTACAGGGTAACTTCTCTGTAAAACTCCGATATTTACCTGATAATTATCAGCGAGATATGGGAGTTTTTGCCAGGTACCATGTTCAAAACATTCTGATGGGGAGTAGGATTATAATCTACAGTTACCAGGAAAGTACATGGTAATATCATTGAAACAAGCCACGCTTCCTTTTACAGTACAGTTCCACCTTTCTTACAGGGTAACTTCTCTGTAAAACTCCGATATTTACCTGATAATTATCAGCGAGATATGGGAGTTTTTGCCATGTACCATGTTCAAAACATTCTGATGGGGAGTAGGATTATAATCTACAGTTACCAGGAAAGTACATGGTAATATCATTGAAACAAGCCACGCTTCCTTTTACAGTACAGTTCCACCTTTCTTACAGGGTAACTTCTCTGTAAAACACCCGATATTTACCTGATAATTATCAGCGAGATATGGGAGTTTTTGCCATGTACCATGTTCAAAACATTCTGATGGGGAGTAGGATTATAATCTACAGTTACCAGAAAAGTACATGGTAATATCATTGAAACAAGCCACGCTTCCTTTTACAGTACAGTTCCACCTTTCTTACAGGGTTTCTCTAAAAGATATTTACCTGATAATTATCAGGAAGATATGGGAGTTTTTGCCAGGTGCCATGTTAAAAACTACACACCCTGATGGGTGTTTGAGGATTATAATCTACAGTTACCAGGAAAGTACATGGTAATATCATTGAAACAAGCCACGCTTCCTTTTACAGTACAGTTCCACCTTTCTTACAGGGTAATTCACAGGTTTTACCTGGTAATGTAAATTGTAACTACCTGGTAATTAGAAAGTAATTACTTGGTAAATAGTTGCAAGTTATACCCTCACTGGCACCACACAGGTTGACGGGTAATAAATAATCTATCATTCCTGGATAAGTACCTGGTCGTTTTCAGTATATTTCTAGTAAATAATAGGTAACTAGTTGGTATTTACATATAAATATTAGTTAACTACCACGTAAATAAGTGGTAGTTACCAGGTAAATGTGTGATCTTTTTGAGAAAATACCTGGTAATTACCAGGTAAATATCTAAGTTATTATCGCCCATTCAGTGGGTTTACAGTCTATAATATGCAATTGCAGGATATCTACCTGGTAATTATTGGGTAAATACCAGATAACTTGTTGGTATTTACCAGATAAATATCAGGTAAATATTTTTAACTACCGGGTTTAAAATCTACAATATACAATTACTCTGTATCTACCAGGAAATTATTGGGTAAATACCTGGTAGTAGTCAGGAAAAATACATTGTAAATACTGGGTAATTACCTTGTAATTACCCTTGTAAGTACTTAGTAACTACCAGGTAATTCAATTTAATTACCTGTTATTACCTAGTAAATACCATATTATTACCAGGTAATTACCTGTTAATTACCGTACTGTAAAAGGAAGGGTTACCTAATTTTTTTTTCTGGAAAAATGTCTCATGTCGGGGCTTCAGTACAAGAGGGGCATTACAAACAAGCAGTATGGAGGTATTTGGATGTTTTTTGCTGTGTCTTTTTGGACGAAGAAAAGTGAGCCTGGTTCGCTACCGTCATATGGCAATGCAGTGCTAACTCCTAAAAGGTATGGATGACTCTGAAGCTTCTCCCAACCCTTAGTCGACATGGGGGTGAGTCAAAAATGAGTGAAATTTTAATTTTGGGTGAAATATCCCTCTAAAAACATTTTGGAGTGGTCTCTTTATTTTTTCCAGGGCTGTGAAATGATAAATTTCTTAAACGTGCTTTACAGTTGGGTACGTTTAAATACACAAAGAGTTGACTAGCACTGTGCCACCTCACTCCATCATTGTAGGCCACTATAAGCTTGAAAAATTTTAATTAGCATTGCAGGCTTCATGATATCTATCTCTTGGTCTCTTAGTCCTAGCTTTTCTCAGTTTAAGTCAGTGATCACACAGCACCCAGAGGTTGGGTTGGTTCCCAGTAGAGCATTTCTGGCCCTGGAGGAGCTTTGTCTCTAAGAAATTATAGGACAAACATTCTGTAAAGGCCCCTCACTTGTTGTAGGTTTAAGTAATAGAGAGTGACAAATATTATGATTAATTAAGAAATTATTGAAATCTGGCTGAATATTTGATACATTCCTCTTCAGTATGTTTGAATAGAGCACGGACTCATCTGATGCAGAAAATAAAAAGCACAGACCATGACCAAACCCAAATAGTCTGTGGAGGAAACACTCTCTGGGTGTATCTCAGAGAGAGTGCTAGTCGCTGACTCTGCGTTTTCCAGTGGCTGGGTTATGTGTGTGGGTTAATAAATGGAGTCCAATGGAGTTAAGTTGAGATGAATGGAGACAAGCTCTGGAATCAGCACAGGCCTTATCATCACTGGAGCATGAAGACATATATTAAATAGCAGCCCTCAACATACGGTGCACAGGAAGTGACCTTTGTTGATTCCACAGTAAGATTCTGCTTCCTCATACAGAGTGTGACAGAAGGCTACTTTATCACACTCATGTTTTCTGTTGATTACATTGAATCCTTGATTCTGTCACTTTATTCTTTATACTGTACATGGGTCTAGGAACAAAGAAGATAAATGCTGGTGTAGGGATTTGTAAATGCATTGTTGATGCGCGTGATGATGCATTTTTCTACATGGTAGTCCATTACTTGTTATTGTGCCAGCTGCTTAGTGGTACTGCCCCGCCCACTGCCTTCGTACTGTATCTTCAAAATCATATTTCCAAACTTTATTTCAACAGTTTCTATATATTTACAAAATATTTGGGGCAACAGGGTAAAAGTACATAGTGTAAAGAGGATGTAGACTTCCCTTCTGTTTTGAGTTGATGCAAAAGGTTTGTTTTTGCATAAAAATCATCATAAAAAGCTTTTCATCTGACACGAACACCAGTGAGTGCAACCAAATAGTCACCTTGAAACAATCAGGGAAGCATACACACAGCACTGTGCTGTAACAGTAGTTTTTGATAATTGGTAGATTGTCCTCCCACTGATATGTTGAAAAACAAATGCTGTTTTTGGTTAGAAATGAAAAATATTTTTAAAAAGTCTGTAATATATTTCCTAAAGTGAAATCGGCACAGCTTGAATTAATATTGAAAAGTGTCTCCATGGATCCATGACAAATAGAGAAGGGAAGGGGAATGGAGGAGAGGTGGTGAAATATATAGTGAGGAAGGGAGGATGTTCTGTGTGTGGCTCATTAACTTGGTAGATGTAATCAGAGGGAGGGAGGGAGACATTTGCCATTGACTAATGAGGAACATGGGATGTGTGGTGAAGCCACGCTCGGTGTGGATTGACTGAGCCCTGCCGTCAGCTCTGACGCTCTGATGTAGCAGTCTGTATAATTATATATAGATCTAGATGCTCAGGGGTTAAATTGAATATTTTGACATGTGGAGCTGATGGCTTAATTCAATAGATGCTGTGCAGTAGAGGATCAGGAACAAATGTACATATTTGCAAAGGCACACAGCTATTTGAAGGAAAAGAGCAGCAGCAGCTTGTGTCAGACTTCAGTAAAAATTTGTCAAACTGTATAACTCAAAGAAGTACTGCTGAGGAAATATGGAAAAATAGATATCTGAACCGAAAGTAAATAAAGATGTTTCAATCTGTTCTTAGCTGTCGAACATATCAGCCGTAGGAATGAAATTCCCCCTTTAAAATAGATAATCTGAAATATACAATATTTCCATATGCACTGAAAAGACAGCAGAGATAAAGCATGCAGAGACGTGCAAAGACGTGAACCTCAGTCTTAACAGGCATTACCCTGCAGGCTTTCTCCTTGCTTCCTGTCGGGTTATCACGATGCAGGAGTTAACTCAATTCAATTTATTTTCTTTTATTTCACTTTTGTTTTGTTGTTGAAGCAGTCAGGTTGATAACGTCAAAAGAGAAGAAACAGAAATTAGTTTCAACACTGTTAAAACTGTTCATCATCATATCATAATCAGGATCATACACACCATCAGCTCTCTGTCTTAAATAAATTTAGATCCATATCTTCAATCATATACATCTTACAAGTTAATGTCTTAAGAGAAAAATCTATGAAGAAGTGAAGACTACATACCAATGGCGTCTCAGTGCTTCTTCTAGCCAACACGCACCCAGGGCAGACAAAAGGCCGCCCAGGTGTTCAACCAAGCCTTATCACCCTGGTGCTTCTCACTCTCTCTCTGAAAGTGAACATTCAGACCCATACTGCCCTCTGACATATATTTGGCACATATTCCACACACAATATAACATTTAAAACATTCTCAACATGAGAAAAAATAAACAGAATATAATGCATCTCAAAGTTCCTCTGTGGCTTTACTCTCAGTCATTTCATGAAATGAAGTCTGTTTTCTTGTTTAAAGATGCAATTTTCTTCTTTCTGTATCTCTTATCTACGGAAGCGCATTGCATTTACTGGATTAAAAAAAATAGACACCTTATCTCGTACTGTAATTACGATCAGGATCTCGTAATTACGTAATTAGTGTGCAGGACCATCTGCAAATTGCAATAGAGAGCAAGACACTGCAAACAAAAATCAATACACAACAGCTCATACAGTCCTCATATCCTGAGGACATTATGAAGTCTCTTGGACATACCTGTCCATTTTATCATTTTCATTTCTCTCTTTTTTAGGCTCCCTCTCTAACATTTTCTCCCAATAATAATAAAAAGCACATGTTAGCCTATGAAAAATCAAAACACATAAATGCAATGAAATGGAATTGTTGAGCCGACAGCTCCTATTGCAACAAATAGCCACTGTGGTTAAAATTATTCAAAACCTGTTTTGTCAAAATTAGCATTTTAATGTGATGAATCACAATTGCAATAAAAATTCTGAAATTATACAAAACCTGTTTTGCCCAAAACAGCTGTTGTATGACCATGAGGAAACCATTGAGGTGTGTAGTGATTTCACTGTATAACAGTGAAGTTGATTTTTGTTTCCAGTGTCTTGCTCTTGTGTTGCAATTTGCAGCCGGCTACGCATAGAGCTCAGTGTTATCCATCCAGCTTGGAGGACGGCTTATTTTTGTAAAAATCTGAGTTTAACTAGTAGGTAGTATTACGATGGGATAGGCATCATTTGTGTTTGAACAATGTTTCGCCTCAGATGTATTGATCCCAGGTCCTGTCTCTTTTTTGTGTGTGTTTGAATGCCATGTGCTTCTGTGCTTATCTGTTTTTGTTTACAGTATTTAGTGTAACTTACCAGGGCTTTTACTCTAAATACTGTTAACCTTTTCCAAACAAATTTCCAAAGTGGCATCAGACTTCTTTCCTTTGTATTTCATTTTACAAGATTGCAGATTTGTAATTTTCCCTTAATCTTATTTGTTCAAGGAAGTCACAATCTGCAATTGTTAAAAATAAAGATCACATTGACCATGTGATATTTTAGGGTGGAGTTTGTTTTAATTTGTCTCTCTGTAACTATGACTAACAGACAAAGTGGCAGAAGTGCATGCATGTGTATAAATTATGAAGTTAAAAATATACTTTCACAATTTTATGTGGGTGCTTTCATTTTTCTCAAATATGTACAGTATATACATTTTTTTTTCTCTCTGTCCCCACAGCTCTGTACATTGCTCAGCCTGTGCTGGTACTCCTGCTTGTTTCCCCAAACTGGGAGTGCTCCAACTCAAGACAACTACAGGTAATGTGTTGATTTAAAGTAACATTGCATACTTTTTCGACCTTAAAATAATGTTTCCAGACTCATTGCAATGGTAGAAAAATGGTTGAATGGTGCTGTCGCCGCAGCCTGAGCGGGGTCGCGTCAGCTGAAACTGCACTATGTAACTCGCAAGACTGCCCCCCCCCTCCCCTCTGAGTCGAGAGAGAGACGTGGTGGGGAAAAGCGAAACTTGCAGTTCCCCTCCGGTCGTCGCCGCCCCACCACACAGTCTCCTCACAAACATGTGGGAAATACTGTTGTTTATTAATGGGAATAAATGCTGAATGTGCTGGCTGATAAGTTTCGTTTTTGTTAAGTTTCGTTTTTCCCCCCAGACGATAGCGCTTCTCAACCAGATGGTGGAAGCACTGAGCTGAAACTCTGCAATGTTGCTTTGAGATTATTTCCTCGTACAAGCCCACATCTAAACTATCCCTTTAAGTCAAACGTGATGAGTGGACAAGTATGCTGGTATTTTTCATACATTGTGCTGTTGCGTGTCACCCACTGTGTAATTTTGTTTCTCTGCTGTACACTACATCATGACTGCAGTCGATTGCAAGCAGTAACAAAAATGGTGATAACAAACTGCAGTAACTCACTCCTGGTTGTGTGGGAGGTGCCACTGAATTGATTGCCATGGATCACCCTGAAGGTCATCGCTCTTATAGAAGCTTCTGATGACAATGAAACCCTGAACAGCACCACATCCACTTTCTGGCTAGAAGTGGGTTCTGCAAGAGATTTCTTGCTGTTCTTAGGCCATGAAGAGATGACATACACAGAACCCAAAGTCATTACATATTGAGTTGCTAGTTCTAAGTATGGCAAAGTTGTAATTCCTCATCTCAACAGCCACTTGTGTAGTCTTTCCAGCTTAATACACAGTCTTACACTGCATGTTCTAATGATGGCCATAGCCCTCGCTGAAAGGATGATTGGCAGGGCAGCTGCCATACTATCTCCAGCTTTCCTAACCAGCAGCATAACACTTCCTGATGAAGGTCCAAAGATAGATTTTTTTTGGACAGGATATTAAACTCCTCAGCCAACCCTCTTCTTGGGACCAGCAATAGCAGGGTTGCCTGCAGTCTTGATTTATTCTAAATTTGTTTTTGGGAAATGACATAAGAAATAATATTAGAAAAGATAAATCCTTTTGTCATGGCATAGGCTGTTTCTTTTATTTCCATTATTGCACATATGAGCAAATGGGATTAAATAATGGAGTTTTCCATTCTTGGACTTCTCACCAAATAACTATTATCCCAGACTGTGCAGTAAATGCACATAAGAAATCAAATAAGATAATATAGAAATGACTGTCATGCATGTCAAATAAGCTTAAAAGAATAGTTCAACATTTTGGCAAATTCGCCTTTTCCCATAATCCTTATAGTGATAGGGGTAGGTTCAATACCTTTAATTATCGGTGCATGTTGCTTTGAGATCTGAGGGGGAAAGACACGAGCTGCTCAGCTAGCACAATGGAGATGAATACGTCACTTTTCCCTCATCAAATACACAATCCAACAACTCCAAAACACTCTTGTGGAGAAGTTGTGACCTGCACATTCACCACACTATGAGATAAAAACTGGAACTGGAACTACATTCCTGGCGCGGCTACTAGGCGTGATTTCAAAAGCACAACCTAAACCTGTGTGTCATAATGTTAGATAATTAAACATTACTTTTTCGTGTTGAATGTGCAGGTCCCAACTTCACAAGAGCATTTTGGCATTGTTGGATGGTGTATTTAATGAGTTTCATGAGGGACAGGGGACCATACAGTACCATAACCTCAATTGTGTTAGCTGAACCTATCCCTATGACTATAGTGCTTATGGCAATAGGCAAATTTGCCAAAATTTCAAACTATGCATTTAAATGAGAAATGAATAACCTATGATTAACCTTGAATAATAATAGGAAATACCAGGAAATCAAGTCAGAAATCTTTGTACACTCAGACCCACACATCTTAATTACCACAAAAAAATCAAACAGATGCATTATGTACTGAAAGACATGCATAAGCAAGGCTCAAATGAGTTACTCTCTATATTTTTGTTTACTCAGAATGACCACTGGCAGGGGGCCAATTTATTGCCCTTGGGTCCTCAGTGGGTTAACCATGGGCTGCCATGCCATGACACACTTATGTCAAGAGGCTTTAACCGTAACTGCTTTGATGCATCTTATTTTTATTTCACTGAGGCTAGATAAATAACACTTTATAGATAACATTTTATTGTTGTTGTTTTCTCTCCACTCTAAAATGTAGTTAAAAGCTTACAACAATCACACAAGAGCACTGTATAGTGGTAGAAAATATTCTCCTCAAAATAACTTGGAGGATGCTCGGTGAGGAAATAAGAAACAGTGAAAAAAAGAGGAAATAAAATATTTTATATGATGATTACTATTCTGGCATCTCTGAAATGGGGTCGTCAAATTTGAAAATAAAATTGTCTTAAGGTAAAAAATTGACTTGTGTAGCTCATGAGATCTATGAAATCATAGGAAATTTGATGAATAAGAGTCATCCCCATGGCTCCTGGGACACTAAGCTGTATGCGTACACACATTTACCAATATCAATACGTGTTGTTTTTTTGTTTTTTTTTTACAGATTACTGGTAGGGAACATGTATATCAGAAAGGCCTTTTGCTCCCTATACTCTCTCTCTGTGCTTGATATACTCAAATCCCTAATATCAACCTTCCATGACATGTAAGGAGTCTTCTGACATTGCAGTTTTCCACTCAAATGGGGAAGGAGAGAAGTCCAAGAAGGGATTACGGTTTAAGAACACTTCCCCAGCCTGTGCATGGAGCATATGGTGTGTATATACCATATGTCGACTCTGTGTTTGTGTGTGTGTGTGCAGAGTGTTGAATGTGCTGCAGTTGTGGTTTAGTAGCAGTGGTCCACTCATTTTTAATCTCTGTCAGTTTTGCTCCGCAGGCACCACGGTCACGCACAATCTATTCAGTCCTGTGCCATGTCGCAAACATGCACGCATGTATGCAAACACTCCCACACACCATATCTCTTCCACTCAGCACTGTACTATTTGGTGAGTGTTCACAGAGTGTAGACACTGAAGGCAGCAAACTGTGTCCTCCAGGTTTGGACGTCACAGTGACTGAGCTTTTGTACAACTATTGCTTATAAACTGCTGATAGTCAAAATTAACAGGTGATGGGCCATCTACAGACAGCTGCCACTTCTTGTCAGAGTGCAGAGTGAAATTACATGACAGTTAATGATGTTGAACCTGAAGGAAAACCTACCTACCACATCTCTCAGGCAAGAAGGACACAGTCACCAAATTATCCAAATATCAGTGCTGCTGCAATAGATTTATTTATAACTGAAGTGTGACAACTATGAAAAAAATTGCAGTAAACAAGGTGTGTATAAAATTGATGATATATTTGAAATGAAATCTTCACATTTGTAGTAACATTTTTTTTTTTTTTTTTTTTTTTTTTTTTTTTTTTTTTGGGGGGGGGGGGGGGGGGGGTGTTAACTGAACATGACAATTTCCTTGTTCCTCGGGCTAAGGGAATTAATAAATTGTTTTGTTGTGTTTCATTGACTAATAACTAGCGCTGTCAAACGATTATTTTTTAATCGCGATTAATCACATTTTTTCCATAGTTAACTCGCGATTAATCTCTATATTAAAAATATAAAGCAATTCTTATCAAAGTGTCTTGGTTAGAATCAGTAAACACAAAGATAAATTGTATTTTATCTTTTATTTCTCCTTTCAAATAAAATTATGTTTAACTTAAAGCTGAGGGATGTGATAATAACAACATGAAATTCATGACGAATTCATTATGGCATGCTCCAAGGAAAACAGTCAATTCAGTCAACTAATCCTTCACCTGAAATCATGGAAAATATGTAACATGAGGGAGATTTGCACTTTGCTTAGTTATTACAAACTGAAAGGCCCAAACAGAACAGGGCCTAATGACACTTAAATGAATGAAAAACTGCAGTCATTAGACACATCAGATTCATAACTCTGAACTGTTAATGCTAACTTTTCTCTTATTTCTTAAGCCAGTTGCTAAGGCAGATCAGTCTGGTAACATTTTCAGTGGACAGTGCTGCTCTTTTCTTTTGTACAATGTGACCAGACAGTGAGAATAGTCTTTCGCATGTTACTGCCGTTGCAGGTGTAGCCAAGTACTTCTGAGCAAGAAGTGCCAAGCTTTTGTAGGCGCCTGCATGTTCAGACCAACATTTCAATGGACAGGTTTCCATAGAGGTGCAGGGCTCTGCTCTGTACCGATCAACACAAGCATCATGTGCTGCCTCATCTTCATCTTCTGAATCTGATGCAAGCAACAGGAGGTTCATCTTCTTTTTTGGTGGTTCTGGCTCTGTTGTTTCTCTGTTAGGCTGCCGGCCAATCTCTTCTTTAATCAACCCCCAGACCTCCTCCCTTTCAGATCTGGGAAGGCATTTCAGATCCTTAAATCTGGGGTCGAGTGATGTTGCCACTTTCAGCCATTGGACATTGGTGCTTTCTTTCCGCTTTGAAAGGTCAGTTGTGAAGGACTGTTTAAACCGGACCACATAGGCTGGATCATCGTCAGAAGATTCCATCACCCGCATCAAATGGCACGGTGCAGGCAGGACCACAGAACAGGATATGTACTGTTCTCCACCCAAAAGATCAGTCACATACCTGCCATGAAAAATAAAGTGCAATTATTAAGAGCTAATAATTCATAGATGCGAAACTATCAAATACAACAGTTTCTCCTGCTACCACATCTGTCCAGTCTGCAACAGCCCCACACAGGAACAACAACTTTATCTACCACAACTGCTTAAACTACAGCAGCATCTTTTGTTGCAATAATGCAATTGCCAATGATTAAACAGACAATAATCTGCACATTTTTTCTGCCTCATAAATTCAAAATTACTGTGTTTTTATTTTATTTTTTAATTACCTGCAGGGTTCAAGGAGAATTTCAAACTTTTTGATTTTCTCCAATTTGGCATCGGTCAGCATGGCTGGAGTGCTCCTCTGCTGGTGGAGGTCGAGTGCAGCTCTGAGAGCATCTTTGTTTCAGTAATCATGCTCAAGGTGGAGTTCCACCTGGTTGTAACATCTTGGATTAGAGGTTCCTCTTTCTGCCCCTTCTCCACTTGTTTGTGTCGCAGTTCTTCAGCGTTAGCTGGACTATGTTTAAAATGTCCAACCAGCTTGCGGCATTTTGCCAGCACAGTCTCCAAACCACTGTCACGGACTGACGTGATAATCAACCGCTGTATACTATGCGCAGTGCACGGCATGTGTTCATATGGCATAAGTCTGGCTGCCGCAACCATATTCCTTGCACTGTCCGTGCCAATTGTTGTCACTTTTTTTGCAGTATCCCATTTCTCTGCAACGTCTGTGAAATGCTGCGCACATGTTTCAGCAAAGTGTCGTTCTTCTGTATGTTGAACAGTTCAAGCAAACGACTGCAAAGTCCATTCATTGTCTCTATGATGTGCAGTTACTCCAAGAATTTTTTTGTTACTGACTGACATCCAGTGATCCCCTGTTAATGCGACAGCATGTGTAGTTTTCAGGAGTTGCAGTTCTCAGTTTCTTACAGGTCATACATGCGTTTACTGATTGTCCCCTGCGACGGTAATGTGAATGACGGATCAGCAGTTGCCAAATGAAGAACGTCCCGCAGGCCCGCCTCTTCAACGATGTGAAGCGGTCTGCAGTCCGCTGCCACCCATTTCGCCAGCTCTGTAGTTAATAGAAAAAGAGAGGAGTCCCGCACACAGAATAACTTGCTAAATAGAAAATTTATTGCAACGTTTCGGTCGTGTAGACCTTCATCAGGCGGGACGCTCCTCCAGTCCAGTAGATTACAAAATGGGCCATGATTAACCATGATTAAACAAAATTAATGCGTTATTGTTTTTAATTTATCGCGTTGCGATTAACGCGTTAACTATGACAGCCCTACTAATAAGAAATAAGAAAATATTGGGTAATTATGTGACATATAAATATATCGGCCTGTATCACAATATCTAAGATTCTGTTTATGATTCCCGTCTAACGCCATTAGTGGGTTGAGCTTTTGTTTGGGGGGGGGTTGAGTTAAACTTACAGTTATCACATAATTTGATCAAAATTCATGTTTCACACAGGACACAATTGCAGTACCTTTGACACTTCAGGGTCTCAACTTGCAACTAACGTTGTTATCTTGTCATAGTTTCAATTCAGTGGCTCAAAACTATGTGATAATCCCTGAACAGTTACTTACATTGTCATCAACAGTCTCAACAGTAACCTACTTTGCATTTACAGAAAACATATTTGCTGAAACACTGTAGCTTACTTACTTTACTCCCTCACTATACTGCTGCTAACATGGCTATTATTAAATCTGATGGCCACCATCGACAAAACCCCTGTTGACCTCAGGGATATATTTGCTGTAAAAGCCTCAGGGTTCCATTCAATGGATAAATCATCCATGTCATAACCTCTAGTGTTAATTGTATATATATAGACCTAGATAAACTTACACTTGAGATTCTCTTCACATATCTATCTAATGATTGTCAATTTATTTATCAATCTGACATCTAATTTATCATGATATAATCTAGTAGACTATCTGACTGTTAAACGCCTCCTTGATTTGAGGTGCTTTATTAAAGATTTAATATTATGTAGGACTGGTAACAGATAAGCAGAGTTACCAATTTGCTGTTAATTGTTTGTCGTAAATGCTCCAAGACTACAAATTACAAGAAAACAAACCTATTAAGCTTGGGCCAAATGAAAAACAATTTGTTTGGATTTTTACCTTTAAAATGCTGATAATGACTCTGAAATGATTAATGCTTGCAATTTAGCTGCTGTGCAGAACAGAACGGCTCGTTGCTCTATACAGAATAAGAACCGAGGGAGTGAAAGCGAAAGAAAAAAAAATTAAATGAAATGGCTCTAAATTGGAAATTTTCAAGGAGAGGAGAGAACTGTGCATCCAAGAGCTGAAAGCAATTAACAGAATCAGAGGACAGTCTCTGTGGCTTCTCGAACTCTGATTAAATGTTCTGATTGCCCGAGAAATCACTCTCTTAGAGGAAGATCCATAGCTGCCGGTACTGTAAAGTGGCCAATTGGTAAATCCATTATGCTTGGACACAGAGGTGTTTTTAGGCAAACGCTCTTACAGATATTGTTAAAGATCAAAGGGCAGTATTTCACAGATGCTACAAACTGTGAAATAGCTACAGGCTTTGCTCGGTGGATCTGTGGCCACCCCTGGCTGATGGGTTGCAGGCTTTTCCCTTTACATTTTCCTGTGTCCCAAGGTAAATGTGGTGCAACGCTTAGACATTCAAGACAGTAATGCATCTAACTGTCCGGCCATCTGTTTGTCTGTACTTCAGGCAATCACAGCTGCAGCAGCTGGTCTCCCATGGGTCTTGCACCTGAATGAAAGTCCATGAGCTACAGTAACAATGTATCTAGACAAATAAAATTTTCATGACCTGGCAAATGAAGGAAATGGACAGTGGTGTAGTTGGAGTGCAGATAGACCTGATGGAGGGAGGGCTGCTGTAGTGCTTGCCAGAAGATTAAAAACTCACACATGAAGCAAAAAGACCCAATTAAATATTGCTCATTACATTATTCATTATGTTTTTGTTTTTCCATGCGAAAGCTTTCAACCTTCCCAAATGGCTTCACTGTAGCTATTTACCGTCTACTCTGCAGTCGACTACAGTACACTCACCACAGGATTATGATGCAACATTTGATTTAATCGGTTAAACTTCAGCAAGAGCAGCAGGAAAGGCCTTTATCAACACTGAAACTCACATTCATCACTTAATTTGGTGCATCCATTTGCTCCATTGACAAATAAACCATCACACTTTTTCATTGTCCTCGCCGTCGTTAGGGATGCTCAAGGTTAGCATGTATCCAAAGAGACGAAGGCTGTAAGACAAGAAGACACCTGGGGCCCTAGTTTTGCAGACCGGTCTAACTGAGAGCGCAGACCGGCTTCGCCACGTCAACTGGGTGTGTCCAGGCGCGTTTTGCAAGAATCGTGAACAGCGAGTCCGGTGTAGACCGGCGCACCCACGCCCCTCGTCACGCCCAGCTGCGCAAATGCAGGAAGAGGGAGGGGACGGGGCGGAACGGATACAGGAGGAGGAGAGAGAGGCGTGGAGTGGGATTAACACAGCCGATTCGGATCTTCACCAATCAAATGAGCTCCTCTCCTCACCTTTAACTGAGCCACGGTGATGTCATTTCCTACTTTGACATGGACGGAGGAGAGGAGGAGACAGCGACGCCACAGGCCGAACCTCTCCCAGGAGGAAACAGCTGTTTTGGTCCGGAGGTCCGAGCTCAGAGTGGCTGAATAATGAGTTTAATATCCTTAAACAGGTTTGATCTGATACACTGAGAACCGCTAGCCAGTGTAAAAAAAACAACTAATAAACTAATAAAGAAACTCACATTTATTCAAACCCTGTGTAGAGATGAGAGGTGAATTGAGTTAACCTTATATTCCTGTGAATGTTAATGTAAACCCAGCGCGAGGCAGCAGTTAAAAGAAAAACATGACGTAGAGGGAGACCCCCCAGGAAAGAGACTTACAAAAACGTTACAGTGTGTCAGTTGTTTTGTTTTCCTGCCTGTTATTTTGTTGCTGGGCTTTTCCGCTGGTAAATAAACATTTTTTATATACTACACAAGATCCGCTCAAGATTCTTGGATCCGAGTGTAACATGTACACTAATCACAATATAAACAAACACCGTAACAGGGATGGAATCCGCGTAAAGGACGCTCTCGCTCCCCCCACACCCCCCTCCCTCTCTCTGTCTGTCTGTCCTTCTGTGATGAGACAAACTATATACTGACTATCTGACACCGAGACTGTTGTGGTTGAGAGATGTTTGTTTTTTGTTTTTCATTACAGCTGCCTGACGTCGCTGGCCCGTTGATAAATTAATAAGTAAATAAAAAACGCGGATGATCACATCTCAACATGGTAGTGACATGCAGTCATCCACGCTCACACAACCCGCAGCTGCTTTTCAGTACGAGTTCGTCCCTGCTGTGTTAATTCAGGTGGAGGGTTTCATTTTTTTTTTTTTTTTTTTTTTTTTTTTATGGTGGAGGGTTTCATTACGCATGCCAATAACCTTTGATCTGATGGGGGCAAACGACAAACCAGGCTTTATTATTATTTATTATTATTATTATTATTTATTATTTCTCAAACCATGATTTATACCCCTCCAAATAAAATAGTTAAATATGGTTAATGCTTGTCCGTCTAGCCTGTCAGTTGCGTCTGCACACACACCCCTCCCTCTCTCACTCTCTCTGTCCGTCCGTCTCTTTTATTTCTGTGATGAGACATACTGACTGACACCGAGGCTGTTGAGAGATGTAATAAGTAAAATAAGTAAATAAATGAATAAATAAATAAAAAACGCGGATCATCACATCTCAACACGGCAGTGACATGCAGTCCCTCAGTCCGCAATCCACAGCTCCAGTGCCAGTTCGTCCCTGCTGAGTTAATTCAGGTGGAGTTTTCATTACGCTGCCAACAGCCTTTGATCTGACGTCAGATGTGACGGGACACTCTTTATAGATATAAATTCACGTGTTGATTCCATTAGTTGCATTAAATAGCGGTTATTGTGGTTATTTATTGCATCTAAATGCGTCTGGAACAGTGGAAACCTGTCTGTGAGGTTTTGCTGACGTGCGTGGACTGTTCGCAGGTCAACCAATCTCCCTCTCCGCCAGCTCCGCTTCGCCTTGCGCCGAGATAGACCTGCTTTGAGGTGGTCTGCTTTCGGCGCAGAGTCGGCGGGACATTTTCTCACGAAACTTCCGCTTCACCAAGCTGAATCTGTGACACCGCCTCCTGCTGCGCCGCCACACCCATATTGGCGGAGCGCGATCTGCCAATCTCCCAACTAGACTTTGAGCCAGTCTGCGCTGCTTCAAACTTGCAATAGACCGGCTGCACTTCGGTTCGCCACCTGCGCTGCGCCACCAAACTAGTGGCCCTGGTCTTCGTGCGAGATAACACACATCCAAATGCAAAAATGTTCTATTTATCTTGCAGCAAAGTGAGCCTCAGAGGATCAGACTGCATACTGTAGCTATATTCTTGAGGAAATCGTGGATATAAATATTTTTGTCTGAATGAAAGAAATCTCTTTTAACTGAGAGCTAAGCTAAGCTAAGCGTGCCCATTATTATTCCTCAAGTGCACACAAGACTAAAGACAGTCAAAATAGTTTGAAATATTTTCATCAGGCTCTGTTGAGAAAACACAGGTTTAACAATCAGCACATTTTGATGACACATAACACACATCACTGTATACCTAAGAAAATCATGGTCATGCAGAAACACTGCTTTTTATACACATTTTTGACCACATCACAAGTTTTAAAGGCAAATCAAGAGCAATATACAGTAACATGCCATCATACTGCTAATGGAGTCCTTTAGTTTCTTGACATTGAATTGGGATTGTTGTGGGAACAGCCACACATCTATTTTGCAGCTCGTGTGTGTGGCTACAGTCACGCTGCCAGCCTTTCACATTCAGTTGAATTGAATAGTCCCCCTGTGACCTATGCCTTGTGATGCCTCCAGTGTGGATGCACAGCAAGTTGAGTGGCATTTCCATTTTCAAAGGTTTTGGGTTTACCTATTGAGCCGTTTTTCTTTTTACCTTCCATAAAAAAATAAAAAAACAACAACACATAATCACATAATTTAACTTGTAAAAAAAAAAAATGCATTCACCATACAAACAAACAGTCTTTCCTTACTTCCCCCTCACCAACAATGACATTTCCTTATTTCCGTTCGGTCAGCTGTGTGGACAGGAGGTTGATCTTTCAGGCAGACTACCACTGCTGATAGAATGGCTTTGACTGTCATGGCTCCCATTAACCTGCAGTTCCTGGTTTCACGGGGCTATGGCTCAGTTATGTCAAGATAAAGTAAAAGATCATCCAAAGGTTTGCACAGGCCCTGCTCTACTCTCTACTCTCTAATCAAACAAGCATGCGACATTCAAACAGTGAGCACGGACATGCATGCAGGAGATTAGAAGCAGGAGAAAGAAGAATGAAGAGAGGGTACTGTAGAAGACAAGAATGAGGGCGGTTAGGGAAAAGAGTGAACGCATCCTGGCCGCTATGTTAATATGCTCAGTGGAGCATTTCTGAAACGAAGAGATGGAGGTATAAGTCAGTGACATTTTCATTAATTTGTTGTCAGGTAGATCCTCTCCCCACCGCTGAGTTTGACATATAAGGTTGTTTTCTCACATATTTCAGATGACTTGCTCAACATAGAACAGCAGGGCTTGACTAGAGGAAGTAATAGACCTGTGTGAGAACTGAACTGGCATAAAATAGATATAAGGTACCCTTGCTAAAACCTGGCATTAGCATGTAATCTTATTAGTGTAAAGGAAGTGATATAGCTGCCTACTTAGAGTGTAAGTTATATGAGAATTAAATGTACTTTGGCCTATGAAAGCAAAAATGGAGTGGGTACAATATTAAAAACTATGACTTATTTTACAGGAAGTCATTTCCTGGATCCGGACAGCATGCTAATGCTTTTGGATATTTGTCTAAATGCATCAGTAGTTCAAGGTCTGAAAATACTTGATATTTCTGTTATTTAGACTAGACAAAAAAAAAAGAATTTAGGGGCCGTGTCCACCAGTCCGCGCTCAGTGCCGCTGTTGCTACAAAACGAGTCCTCCGACACTAACGTGTTCCTGCCTTGTTTATGTAAACACTACAACGAGGCTCAGAAATACACAGCGTCAGCTTTTGACATGAATCCTGAGGTCGGCCTGCCTTCAATACAAGTGTATGATATAAACCGAGCCACGTCTCTGGTTGTGTTGCTGTCGGTAACGTATGTCCCATTAGTCAGTGCAGGGAGAAGTGACAACGAGCGCGGCGCTGTTCTAAAAGTTGAGCAGATTTCAACTCGAAGCGCTCTGAGCGCCGCGACAAAAAAAAGCAAGCGCCGAGGGCGTTTTACCGCCGCGGGCGCTGAGCGCTGTGAGCGCCGGATTCAATAGGGTTTGAATGGAAAGTTGACGCCCAGAGCGCTAAAAACGCGTCCTGTGGACACGGCCCCTTAATCGGACTCAGAAACATACATATAAATAGTAAAACTAGAGACACTGTTCATTTCGGGAGTGGTCTCTTCATTTTTTCTATGACTGTAGCTACAGTAAATGCTTTCTCTGTTCACGGTTTGGACCTGTGTAACCTGTCAACACACATGCAATGCAGGCCACATGTTCCTGGTGTGAAGGACAGGGTTGTTCAACTTGACTTTGACTGACAGCTTTCACAGACAAATCCACCAGAGTTAATTAAACCAAATGCGTAGGTCGTGTATGAAAACACCTTTCAAGAGTCAGGTTAGGTGTGATGGAGCTGTGAAGTAGAGATGTGAAGTCCGCTGTACACCATTACTTTAATCTGCCACTGTGCTCTGAAGTCCATTAATTTCCCAACAGGCTCACAGCTGGCCATTAACATTCTCAGATGTTTGATTGAATGTGCTATAGATTGTGATGTTTGTTGACCAATGTCAGTATCAAGACGTCCAATGCCAACCGCAAGTTGATGTAGGATACTGACAACAGCTGACATTTATATTTTGTTAGTTTTAATTTATGAAGTGAAGTCCAGTGTCTTCCAAAGTCTTACGCCAACACCAGGTTATAATATTAAATATAAAATACTGACATGCCATTGCACAGTATGTTTAATTCAGTTCAATTGTGTTATTTCGTATAGAACAAAACCATACTATACATTATGTCATTGTGGTTTTTAGCCAAGTTTATTATGGAAGGAAGCCAGAACCTTGGCAACAGGCGGGAGGGGAAAAAAATTTTTTTTACAGGAATATAGCCTACTACCAACAAAATGTTTAGTTTTGACATCATTTAAGTTCAAACAAATTTCAACACAAAAAGTTCTATTTATTTATTCAATCATTTAATTATTATTGAAGGTTAAGTTTAGTGTGGCCAGGCCTCTCCAGATAAAATGTCATTAACTAAGAATGCAAGCATCATTCATATTGCTGTAGTCATGTGTACTGTTTACTAGCTAGGTAATTACCTTTAATTGCAGTCATAATTGGATTTGATTTGATGGCTTGTCTATTTCTTTGCTGACTAACTGGGGAGATGCCAACTGGCTCATTTGTGTAGATGTTCACCTTTCAAGCAATACAGACTCCAAATGCATGTCAGATAATTACTTGTCTTTTACAGTAGATCAACTAAGATTATTATGAGCTGGGCTTTAGAAAATCCACATATAGGTGGAACTAGCCACATAGCCTTGCACGATGATACCTTGTTGATCAACACATGCAGGTGTGGACAAAATTGTTGGTACCTTTCTGTTAAAGAAAGAAATACCGAAAATTGTCACTGAAATAACTTGAAACTGACAAAAGGAAAGGATCAAAGGACATTCTCCCAGAAGTTTTGTGGACAAATGAGACAAAACCGGAGCCTTTTCATCCAAAACTGAAGCTTTTTGGCAAGTCACATCAGCTCATCATGCAGTTATGCAAAAATGAAGCATTCAAAGAAAATAACACTGTACCTATACTGTGAAACATCAATCAGGCTTGGTTATCCTCTTGGGCTGCTTTGCTGCACCTTGCACAGGATGTCTCGAATCTGAACACTGTACAATGAAATTCCAAGACTATCAAGGTATTATGGAGTGAAATGTGCTGCCCAGTCTCAGAAAGCTTGGTCTGAATTGCAGTCAGGGGTCCTCCAACAGGGTTATGACTCAAAACACAAAACATTGGCCTATTTTGAAGTGGCCCTCTATGAGCCCTGATCGAAATCCTATTGAACATCTATAGACAGAGCTGAAACATGCAGTATGAAGAAGGCACTCTTCAAACCTAAGACAGCTGGAGCAGTTTGCTCACAAGGAGTGTCAACAGGTGAAGTAGTCTCACTGAGAGTTACAGAAATCGCGTGACTGCAGTGATTGCATCAAAAGGTTGTGCAGCAAAATATTAATTTGAGATTAGGTGAAGGGTACCATCATATTGTCCAGGCCAGTTTCATTAGTTTGTTTTTTAAAATAATTCTGTTGAACCATAATTCAAAAGCAATGTCTGCTTTTCGTTCAGATTTTTTTTTAAAAGCATTATTATTGATACTTTTTTCAGTGTCACAGTTATTTAAGTGACAATTGTGGGTTTTTCTATCTTTAACCAAAGGGTATCAACAGTTTTGTCCATGTCCATATTTTTTGCTTGCGTAACATCTTTGGAGCATGTGTCTTGGCCCCCACTCCCCACCAAAAAAACAAACAAACATTGAAATGATTCATTTATGTGTTACTCTGTGTTGTCTATTATGTTTTCTTCTTTTCAATCACAAGGTCTTCTGTGATTAAAATTGGCCCTGACCCGAGAGAGTTTACAATAGAATAATATATAAAATATTATTTTTCCATTCTCTTCTGGCTGGAGGATCGTTGTTGAACACATTTCCCTTCCTACCTTACTCTCTCGCCACTCACTCCTTTCAGCTGTATCCTTCCCCGTACCTCACCATCCCCCTCATCCATATATCTCCCAGCAAACCATTAATCTTTATCCTTCATCATTCCGTCTTTCACTCTTCTTCCTATTCCTTATCTCTGTCACTGCCATCAGCACCATTCTGTCTTCATTTACCAACATCTCTCCTGCTGTTGAGGATCTGCACAAGTCAATTTTCACATGGATGTGTGTGAAGATTCAGACATTTCTTTGAGGCTTTGGCGGCGACACAGAATTTCTCCCACAAATGGTCGACTGGAATTTCTAAGCAATCATGTAGATCATAAGAGAAGATCCGTACACTCAGTCATTTTGATTTCGCATTTACTTCATGCTTCTTTACACTTAACCAAACTGTGATGATTTTTAGGTGTTAATGCATTGAGTGTGTTGAGTTATATTGACTCTTGGGTGTTGCCATGGCTGTGCACAGCACACAAATATGATATTTCATGGATTCATGGAAATATGCTTCATTGTTCTCCTGAAATATTAAAGCATAATTCAGCGGAATGTTTTTGTTAATATAAGTCCTAAATAGTCCTATTTTCCGTCAGCAATCACTTACATAGAGTGTTTCGGCCGAAACACAGGTCTCTCAGTCACTCTGCTCTGCTGTAAACCGAGGAGAAAACTTTATCCAATGAGGAGAGAGAACGGCATGAAGGGCTGTGTGTGCAGCCAAGGGATGCGTGTGAATGTGGTGACGTAGCACGAGGACCAATAGATACATGACAAGGGCGGGGGCTGCTAACTCATGGTGCGTTCAAGGCAACCCGTAACTCGTGTTTTTCCGACCTGTGAAGTCATACCAGTTCGATCTGGTGAGAGTTCACGGGTCTGAAGTTAACACACTTTTGGACAAAACACTGAATAAAACACTGACCTATTTGAATGTCTGGCCCCTACGGTGTCTGTTGAGAAAAATGTTGTCCCTTAGAAAAATATATACTATATATTGTATATCGCCTGTCACCAGCTGCACTTTGATAAACAGTATCCACATAAGTGAGAAACCCAATCTAAGTTTGTAATATATTAATTTATATGTCTGGCAGTTAGTTTGGAAACAAAAGGGAAAGCAGGTGGGGGAAGATTAAAGCTTTTATCAGTGTCAGACCAAAGTGCAAGTCTCCAGCTATAAACTGCAAAAGGTCTGTACCTGTGTATTAATACAGAAACTTCTGCAGGAAAGATTAGTTTGTTCATTTATTTTCCAGCACTGCTCTCCAGTATTTCATCATGTTTAAACTCACTTCAACCACATGTACCTGTTATCACACTTGGTTACCCGTGACCCTAGATGAGGGTGGGGATGCTGAAAGGCTGGCAAATCAAGTCTCAGCTCCTCAACCAGTCTGCTAATATGCCTTTATTACTGCTGACACTGCAGGAATTAACATTTTACAGCCTCCTGCTCCACTCGACTCCACATACGAGACCCCAAGATACTTGAGATAACTCCTTCACATATGGCTGCAACGTACTCCAAACCCAAAAGCAGCAAGTTACTATTTCCCAGCAATGTACTGTGGTGTGAGAAACTGTACCTCATTTAACATTTTTTATTTGAATATTTATCTAACTCGCTGTCTTACAAGGTTGTCCGCTATCTATTCCATAATCACACCTTCTCAGCAGCCATCCTTCCCTCCATCTCCCTTTAACTTGCCTCCTTCAGTTCTCCAGCGTCCATCCTTCAGGGTTTTGATTAATTTTCCCGTGAATCCCTTGTCCCCCATATTCCATCTCAGCTTTGCCTCCCCCCTCTTTCTCCAACTCTTTCCCTCTTCAATCTTTCTCATCTTCCTCTGTCAGCACTGTTGAATTCCCTCTTCCACGTCCCATCCTATTCCTCTTCCATCTTCTCTTCCTCATTCCCTTATCCCCCTCTCCTTCCCTCTTTCTCCTGGCAGGGGAGTGAAGCGTCCTGTGGCAGAGAGGATGATTCATGATTGACTGGCAAGGGAGAAGGAGACATATTAATCAAGAGGCGGCAGTAGAGCTCTGCCATAATGCAAATGGAGTGTTAATTGAGTGCTGGATGGCTTTGAATAATGGCTTAGGCTTTTCACTTCAATCAATGCACATAATAACAATAGGCTGTCAGCGTGCTTTCACAATGTAGGATACATCCCATAACACCATAATGTTTTTTTTGTTGTTGTTTTTTTTCCCTCCAGTTCTTTGTTTTACAATAAGGGAAGGTTGGCTGTTTATGCCCGCATATTAGAAAGTAGATGTTAATTGAGGGATATCACAGGTTATTGAATAGACTGGAGGTTATTCTCTGCATCTGTTTTGATATGCAAGTGTGAAATGAGATTTGAAAATGAAGGCAGTCAAATGGAAGAGAATGATGATATTGTGTTTATTCAGCATGAGGCTAAATAAAGAGAAATGAGCTGCCACAAGTTTGACATTTGTTGCTTAGAAAATACTGGCAGGCTTCTTTATTTCATTTGGTTTCTGTTAGTCATGAAAAGTTGAAAATTATCTTGAAGCTCATATTTTAAAGCACTGCTAATCAATAACTAATTGTATTGCAATGGAACAGATGTGGTAAACCAGCATTTAATCATTATCCACCTGTGCTGTGCTGCTCAGCACAACTATTAAGACTAAAACAAAGTTGGCCAGTTACTGATGAAGTGAAAAGGTATTTTATTTTCCCCAGATTTGTTGGAAACCAAATCAGACTTTAGGCTTACATCAATGTCATCTTGCGTTCTGGCCCGAAGTAGAAATCAAATGCACTCCTGCTGCGGTCGAGTTGAAAACAGCGACACTGAGCTTCCAAACCGTACATTGAGTTTCAACCAAGATTCCAGCGCAGCGGCAGACAATTTCAGCGGCGGCCGCCTCTAAATTCATGCAGTAAAAAACCTGTTTTTGGACAAGATTGAGACCCCCCTCAGATTTTGCTTTTGAGTCTTTCAGGGGGGTCGAGGGGTTAATCGAGGGGGTCCGACCCCCCCAAACCCCCCCGTATTTCGCACACTGCCCCTCCCTCCTTGTCCAGATGCGTTCCATGGCGATTTTCATACGCACACCTAGCCTCGCTTTCAATAAAACACACGCCTCCTTTGATGTGAACTGGCACAGAGCATGAAGCTGGGTTGACAACTGTAGCTTCGTATCGTGTTAACTCGGACCGGGGCTTGAGGTTTTGACCCGGACTCCCTCCAGTCCAGGCCGGCTGCATGGCTGTTTGTGTTGTCTGTCAAAACATGGATGAATGAAACCAATCGACTTTGTATCGGCCGCGTCTTCTATCAAGGGAAAGTTATTCTATCCTATGTTTTATCGCCCAGCCCCAAAGTGACACAGACCCGTTCATTCACAAGAAATCAAACAGCTCCACTCTCATACATGGTGCGCAGTGAGAAATGCTGCACTACTGTAGCTACAGTAGTTGTCTCATTTTAAAAACACAGACGGGTGTGTTTGGAGCTGACGAGACAGAGGACCGAAAAAAGAGAGGGAGAGTATATAGCTGCCGTTGTTGTCATTGAAAGACTATTATATTGCATTCCCCATTCGTGTTCACTGCTGAGGCGTTTTATCCTGCTCACAGATGCCACCTGGCGGTTGTTTGGGCGCACTGCAGCTTCTGGTGAACTCCTCCACAAAAAATCCGCCTGGCTCTCCCGTGCCTCACGCGTGAATCTCGCGTGAAATGCTCCAAATGAAACTAGCACCCACTGTAATTCCTCTTAATCTAATCTAAATCTTTTTATGTTGACCTTTGTCTGCTCGATGAAAATCAATAAAGTCCTTATTCCATAGGTTATAATCAATGTATTCAGCCTGTTCCACTGTTCACAAGTGGCCAGTGAAATCAGCTTTATCTGATGTTCTGTTCGAATGATATACAGTATATCATATGTGAAAGAAGGAACGCATCCCAGAGAAGAAAATATTTCTAAGCGTGTATGCTGGATAAGCTCTTCATCTTCTTGTTATCAAACTGTGTTTACACTTCAGTGTTTTTTTAGATTTCTACTCTGGAGGGTGGTTTCACCTTTTTTGCGTTTCTAAGCTCAAAAACGCTGTCGCCATCTAAACAAAAAGCACATCCGATAACATATTGTTGCGAGCGTTGTTGTGTAAGAGGGCCTAAGATCAAATAAACTGTTACATCTTACCTTTGTTTGTACAAGTAGTTTCATCATTTGGCCACATACTGTAGACTATAGAGCTTCTGAGAGGTTCATGCTGGTCTGGATGGACTCTCAGTCACTGAATAGGTAGGATAAGCTGCTGGATTTGAGTATGACAATAACAATGTACATCCGTGAACAGACAAACCAAAATAATTAAAGAAAAAATGAAACAAGGCATATACCCAGATCCAAAAATCTTCTTCTCTCTATGTCAACAAACATCTGGCATATTATTACTCCCCATCCACAACCCCCACTCCACCCAATCCCTCACAGGAGACTAATAGACTCATTAACAGTCTCTCCAATTGAAAAGAGAATGCAGGAGCTGACTGAGCATTGGTGACGCTATCCAGCACTACTCCTAATTACAAAGTATCAAGCTGCTAAATGAGCTCTGCTGAGGGACTCTGTGGGGAAAACAGGTTCAGCAAACATAGGATCTAACGGCTTCATTGCCATTAATCCACAGGATTAAGTCAAACTCAATGGTTAAAAGAAGCCTGAGTGTCACAGTAGGTATGGCTGCCAGCAACTGTGTTTGAAAACCACTTTTTGTAACAGGGGAAGGAAGGACAATGTGGAGAAGATAATATTAGGCAGTGGTTTAACGAAGAACATGTTTAATCAATTGAACACTGTGTATGCAGAGATGAACCACTGAATTGTTCACACATGTATTTGAAATCATCATAAAATCATTTGACAACATAAAAACCTAAAACAGCAGGTAGGTTATCAAGTCCAGTAAAAAGAAATATCCCCATGCAAAACTTTGGTGAAATTAATTTATAACTGGTCTGGTGTAACAGAGCAGTTATAGTCCTAATGTGGCGTCAGAACTTGCTGCTTATTTGCCCTAGTGGTTGAATGTGGTAAGATAAAGAAAATACCTTGTGGTCCAAGAGTGCAATAACGAAATAGATGTGTGTAATCTTGACAGGACACCCTCAATGTCAAGTAATCATTTCAAACTGTTTGTATCATGAACTTGAAAACTATTTGCTTGAACTGCACCCAAATCGTGGAGAAAGGTAACATTACTCAAAGGAAACGTTGGCTTTAAATTCAGCAGGCAGCAAAAGATGAATGCAGCAATGTAGAAGAATAAAAGTAGTGGAGACATGTATACATTGCTGATGTAGTGGATCCATTAATCTTGTCTACATTCTCTACAACCTTCCCTAATTACATTGAATCTGCATCGAAAGATCACACTGAATGGACTATGGAAAGACATCAAGCAAAACCACTAATCTATTGCCCTGCTGATTTCTTCTGCATGTGTTAACACCACTTTCAGTTCTTGGTTTTTTGAGAAGAAAAGCTTCTGCACACCCACAAAAATAGGACAGGTGCGTCAGAGGGGAAAGCCGTCAGGCCATGCGTAAAAAGCAGAGAAAGGCTCCTGCACACTGTCTTACACTTGCTCAAGAATATTTATTTAGGTTACAACGTTTTGGTCTGTAGAGGCTACAGTCCTCAATGCAGGCGTCCCCGGTTCGAATCCCGCCTCAGGCAGACCTTTCCTGCATGTCATTCCCCCACTCTCTGCCTCCCCCTTTCCTGTCTATCTCACTGTGTGCTATCCAATAAAATTGATGCCCTGTGAATATAAGTTCACAATATCTCAATATAATTCTGTATTATACATATGATCTGCAGCCATGTTTTAGCTGTCTGCATAGCACAGTTACAGACCTGTGTCTTTATTGCAAATGAGGAAGCAGTGATACGTCTCCCAGTCGAGATTGAAACAGGTGTCAAGAGCACGGCTGTTGACACATCTGACTGTATCATAATTAGTTTATTATCAAGCTATCTGTTTCATAGGCAGGTCCTCAGATCCACTGATTGAAACACTGCTGGGCTGACACTGCATTTTCCACTTCACTAACCCTCTCTCTCTCTCTCTCTCTCTCTCTCTCTCTCTCTCTCTCTCTCTCTCTCTCTCTCTCTCTCTCTCTCTCTCTCTCTCTCTCTTTCTTTCTCTCTCTCTGTCTATCTTCCTATGGCACTCAAACACACAAAAAATATTCCTATATAACTGACAGGATTAAATTAGCACATTAATAACATGATGTTCATCAAACACTAATTCCAATAATGAACCCAAAATGAGATGTTAAATTTCCTCCTGTTATGACAATTGAAGTACATTATATGCTAACGAAGACGGGTCAGGTTGGAAGGTGGAAATGAACCACAGTCAAATGGCGGCAAAGCTAAATATCTATTAGTTACCGAATAGTAAGATATTCATATGTAGAAAGACCTTTTCACCTTTGGTTAAACAAGACCCAGTGGTGACATTTAGTTAAAGCATAAGTCAGCGATCCGGTCGTTTTGGCTAATGCTGCGTTCCAGGCAGGCATTTGAAACCTTGAATTACGGCTTCAAGTCACGACTTACGACTTTGTAGCATTCCAGGTTACCCGTAACTCGTGTTTTTCCGACTTTTTGCCTGTGAAAGTTCACTATAACGGCCACTCGTAACTTCCGACCCGTGAACTCGTACCAGATCGAACTGGTACGACTTCACAGGTCGGAAAAACACGAGTTACGGGTTGCCTTGAACGCACCATGAGTTAGCAGCCCCCGCCCTCGTCATGGATCTATTGGTCCTCGTCCCTACATCACCACATTCACGCGCATCCCTTGGCTGCACACACAGCCCTTCATGCTGTTCTCTCTCCTCATTGGGTAACGCTTGTATCCCACAAGGAAAGTTTTCTCCTCGGTTTACAGCAGAGCAGAGTGACTGAGAGACCTGTGTTTTGGCCCAAACACTCTATGTAAGTGATTGCTGACGGAAAATAGGACTATTTAGGACTTATATGAACAAAATATTCAGCTGAATTATGCTTTAAATTGTTGAGTTGGAAATACTTTAAGTCACCTTGACTGTTCCACTAGCAAATGCAAAAGTAGCTACATTAGTTGAGTTTATCAGCTGAAAGGCCAAATAGACACCTAGACTCTGCTTTTTGATGTTGTGTGATGCAAAGGCCAATCATAGAATTTCAATTCACATTACAAAGACATTTACCAGCTGTGCTTGTATGTATTCACTAAGTCAGTTGCATTACAAAAACATTCCAATCATTTTTTTCTGCCGTTGACATCATGTAACCTTTCTCCTTTTTCTACTTTAAAAAGAAGCTAACATGAGTGAAAAGCTGCTTTTCCAGGGAGAAGCATTCTGTTTGTTGATTTTCTGCTGGTTGTAATTATGTAGGATTGCATTAACAGTAATTACACTGATGTCCAGTCATGGAGTGAAAATGACATCTCACTGCAAAGGCATAGCATTTTTTAGCAGTAACAGTGAGATTAACAAACCTTTATGGCTTTGTGGTACATCATTGTAGGGAGAGCAAATGTGTTTGTCAGTGTGTGCACGTGAGTGTGACATATCTAACCTAAGGTAAGGAGAATTGATTTCTGAGATGCCACAATAATTACATTTCATGAGAACAAATGGATTTGTGAAAGGACAGGGACTGTGAGCCGGTCAGAATGTGCCAAGAAATATCTGCAAACCATTTTTAACAGCTGTGACAATCAAGGTCACATCTTCAGCAGTGTGAAACCAAGCGGACTAACTAATCAAGACTCTCCGAGGGTTAAGATTTGCCACATTATTGGAGGAGCATGGGAGGTTATGAAATCATCAGTTATCTAACCTACAGGGGACATCTGTATGATGGAGCCACAACTCCCCAGAGTTTTGGGGGTTAGCTGGCCACAGTTAATGTCCCCAGGGACACAACAATGGCTGCACCGCAAAAAAGTTTCATCACACATTGAAGCATTCTGAAATCTTGCAGCACGGTCTTGTGTTTTGTTTGAAAATACCTTGAATTTTAAAGATCCAGGACAATTTTTTGTGGAATCAAACATAGTTGCTCATTCCTGACAATCTGAAAAAATCTACATATTTAAAGCCATGAAGAAGCTTTAAAGCCAGCTGTAACTTTAAAGTCTGCAAATGGCAGCAGTAAAACATTCTGACTTGCATTGCAGATTCTTTAAACTGTGTTATGTTTAGACAACTAAAAAGGCTTTGATAAGGCCTCAGGCTTGAAGCTTGAATAGGCATGAACCAGGCTACAATGAATCACCATCTACTTGTATGTTTGGCATTCTGGATGCCAGGTTATGAAATGATATCAGCTGGACTTGTTATTCTTGCTGACAAGAGCAAAGCAAAATAACATTGGTTGATAGTTAAAGACAAAATAAGATTGTGTGACCAACTATTTCTATCACATCAATCTAAGATCAGTCAAAAAAGAAAATATATCAGTATTTCTGATGGAGCTTGAAATATAAGATGAAAACGTATTGCTCTGACATCATGGGTCCTAGTTTCGCAGATCGAGCGAAGTCTGGTCGCAGGGCAGCTGCGCCTCACCAACTAGGCGTGTCCAGGTGCGTTTTGCAAGATTCGTGGGCAGCGAAGTCCAGCTCAGGCCAGCGCAGGCACTCCCCTTGTCCCTCCTAACGGCGCAAACGGCAAGGAGGGAGGAGACGGGGCAGGAGGGAGACAGGAGGAGGAGAGAAAGGCGTGAAGTGGGATTGACACAGCCAATTCGGATCTTCACCAATCAAATGAGCTCCTCTCCTCACCTTTAACTGCGCCGCGGGCGATGCGCGCTGCAAGTTTGTCATTTTCTACTTTGACATGGACGGAGGAGACAGCGACGCCAGAGGCCGAACCTCTCCCAGGAGGAAACAGGTGTTTTGGTCCGGAGGTCCGAGCTCAGAGTGGCTGAATAATGAGTTTACTAATATCCTTAATCAGGTTTGATCTGATACACTGAGAACCACTGGCCAGTGTAAAAAACAACAACTAATAAACTAATAAAGAAACTCACATTTATTCAAACCCTGTGTAAAGATGAGAGGTGTACACTAATCACAATATAAACAAACACCATGCGTAACAGGGATTGAATCCGCGTAAAGGACGCTGTCTCTCTCTGTCTCTCTGTCTTGTGGATAAACAACAAGGTATTAGGATTCAAGGTAAATATATCCGGAAATCGATCAACCATCAACACATTTACTGTAACTCTCTACTTGTCAAATTTACTGCCCGTTTCGAGTTATTTCTCCTTGACATAATCCTATAAACAGCTCATGTCCAGAAATTTTGGGAGATTAGAGTTAACAGAAAATATTCTAAGCCTGTTATGATTGAAGGGAGAGTAGCTTCACAACTGTATTTTTTGAGAGATGCTGCATCACTTGGACAGCTCTTCAGGGCTTGGTCCACCCATATAACCTCGGCAAAACCCTTCTTCTGGGGGCCTTATAGTCCACCGGAAAAGGGTGAGGGCGGGGGCACTTGATCATACTCTCCAGTTAACTGTAGAGGGCAAATTATGGGGGAATGGGTAATTGAAGGCGGTTCATTAGATCCTGATCCAGATCCCCCCCAGAGGGCCAGGGGAAGGCTGGAGGGAATAGGAATCATGCTGGGCATAGAATTAGATGGAGGATTTGCTGAGGGCTTCAGCTCTACTGGAGAAGTCCTTACTTTTGTCCAGCTTGTTTTACCTGATAAACAGAGAGAGCGACCCACATAGTTTTTCCTTTTTTTCCCCTTATTTTTAGCAGTGCCGTTTGTAATGATAACAGCAAATGCATATTTGCTTAGTATGTGAATGTTGTTTATACCTCCAGACAGCAGGGGGCGTTTACTGTAGGTCAGTGAGTAGTTTAAGAGAGTAGACATATGGTTGTTGGTTGTTCTCTGTCTGTGTGAAACCAGTCCGACATAAAGTAAATTACCTGCTTCTTCAAGTAAACAACGGTGTCGTCCTTGTGAGCCCACACAACAAAAGCAGTACACCGTTGTTAACAGACAGTATCAGTGTCCGAGTATGTTGTCCTCTGATCTTCATTAGTGGGACTGCACTGGCCAGGTGGAAGTCTGCATGTGTGTTAAAAAAAATAAGAATGATTAAAAAAACAAAAAACGGCAGTAATTGATCAAAGATACTGTTGTTAGCAGATACAGTAGCAGTTAGTTTGTGAACGTGTTTATCCTCACCGGCCACCATCGCTTTGCCGACGTGAAGGGTGAGTGCACGAGAGCTGCAATCTAGAATCTGAATGCTGGATGTCACGGTTTAGCCCCAATACTACAGTACATACTGAGGCTTTAACTATTTTTCCCACCACCAATATTTCTTGATTATTGCTGTTGATGACAGCATTTCAGTTCATTCAATATGTTAAGTGGAAAACTTTTGCACACTGGTTTCAGTCCATTCAATGTGGAAAAAAAAAACTACTTTGACAGCTGAAATGTACCAATATGAAGTCACCGCAGAAGAACAGATAAAGAGAGAAAAAATTCAATTGAAATTTTGTCTGGTCTATCAATTTGTTAACATTAACCAGGTAATACTAGACAGCTTGCCTCATTCCAACATAATATAAGAGAATGACAGGGTTTCTGGCTCCATATTCAACTATAATCAATGCTGCAATTTTGTGTGGGAGAAGTGACATTGCTTGAGGCACCGAAACCCAGCCCGCATCTCTTCACCTGCTATGCTTCATGGTCTCATGCTGTGCTGCTTCTCAGTTGGGCTTTTGAGCATCAAAAACCCATTTTCACCCATAATCCTCATTCAGTCAGCAACTGCTTCTTCTTTGCAAAAGGCAAATGGAATCAGCTGCAGACATCTCTTCGCTTCCCTCTAACCACGCCCTAACGCCATTACAAAGGGGTTATGCACTAATGGCATTTAGGAAAGTACTGAATTCGATGTTCACACCCCAGTGTAATACAGAGTGGCACAAACAGGTGCAAAACATGAATGGAGGAGAGCACTGTCACATCAACAAAACATTGCACAAAGCTAAGCAAGCATACTAAACTGGATGTTTTATATGCTGCAATGTTTTTTTTAAAGGAAAGGACAGTTTTCCATGCAATTGAGTTGCAGCATCTGCAAGCATACAGGCATGACTCCAGTCACAAGCTGTTCTCTTAATGATCTGCTGTTCCATTCCACTATCCTCAGATCAGAATCTGCTCTCCAGAATTTTGTATGCTTTTATGGTCCTATTATAAGCTCCTTCCTCCCCTGTCCTCTCCTCTGATCATTTCCTCTTTTTTATTTCGCCCCACTTCTATCCTCACCTTTCTCTCTTTGATTATAGACTCTCATTTAACTTTCTTTACCTGTCTTCTTATTTTCTCTCCTTTTCTTCCATCTACACTGCTTTCCAATAGCTCTCTCAGACCTATATCTTTATATAGGCTAGTTTTTTTCTCCCTCTCTCTCTCTTCTGTGTTCCATATATGTGGAGATGTCTCCATGACTTGGTTTGAAACAAGGCAGACTAGCAGTAGCAAACAATTTATTTATCTCTACACCTGGCTTGACCCTTTTTTTGTAGTAAGCAGATTTTTAACAGAAGTCTATATTGAGGCCAAATCCAAGGTCCTGTTTAATGCACCAGTAGATATGTCATTTCTCTCACCATCAATGTCATGTCATAGCAAAGGCTTAGGAACCTTGCTGGCTTTTCTTGCAAATACAGAAGGCTTTGAGAAATATGTTTTGGTCATGGGTTTAGTGCTAACAAGAACAGCAGACAGTCCATAATTCATATTGAACCTGAGTAAATCAAAAATGGACCCTTCATTTTCTCTGTGCATCCAGAAGATTAGAAAATGTCAGGTTTGGGGTGTTGTGAGAGCAGATGATTCACTATCCACAGTCCAGGCCGCTTGTAACAGAGAGAGAGCTCTTTTGTGGGTTTCTATTGAATATATCCTGTTCATTTTCCAGTTGAATGGCGTTGGGTAAGGTGGAAGGGGTCATGGTGGTGGTCAGTTAGGGATTTAGCCTGTTTTGCAATAGCAACTGATGGACAAAACCAGACCAGCATGCTTGTAGTGAACTGCACGTAGGACTATACAAACCAGCTTGCCATCACAGAGAAAAATAGGGGTACAGAAGGGGGACATTTCTGTACTTAAAGGTACAGTTCTGTCCTACTGTAGCTTATAGGGCCAATTATTGTACTCTAGAGTACCTATATGTACCTTTTGGGGATAGAGAAGGCACATAAATGTTCCAGAATGGCAAAAGGTACATACAGTATATGTACTCCTAAGGTACACGTATTTACCCATTATCAGAGACAGGTACATGTATTTACCCCCTAAAGGTACATTATAAGAGACAGTGTGTTAGAAAAAAATTAGTAGCCTAAGTATAAGTCTGGTAACCTATGAGGCAACTATTAATATGATTTAACATAGGGATAATAATTAAACATTCAACTAGTAATTATTTTTTAAATATAGGCCTATATAACGGAGGTGCGCAGGTGTGCCACAGTCACGAGGTACCAGTAAGGAGAAGTGACAGGTTGTGGTGGTAGTGGTACCAGAAATAAACTCATTCACCCATAAAAGACGTGTTAACCAATTTGTCAAGCAGTTGTAAAGTGGTTATCAAGCAGTTATCAATCTGCTGGTGAAGCGGTTAGCATCATCGCCTCTGGTGCAGGAGGTTGTTGGATCCATTCTCGCTCAGGACACGTCACAGAACAAACATCCACACTGGTTGCTGCTGGGTGCACAATTGTACTTTAACTGATACATTTTGAAAAGGTACAAAAATGTACCGGCACCAATGGGTACAAAATTGTCTCTAAAAAAGGTACGCCTGGAGCGACAAGGGTTTGTACCCTTTTGAGTACATTTCCATACTTCTTTTTTTCTCTGTGATGGGCTGTGTTGTTTTTTTGGGGGGGGGTTTCCCGCTGTCTTTTCATGACCAGAGGGATCGTTCTGCTTCATCCTCTTATTAAAGTTGTAAACACTGATGCCCATTATGTCACAAGTGGGAGACAGGGCCTTCATGATGACCCAAATTTGTGGACCCCTACACAATTTCCGTAGCAAGCATATAGGCCTGCCAGGCTCTTATGAACATGGAGACACCCATAAAAGCAATTCATTGATAAGCTCTGGGGCATATGATTGCAATCATTTGGACGGCTTTGAACCAGTTCTTAAGTGGATCTGTGTGTTTGTGTTTTTTGGGATGCTTCTCCATCCCTTCCTCTGATTCTCACTTTTTTGTAGTAAGCAGATTTCTAGCAGGTTTTTGATTAGGCAAATCTGTAATTAACAGAATTAATAAATCCCTACACATTGCATATAATTCCATATATTCCCTAGACTTAATATGACATGATCTATGCTCTTGTCCCAGTTAACAGGAAAAAATTGTAGATAGTAGTTCCAAGTTGGTGGGTTTATGAGCTTTCAAATTATTTTTTAAATGCAGCACTCAATCATCAAAAGGTCCAAGACATGTATTTGGAACACGATATCCAACACATGCAGCTATACTTCCAAAACTTGTGTCTTTATGAGCGCAGTCTTTGATTTAGAAAATTCAACACAATCAACATGACTTGAGGTACTTTGAGTCCTCGAGTTACAGTAAGTACAGCTGTATACAACCAGTTCTTTCATTCACCCTGTGTGTTACATAAACAGTTAGTTCACATACCCTCACCATCTGACAGAGGTGTCAGTTAAATCTCATCGTGTGTTTCCAGCACAGTGTCTGGTGTGGGACAGCAGATGGCAAACCTGAAGGTTGTAGCCCCTCCGTTGTACCTGCATGCATTATTCAAAGCCCATTTATCACAGGAAAAGTCCCAGTGTAGTCACATTAAACATCAGCTTGCTCGTTTGTTTATGCCTTATTTATGCCTTCAAAATATAGAACAAGGTTTGATACTCGTACGGTTAATGACCTATATTTAACCCTGTGTGAATCTCCCTGCATTATTTAACAGCCAACGTTTTATTATGTCACTATGTTATGCTGCATTCTGTCTTAAACATAAATATGGAATACCTGCCATTAACCTCTGTGCATAGCGTACACCATAATGGACCCTACTGTACAATATTCTTGCCGAGCTGATAGTGATTTATCTTAGTGTGGTCTATAGTCAACTCCAAATAAACTTTACTGTGGTTGAATGGGTTTCAATAGGCTGCATTTATCAATATCTTTTCTCATTTAAAAAATGGATAAATCACAATATAATATTGCATTTTGAGGATATTTAATTGGTTTTATGGGGATACTGAGGTTCATACATTATCCAAATCCAGTGAGGATGACATCCATGCACAGGTAGATGTAATTACATCTGCATCACGCTGACTGTTTTTTTCCTCTTTTGTCAGTCTGCATGCTCCCTGCTCAACACTCCACTGAGCAAGGGCATGCTGAATGTAATAGTGTTAAGCAAGGTCAAGACCCACTTTGATTTGCTTACATGTACACAGACACAGCTGCTTTAAGGCCTCAGTGAGGAAGTCAAGGTCAGGATCTGTGTAATCAATAGCTCAGTAGCCAGGAGGATCTCCGCAGGGCCCAGATTTCACAGTGGATGAAGAGGAAACAAAACTGTAGTTGTACAAAGTTTCAGGCCTGCATAGCAATGAGTTGCTATTTTGTACATAAGTCTTTAATTTCACATGCTGACTCATTGGACCCAGAAAAAATGATCCTAGCCTATTGAGGTTTTCTTGCTGAGCTGTCAACAATCATTGGTGAAAAGTACATTTGCACTTATTTGTACAATCGATGCTACTATTATTATATATTAATTATATAGCTTCACTTAATTAAAGCAGCATTGCGTAGTTTATCGGCCTTAAAATAATGTTTCCAGACTTTGTCCAATGGTAGAAAAATGGTTAATTGGATGAATGGTGCTGCCGCTGCACACTAAGCCGGGTTGCATCGGCTGAAACTGCACTATGTAACTTCCCTGCACGGGTAGGATCACCCATTGCAACTTACAAGTTGCAACAATCTTGTTATGTAACATAGAGTATACAGTGTTTTCAAGGGGGGTATTCTCAATGATGATAAGTTTAACTAATCATACTTCGTTAAACAATATTTTATATTGACAGTTGGTCAAATGATGTGTCACAAGCGATCACATGAGGTGACAAACTCACAGCAAATTCTAACCCAGTTCTGCAGTTCCCCTCAGCTCTATGAAGCATTTAATGTTTGCTGTTTTCTTTGGCACCCTGCAAAGTGATTAGTTTGTTTTAGTCTCACTGTTGCATCAACCTTATTTCGATCTGTAACTGTTTTCAGAGAAAAATCTGTAAAAACCCTTTTTACACCACCTGCTGAGCACCAGACACAGCTTACACTGGCAGGTGATGATAGTGAACATTAGATAATATTATTTATTATGTCAGAAAAACAGCTCCAAATGAATGTCAATGTAGGTCTATTATGCAGAATATCTAAATAGGAAACAGTTTGCTATATAGTGCTGTGCTTACAGATAGTGATATTGAGTTTTCTTTACTCTCAATTTCCTAAAATAGGTGAAGACCCGATTAAGTTCACAAGAATCACAAGAATCCTTTCTTATTGACACCTTTTGGGTGAGTAATATTTAACATGACATGGATCTTATTTCTCCTCCATTATATCCTTCTAATCAATACACAAACCAGTTGTATGAGTCTAATTGTACTTCTGCAGTATTCTGGGGAGAGAAGCATTCAGCTCTCAGTCCTTCTTGGCATTAAAGAGCCATTTGTTCCAGTTAACACCACAATGAATTGTGGACTATCCAATCAGTGGGTCTCAGAGGATTTCTGCTGCTATGATAAAAAGGCAGAGATTAAGGGCTGAAGGTATTTCTCACACTAATCTGTCATATAGAAAGCCTGAGGGATGGTGGGAGGCTGGTAAACAGGAAGTGGTGGCATAAGGTCACAGTGGTCTTAATTATCTCACTCAGGGATGATGAGAGGCTAAACAAAGTACTAAGTATGTAAACATGAAACGATATGAGTTTCTGTATTGATCATTTTTGTTTACTCTTGTTGTTGTTTTATAGATTTAATTAACACTACATTTACTCTATGCACCATATGACCATACATACTGTATAGTGGATGATGTTGATGATCAGTGGTGTGTGTGCGTGCATTAATCTTTGTGGCATTTCCTCTGACCAGATTTTAAATAGCGCGTTAATTGAATAAGGATGATGTAAAGGAATTACTGTTTATCATTCCCATGTTAATTACAGAGGAACAGCTAAACAACCATTTTGCTACATGAAACACAGTACCAACACTCCCTCCCTTCTAACATTTACTAATTTGTTGATCAATTTAAATGGATTTTTCATGTTGTGTCATATTTTGTTTCCTTGTTACTGCTTAATGGTTTATTATGGCCAGTCAATAAAGCATGGAAGGAAGGAAGTGAACTTCTCTGCATTATGATTTAATTTACTGTTTTTAATAAAAACCAGTGATTAATCACAGGGTCCAGGCCAAATTTATCACACTTGGAGTGATTATTTCATTATGAAATTTACAATGAAAAAGTCCTTGGTCCAATTTGTTTCTGCTGCGTTGTTTACCAGCAAACCACCCCACAAAGACATTACCCCCTGCATCCCTGTTCTCTCTCATTTCTCTGCTGCATTGTCACTTTCCCTCCCTCTCATTTCCAGGTGGCCAGCACATTTATACAGTATTACTGAAGACTATCAATGCAAGACAGACATAAGATTATTAGGACCACACGCCATCGCACCGGCACTGGCCCCTACAGCTACAGTATGGAATAGCTGCAGGGAATCGGTGCCCAATTTTTGTCTTGCCCATGGTACAGTCCATAGGAGCGTCTTCTGTAATAACAGCTGTGTTTTAACTCATTGAGTGCCGCGCTCCAAAGTTTTAGTCAAGTGTACCGGCAATTTACTACCACTAAACAACAACACAGACGAACCGCGCTGTGTCACAGCCTCTTGCCGCAGAATGTGATGGTCTCTTGGTCAAAGCAGGTTGGGAACACCGGCCCCACCGGTGGTCGCGGTTCTTCTGTGGTACGGGTCGGTGGTGCCGGCCTGCTTTGGCCGAGAGACCATCACATTCTACCGTGGGACGACACGGTGTTGCTCGACATGAAGACCGAGCGGGACTGTCAGCTGAGAGCTTCCTGTTTCAAGAAATTACGTGGTTGGCACTCAATGAGTTAACAGATGTACCAAACCTTGGTCACCATGGTTATGTTAAGAAAACTCGTGGTTACTAATGGTCATATTTTGGTAAGGTAAAGGAAAAGATTATTCTGGGTTACAGACCTGCCAACCTGTACGCATTTTGCGTAGCAGGTACGCAATTTGACATCAAAATACGCTGGTACGCTCCGCCTCATTAAACTACTCAAAAAGCTGCAGACATCTGTGAGTGCTGTTAGAAATGTGCACGTGCAATACTCATGTCTGACAACCATAGACTGTAAAAAGACAACGGCTGACAACACGATGCAGCAGTGTAGTGGTGCAGTTTCAACCAATCATCTTATAGCGGTTTCACACTGCAGGGCTCCGACACGGTTCTGGTTCAAGCACTGGGTTGGTTCTGGACTGGAGCCAAGGTGGGAGCACGTCATTCCGCGTCACACAGGCGGAAGTAAACACAGCAGCGGCTCTTTCCGAAACAGCGTACTACCGCACTATTTTAATATTTTTTCATGTGAGAAAGTAACTGTTCAGATCCCATGTATACGTGTAGTTTATCCAAATAACGGCTGTTTAGAAGTTTGATCCGATGTTTTTCTGAGAAGTGAAGCTCCGCAGCGACCGGGACATCACGGAGGCAGCAGCCGCTCTGCACAGCTGGTCACCCGGCCAGCTTACGTCGTCATGCCGGGCTGAGAAATCGATCGCTGATTAACTGACCCCCAGGTTTACCACCGGCTGGTGAAATTTTTTTTAGGAAATAAATGTTGGTCTCAGTGATGAAATCTAACAATTGTGGCAGTAGCTTAGAGTAGCGGAGAATAACGAGTCTGCCGAACCCACAGCGTTGGCCCGCTCTCTCCTGTTCTCTGCTTCCCTCTGCCTCTCTCCCCGTTCCCCGTGCCTCCACCCGCAGCCGCTGGCGGTTAAAACGGTAAACTGGTCTGTGTGTGTGCGCGCGCGCACACGTGAGTGTACGTGTGTGTCTTTTGGCAAAGAGCCTATGTACTGTTAATAACGTTACTTTCACATTGAAAATACGATGTCATATCGCATTTGTGAGAGAGAATAAATAAAGTAGCGTGCCTAGATTGTAGTCAAGTAAGATAGTTTCAAGTTTTCAATACTTTATTGCCATGTCAACAACATTGTTGATTGGGATTTGTTTCTAACCCTAACCCAACATATAGCAATACACTACATGATAAAATCAAGTAGGCTAAAGTAATAAATAGATCATCAGTAAAAATGGCACATTAAAACAATTAGGCTAGCTACTGTAAGATTATGAGTAGGCCTAAATGTAGTTACTTTCCTCACTGTTTTTCTCTAATTTTAAGGGTGGGAATCAGATATAGTAGGCCTGTACAAGGAGGGAAGGAATTATTTCTACAGTTTAAATACAATACAAAATCTTTTGCAGCAACAACCCTGCCACTATGGCAGATGAAGATGTCAGGGCCGACAAGAGCAGCAGACCAATGAAAAAGCAGAGGGTCCAGGTCCCACAGAAATATCTGGCCAAATATAAAGAGCAATGGCAATGTCAGTGTTTTTTTAATCTATAGTGAATGGGGGAAGTAACTGTGTGCAAAGCAAAGTAGTCGGCAAAAAAAGCCGCATGGCAAAAAGGCAAAAAAAGCCGCGCGACACAAGTGGTACTCAAAATATTTTGCCAAGGTTGGCAGGTCTGGGGTTATAATATGCATCTCATCAATGTGATATTCGGGGCGGTGTATAGCTCAGTTGGTAGAGTACCCGCCCCATATGCAGAGGCTATAGTCCTCGCTGCAGGCGGCCCCGGTTCGAGTCCCGCGTCGGACGGCCCTATGCTGCGTGTCACCCCCCCCATCTCTGCCTCCCATTTCCTGTCACTCTCTCTACTGTCCTATCAATAAAGGCATAAAAAGCCAAAAAAATATACTTAAAAAAAAAAAAAAAATCAATGTGATATTCAACACTGTGGAAGAGCTATGGATAGTAGAAATAACAAAACTAATGCTTTCACTCTGGATTCCTCACGTCAGATAACAAATTTCAATTTCAATTTCAAAAACTTTACTATCCACAGAGTGGAAATTCCTCTTTGGTTTAACCATAGACATGTCTCACAGCAACGACAAAGCGACAGAAACTATGCCTTTATCCAAGCTAGAATAGATAAGGGCATAAAACTGGAAAATTTCGAATTATTATTAACAAATATGCTCATAATCCATTAAACTACAAAAAATAAATTAAATCATGCTTCCTGCTAGCACCTGACTCTACCTGAGGCTGTGCATGGATATTTGACTCCAGAAATTAAATGAACGTGTGAAATATTCCGAAAAAATGACACCAATTCTTGAAAATTTTACAGGACAAACTTGAAATGATTTACTGTAAGGGTTCAAATCTGTAGCTCAGGTTCAGACAGAGGTTTGAGGATCACATGCATCAACATTTCTGCCCCTCTGACTTGTCCATGCGACAGACACACAAATGTGTTTATAATATTGCTCATACAGTAGAAGTCAATTTCTCTTCCTTCTGCTGACATTGCACAATTTCTGAACGATAGCATAATGTGATTTTTCAGATATCAAAACGCTGTCTGTTATTTTCCTCAGCCAGGTTGGAGTAAGTTTTTACTCTAAACCTCCAAATCCACCACATTTGGTGCAGTGACCATCTAACCAGACTAAAACAAGTGAATAGTTGAATCCAGCATTGGGCAGATAAGCCTTTTTGTTTAATCAGTCAACTAGACAAATGTTCAATCAGTCTGTGAGACTGACAGTACGAAACATAAAGTCAATCAGCTTCCCAGTTAGTGAGTCAGAGAGATTTAAAGCCAGTCACTCAGCTATATGCATACAGAGTCAGTCAGTGGGTCAAATCATTGAGACAGATGGAGATAAAGAGATCAAAGTGGGAGAACTACAAGGGCCAGCGGTCCAGATGGCTGTGGAGACAGATCCCAGCCCAAGTTAACAGTGGTCCAGCCAACACATTACCAGACAGAGCCCTCTCACCAGCAGCCAACTGCCCCAGAGCTCAGTAAGCTAGAAGTCAATGCCAACTCCTTCCAGGGAAATGGGTCAGACCAGCACAATCACAAAACTGAGTTTGATACAGCTTGGATCTCCTGCACATCGTGTGTGTGTTTGAGTGGACTGAGAGAAAATTGTACTGTAAATACATGTGTGCAATATATTTGAACAAGGCTTGTGCCACTGACAACTACTATTTCACCATATGAGTAACACAATATTTTAGTTATATGTGTAGGCTATTATAAAGACTACCCTTTCCAACCCATGCAGGGAAGTTACATAGTGCAGTTTCAGCCGACGCGACCCAGCTCAGGCTGCACCGTTCCTCCTATTAACCATTTTTCTACCATTCCAATGAGTCTGGAAACATTATTTTAAGGCCAAAAAAACTTAAAGCAGATATCAGCGGTACGGCCGTTTCGGATAATGCTGCATTCAAGGCAGGCTTTTGAAACCGTAAGTTACAGCTTCAAGTCACAACTACGACTCTGTAGCGTTCCAGGTAACCCGTAGCTCGTGTTTTTACCGTCCTGTTGTCTGTGAAAGTCACTATAACGGCCTCTCGTAACTTCTGACCCGTGAACTCGTACCAGATCGAACTGGTATGACTTCACAGGAAAGAAAAACACAAAGTACGAGTTTCCTTGAACACAACATGAGTTAGCAGCCCCCGCCCTCGTCATGCATCTATTGGTCCTCGTGCTCCGTCACCACATTCACGCGCACCCCTTGGCTGCACACACAGCCCTTCATGCTGTTCTCTCTCCTCATTGGATAACGCTTGTATCCCACAAGGAAAATTTTCTCCTCGGTTTACAGCAGAGCAGAGTGACGGAGAGACTCGTGTTACGGCTGAAACACTCCATGTAAGTGATTGCTGACGGAAAATAGGACTATTTAGGACTTATATTAACAAAAACATTCCACTGATATCTGCTTTAACATGAACAAATAAAAACTAAACAAACCATACAGTTAGCACTGAGTATCACATACACACACACAAGCAGGGTGATCAAAATCACTATCATTACACACAAACAAATAATCAAAAAAATAGAGACAAAACTGGATACAACTAGATAGAATGACAGTAACAGGAATGACCATATGCACAAACTAGTAAATTAATGTAAGGAATACAGTATACAGTATGTCCCAGAAATCACATTATAGCAATTTTCCTAATTTCACCAAATTTCAGTGTCACAAATAAACAAATTACCCACAAAACACACATATTTCACCAGAACCCCAATTCAGTCATTGCAGGAGCTGTACATCGTCAGCCTTGCCCATTGAGATTTTCTCAGCGAGTGAAGGACGACAGCTGGTTTTAGACAGAGATACTGACTTTGTCTAAAATTACTCACGACCAAAATGTATATTGATATTTATTATATAGTTTTACTTGAGATAGAGAGCAGGGATGTATGATGAAATCCAGTCTCTAAACGTGTGTTTTCAGTTAGCTACAACACTAACTTAGTAGTAAAAGGGAATGATACATATAGAATATGATAAATGTTGAAATACAAATTAACAAAGAGGTACTCACCGGGTGATCAGCGAATACTTATTTCTATCGATATTTATATTTTACCTTTATTAATGAAAGTTTGAAATGACAAGAAAAGCATTTCTGATTAATTTCCAATCTGTGTCAGTCACATTATTGAAACAGTGTTAGCAGTTACTGAATCAAGTGCATCTCAGAAACCAGAGGGAAAATCAGTGAGCTGATATCTTGTTCTCACTGTTTGTGGCTGTATTGTCCACTGTTCAATAACTGAACAAAAGGGGAGGGCCATGCATCCCACAGTAGCCTACGGAGCATTATTGGTCAAAATGTTGCTTTAGAGGATCTCATTAGTATTGGTTTCAGTGGACAGCACTTGTGCTATACACTATAAATATTGATTCATAAAATGTAATTTACTGTATACTGGTTTCAGTGGAGAATTTAGAGTTATGTGGTGGAGATGCTGTATCAGAAAATTTCATTAGTATTGGTTCAGTGGACAGTTTTGTCTGCTGTGGTGCCATTTAGAGACTGTTCCACTCCATCATGGATCAGGTCTGGGAATAACACTGATCTACAGCCTGAAAGCAGGTGCAAGTTTGGAGACAAATTCATGAGTCTGGCCTTTCTGATCCTGTAAGAAGTCACTGTAGATGCACATTCCTTGATCCTCTTAACTTGTTAAGCATCCCCCATCTCTCTGTACCTCCAGCTCAAATTCTCTTCTCTCCCACTCAGTCTCTGACTCTGTTCCTTTAATCAGCCTTTTTATTTCTCCAAAACTGTGATACTAACACAGATCCCTTGATTTTCTGTTGTTCCTTACACTCTGAACACATCATGTACAAACCTACACTTATGCTGTTGGTCTCTGAGTAAATACAGCACAAAACATTTGAATTAAACTCTGGGTGGGGAGCTTGACGCTTTCAATGGATGGATGAGTAGGAGGGCCGCCGAGTTTCACCAGGCTGAGCCACCAAGACACTGCGGGGCTAACTGAGGTGCCAGGCCACCCAGGCTGAGCTGCTTAGGGGCTGGCGTGGCTAGCTGAACTGCAAGTTACCTGGTCCAAGATGCTTTGGGTGCTGGCCCTGTGGAGCCTTGATGGCGCAGCCTGGGTGGCTTGGAGGCTCGGCTAACCCTGCTAGCGGCTCTGCCCAGGTGGAGCCCAGCGGCCATACCCTAGACCTCCTTGCCCACGGTGGTGGCCCTTCTAGTTGTTGCAGCATAGCCCTTGGGGCTACCTTTACCTGACGATGGCCAGGTATGGGCCCAACCCTCCAGCCATGTATGGGCCGGACTGTATTTCCTGTTCGTCGCTAAGTGGACTAAGGACCCCAGGAAGAGTATCTGCTGGAGAGTCCAGCAGTTAATAAAAATCAAATCAAATCAAAAAGTGTGTGTATCCGCCATTTCAGGGGTTTGTTTTCCTCTTCCATACAGTTTCATACTTGAATACTCTAGGACTGATGTGCTGACTTGTATCTTGTTTATTTGTTTTCCCACGCATACATTGGCTACCTTTGGTGCTATATAGACAACATAACACATTTTGTCAGATGTTAGTGTACACATCAGTCCAGACTGATAGGGACATATTTATGTGGGAAGAGTACAAGATAATAAGAGTGTTTGTTTTGATATGTGTCAATATATAAAGTGTAGATTGAAGTTAACCAACTAGTAAATCACCAATCACAATCTTAAGAAACATTAAGAAGTCAGTGTATTTGTACAGCTTGTGCAAGTTGAAATATGCGTATGTGATAAGAAAGAAAGAGGGAAGCAGTGAGGCATCTTCTTGCTGATGTCAGATGTTATCTCCTCTTGGGACACATCACTCTCATAATGTTGAATTAATGGGTAGAAGAGGTATGTGTTTAAAAGTGTCACAAGTTGATTTATTGGTTAGTGTGCTGGCCCGTAGCCAAGGGGGATCGGAGGGTTCGTTCGAACCCCCCCTCAAACCCCCCCGCCCACCCAAAGAAAAGCAAATGCGGTGCTTATTGTGTGTTAGGCTTTCTAATAACTCTGATTGGTGTAGGATGCGTGTCCCCGTGTTGACTGGACTGCTGCTGAAGCAAACAGCCCAAAGCCTGTGAGTTCTAGCCAATCATAGCACAGCAGAGCGCCGCGAGTTGACTCTCGGCAACCGGCGGTGCGGTGTGTTGCGTCAGCAGCACTGACATGCTGCTCTAAGGTCCTGCTCCCGGTCCCGGTCTGACCCGCGGGTTTTGAAACCCAGACCCTGTTGGTCCGAACCCGACCAGAGAGAGAGAGAGAGAGAGTAAGAGCGCGACATGACCGAATTAATCTCTACATTTTCGGACCGAACTGATAACGTCCGGTCCGTGAGAACTCAAACCTAAGTCCAAAGGATCCATGCAAAAGAACAGCCAGGCCAGAGAGCAGAGGAGAGGGAGACAGCAACAGGTGTGTGTGTGCGTGCGTGCGTGCGTGCGTGCGTGCATGTGTATTAATATCTGACAGTAGCTACAGCCATCATGGTGGTCTTAAAGAGGCTCATGGTGAAGCAGAGGAAACTGGCCTTGAAAGGCTGGTCCAGGTCCAAAGATTGAAAAAAAAAAGTTTAGTTTTTTCTCTCCAGCCACAGCCCCCCCCCCCCCCCCCCCCAGTAGACCAGTGTCAGTCCAGCCATTCTTGTCATTACAAAGATAGAAATCTCGGTCAGTCAGTAGCTTCCCATTATATTCTTCTCAGAGTGCACCAGAATGCTTCATTTACCTATTAAAATCATAAAAATCTTCTGGGGGGAGGATCCCCCCAGGCCCCCCCTACAGGGGTTTACTTTATCATCATTCAGTTTGTAGGTACCTATGTGTTTGTTTGTATGTGCGTGTATGTGTGTGAGAGAGAGACATTTAACTACATTAAACATTATGATTATTGTTATGAAAAGACTTTTTTTTTAATAAAAATGAATTACATGGTGAAAATGTTGTTGTAAATGAGAGCAACAGTAAAGGATAGTGTGTGTGTGTGTGTGTGCGCGCGCGGGGCGGGGGGGGGGGGGGGGGGGGCACTTTTCGGGAAAAAAGAACCCCCCCCTCCACAAGGCTGGCTACGGGCCTGGTGTGTGTATGTGTGTGTGCACGTGTGTGTATGTCTACATGAATGTGAAAGATCAAATCTCCTGCTGTGACAAAGTAAGCATCCTTCATCCATCTCTTCCCTTGTCAAGCTGTGATCTCCCTAGGAATCGTAAGGAAATATAACTTGTGTAATGTCTGTGTGCATGTGCATGATTGTGCATTACTGATATATTTTAATCTGGTAATCTGTATGTGTGTAACAATGAAGGGTTACTAAAAGCATAAATAAGAGTTCTGCTCTGGCATCCACAGATAAATATAACAAGATAGAGAAAGAATAACGGGCAACTTCAGAAAAAAAAAACTCCGGAAACTGAGTGAAATTGTAAATGGGAGGCATGGCAGTTAGAAGATCAATGTAGTTGTACTAGAGAGCATGGAAAAATAAATCCATCCTCACATCACTCTGGCCTCAGATTTCCTGTTATGAAACAGCTCTCCTTTGCTGGTATCTTCCCACCCAGCCCTGCAGCAGAATTCATAAACATTTCCAAAATATCCACAGAGAGTTCTCAACCTAGTCTAAAAATTCCTTACAAGTACTTCCAGCGTAGAAGTGATTAAGGAGGGACTGTGAGCGTGGTCACACATGTTCCTTATCCTATTGGACTCCATTCTCAGGTCTCAAAATCTTAGCAATACGGTTAATGACTGAAATGTTCTTGTAATCAGTAGGAATAATGGATAAAACTACAACAAAGTCATGCATCTACAGCCACATTAGCAGCTCTGAGAGGCTCTGCTATTTGCTACCATCAGCAAGCCCATGTACTCACAATGACAATGCTAGCATGCACGTTAAAGCCACTTTCACCCTCTGAAACAGTTAGCAATAAATTAGCGTGAAATTCTGTCCTTAGCCTTAACTAGAACCGGCAACATTCTAATCCTCCCTACAGTATAAGTGCCACAGCCATCAACAACCAACAAAAAAACAAAAAAACAAAAAAAAAATAGCACCGACAAAAGGGCACTTTGGGCATCAAGGAGCAAAGGGCCAATATACTATAATGTCCAATTCCAATTCTATTTTTTATCCCTACCCCTAGCCCTAGCCCTTAACCCTTGCCCTTGAAACAGAGCTACAAGGGGTAGAAAGTCAACCTCTAAGAATTGGGACACCACTTCAGCAGTCACATACTTCATCCGTAGTCTCTGCTGGCTTTCACGTAAGCAGACATGACAAGCTTTTGCCACAAATCCTGTATTCAAAACAATGCTAACTTAATAAAATAAAATGAAATAAAATTCAATCGATTCATGGTAAAATATTTATTTATTGATGCCTAGCTGTGGTGATTTCTGTACGTAGGCTCCACAGCCCCCAGGCAGCGCTGCTCATGTGTCCAAAACACACATGAAGCTTCACTTTTAATTCAAACAAATTATTGCGACTTCCACAATTGTTACATTTCATCAATGAGACCAGCATTAATCTCCTAAAAAGAATGTAACTACCCAGCGGTAAACCTTTAAAAACCTTAATTAGCGATGGTCTTTTCTACTGGGATTATGTCGGGAGGTTGTCCGGCTGACAAGCTCTCCGGACAGGGTGGTGTCTCCGTGACGACCCGCTGATCTGCTCCACAGGTGGAGGCTCCACCGCGGAGCTTCACTTCTCCAAACAACATCGGAGCAAACATCTAAACAGCCGTCAATTGGTTAAACCGACCGCACAATGGGGATCTAAACAGCTACTTTCTTGCATGAAAAAAATATTAAAACCTAACAAAACGTAATAACAGCGCTACAGCATCCTAACTCTTTGCATCAGAAGTGAAATGTGTGAAATTTGGTTTGTAATAGTGGATCTGTATAATAATAGCAATCAATGAATGATGATAATAATAATTAACTGACTACTGAAGAATAATATAGAAAATGTATTTAAAAAGATAACAGAACTTTTTTACAGCCACTACAGTGAACTTTGGTAAGCAAGAAGTTTCTTATTTGCGCATCCTACACTTATTTATTTAAGCTCAGTTCACCTGACAAGCTATAGTTAGTTTGACTCCAGAAGTTAGTTTGCTTTTGGTTTCCAACCAACAGCGGATAAAAATAACTGTCTCAGTAATTGGTAGAAACTCCACTATGTTCAGCAGCTAGACACCAACAGTGTCTGTGTAATAAAAGAATGGGTAATAATGTTACAATGAAATGTATAATTATGTACTGTGTAAACATGCATAAAAAACAGTAGGTGTGGACATGAGCAAAACACCTGTGAAAAAACAGATGCATTCAGAGGTTAGAGCAGACTGTGGACTTTACAAATCATCACCACCGAGGGTTACCCACTTCCTCTGAAAGCTTGTGCATTTATCAAATGATTACTGAAGCCCTTTCAAGCACATTGGAAAAAAGGAAAATCACAGTATGAACTGTGGCCCCCTTTGACATGATCCATGTTTTAGCTTTAAAAGCTTTTTTTGAAGCATTCATTCCCTTCATTTGATACACAACTATACAGAAGATTTTCAACATCTAATTTTGTTGATGGAAAGCAAATGGAAGCATTTCATCTCAGTGAATTTGTATATTATCTCTATTTGGGTCCAGTTTGACAAAAAAGGTATAATCTTCTTGGTGCATTCAGTGCTTATTTCTAAGGTTGTCTCTGTCAGTATGTATCATCCCAGCCTTTTTATTGAGCCATTGGCCATGATATGACCACTCAGCCCAGGCACTGCACACACTGCCAATGGCGACTAATAGGCCCTGCAGGAAGGGCACTCTGCCTGCTGTGTGTGTGCCTCATTTTGCTCCAAATACTTGAGGGAAAGCGTTCATATCTAAATTACCCATTGCCTCAGGGTTGACTGAGATTTTGATGTTCAGCCATCTCTCTCTCTCTCTCTCTCTCCTGCTGTCCCTCCCTCCCTCTCTCTCTCTCTCTCTCTTTCTGTCCAATAGCTTTACTATAACTTTTTTTTCCCTCCTCTGTCAGAATCTCTCTGTCCTTGTTTCTCTCTCTTGCTGTGAGCAACAATGTTTTCCATCCGGCTGTCAAGCAAATTTTTCACAAGTGTTTGAAATTTCACCACAACATCCCAGTTTCCACCAACTGGGTGAGTAAGTGAATACATCAGCTTTGTGAATGTCAAATTAAAATCACACATACTAAACAAGACGTATATTACTGTAGTTACTTTATGACTAAGTAAGTTTCAAAGGATGGGTCTGGTTTGGTAAAATATAAATATTATGTGTATGTTTGACAATTGATGCTGCCCATATTTATAAGATAATTCAATATTAATGTAAAAAACAAACAAACAGAGCATCGTAAAGACAGGACCTGTAACCCTTTTATATAGTAAGTTCAGTTCCCCTGAGCAATGGGGGATAATTACTTAAATTTAAATTTAACTTACACATAGGGAGGTTTGGATGAGCCCTTACTTCACCTTAAATAAAACGATACATATGATTCAAAACAAATATGACTACTATTAAATCAATTATTGCTGCATAAAGGCAATGCAGTTGTAGCATAAAGCACAGAGGAAGTGAAAGTAAAATTAAACCAAACAAAAATAGCAAAATAGCAATCTGAGAAGAAGAAAAAGAAAAAATTCAAATTTCGGATTAATCACACAAAAGTTGTCGGACACGTTGTTGGACACGATATCAGAAAAAGGTTCTGTCCAAATGATGTGTCAAGAACAAGCTGCAAGAACTCCCAAACCAGGGCTGCAAGAAAAGAATGATATCATCAAGGTAGCAACAACAGATAGGCCTACATTGTTTACAAATTTCAAGGAATCAAGAGCTTAGATTTTAATGACAGTTATTTATTTTTATTCCACAATGACATGGAAACAAATAAATGACCTTGGTAATAATGACGCTCAGCCAGTTGCACGACCATAACAAATCGCCCCTATAATTGTTAATTGAATAGTTTCAGTGAGTTTAATATTACTGCAATCTTGTCATGAGAACTTTCCTTCTGCTTTCTAAATCAATACACGATTTATTTGGATTTAGACTTGCTCTCTCTCTCTCTCTCTCTCTCTCTCTCTCTCTCTCTCTCTCTCTCTCTCTCTCTGTGGCAACGATACTTTGTATATCTGCCCTCACAAAGGCATATTCAATTTAAGAGTTTGTCTTGGGTCATTATTACCTGCTGGAGGACCATCTGTTCACTGAGGCTACACGGGCACGCACACACGTAGCCTGAAGGGTTGCCAGGTAGATTTGGACCACACTAAGATGTGGGATGAAGAATAACTGGGTCCTGGCTGAAGGGGGGAAAAAAGGAAACCTTGGCTGTATGAGTGTGTGCATCTGCATGAGTTTGAATCTGGCTCTGTTAATGTGATACATTTGTCATGAGGGGGCCTGTGGGTGTGCAGTGTGTGCATGTGTGTCAGGTACAGATGGTGAAGGCTATCAGGCATTTCACCCAGCCAAGTGGTTCAGCTACTGGTTAAGAGTATATCAGCTAAATATAATTACACCCACAACCTCAACAACAAAATGAGCGCTTGGCTGTTAATGCTAGTGTGAAAACAAAAAACAAGAAGACTGAAATGAAAATTAGAGGTGTCGCAGGCGCCAGCAGGAGAGACAGCATAAGATTGACACATTTGTAACAATACGAATGGAGAAACTAATTCCTCTGTGTTTTTAATCTTGACTATGAATAGGGAACACAGAATACAAAAAGCGCAGTGCAAAAAATTATTAATTAATTAATGTGTCAACGTGCTGCTTTCCTTGTTTACATGTAGGCTGCTGCACTGCTGAACAGCAGGAGGATGAGGATGTTCTCTTTTGGTGCCAGAGCTGCAGAAATGGCATCCAAAGCGGATGCATGGTACTTTCAGGTGTACAACTGATTGTTTTAAAATGATCTCATATAAAAAACTCCTAACTTGGATCAATATCTTTAAATGAATAGCCTCTGGCAATGTTGACCATAGCTCTCTTTAGTTGAGCAGTTGGTGAAGTAATCTCTTCAACCACTGCCTTATTAGAATTTCATCCTTCCCTTCATAGCACTGATTTCTTTCAGGAACCATTTATTGCAACAAATAGAATACGGTTAGGCTTGGCGCTGAAGGCTCCACTTGGAAAGCTCCCTGGATTGACAAGCGCATGTAGCCTACTATGTTGCTCCAGAGAGCGCAATAAATAACCCCCGCAGTGGAATGAAAGCACTGAGAAGACAGGAGCCATTTTAGACTCTGAGACACTGAGAAGGTAGAGGCTGGTGTGGTGGAGGCCAGCTTCGACAGCGGCAGCTTTGGGTGCAGCGGTGTAGAAGAGGAGTTCAGTGTGACAGCCTAGATTTAAATAGGCCGCCTATTGTGGGAGAATGAATGTGACTGGATAGAGACTGGTGGGCTGGCTGTCAGCTGAATACAGCTGGGGCTTGTGACTTCTCTGTCCTGCATGAATTTGTGCAAAGCTTCATTATCAAGGAAAACTGCCTCTGATCATTTTTGGTATTTTTATTGGTACAGCAGGAAGTAATAATTCTTGTAAATCTTATAGGTGTTAAGGGTGTTACTAGATGCTCTAATCTGTCTGTCAATATATACAAATATGTTCAAGACTGTGCATGTTTACTACCACTTGCATCATTCAGCTGTTGCATCATAACCTGAATGCTGTGGTTACCATAACCTTCAGCCAGGAACGGCTGCATCAAGTGACCATTCAGGCTCTGAGCTGTCATCCAATCCCAGAGCTGCTAACAGACACCATTGGTCTGGCTGGATCTCTAAAGGGAACAACCATGCCTGCCATCCTTTTCTCCTGCATGCATGTGCAAAGACTGGTTCTTCAAGGACTTCTCCTTGTGGGCCTCTTTACAAATATCCTCCCATGACATTATCCTGCCACCACAGTACTGTATCTTGGCATAAGGTCGTGGTCATCACCCCTGGAAACCGCAGCCACATTTACCCTTATCTGCCAGGATCTGGCAGTTTACAACAAGTTGTATTCTGGGCTTTTGGCTTTGGAAGGCCTCCCGCCCTCTACAACAGTGTTCGCTAACCCGTCAATCGCGATCGACTGGTTGATCTTGGAGACTGTCCCTGTCACTCTTGAAAATACGGGGGAAATAAGTGCAGAGACACATTATGTTCGATTGATGTTTGGCTTGCTCTTTCGTTCCAGATTTTGTATTTTTTTTCAATGTAGCGGGTGGGTGTTGCATTAAAGTAACCAATGAGATAAGAAAAGGCACACAGAGGAATGCACAGAGTCAATTATGCTGCACAGAGAGTGGTTGCTTCACTGACGCCTAAACTCCACTGGATGCAGAACGACTCCGAAACGGGTCCGCTACGGAACGGCCGCGTTCTCCGACTCCGTCAAAACACACCGGTTCCGTCCGTGATGCTGATTGTTGCGGCTCCGCCGCACAGCAGGATCACGTGATCTCGAGATGTAGCAGGTTTTAATTTCCATAAAGTGAACCACAAAATCATTAAACGATGTCTGGAAACCTCAGAGCTGCTGACTTCAGGTCGGTCGCTACTCATGACAACGTTTTCAAGGTGTAAAGCAGGAAAAAAAACATGGTGTATTTTATTTTGAAAATTAACCGGGTGTTTTATTTTGTATTTTGCCCGCGGTTTCCTGTCTTGCACAATCTGCTCTGTGCTGCTTGATGCGCTGTGCTCCGGCGTCCGGCAAAAATAGAAGCTGTGCGTATCTTTTGCGAGGGCTGCCGGATGCCGGAGTCGTTCCGGACCCACAACGCAGCGGATCCGGAGTCGGTCAACGTATCGGCTGTAGCGGAGCGGATCTGCAGCCGTTCCGCAGTCAGTGGAGTTTAGGCGTGACTGTTGTCGTCACTGGTTGTTTCGAGCAAAGTGGGGCTGTCATTTATCGACTGGGCACATCAACGTTTGTGTGGCATCAGTGTGTGTACGCGGAGTCAGCGCGGTAGTAAAAAGTGAGCTTTGCTGTATGTCCTTCGGATGTCTGCGGAGTACATTCTGCGTACGCTCCGCCTGACTGACAGACACCTCAGACTTCCTCAGACTCGCTGTCTGTACTTACGAGCCAAACTATGGCTACTAAGACACAGTGTTCAGTCACAGCCATCACAATGACATGAGTAACATGACTGCAACAGTTTTGCCTTCTGATGGCATTGTGATGCTGCATGAAATGGGACACAATGGCACTGAGAGTTTAGTCAGCACACAGTTCTTTCTGAAATACTTGCGATTACTGTATGTCACAATGCTCACTCCAAGTGGGTTCATTTTCTTTATTGTTTATTATTAACAAATGATTTCCTCAGAGATGGGAAATGGGCCACATGCCTTCATTTTTTGTGATGCACTTAAATTGAATTATTAAAAAATGCTGTTCAACCAACCACAAAAATAAATAAATAGTAAAAACATTATTTAGATAAATAATATCAACTGCAACTAAAAAGCAACTGCCTGGTGTCTCCAGAGATTTTAATTTTTTTCCTCAGAGATTTTTACAATCTGGTGTAACGTAAACATGACCACATGTCTTTTTCCGGTCAGTTGTCATGGAAACATGACCTACTGTTTGGACCAGAGAAAATAAACGTGTGATAACGCGAACCGTTGGAGCTAAAAAATGAAACACTGGGTCATTTTCACATCTTGTGAAAGCACCTCGGCTCACAGAAGGCCAGAGCTCTGGCACTGCAGGGGATGACGTGCTAACAGCTACTAGCCGCTGTAGCAGTTGGCTGAGCCTCTCAGAACCACGGCCCAGCTCACATTAACGACTACGAGGTCGTCGTGGAGTGCGTTCCTCTCGGTCAGCTGGTGAAGCAGCTGTCTTATGAGCATGATGTCCGTGACATGTCCTGTTATGCGTGACGAAGTTGTGACCACGTGTTTATGGAGTACAAAAACTGGTTTAAAAAAAATAAATGAACTATGCTTAGCTTGGCAGGGGGCAAGTAAGACCTGGTGGCCCACCAGGCTCATAATACACTGGGGGAAACCCTGAAGATGGTTTAACCTTGGATGGAATGACCTCCCCCTGAATCCTAAGGCTGACCTGCTATGCTTCCGGACCTGCCGCCCTTGAAGCATATCATCACCCAAGGAGCTACATTGCCAAGAGTTTCCAACACCCATATTCCTTGGACATGTGACACAATTGTTGTCATGTCATCCATGAGCACTTGTTATGCCGGCAGGGCAATGTCTCACATCAGTGTAGGACTGCAAGTCACACTGACTGCTGTTGTTATTGGATGGTTTGTGCCCATTACAAACAGAATGTGACATATGGTGCACCCTATTGGAATAGCTTATTGAAGGACCTGTAAACAGGGCTGAGGTGAATGTGCATTTTAAGGTGTCATGTCTTAAATAGCCACTGGGATGGAGGTCATGTCCTTCCTGGATGAGATAGTGTGGGACTGACCTGAAGACATCTGCAAGAAACATCCAAACAATTAGGCTGCCTGATACTGTTCTGGGACCCACTGCTCTTCCACGCGCTTGCATGGAAAGCCTGAGGCAGGAAGAACACCTTCCTGCCCTTCATGAGCCATCATGAACGGCAGGGAGCGCAGCAGCAAAGAAAACCCAGACAGAGCAGAGCAACTAACATAAATACAAGGACAGGAGGAGCTGGGGTGGAGGTGGGTTGCAAAAAAGCCGGCAGAGGAAACAGCAGCAAGGGAGGTGACGTCGGGCTAGAGCAGTTTAAATAGTGTGCTCTGAATACAATTCCCCAATAGGAAGCCGCCACGGGGAGTCAGCTGAGCCATCAGCTGATCTGCACCTGAGATTACAGCGTGCTGATTACGTAAGAGCTTGACGTCATGGCCTGCCAGATCTAACGCTACTGTTAATTTCTTCAAAATATTTATTTACTTGCACAAGTTCTATTTGGCGGTATGGTACTGTTCTGGGACCCCCTGCTCTTCCACGTGCTTGCATAGAAAAGCCTGAGGCAGGAAGAGCAAAGAAAACCCCCAAAATGACCACACCGGCAAATCCTGGAACCTCTGCTACAAGAGATGCCAGGAAGCTATCTAGGGTATAAATTCATTTTGCCTAATAGGGAATAAGCCACACATAATAATATTAACAACAATAACTATAAAATAGTATATATAATATATATAATAATAAATCAGTTATTTACAATGAGGGGCTCAATGAGGGCCCCTACCACTTTCACGTGAACGCACAAAATGAAGGGTTAGGGCCAAGGGCTAGAGCTCAGGGGAGAATTGAAATTCACCCATAAAGTCAGAATGAAAATTTTCTGAGAAAATGTATTTGCTAAACATGATTTACAAATATAACAGAGTTACTTTGGGTTGGCATTATGGCCAAACACACCCTTTATGTTTATGTAAATGATTTGGCATCTCTTGTACTGTAAGTGTATGGTAATTCCTGTATAACATATTTGCCATGATCAACACTGCAATAGCCTCATTTCAAGGCAGAGGGAAGGTGACTGTGTGTGTCGTGGGGGTTGGCAAGTGTTGGTGTCTGTGTGTATTATGACAGTGGCAGCAATATTGAGTGATGTGCATTAGCTGTACAGCAGTACGGCTATATTTAGAGCTAATTGTGTTTTTGGTACAGAGAGCTTGGGAGGTGTGACTTTCAACAAAGGAGAAGTTCATCATATGTGAATCACTGGATGCCTGAGCAAAACAACCTCATTTGTCTCTCTGATTTTTTTTAATGACACTTGTTGTGAAAATGTGGCTGTTACTCACACAGTATAAGAGTACATTGTACATTACACTGGTAATGTGGAACATGCTGATGAAAAGACTTCACTTCACTTGTTTTTGTGGTTTCTTGTCCAAACAGTCCATACAAATCATTATTGAACATACTAAACCCCAAACAACTATCAATCCTCCAAAACAAGACAAGGAAAAGAGAATAAAAGGAAAGAGAGAAGAAAAAAAGAAAGAAAGAAATAAAAAGGAAAGCTTTGAGGGCAGAGATTGAAGCAATCTTGTACATAGGCGCAAGGATCCTCCATTATCCATAATAATGTATGTTATCTTAACAATGAAACCAAAAATGTTTTGATCGGTTCTCTTCCCTTTTCCAATACCGCTACATTCACCTGTTTGGCACCATGTATTTTAGCAACCGAAATCTCCAAGTTTAGGATATCCACAACTTCACTTCACTTGACTTCACTTGTTCACTTCACACAGTGGTGTACACACAATCTCCTTCTTCTCAATATCACTAAAACAAAGGACACAACAACAACACCCCATATGACCCCATGATCATCAACCACCAGCTAGCGGAGATAGTGGAGAATTTCAAATAGCTCAGCATCATTTTGGACTGAACTTTAACCAACACACTTCAGACATCTATAAACGCTGTCATGAGGGGCTACATGCCATCCTCAGGTCCCTCTCAGTCAAATCCCACCATCTGCATCTCCTGCACTGCAGTTCATTGAATCCATTCTTCTGCTACTTCACCATGCTGCCTGTCAACAACAGAAACAAACTCCTAAAAATCACTTACACATGCTCTGAAATAATTGGCCTCCCCACTCCCAATCTAGCAGCACTTGTTGACAGTACCATCACCCAGAAAGCTTCAGAGTCAGTCAGAAGGTGTGCAGTGTGTGAAACTCAAAATAATACATTCGGAGTCCCTCAACTGTTATGTAAAAGAAAACACCACATCTGGCCACTGGTCAGCCTGGTGTTCTGTATTCACAGACCTCAGACACTCACAGTCAGTGAACACAGTTGTGCAGGGCCAGATATTTTTAGAACAGAACTATAACTTTCAAGAACCCAAGAGGCACCGCCAACATGGGGGCAACAGTTAAGATTAGCATCACTTTGTCTTTCAGAAGAAAACACATAGTGAAACATTTAATCACTTAATTGGGTCACAGCGTGTTTGCCAGCTGCTGTCTCAGATCAAACATACCTGCTGTGTTGCGTGACCATCAGGTTCACATTTGGTTTGGCCTGATGCTTTTAGTGAGGTCTGCACTATGTTTCTGATGGTAAGTCACCTGAGAGGACTGGTAATAATTTTGATTGAGATGAGGTGAGCAGAGAAGCTGAACTATTGTTGAACAAACCTACAGTCTCTCCAGGAAACATTCAGTATCAAAGCTTCTTTACACTCCTTACAAGTTTAACTATACAAAGTCAGTTTGTGAGGTTCCTTTGTTTTTTAACTGTCTCATCATGTTTAAGTCTTATGAAATGGTGATCATTTGTGTGCCATGTTTTTTTTCATTTGACATAAGAATACACAAGAATCAGACTACATCACACACATTTTCTTTTCCCAAATGAAGACAGCTCTTCTAAAAACTTTTCTTTTTTTCTCTCTCTCTCCTGCGTGCTTAAGTCCAGAGTGTATAGGAGCCCTCAGCCCCAGCTAACTGATAGACTTGATGTGTAATTAATGGTCTGACACTAGCTAATGAAGCTAATGATGCTAACTGTGCTGGCATATGGGTGCCCCATGGGGATCAACACTCTCCGCTCTAATTTAGATAAATGACACCCCAGGTTATGCTGGGCTATTTGCATTTCATTTTGTGGAGGCCAAGGGAGAAACAAGGATTAAACTGGGGGATGAATGGGAGAGATCAAACAGGAGAGGTGTTTGGGGTTGGACTGATGGGTAGACTGAAGTGTTTATTCCTTTGAATGTGTGTTGGTGGAGAACTCCCCATGGCCATGCATGATGCTGTTGTCAGATAAAAAGATTGGTAGCAGAGGGGGCTGATGGCAGCTGTCAGAAACCGGCAGTAAAAAGAAGAAGAAAAAACTACAACTTGATTTGTGTGTGCGTGTTTATTTTTGCGGGTGCTGCACACAGGTCTATAATTACTGTATATTGGCCCTTAGGAGGCATGTCATTGTCAGCTAGAATGTCTCAAGAGGCAAGCGATGCTGTATTTGGACTGCATCAATCTAATACACCAAAGGCTGCTCCTGTTAAAACAGTCATGCAGGTCTTTGTTGTAACTTACTCGTCTAATAATCAGAGTAACCTCAAATACAGCAGGAGACTGAACCATCTTTGGGATATGGATGCTTTGCAGTTTACAATATTAAAAGAAGCCATATTGAACAACTTCTCTTTCTGTGCCTCTTTAGAAAAATATAATTCGCATTTACATATTTCACAACTCACAGTCACCAGGCCTAGCAAAAATACCATATTCATCAAATTATTCCCAGTATGTGGCATGTTACAGCTGGCAATTAACAAACAAACCTCAGCTTGGACATTTTAAAGACATTTTAGACAAATATGCACACCGAATTTTATCATTAGCCCACCAAATATATTGCAGCAAATGAATATATATATACTATATATAATTTAATTTTAACATTTTGACATAAACTGGATAATGAAGTGTGATAATTTGAATAGCGTTTTCCATAGCATATATATAGAAAATAAGTGCTTCTCATGCTTCTTGAGTTTCTGAATGGAAGGACTCCAGTGAATCAATGTGTGAGATTTCCAACAGCACCAAAAAAGTGTGACAATATAACTGTGACTTTTAACTCCTCTTCAGAGTTTTAGCTGGAGGCTTCAAGTGTATTTATTTGGCTGAACTGATCACATCAACCAATATGGAATTTTAGTAATGGTACCTTGAGATGCACCAATCCTGTCTATGAAATCAACCGTGATACTAATCTTAGTGCACATATGTACCACTTTATACGGTTCTGCTCTTGTGTTTTTCCGTTGCTGCTGGTGAAACTCGTCACTTCCTTTATGCTGCATGATAAACCTATTAATGTGAAGTTGGTCTTGGGCCATATTCAAACTAAATGATATGCATATATTTCATTCATTTGAATGACGCAATATTGTTGACTTTCTGCCATGCCTTTCTGTCATGACACTTTGAAAGATTCAGTAGGTTTACTGTATGTATGATGATGTTGTTGCTGTGTGAGCATTGAGCAATACATGCCCTTGATTTCTGCACATGCACCATACAAAAGTCATGTGTGGAATGGACTAACTGCCTGGACATGCGTTTACAGCTGTTGGGTTGGATCAGTTTGCAGTAGAGAAACTAACACAATCATTCTTTTTCTTTGGCTGAAAACTGTTTGTTCGAGTACTACCTCAACTAGCTCAACCTATAGACCACAGATGTTGATAACATGCCACCACGGGCTCCGAGGGGAATAGCACTAGTGTATCATAACAAAATATTGGTGAAATGAATGAGTTTCGTGGCGGATAATGTGTCATTTAGAGTCTGCATTGCGTGCCCTGTGTTCTCGCATTATATGGATATACGTGGCTCTCGGCTGGTTCTAATTTCATTGGAACGACTTGTAATGACACCAAAGTTATCTGGGTGAGTAAATTATCGTATTTTATGCTAGAAATAAGGTCCAGATTGTAAAGAAACAGTAATTACCGTAGTAATAAGGTCCAGATTGTAAAAAATAATTATTATCCTTTAAGACTAATTATTATAGTTATCTCACTCTAATAATTTAATGCCCAACCAGGGTTATTTGGTATTCACAAACACATATTATGTTTTCAGGATAAAAAATAAATGAATGAAACTGACAACAATTTCTTTACAGATAAGAGGGTGAGAGTTTTACCCAAAATGAATTAAAGCCCTTGGACCAGAATAACGTTCTGCAGTCTGATCACATCTAAGGTGTCTAATATGCATGTAATATGATGACCAGAGTCAGTGAGACGAAAGTTGAATTTTGAAGTCAGGCCTCACACTTATGGCAAAAATGTTGCTAAATGAATAGCTTCATGGAGCAGAGCCTTAGCATTGAAGACATTGCTTATGTCTGGATCACCATGGTGCTAAGAGAAAAATTCAGGAATGACAGATAGTAGTAGGACCAGAGGTGGGTAGAGTAGCCAAAAATTGTACTCAAGTAAGAGTATAGTTACTTTAGAATAATATTACTCAAGTAAAAGTAAAAAGTAGTCATTCAAATATTTACTTGAGTAAGAGTAGAAAGTACTTGGTGAAAAAGCTACTCAAGTACTGAGTAACTGCTGAGTAACCTCTGATTTGTTCGTTTAATGATCAGCGTGTAACTGTAGGCCTAATCAAATACACAGAAATATAATAGCAATAAAAAATTCAGATATTGCCAAAGAACAACATTTAACAACTACGACAATAGCCTAAATGACTTTTTTTCTTTCTTTTTTTTACAAAGTCACATAAATTAAGACAAATTCAGCCGCAACAACTTCCATAGGCCTATGAACTGTCTGAGACTAATGCCAGACCCAGGTATTTAAACCCAGAATGATTGGTTTTAGTGAAACCAAAGTCACATAGAAGTCACATGACCACACCCCGACACTGGAGGGATGGACATGTGACTAGGAGTCACATGTCTCCAGGTGTGTATGGGGTTTAAATTTCCTGGGGAGGAAGAAGAATAAGATGAGCTGGATTACTGAGAACCTTCACCAAAGACGGTTTATATTGAATATCGTTGCCTTCACGGATGTTATCCACCACATACCAGCTAGGGCTGACGTCATCCTAATCATTTAGCCGCAGTTTCTCAAATTTGAGGCGGAGTGGCCGTCCTGTTTACCGCGGAGATTCTGTGTGCGGTCACGTGACTGCCTGGCTCTGTCTGATTGGTTAAACGGAGGCAAACGTCGCGAGTGGCTACATCTGATTGGTGAAACGCAGTCATGTGACAGAGGCTCGGAAGTATCTCCATTAAAACAAACAATTTGCACATTAGATCGATAAGAAAAAGTAGCGAGTAGCGACCGGAATGTAGCTCAATGGAACGGAGTAAAAGTACCGCTTCTTCTGAAGAAATATACTCAAGTAAAAGTAACAAGTAGGCTGCATGGAAACTACTCTTAGAAGTACAATTTATCCAAAAAGTTACTCAAGTAAATGTAACGGAGTAAATGTAGCGCGTTACTACCCACCTCTGAGTAGGACAAATGAGACAAGACAAAATTTTTATCAATGTGCCTAAAGGGAAACTACGGAGCCTGATATATGACATGCAAAAAAAAAAAAGTTGTGGCCACGAAATAGTAATTTGTTCCCACCAAATATTAATTTGAGGCCACGAAATATTAATATAATATTTATATATAGAATATATATAGCCTAATTGATATTTCGTGGGAACTAATTAATATTTCGTGGCCACAAATTAGTATTTAGTCAGCAGGAGCAGGGGCCCGTGTGGGCTCAAGCCGGGTTCACGCGCACTCGAGCGGAGCAGGGGAGAGAAAAAAGAAGTGTATTTCTTTTACTGTGTGGTAGATCTCCCACAGTGCAGTGGTCAGGATCCATCAAAAGTGGTTCAAGGGAGGGACAGTGGTGAACAAATAAAATGTTATTCTTCTAAAGATGGTATTGTTAGAGTCATGAAAATAAATAAATATTTATTCATATTCCAAGTATGTTCTTCATGTAACCAGAAACCAGACACAATTTAATTCTTGTGAATTTGTAAATCAGTGTCATGCGGTTGTTTTTCCTGACCATTCTCACGAAAAACCTGTGAAGGATATTATTGAAATAGTAAATTCAGAGTGTGTTTTGATGCCTCCTGAAGCAGAACTTGTCCATTATGCCACACATCCACATCCACCTTTTCCGCTTCCCAAAATCCACCCACCACACAACAAAACCTGACCTTCAGACATAATGGAGTGTATAACCTGTTGACTTGTGGGTAATGCGGTTTTTAATGGACTACCTCAAACTTTCAGAGGCGGCAATGTAGTGGGAATGAGAGCGAGGGCAGGAAGTGGGGGAGAAACAAGGAAGAGAATGGATATTGAGAGGAAGAAATACAAAAACACAGCTAGATAAGAATGTTTGGCTGTTATTGTTTTCCGTGTCTAACATCCTGAGACATGGCCTATGGTATTCAAGAGATTTATTGTGGAAGAGAGAGGGAGAGATCCATAAAGCCTTTACTCTCCCTCAACACCCCAGGGGAAGCCATCTTTAATTCATGAACACTATAAAAATAAAGGTTTCTCTGTGATGGCCCTGCAGCCTGTAACAAACTCTCACAGCTACATGGCACCAGGCAGATGTTGATGCTGTGGTTTTGGATAGATACCAGCATGCAAGACCCAGGTTATAATTTATGCAGAAATGAACCGAGCCTACCTTTGGCTGTGCTATTAAATGGATTCCAATAAGCTGCATGGTGATTCTGTGTCTCTGCAGACAGCGTAGAAGCACATGACAGCCAGATTTTAAATGAACTGCCTGCCAGTTTGGTACCACAGCTGACTGAAATACAAGTAGGACATGACTTCATTCTGTTGTACAGTAGCTCATGAGCATATTAGGAGGGTCTGTCTGGTTGTGAAATTTTCCGTTGTACCAATTTACCAAATACTTCAGAAATAAATATGATTCAATGTTTGTTCTGATTCAGATTAGACTGTTGACAAGAAATTAGAGTGCACCAGGAAAATGTAGACTTTTAATTACAAGATTACAGTGTGTTCTCTCTCTCTCTCTCTCTCTCTCTCTCTCTCTCTCTCTCTCTCTTAACTAAACTAAAGTGCTGCTGCTGGTTATGTTTGTCAGCATGATAAGTCTGGCTAGTTTAGTGTGCATGGGTTTGAGAGGCAGCTTGAAATAGGTCCAACCAGGTAAAGTGCACATATCTGCAAAATCTCTAGTCAAAGTGGCTTCATGTGAAACATGTGAAATGGGTCGCATGTTGAGATGACCCACATGTTGAATCACTCACCATTTCTCTCACATCTGTTTGGCTTTTTTGGATGAAGCCGTGAAAACTCACCATACATGCACCAAGCTGCAGACAGACAAAATTAGAAACTTGCATAATGGGGCACTCAGTATCTTAAAGGGATAGTTCAACATTTTGGCAAATTGGCCCATTGCCATAATCGCTATAGTCATAGCAGTAGGTTCGTTACCTTTAATTGTAGGTGTAAGCTATTTTCAGTACGGCGGAGCGGAGCAACAGGCTGCTCAGGGCTATTCTATGGAGGCTAAGGGAATTTCTTGGTTTCCCTCATCAAACTCATCAAATACACAACCCAGCAACTCAAAAGCGCTGTTGTGGACACGTTGTGAGCTGCAGAACCACCACGCTATGAGATAATGACGGAACGTTACGAGACGGAGCTGTTTCAGAGGTAAATTCATGCAAAACCGCTGATGCGCGTTGCGTTCAGGGACAGTTTTTCAGCAAGCAGTCTCCGCATTTACCCTGTATTTACCTCGAAAACGGCTCCGTTTCGTATCGTTCCGTCATTATCTCATAGCGTGGTGGTTCTGCAGCTCACAACGTGTCCACAACAGCGCTTTTGAGTTGCTGGGTTGTGTATTTGATGAGTTTGATGAGGGAAACCAAGAAATTCCCTTTGCCTCCATAGAATAGCTCTGAGCAGCCCGTTGCTCCGCTCCGCCGTACTGAAAATAGCTTACAATTACAAACAACTACAATTAAAGGTAACGAACCTACTGCTATGACTATAGCGATTATGGCAATGGGCCAATTTGCCAAAATGTTGAACTATCCCTTTAAGTGGTAGATATTTTCCACCAGGAGCTGATGTAGGCTGGAGTTAAATAGAGTGAATATTGCACTCAGAAGGTAACTCAACCTTATAAAACTTTTGTGGCAGGTGGCACTGACTGGGAAATTACAGTGGAGGTGCAACAGTTAAGGGGCAGGTAGTAATAAGCCTACCTGTGGAGGGAATGAGAGTCTGTTTGTGGGTTCCGGCTGGAGGAGTGAGGCAGGTGCAAACCTCACTCCATGCGGGCATGCAGGTAAACCAAGAAACACTGACCTGTTTCCCTGCTTGGGTTGTGAGTACCTGTAGTGGGTGTATGGGCACAGTTAGCCATACCAGAAAATCTGCGGCCCATTAGATTTTCTTGCCGTTGTTTGTATGTTTTGGGCCCGGCAAGTGAGCTGGCAATGGGTATTGCCCTTGGGGTGGACTAGTTTTCTTTTTTTTCTTTCTTTCTTTTTGTTTGTTTGTTTTATTCTCTGTGACCAACCTCCACTTGGTATCAGTCTCAGGTGAAATCTCAGTTAAGCCATTAAGGCAGGCATAAGGTGTGATGTGGTTAAACGTTGGCAGTGAAATGGATTTGTGTGCAAACTCTACGTGTGTTATTTCACAGAGTGTGTAAACCTTTTGAAGTGTGCAAAAGAGTGGTTTGTAGTACGCAATCCTTGCCTTAGTAGTGATATTGATGACGTAAACCGAGGAGATGAAAGTGGGCCTACAACCTGTCAAACAGAGCCTTTGTAATGAAACTGTTTAACTTTATTCCCTGAACTGTCATCATTTGTGCTAATTACCTGCAGTGGGAGTAACAATTGTATTTCATCTAACTAATTATTCCATAACCAGATTGCATAACATAATCAAGACATGCTGTTGCCCTATTGGTTAAGTCACAGACATGTTGATACTGCATGTATCATTAAAATGTTCATAGAGAATAGATTTTTAGCATAACGTGCTAAATATCGGGCGCATGACGTCTGTCTGACTACCCATTTCTCCGACCAGACATTTCTTTATTTTTGCATCAATTAGTTCGACCTCCCATTTCTCCGACTTAAAGGCTAGGTAGGCAGCTTTTTTGACAGTATCAGGCAAAGACTTACACAATAACCTTGGGGATAATGTAAATGAAGTGATGTGAAAAAAGATCAGACGTCTGCGCCTCCCCTGGCCTGCAAAGAATCTACCCGTGACGGTAGATTTTGACCAATCACAGAGCAGCAGCACTTATTCGTATTATTTGGACGTTTTAAAACGTAAGAAAGTGACATTGTTTCTCTACTCGCTGCTCATAGACGGACTGGCTGAGGGGATGAGAACCATGTGGACTCAACTCGAAGCTTTTTTCTAGTTTTCTGCCTACCTAGCCTTTAAGTAGCCCTAACCCTTAACCTTACCCTAAACCTAACCTTAACGCTGTAGAATGGGTAGTCGGAGAAATGAGCCGTTGGACTTTGGGGCTGTCAGACTGACGTATGCTCCCCCTAAATATATGGACAAGGCAAAGCTAGTTCATTTGTAAAGTTTGTTCTAAAGGGCTTGGCACAGCATCATACAAGTTTAGCTACAGCCAAACAGAATGAGACCAGGAACATTAGCTGGGGTCAAAGAGCATGCAGCATGTAACTGTGTCACAGCTCAGTCATGTTTTATGAACTCTTTATGACTTCAAGACTACCTGATCAGAAATTGACGTTGAAATTGAAGTTGTGTATTGTGAATTGTACAGCAGTCCAACCCCTTTAAAATCACTAAGTCTAAATTTAGCTTACAGTCAGTTATGGAAGTCTCAAGTGGACTATACCTATTTTACAACTTTCCAATCAGGATTCCACAAAATTGTCAATTTCAGATGCAATGAGCTTCAGTTCCAACATTTCAGCCCTCCATAGTTCAACAAATCAAGACTAGAAATTTGTTAGATGGAGAACAAGAATAGAGCATTCAAGTTAGATTTACAATGAAATACACAGTACCTTTGCATGTGCTAATAAAAAAGGTTCCCATAAATTAGTCAAATACATTAAAAGCATGCAAGACAGATGCGGTGAGATAACATTTATCTTACAAACTGGAAGGCAGAGCACCAGTGATTGATGGGTTAAAGACGAAGTCACCTTGTCTCCCTCAATAAAACTTGAAAAAGCCTGACAACTACATCTTTTACTCCTGCTCACACAAGGATGAGACACAGATAACCACAAGTGAATGTCCATCACACAAAGCAAGCAGCATTTATTTACTTGTTTCCCACACTCCCAGTCACTCGTCCTTTTGCAAATACATTTGCAATTTCACATAAAGCTGGATAAAGATTTTGCTCCTCTGCAAGCATATGACTGCTAGCTGGCCCCCACATAATGTGAATCAAGTCTCCATGGAGACACTCAATCATTTCATTAAATTGCCATTTGCATTTTTGTTCTTATTTGTTACCATTTCCTCCATTATCTAAAATTACCATCAGGGGATCCATCAGGGGGTGGGGTTATTGCATAATCGGAATGTGTTTTATTCATAGATGTGAAAATATACAAAGGATGGTAACTTTGAGGTTGTTGTAATGTATAATTTACGTTGGATTATGAATAATTTGTGCTCTTTGCAAGCGTTTGCCTCTGCCCTCCCGGCTTTTCTCGGTGGCAGGGAGGGAGGAAAAGCCGTGATTGACAGCTCACTTCATGCTCTGTAACTACAGCAGCTGACAAGGTCATGTCAAGTGAAATGATTGGTGAGGAGGAGTGTTTGGGGAAATATTCTGCCTCTCTTGCTCTTTGTCTCTCTGCCCTGATCACACTAAACATGTTTAAGAGCCCCACCAGCATGTCAGTGCCGCAGTAATTTATGAATGAGAGGTGAATCTAATGTAGACGACTAAAAGACAGCAGATAGAGCAGATGACCTGTCAATTTGTTTGAAGCCAAAGACAAGATGAAAGACAACTTGGTCTCAGACGACCTGCATTTTTCTTCCTATATGGTTAAGTAGTAGGCTTAAACAGATATGTGTGTGTGTGTGTGAGTCCTTGTGTGCACCTATTTGATATCAGAGAGGATTTGAAGGGTGACTTTGACCCAGCATACCAATGCTGTTGTTCCTCTCCTCTTCAAAGCCACAGAGCTGTTTATGATTATAGGGAACTGTGAAGGTCAAACAGAGCAGCTGTTGCATCAGGCTTTGTAATTGGTATGCAGAATTTGTGCTTAGGTTTGGCTCTGTAAAGGACTACTTTGATCTGCGATTGAATATAATAGAGGCAGTTATGGCTTATTGAATGAACTACATATTTGATTAGGCTGTTTTTTCTGCTCAGTTGCAGCTTTGCACTTGCATTATTACTGTGCCGATTATTGTGCCACAAAACCTTTCATACGGTATTGATATCCACAGTATCAACAGTATATAAAATAAAAACTGGGTGTTATTGTGTCTTTGAGACAACAAGGGGAAAAATATGTTTTTTACAAGAATATGAAATTTGAGGGGAATTCCATTGAAGTGTTTATTACATGTTTGCGTATTATATATATTTTTACAAGGCCATCCTGTAATGTATACAGCATCTATCTTGTCCAGACACCATTAGGCTCTGGTCAAACCAGAGAGGGGCAGTGAATGTCACCTGTGTGTCCACATTAAGTAGGTGGCTCTATGAGTTGGTGACATTGTGTCTACTTGCAGGGCTACCAAGTTAACTACTATAGCTGGAATGCCCACAGATTTGATACAAGGCAACTATGTTAGTCTGCAGTTTTCTGTCAAATTTAAAGAATATTTTTGTATTTGTATCATCACCTTCTGTTTTACAACCTTCTGATATGCAGTATGCTTTATTGTAATTTCTATCGTTATCTGAAAACCAATTTTATTTCAGATGTCATTACCATGATCATTTCTTCATCTTTACAAATTCACACTTCTCTATACACTCACAAATTCAATGAAAAACAGGCCCTGTGTTACACTCTCTGAATGTGTTGAAAATGATCTTTCATTGTTACAACCACAATGTTTATTTTGTCATCATAATTTTGATATTATTGGCAAGTGCTTTCGTGAATATTGAAAGCATCTATTCTATAACATTCAGTCAATGGAACATTAAGATTTCCACAGCTAAGAGAAAACCCTTCAAAAATCTTCTCCTACCTAAATGTATCAACAGAATTAGGGAGATTTCTTGTCTTCTATTTAAACAACTCCAGTTTAAAAAAAAAAATGCAGGTTGTTTGTCAGTGCCTTGCAAATCATTATAAAAATGACTGACATGCTTTTGATTTCCATCTCCTATCCTTAAATGTATAATGTTATCTTGGTTTTTGATATGAACCAGTAAAAATCAATATTGTGCTTACTTGTGTTCTTATTAGTGTAAACAGCTCAACATCCACTGATCCTGAAGCATTTCTCATATTTCAAACATGACTTTTTAACACATGAATGCCCTTTTGTAGTAGTGGAAATGCAGCTGTTCAGCCTCACTCCTCTGAGCTTTGGGGCTGTCACCTTGATTAAAATCAGGTCAGTAAAGGTGTACAAACCGTTAGTGTCAAATGTTGTTACACTTTGAAATGGAGCTGTGAGCTCAAAGAGTGGAGTTCTATTTTTGTCCCCAAACCATGATGAGGGGTACAACCTTAAAAATTCAGTGACCCATCCAGTCGTGACGACAGGCACAAGTCGCCCCCTCATCAAATGATTTATTAAAAATGAACTTTAAAGTATGGTGATGTTTCGGTCGCAGGCATCAACCATCAACCACGTGTAACTGGAGATGACAGGGAAGTAGTGGAACAGCAGCCAGAGGAAGACGAACAAATACCTCAGTGCAGAATTAACCCACTTCATGTGAGAATATGGTGACTGTTGCTTTGGAGTCAGATCATGGTTAGAAAAAGTACTTTAAAAGGCAATTCAATTCACTAAAATAGTAATTTACTTAAAATGCAAAAAAATAAATATGTAATCAGCTGAATAAGTTTTGGTTGACTGTGAATATCAGTCAAAAATGCAATACAAGTCAATTTACATTATACAATTTAATCTCTCAGTTTCAAACTGTAAATTTACCCAATATTATGATAGATGACCTGCAATCCTAACCTAACCTGCCATCAGCTGTGGCCCACTTTGTGTTAGATGCTATCACAGACCTGGGTCTGTCTGTAGAGCATTTACATGTTCTCTCTAGCAGTTTCTTCCAGGTATCTGGCCTCCTCTCACAGTCTAAAAACATGCAGGTCAGTTTGACTCTGAAATGCCCGTAGGTATGACTGTAAGTGTGAATGGTTGTATGTCATGTGTCTCTATGTGTCAGCCCTGTGACATACTGATGACTTGTCTACACTGTACCTGCCTTTCAACCCATGTCAGCTGGGATCAGCTCAGAACTAGAAAGTGCACTTGAAGACTGATACTGTAGTACAGTACTGTAAGTGAGGGATTAGTCCAGTTTTGTACAGTAGTCTTTTTCTTCTTTTTATTTACTTATTTTTGAATCTATGGATGCACTATGTTAGAAAAGCAACAAAGCAGAATAGCCACTCCCCTACAGTCTTGAGGCAGCCCTTTCATCTTTAATGAAATGTTTATCTAAAATTTAAGTAGCATTGACGATCAAATTGCATGTACATACAAAAAACAAAAGAAAGACACTGTTGTAAGAAGACTTTCATTCTCCAGCCGTGATAAGTGTCAGGCTAAAAGCCCACTGCAGTGTCTGTCACAGGAGGTCAGCAGTTAAATGAACTTTTGTTCCATTTTACTGAGAGGATCCTTCATCTGCATTGAGCTAGAAGTAATGAAAGTGTGGTGGAGCATTGAAGATTGATGCCAGGGAACTCCCAGACCTCTTCCCTCTGCTTTTTACCCTCTCCCCTTCATCTATAAACACTCAGCCACTTCTTTCCTGCCTCCCTGTTTTCAGCTGTCTTGCTTTGAGTGGCTGCCACAGTCTCTGTCTTTCCTTTCTTTTTTCTTTTTTACCTCATAGTGCCTACGTTCTCTCCTTTCCAGGACTCCTTCTCTAATTGTTTCCGTCTATGTGTCTCCCTTGCTCTATTCTCCGACCTTTCCATCCTGATGGCTTCTTGAAACGGCTCTCTAAGGGCAAGAAGTGTAACAGCTAACAGTGTAAAAGAGGTTAATGGGATTGTTGTGAGTTGTGCATTACAAAAGAAACAGCAAAAATACATATAATTAATTAAAAGTAAAACATGTTTATGACACAAGGATAATACAGTGGTGGTTATGGTTATGTCATGTTAGCTGAAAAACAAGAAAAGTTAAAAAAAAGAAAAGAAAAAAAAAAGTAAAATATTATATCTGTGTTTTAATTAGTCTTACAGACTTTGTCAGTCACAGGCTCTTTACACAGCCTATGGGACATGTCAATTATTTTCAAATGATTTACAAGTCAAAATGACGTCAGCTCAGACAGAGAAGGATGTAATGTCTGTGAACTGTGGGCCCAAGGATGCAGATGCCTGAAAGACATTTTTGTGTTCCAAGTGAGTGACATTCATTGAATGAATGAAAGGTATGCCATCTTGGAAGCAGATGTCTGGTCTTATTAATAATAACTCAGTGGTCATCGTTGTGACTTGTGCTTGAAATTTTGCTCATCCTTGCATAAAGCCCTCAGAATTCCTCTGTGCAGTTTATGTATTACTCCATGATCAGCCAATCATCATAACAAATGAATCTGACACAGACATAGAAACAACAAAAGAAGAAAAAAAGAGATGAGAAGATACAAAGGAAATGACACTCTTACATAAGGACTTTCTGCTTTTGCACAATAAAGCAAGGTACAAGTGAAGTGAAAACCTTCTCTGGATAAATATCTTCTTTCTTTAAAGGCGTCCCCGGTTCGCGTCCCGCATCGGGCAGACCTTTCCTGCATGTCATTCCCCTCTCTCTGCCTCCCCCTTTCCTGTCTATCTCTACTACTCTATCAAATAAAGGCATAAAACGCCAAAAAATATACTTAAAAAAAAATAATAATAAAGAGTTGTTATTGTATTGTCTGCTAATTACATCATAAGCTTTGAGCTTCACATCACCTTCTGCTCATGCTTCCTCTTTTTCTTTTCTTTGGATAAACTGCAGTCGGTTTTAACTTGTAATCATCTGAATAAATAGTTTTGTGACAAATTTTCAGTGAATAACAATCCTTGCAGTTTTCAGGCATTTAATGTTATCCTTGTGCGATATGCTCAGTTTTTGGGCAGCTTGGCACTGTGGGCGTCAACCTGACCCCTGATATTATTTCAGTTCAAAGCTGCTTGAATTGACCCTTTGCCAACTCCTCCCACAAATGGCTATTGTCCAATCCTACGTTAGCAACCGTAACTATAGGCCTGGCAAGCTTTCGGCAGTGAGTCATTACATTTGCTTTTGTGGACACATTTTGACACTAGGACGAAAAACATTTGTTTGTAGAGAAGGATGTTTTTGTTGCTGCTGCTGCTGCTGCTACTACGGCGGTGGCGGCGGCGGTGACAGGAGCAGATGTTGTTGTTGTTGTTGTTGCTGCTGCTGCTACTACAGCGGCGGCGGCAGCAGCAATATAGAGATCTTCAGATACGAGCTGACTTTTTTTTCGACTTGAGCAAGTGTAAATATAGGGATAACCATACGTTCACCTCCAACATGACAGCTGTACTTTTAGGGATTTTACCTGGGCTTTTAGGCGAGGGATCCTCCAGGCAGGGACTGCTTTCACTGGGAGAAAAAAACAGCAGCGGTTCACAATCGTCAGAAACTTGCAGTTTGAGAACGTTTCATGATCAGTGAGATGACCTAAGTCTTCGTGGGTTGATAGATGGTAAAATTACCAGCCCTTACTGCTGCTCTGTACATTGTCCAGTCGTGTCGTTGAACAGATGTTTTATCCTCCTGCGCGAGTCACGTCACTGAAAATTATGAATAATCTTTGTGACTTCTTCTCTCTATTATCTCAGAACAGTTTATCCAGAAATTTGCTGATATTTCCTTTGAAATCAATACCAAATATTGCCAGGAGCATGGCTGGGAGTGAAAGCTTGTCCGGCATAGCAACAATAACCAAGGGGGCGGGGCTTAAGCTCTACTAAATCAAATTTACTAAATCATCACTATAAGAAAGGATTTTATTTCAGAAACCATGCTTATCTTAGAGATAAATTGCATGATACAATACTTTTAGAGATGTTTATTATTGTGAACAAATATTGTTGGTTGTTTTCACCTTTATGTCATTGTAATCAAAGCCTTCAGGCTAGTAGAAGTATGAGGTCCATTGAGATGTTAATTTACAGTGAAAACAACTGCTTTCACTCAGTCATTTTGGTAAGGTGTGAATATCAGTCTGATCGGTGTTGACATATAAATTCCATGGTGACAGCTGTGTGTGATGCTGCATGATGGTTTGCACTGGCACTGCTAGAGAACTACGTGAATGGAAGATTTAGTAGGGAAAGGATGTTCTGGGACCATAATGATCTTCTGGCTAATGATGATGGCTGGCTAATCAGCAGGTTTAGATTCTCTACAGTATACTGTAGAGCTGTGGAGCTTGGATCCATGCTAAAATGCAAAAGAAAAAAAAACACATTTGAGACCAACTTCAGGAAACAGCACCAACAATTAACAGGTAGTGAGTGAGTGAGTGAGTGAGTGAGTGAGTGAGTGAGTGAGTGAGTGAGTGAGGCTTCTCTTTGATGAAATCGCCTTAAAACTGCACTGGGTTGTGTTGTAGACACACAGAAGGAACCTCCTCATGCATGTCTTTAGGTTGTTTAAATTGTATATTTTGCTTTTCTATGATTTAGAATCCCCTCTTTCAGAACATGACAGTTGCTGTAACATTTACCATGTTCTGGGAAGTTTGCTAATGGAGTCTGCAGAAATAAACATGTTTACAGCCAAACACATAGTTTGGTTTGTGGCTGGTTTCCCTGTCATTTACAGCTATACCTGGGATGAATGTTTATTGAAGGTGTGCCGCTTTGAGTTGCAGGTGGCTAAGTCAGGTATAGGACCAAGATGATGACAGCATCCCTTTCCCAAGCATTATTTGTGACATCAAAATAGTCACAGTTAATGGTGTGAAATCATGTGGGAATACTTTTACACATAGTATACAATTGTTTGTGCGTATATCTAATTTTCTTATAATTCCTTGTCTGTCAGTGAGTACTGTATGTTCTTCAAAGTTTTTCTTTTTTTCATGTTCTTCTCAGAAAGCAATCTTGTATTTTTCTCGAAGTAAAAAATCTTAAACTTTTCAGTTTGACTGGAACAGAACATAAGGGTTAGCAGTGTTTTGTTTTACACCTACAGGTTATTGATTGGGCAGCTCATTTTCACATTCATGGTGGACCTGGATGATAGAGCATGTAAAAGGTATTGTTGAACTTGATGACATACAGACATTAGCTGGGAGGGTTTTTACAGCCGACACGCAAAATCACACAGGTTTAATGATGCTGATTAGGGGCTGTGTTGAAGCCAGAGCTGGTTTAACAGGGCAAAAAACAACGACACACACACACACACACACTCATTCACCATCTCCCACTTCATGCCACACCCCAATTCATGAATTTATGTTGTGCACATAAACACACAAATGCATAACGCAGACACATAGATCCACTACTTGGCTTAACTTAAGTTCCTCCATCACATTAATGTGTGTAAATGCACCCTGTGCAGCACCCTGCGGTGCTTTTTGTCTTCATAATTATGTGCTGAGAGCCTGTGGTCAGTCACTTAGCCCAAGTAGCTTTTAACCACATTTATCACATTTTCCACTACATGCAGCACTAATGTAACATCCATTACATTGAATGAGCAGTCTTAAACTGACCCAAATGGCTGATACTAGGCTTTCAACATACACTGCCTGGTTACAGATGGGTCTCGGTATGGATCTTAACTGTCAACATGCATTTTGCTAATTAAAAATACTCAGGTCAAATAGTAAGTGTATAGGAATGTACTTACTGAGACCACTTAACATAGCGTAAATTATCTTTTCCAAATCTTACAATGATCACGTTAATGAGACAAAACCAGAGCCACCTTTATGAGCATGTTGTTGCAGGCCTACATTCAAAGAAAAAAATGAAGAAGAGACAGGAGCAACATATGCGACTGGTAGCGGCAACCATGGGAATTCAAGTGCCGCTACCAGATGCCATGTTGACTGTTAACTTGGCTGCAGCCTCCAGCCTCTGGCCCATGGCTCTAGATCATAGATTCATGATCCAGGGTCTCCAGCGTGTTTCTCACTTGCTAGTAGTGAGCTCCACGAACCTGCTTCTCCCACAGCAACATGTTACCTGGCTCTCAGCGTTTGCCGGTGTTGTGTCAGATCAGGTTACTTACCCCGTCTGTCTCTCCAACTATTTTCAGTGGAGCTCCTCCTCATTTGAAAGAAGGAAGCCTGTATGTGTAAAGATGTAGCAGTATGACAAATAGATTATCTCAAAGAAACCAGCTCATCGTGTCCCTGCTTCTGGGATAAGCAGCAATGTTTGAGGTTTAGATTTCGAGTCAATGTGGTACTTGGTGGTCCTTTTGCCCTTGGTATGTGCATGGTGGCGCTATGCCCCAACACATTTGCCAGGAGCAGTTTTAGTAAAGTCTGGATTAAATATAGACATTATGGTGGCTATGTGAATGTAAATTTGGTGCATGTGTATTCCAGGTGACAGTATGGCATATAGGAAGGTGTGTGACACGCAAGGTGGCCCACTGGTCAGTGAGGTTCTGCACTGCTCTGGAGGTCTGGATCTTGACTGGGACCTGGACAAGGAGGAGCTGCAGGAGCCAGGACCAAGCATGGACCGCATGCAGATGCAACATGTAGATTGCCAGAGATCAGGTAAGACGAATTCGTATCTCTTCCCCTTTTCCCGCAATTCCCACATCAGCCAATGTATCTGCTGAAAGAGTAAAATAAAGCAAGACGTCCAACGTGTCCATGGTTTACAGTCATTTTGAAGACAGCTGGGGAGCATTATTAGGCACTACACAGAGCGTAAAACCCCAGTAGCTGTTCTGAAATCACTGTGAACCTCGGCCTTGCATGGCTTACTGCTTTCGTGAAATTAATTCTGCATAGACTTGGCAATGTTTTATGAAGAGAATAGGTAGCAAAGGGGAAAAACACACACAGAAACAAAAAGCATGATTTATATTGATAACAAATACTCATTTTCTGCCCAAGCAATTAAGTTCTTCAGCATTAATTAGAATGATTGCAAGGTGACATGGGTGAAGCATTACAAAAACACAGTGGGAAGCAAGATTGGTGTGGTTATAAACATTTATTTCATCATCATTGAATAATATTAGCCCCCCATTTTCTTTCTTTCTTTCTTTCTTTCTTTCTTTCTTTCTTTCTTTCTTTCTTTCTTTCTTTCTTTCTTTCTTTCTTTCTTTCTTTCTTTCTTTCTTTTTAATATTTTTCATGGTATTTGACTCTGGATCACTGCATTCCAGGGGCAATGTACATCTGGGCTGAGGATTAGAAAGTTTTTGTATATTTCTGTTTTGCAAGCAACAGCAACATCTGTCTGGCACCATAGTAATGATGTAATTCTATCTAACAGGTGTGTCTATAGAGTATTTTACAACAGCTTCAGTTGCAGTTAAGCCAATCACAACCAACCACTCTATCCCTTTTTCTAATGTGTTTTTTGGGGAGCAATTTTGCAATAAAATTAATTAAAAGCCTCTATTAACATAATGACCTGCAGATTCAAAATTTTGCTTGCTCAGTTGCATTAGCAGCCAAACACAATTAATCCACAGCTGAAAATGACTATCTTTTGCAAAACTCTCTGTAGAAAGTAATTGTTATACACCATCCATTTTTACAACTCATGATACATGGAGATACACACTGCAGTGTCTCATATTTAAAGCAATCTGCTGTGATTATGAAGAGGTGATTAATTTGCTTTTCTAACACGACAATTACACTCATTAAATGTAAATTAATACAGTCTGACTGATGTCATAACAGTAAGATGAGTTTTCAATTATTTACAAAATATTTCACAACCATCAGTGTCATCATAATTATTATGTCCTGTATATTTCCATTTGCTTCAGTACATACGTTAAATCAAATGATTTAATGTCTATGACAAACATGTCATTGAATGAACAGATTTTTTTATAGCATCATGCTAGGCTTTTGATGATCCAAAAATATTTTTGACAGAGACATTATTCAGAAACTCTCAAATTATTTGGAAACAGCACTTCAATCTGAAATAACAGTGTATTTAATGTAAGAAGTTTGCCACTGCCAGCAGCTGCAAAAGGGAGAAACTTCAAAAGTACCCTACAGCTACACTTGAGTTCCTCAGTTTTGAGTTGTGCCTGGAGTTCTGGATCAGTAGTTGTGTTCTATCCTCACAAATGACTCCTGAAGCAAGCCGACTGATTGTTTGAAAACTAAACATTAAGTATTGACTTAATTTCCCTTTTACAGTTTTCCCATTACACTTCATAGTTTTGTGTCTGTTAGCTATAGCCAACTCCACCTGTCTCTATAGCAGACAAGATTATAGAGGCTGAGCTTACATTGATTTTTATAATTAGTTTTCCCTTGATCACTCATGATGATCACACTATTGATATTTGAAACTGTGAAAAACTGAAAAAACTTAGAGTTTTTAAGAGCCTGCATTAGAATATGTGAGACTTCTGCTGTTGTTGTGATCGACAAAATAGAGAAACCTTCTGTCATGCTACCAAAGCTTTGTGGCATTACTTACAGATAAAACACTTTACCAAACAAGTCTTTTGACAATGAATATAATGGTTCAGTGGTTGGGACATTTCAGTTAAACCCATTTGATGGACTAAAGAACCCACAGACAAATCTCACCATTAAACCTGTGTGAATTATTACATTGCATCATCATATTAAATAAAATCTTTTTTAAATTGTTTTCATTGTTATTACTTGCAGGGTGTTCAGACCCTGGCCCTGATCCTGACCCTGAGCTGATGGAGCCTATCCAGCCATCAGTTTCAGTTTCACCACATGGACGGTTTGAGCGACTCCAAGAAGATCCCAACTACATCTCTCACTTCACAAGGGCTCCTGCCCTTAAAGGTCAACGAAGACTCCACTGCTTCCTGCTTAGGTAATTTCAGGGCTGCTGACATAGCCTGCCTAGAGGGCAAGGAATTCTTTGTTTCAGGTACTGGAGGTCATAAAACATGTTTATAGCCAGAGTTAAGGGACACTTTTGTACCACTTTTCACAAACATTTCAAAGACAATATTACAAGTGGCAGTGGCTCAGGCGGTAGAGCGGGTTGTCCAATAATCATAGGGTTGGCGGTTCGAATCCCACTCTGTCCCAGTCACTGCCATAGTGTCCTTGGGCAAGACAATGAATGCATATGAATGATCATGGAGGTGGTTGGAGAGGCCATTTTGCGCACATTTGAAGCCATGATTCAGTCAGTCTTGGGTTTCCTTGTTCTTTTCTTCTCCATTGCTGTTCACTGGTTTGTGGTAGATTTCAAAGCCAACCAACACTGCTTCTTATAGGCCGGTCAGCAATCACAGACACTGATGAAAGCTGATTCATTTTCCCCTTGCTAATAGCAAATTGAGTTGAAAGTGCAAAAATTACCACCATGGCAATAAATATAAGCAAATAAATATAATTTCAATATGTGAATACTGTGCAAGTTTTCACACATTTTGTAGGATAATTTTAAAGTATAGCATACTATTCATTTAACAGATATTTTCTTTTATGTGAAATATATTTTTTTTATACAATTACATAGTCTTATAAGATTAGATTCTATGATTAAGTTTATCGATTTGAGGGTCCATCCTTTGCCCATTATCACCAAAAGTATATTTTTTATCTAGCGTGTCTCAATTCAGGGGCTGCATCCTTCGAAGGGTGCATTTGAAGGCTGATTACATCACAGCGCTGCGCAAAGGCTGTCCCAATTCGTCCAAATTCGAAGGCTCCTCCAAATGCAGCCTACAAATGTGTCCTCCTTTCCCCTGAATTCGGAGGATGCATCGCTACTATCCTTCGCAGCCTCCCATATCCCAAGATGATTTGCACACCGTTGTTGTTATTAGCAACCTAGCTGCTAGCTATCGAACGTAGCAGGAGGATTCTTAGAACCTTAAGGAATATGGGCCCAGGTATGTATGACTGCTAATGGAATGGCATTAATAATGATTTCACTGATGATGGAAAGATGAAAAAACTCACTGGACCTCTTAATTCAATTATCATTCAACAGGACCATGATCCAAAACATACAGCCAAAACCAAAGAGGTTTTCGGACAAAGAAGTTGAATATTCTTGACTGTCCAAATAAATCTCAATCTAACTGATCTGTTACAACCAAAAACGTAATAACGGCCAATAACGTAATAACTGCCAATAATGTAATAATTTTGGCCATTTCAAATGTAATAAAGCCAATAGTGTAATAATGTGCCAATAATGTAATAAAACTTTTGAGCCAATAACGTAATAACTTTTTGCCGATAATGTAATAAGGCATTACATTATTGGCTGGTTATTACGTTATTGGCCTGGTATTAAAAAAAACCTTTCAAAATGTAATAACTGGTGCCGATAATATAATGCCTTATTACATTATCGGCAAAAAGTTATTACGTTATTGGCTCAAAAGTTTTATTACATTATTGGCACATTATTACACTATTGGCTTTATTACATTTGAAATGGCCAAAATTATTACGTTATTGGCAGTTATTACGTTATTGGCCGTTATTACGTTTTTGGTTGTAACATGATCTGTATTGCACTTTCTGAAGATCAGATTTCAGAGATCCCATAATAACCAAGAGCTTAAGGTGGCTGCAGTGAAGGCCTGTGGGTGGGTGGGTGAGGTGTATAACCAGGGAAGATTCAAAGGCTTTATATTGCTTGGAGAGAGTAAAGGGATGGCATCGTAATCATCATAACAGATGGGTTGCCCTCACTTCCCTAGAGCAACTGCTCCTCTGCTTTCCGAGGCCACAGGTTGAACACACACGAGACCCCCTGCAGTCTGCCTATAAGAAACATATTGAAGCAGATGATGCTTTTCTTTTTTACGTGCTCCACCATGCCCAATACTTATTATATTACCCTACTTTACATACTCTTTGATTTTTCAAGTACATTTAACATCATCCAGTCCCATGAAACTGAAAGACAAGGGTCAGGGCCATATACTCGTTTCACATTGTGGATTACAAGACTAAAAGACCTCAGCATGTCATGAAAGTCACTGGGATGAATGAAAGACACTAGTATGCGTTCATTGGCTTATTGGCCAGGCCTAGAGGGGACATCTGCTTCAATACAGTAAAGCTTAGGAGACGCTGTTGGTACGTCTTGCACAGCTGGACTGGAACTTTGATGTTATGATATCATGTAACAAGCAGCCGTGTAAGATGCCAGTGGATTGTTTGTCAAAGACAGTTCGGTATGATAATCATTGAATGATTGTATGTTCATGTAAAAAAAAAAAATATATATATATATATATACAGTATATATATATATATATATATATATATATATATATCATTGTGTCATGATCTCATGTCTTTTCCACTCCAAAGAAAATAGCAGAACATAGATCAGCATGAAAACAGAGATAAGAGGGCCATATCTTCCTTGGTTTTATTCATGCAATACTGTCCTTATACCCTCCTAATCATAATGAGTATGTGGTACATTGATGTTGTTTGATAATCTGTATGATGGAATCTGCTCTTTTCAAGAAGGTCTTGAATCTGCCATCAAACAATGTACACATTATCAGAATGACTTTACATTAGAATAATTGCTTCATGCTTTCTTGATATTAATTACATTGGAAATGAATGTGAATGGAAATCCTGCCTCATGTCCTCACCGCTGGAACCACATATCATTTGAACTTGACACAGGTACTTGACCAAGCTTCTCATGTCAGTGTCAAGCCTGTATATTTCTGTCAATCCCTTCCTTGTCATCAAAGGACTGTACCACAGACTGTAACAGTCAGATCAGAGTACCTCTTTCACATTACCAGACACACAGCCAATTGACACAGCACTTGTGAGAAGTCAAGATGCGGACGATGCACATAGACGTTGAGCCACTAGCCCAACACCAACACTGACTCAGCCTCTATGAAACGGTAATACTAGCCTATCACATGTCAACTTGCACATCAAGCACTACTTCACTTTTGAGATGTTGAGAGGTACCTCAAGGACTCTCTTGGTCAGAACTCATTGTTTACCTTGGGAATAGCAGACAGAAAGGTTTTATCTCAAAGTCCACTAACGTTTTACAGAGCATCTTATTAGCTTTTTCCAGAAGGTAGATAAACTAAATCTGATGGGGATTAATTGATCGGAAAAAAGCAACATCATGGCTTGATTCATTTCTGACTTTTTGCTCTTTCTTTACAGGTACTTCCTGGCAGCAGTGGGGGTTTTTGTCCTGGGTCTCCTGATTGGCTGGTTCACTCACACACCAACCGTCAAACCGTCTGCCCCCCCAGTGGATAGCTCAGACCTACTGGAGGGGCTGCTGAGAAGAATTACAGCCGACAAGATAGACGCTCTGCAGAGGTAAGATCCCAACTCACACTCAAACTTTAAAAAGCAAAAAGTCAACTTTGGCTGTGGATATAAAGTGGAAACAAAGGCAGACACTTACTCGGATATTATTTTCAACCTGCCTTGCAGAGACAGAATGGTGCTTAGTAACTAGAAAGATTTGTCATTTGCTGTGCGAACTGATTGAATTGTTTCCATTTAGTCTTTTAAGTGGAAGCAGATCAAGCAACACAATGTGTGGTGCATTGGTTTACCATATTTTAAAAAGACAAGTGATTAAAACGGGTTGAATAGAGTAATTTGTTTTGTTCTGCAATTGTAGTTGTGTAGTTTTATTTTGTTCTTATCATGTCCAAAAAACATAATACATAGACAGTGAAATTGTATGCAGTCAAGACTGTAATCAATCGAAAGCAATTACAACACTGCATGTTTAAACACTTCAAATTAGAACATTTTACAATCACATTTTACATTTCTGTACACCCAAATGACCCGTTGTGCATCCATAAAAATGGCTGTTGCTTTCAAAGGGACAAGTTTGTATTTGGTTATAAAAAAAAGTCTCACATTAATGTGGATGAATCTACGTTACCCACACTTGTTAATGGGTCAATTTTCGATAAACATATCGTTTTGTTATTGTTATTTTGTTATAATTATTAGTGGTGGAAATGCTGGGCGAGCCGACAAGAGTTTACTATTTTCGGTTTCGTGGACACTGCCCGGCGGATCATGGAAATGACGCTGCTGAATCACAGTTTATGGTTGGAACTACGACGGTATCTGGTCGTCTTAACTACCAAGGAAAACCTCCACACTGTTTCAAATTCATCACTTAGATTTGTCCATGGTTTCACAATGACTGAAGGATTTATTCACAATTCTCATCATATAACACAAAACATTTTTTTACTCAGATTCATGCCATACTTCCCTGTTGAGTTGTCACTAATCAGTCACAATACTGTTCAGCTGACCTCAAAGAGAGTTTAACTCTCAATATACAATATACTGTAGTATCAATCCAATCCAATGGTTTATTTATTGAATATTACACCTAAAACACTCATATAGATATCTGCAGCCATGGGGGCCTGGGACACCTGGGGTCAGCAACTGTTAGGGTTAGGGTTTTTTTTGTTGTTGTTTGTTTTTTTATGGCTGCTGACATAGCAAAAATAGACATAAAAACACTCTAAATGAACTTGTGCCATGTGCTTTAGACCATGTGCTTTGGACCATGAAAATAGAGTCTAAAATGTCCAGCTTTGACAATGGAGCCTGATGTTCACATTCTGCTACTAACAGTCAGTGTTTGATTCGTGCGACCTTATGAATTTGACACCAGAGAGCATGCTCTGCAACCTGTCTGCTGCCTTTAATTTTTGGAACTGTCAACACAACCTTTCCTTAACCTGAACCCCACACGTCTTAAGTTCATCTTGACCTGACCAAACATTAATCACAGAGACAATCTCACTCTGATCTCTTACTTGTAATCACATTCTTTCCCAGACCTAAACAGACTTACTTCTATTTTCATCCCTGACCCTGATCTGTTGAACTTTAAAAACACTTTTTGTTCCCTTAACCAAGACAGAAAAACAGCGTGTGGACAGAGTAGAGGATTTTAAATAGAAGTTGTTAGAGAAAAAAAACAAAACAAAACCATGCTGTTGCTCGATAACTCTTTTTTGGTACCAATACAATCTCAAATGAACATCTATTTAAATAAGTTGCATTACTTATTGATATAAAAAATAAAGGCCTCTAGGATTTCAAATAAATACAAAGGGGAAAAAGTGCATCCCACAAGTTGAAAAAGTATTTTCCCTCCCCCTGGAACTTGTTTGGAACATTTATCACAAATAGCCAGCGACCTGTCTTCCTTGTTACCCTCCCACATTACCGTCGTCATGTTCTCTGTTTACAAACCTATGCGCATGTTATGTTGAATTCATCACGTGTTGACAGAAGTTCCCAGTTTACGAGCCGTTCTCCCCTAAGGTAACATACAGTATGAAAACACCACGGTTAATGTCACCATTATTAACTGTCTGACCTGTTTCCGAGTGATGATTTATTTTTATCCAAAGAAGAAAGGAAAGAGAAAAAATGTAGAATAGTAGAGAAAAAAACAGAAAACGAGATAAAAACTCTCAACCAGGTAGCAAATCCTTTTTTTTTAACTGATACAAACCTCGATCAACCTGAACGCTGCCTTCTCCAAGCCAAGGGATCATGGGATGCCTGGGTGTATGTGTCTCTGTGAGATAACTGGCTTTGCCACGGAACTGAGACAATCATGTCACCATGGTTTCTCTCTGAGTTTTCCATGCTTTTCCTTATTTATTTTCTCACATTTACATTTCAGTGTGCTAGAATCATCCCCACCCACTCATCCATACCGACCAAAGAACCACACACACTGCATCACTACCATCTGCGACAATGATGGAGTGTTGGTTTTCTGTTGGTGGATGACAGTGAGTGGGTTACTAATGAAATTAAATGGTTGTTTTCACCACCTGCTAGTCCTCACTTAATTATTGTTGTAAGTAATTTATCTCTGACCTCTGTTTAACCTGCACAATAGACCAGCATGAAATATGACAACATACAGCCCTATATTATCTTATACCTTAGAATTGCTGTGGTCAGTAGTTCACCCACGCTGAAGGCTACAGTAAGCTATATTTATTGATTTTATGCATTAGAGGCTATTTCAAATAGAAACATTTGAGTCAATCAGTATTATGAGGTCATGTTACAGTTTTTACCATCTGACCTCAACAGACCTTGTTCTCATTGTGCTGTGAAGGAGAAAAGAGACTGAAATAACCTCAGTCAAAAAAAAAACATATAATGGAGCAGTCATGTTTCTGACAAATGTGAAATCACATGCAACTAATTTGCAACAGCGAGTTACAAGCAGTGGCATCATTTATTGGTCTGAATAGTGTGGGGAGAACATACAAATTATGTTCACAATTTAATACTTGACTCTGGGCTCGGGCGACTTGCTCTCCAAAAAGAAAAAAAGAAAAAAAAATGCTTAGTGTATTGTTTCCTTTTAGATGAGTCCAGGGCAACATAAGCATTTTCATTTCCTGGGGAACAGGGCAAATCAGAAAGCCTCCTTCGAGATAGATAGATAGATAGATAGATAGATAGATAGATAGATAGATAGATAGATAGATAGATAGATAGATAGATAGATAGATAGATAGATAGATAGATAGATAGATAGATAGATAGATAGATAGATAGATAGATAGATAGATATAACTTTATTGTCTGTCGCGTGACAGAAGATACAGTTAAATTTCTAATACTGGTACTGTTGGCAATTAAAGTAAATAAAGTATTTCATAATTTACACTGGATTAAAACCATGTTCAATAAATAATAGATTGTGTTGCATCACAGACATTGAGAAACTTCGCAGAAATTGTATCTTCTTTCTAAAGGGCACACACTAAAATATATTAATAAGATTATTTTACCAGATTTAGGAATTGGATAATGATTCACCTCCTCTGGTGAACCCAAGCAGATGTAAACAAAATGGGGACACTGGTCTTTCAAAAGCAGGTGTTAAACACCTGCTTTTGAAATGACATAATCATAATTGTAATGGTTCCAGTGTAAACATCTAAATACCACATGTTTAGCACCGTTAAATGGCACTGATGGGTCTGCAAGTCGTTCAGAAGACTTGGTGACATGGTCAGTTTTTGTGGGCTGAACATCAGCATGGTTCAGGACTAGGATTCCACTCCTGTAGGGAGGGGTGAGTTTGGGTTAAATCAAACTAAAAAAATCTCAAGTTTAAGCTGCACAGGTGATTCAGCTGTTGGACAAATCTGTAAGATCTTGATTATTATGGCTTGTGGATGCATACTGTACATAGACAGTTGCGAACATTCAGTAGATGTAAAGTTGTTCTGTTCTTTTTTCCCCCTTCTATACTCATCTTGGAGTCTACGATAACGAGTACAGACTGTTGTTTATGTAGTCCATACATGCATGCTACAAATCAAACATGCACTGAGGAAGATGCTGCAGTGGAGCCTCTCTTCAAACTCAGCGTCTAGGTTTGTTTCCCAGCTCATGTGCAGTCAGTACTTGGTAGAGAGAATGCACAGTTGGTACTCTGGTATTCCAGTGGACGTAACACACCAGAGCCTCTCGTGACATGACCTGTCCCTCTGATAACAAAATGTACATTATGCAGACTCTCTCCCATTAATCTTATAAACATAGGAAGCCAAGTCGTGGAACTCCATCCCTGTACATCTCAAACAACCAACATGTGTTTCAGCTTTCAGAAATGCGTTGTAATGACTGCATGTGTAATACAAAGTAGCTAAATGAAGATCTTGAAGGGGAGAAAATGCTTGACATTTGTCATAAAAAAAAATCACAAACCCGAAGATACAGTTAAATCCAATTTAAAACACAACCTTCTTTTTGAGATCAAGCAAATCAGTTTAACAAATAATAAAACACTAATCTGCTTTGTCCCAAAATGTTGTGTACCAATTTAAGAGGGACATTTTGAAAACACAATAATGTGATGTGCAGGGACTTCTCCCATAATGTATGCACGTGCATAAATGTTTCCAACAGGTTCATTCTTGTCATTGTCCATTCGTATGTGCACAATTGTACCTCAGTTTTCAGCCTGACAATTATTTAATTTGCTCCAGAAATAGTTTAATGAAGCTGCCACAACTACGGTACCCTTTCAGTGGCTGAGAGAATTGAGGGCGATACAGTATGTGAGTGTTAATTAATTGTTGTTTGTTTTATGGGATTCTCTCACATTAAGTCATTGATGGATGACCAGCTCGATATTCAACATAACAGTCAACATGCGTATTTATCTTGTCTTGGACCAAAGACACACACCACTCTTTTTCCTCAATAAGGGAGTCAAAGCAATTTTTTTTTCTTACTATACTTGCCACTGTAGAAACTTTATACAAGCAATTCTTTTTAAATTTACACTTCAAAGAGGTGTGTAAGCATGCAAAGCTACTTTGAGAGAAACTGGATTAAGTTCAAATCCCTAGAAGATGGTTTCCCACTGCTAGTATCTTAGTCTTTCTGATACTTATCTCTCCTGCTAATTGTACTACTGTAATAAATTCACTGTCACAGCTGGAGAGAAGAGCTCTCTATTGTATACATTTTATGATTTTTTTTTTTTTTTTTTTGGTTTCTCTGTTCAGAGAGAATTTAGTTAGAGCATTTTTGTCTGAGATATGGCAATCCTGGAGATGTGGTTTTTAACCCCTGGCCTGTAATTAGTACTGATTCAAGCTGGATGATGTCTGGTTGTTTCTCCAGCCATATCGGCTTCATCTGGCAGATATGGATCTTGCTGTGCTAGCATCAGGATAACAAATGTCATGGAATATTATCATGCTGTGCATTCATCATCTGTTCCCTCAGCATTATTTATTTATATAAAGACATTAGCCGCATTTTTCAGATTTGTTAAGAAGCTCTTAAGCGCTAAGAGCTTCTTAGGAACACTCCTAAGAATGCTGTGAAAGAAGGATGTATTTCCCAGAATCGCTCTTAGCTTAAGAAGATCTTTTACTAAGAAGGAAATGTAAGATCGAGCTGACCCACTCTTGAAGCTATGGTCTATGATTATTATTAATGCTAAAGAGCAAAAGGAACAAAAAAAATCCATTCTCTCTAGCCTGCAGAGAAATTCACCAATAGGAGCCATGCGGGCCGGATGGCTCCTATTGGTCAATTTCTCTCTCGTACCTTCCATCCAATCCTCTCGACTCCCCGGCTCCCCGTCCTCCTGAGACGTCCTGCCTCGTCCCCACCCCCTTCTGCTTAGAAACTACAAGTAGTTTGTAACCGCCCTGAGCTGCTCGGCCACAGACACATGAACCCATGAATTCAGTGCCTCCTGCCCCCTACCCCCGGCCGCTCTGCCGCTGAAAGCCCCACTCGGATTCAGAGAAGCACAGTACAGAAGCACAGAATGTGTTGCCGCCGTTATTACAGCTACCAGTGCCGCGTTGAGTCTCTCTGATCCTCTCCTTGACACACAGCTGCATCCAGCCACTGCTGCAGACTGAGCGGGGTCGTCACACCGCTCCGCTGGGCTACAGACCCCAGGTCTTCCTGGTTCTCTCCCTGACACACAGAGCTCTGTGCTGGGCCGCCTGGGGCGAGCAGCCTCCCTCCAGCTTTAGAGCTTTCCCCGGCGCTGCTAATGGCTAACGGTTGCGGCAATGGGACTGCAGGTACGTGTGCCGCCGCCATTAGCAGCACAGAGGAAAGCTCCAGAGCTGGAGGGAGACTTGTGAAATTTCATTTCATTTTAAATCATTTCTATAACATTGAGAAAAAAATGAACAAAAAAATTGACAAAGCACTCAACTTGTGCTCTTAATTACCATCAACATTTACAGACCTTTTATTTGTCTTTTTTTTTTTACTCAATAAGAGCTTCTCTTTCACTCTGACCTGAGGTGGTCTCTTTCTTCTCCCTCTTCAGCAGGCAGAACTATGGTCAGTACTCATTGGCTGTTGTACCGGTTAAATGTACCAAAGGTATATGAGGCAAATAAACCTAGAAAATGACAATGACATTGAAAATTACTTTGCTTTTACTTCAAATCACATAAGGGTTCGGGTTAGGGTTAGTTAATGCTCTTTTTTTTGCTTACAGCTATATTAATAGGCTGTGTAAGATAATTTTTAAAGACTATAACCTTGGTTACATAAAGAATTATTTGTGTAAAGTAGACTTGTACAGTGTTTTTTGTCCCCTGTGCCTGTTTTCTTTTCTTTTTTTCTTATTCTTCTTCTTTGTGTGTGTGTGTGTGAGAGAGAGAAAGATGTGGGAGCCATTGTCAAAGTAACATTGTGGCAATAACACTGTGTTTGGTGTTCCCAACATCAAGACTGTGAATAGCAATATGATGCGGAATAGATGAATACAAATTCACGGCATAATAAGTAAGACAGCAGCTGAACTGAGACATTATGCAATTTGCAGCAGTTAAATTTAAATTATTCTAGCATTCAATGCCGCAGTGTTTGTTGCTGAAATATAGGCGAGGCATATTTTATTCTCATGAAGATGATTTCTTGCTGATATAAAGGGACTGGGGGTGGTTGTGGAGAAAGAGGTGGATACATGGCAAGAGAGAAACTGATGAAGATGTAAAGGTTCAGGCATCAGGAAATGAATATAAATACACAGAGAGAGTGCAGAGGATCTTACTGTAGGCCAACGTGCACATGCAGTGTTGATGTGCAGACAGTGTTTGCAACAGCAGGGATAGAAGTTGTTGATGAGAATCATAAATTGTGTGGTGCATTAAAATATTTGTGAAAGATTTTTCTTTCTTTCGAGTTTTACAAAACATTTCTACATGTTTTTTTTTTCTTTTGGCCAAATGAATTTTCAAATATATAAATTAGACTTTGAAAAAAGTTTTCCACTAGATTGGTTAGATATAAGTAAGTAAGTAAATTCTTTATTGTCCCAAAATGGACATAAATTCAAACTCTCATTACTCCGATTGTCGGACTAATGGGAGCTCGAACCAATGGGAGGTCGTACCAATGCCTTGGACCCGGTAATATAAGGCATGCAAAGGGCACCAAGTCAGCACGAGGCAAAAGAACAATGAGAGCTGTAATCTGACACCACGTGTTGCTGCAGTGATTGACAACAATCAATATGTGATCAATCACTGGCCAGACGCTGCAGGTGAAGAGGCGACATCTAACAGACATCACGAATCAGGGGCAACAAAGGGGGAAAATATATATATAACAAAAAGAAGCCCTCGCTTCACTTTAAGGTGGTTATATTGTTGAAATAAAAATTTTAAACTTTGTCCGCAATAAAAAACCTTTGAAAATTAAAAAAAAAAAAAGTCTGCTTAGGGCCCCAGTTTGGCCAGCGCCTGGTAATAGACCGCTTTTAGGGTTCTGAGGTGAGATGACAGCTGTAGGTACAAGGAAATTATGATGATGATAATAACGACAAAGTGGCTCTACAATTGCAAGATGTGTATCTGAACTGTGACCAGTGAACCAGTTGTCTCAAAATAAGCAAGATAGAAAAAAGTAAGGAAATTCACACAAGAAAATGCTGGACACACCAGGGACAAAGACGATGTGGCCCAGAGGGAAGGGGAGACAGAGATACACGAGTGGAGCAGGTAATGAGGCACAGATGCAACACATTAGGGTGGAACAAGTAATCTCAGAGGGGGAGACACAGCATTGCATGAGATGATGGATTTACAACAAGAAGACACAAGTACATAAAAATAAAACAGGAGATTATGGAATTAAGAAACTGAAAAACATAATGTTTAAGATACAAAGCATGACTTCACACCACTGGTTGGACTTAAACCTAGTCCCACGTACTAACGCTTGTGTCCGCTGTCACATCTTGGCTGCTGATTTACAATTTCAGCATTTGTGTTGGCTGTTTGCTCACATCTAGTATGCTAGTAGTAAGCAATGAAACATGCTTTCATGGGGGAGAAGAGGAAAAAAAACAAACCTCTCCGCCCCTATTCCAGTGGTGTGCAGATGAAACAGTGGGCTATAATAAATAATTCATCTGAGGGCAACAAGTCTTGGTCAAAATTCATAGAAAGACTAGCCATCTGCATAGCGTAAAATGTGTACCCCAGCATGAACAGACAAGAAAGAGCAAACAGCAGCAGGAATAAATAAGAGACTGAGGCAGGGTGTTGATGGTGTTTTTGCTGAGCATGCATATGTTCTCCTCAGTCAAGGCTGGGCTTCATCCTGCTAGAAATGTCTTTTGGTCTACATTTCGATTTTCTGAGCTCATCTGATTGACTTCAAACTCTCACTTCACTCAAGGAAGTACAGCGTTGACTGTGAATTTTTTTTGTTCAACAGTTTGCAATAATGCAATGGAACAGAATAGTAGACTAATGCTTAGAAACATCATTGCTACTCTGAAAATTGTATATTGTATTGATGCAGTCAAGGCTGTGATCACCAATTAAAGGTATAGTTCAACATTTTGGCAAATTGGCATTGCCATTGCCATAATCCCTATAGTTTTAGGAGTAGGTTTGTTACCTTTAATTGTCGGTGCAAGCTATTTTTAGAATGGCAGAGCCGAGCTGCGAGCTGCGAGCTGCTTAGAGCTACGCTACGGAGGCTAATGGGATTTCTTGGTTTCCCTCATCAAACTAATCAAATACACAATCCAACAACTCAAAAATGCTTTCTTGGACAAGTTGTGACCTGCACATTCACCACACTATGAAATAATAATGGAACATTACAAGATGGAGTTGTTTTTGTGGTAAATTCAATGCATGCAAAACTGCTGATGCATGTCCCTGTTGGGTGCAGTTGCCTCGAAAACAACTCTCAACACATACGTTTTTTGACATTTGACATTCAACATTCATCTCGTAACATTCTGTTATTATCTCATAGCGTGGTGAATGTGCAGGTCACAACTTGTCCACAAGAGTGTTTTGGAGTTGTTGGATTGTGTATTTAATGAGTTTGAAGAGGCCTGTACTTGCATACAGAGGTCTATGAACTGTCCATAAACTCTGTGTTTGTTTGTTTGTTTGTTTGTTTGTTTGTTTGTTTGTGTGTCTATATGTGACCCCATATGTATGTGTGTGTCTATCTGTGACTCATTATCCCTCACATAACAGCGCTGACATCATCGTATTCACAGCTTTTTTTTTTCTTTTTACAGTCCATGATTCACACCCAGAACACATTTACTAGCCACAGTGTGCTTCCTCTAATTTGAGGCGGAGTGGCCGCCCTGTTTACCGCAGAGATTTTGTGTGCGTGCATGTGACTGCCTGGCTCTGACTGATTGGCTAAACGTTGCCAGTGGCTACATTTGATTGATGAAACGCAGTCATGTAACAGAGCGGCTGTTGGAAGTATCTCCATCAAAACATAAACAAACAGGTCGCACATTGGATCAGTAAGAAGAAGTAGTAGCAACCAGAATGAGTAAAAGTAACGCTTCTTCTTCACAAATATACTCAAGTCAAAGTAAAATGCTGCATTGAAACTACTCTTAGTAATACAATTTATCCAAAAGGTTACTCAGGTAAATGTAACGGGGTAAATGTAGCGTATTGCTACCCACCTCTAGTAACAGCATCGTGTGTCACATCACTGCACTACAGGTGTGTGTGTGACCCGACAAGCGTGTGGACACGTCGGCTGCTCTCACGTCAAGAGTAGATGTCGCAGTTTACTTAATTGTTATTCCTGCGAGCCTTTAGTTTATAAGCTTCAGGTGTTTTACAGTTGTTCTGCCTGGAGGTGCTACACACCCACAGTGACAATTATGCTGAAAGGGGTTGTAATGGACAATTTCATACTTTTCACTATTATATATACAGTATATATGATATCTGTGTCATCAAGAGGCTCAGAGCTTGACACATCATTCATCTCAAAATGAATGTCCATTCAGCTGTATTTCAGTTAGTCTGTCTGGATTGACCTTTTCATCACAGCATGTGGGAATAACTAGCATCAGTTTCCTTCCTTAGTGCCCCAAGGCTAGTGTTTTTATCACCCTATGCAAATAAAAACATCATCTCTTGTCAGAATATGCGTTGCACTATTAAGAAATGTCATCTCCACAGGCAAATGTGTCATCACAGCCCAGAGCTGACATGTTCTCATCGTCCTCAGATGAGAGCATCACTGAAGTTAAGATTCTTACCACATCAGGAATCAATCCACTTTATCTGCATGGGACTCACCAAAAAACAACAACACATACAGTTCACACTTTAGATTTTAGCCACAGTTGATAGCCAGTTGATAGAGACTTAGAGAATAATTTAAAAAAAAATTAACTGCATCCAGGGAGCTCTTTGGTCCCATTTACTGTACCCCAGCTAATTTTTTGCTGATGTGGCTCCAGTTTGTAAATAGTTTTTGTGATTAAATATAATCAAACAACAACCATTTGTTTAGAAACCATGATGTAGGATGTATCAATGGTAACTATACAACATATGCTATACAGTGCTTACAGCCTATTCTTATTTGAGGAACAGATTGTATGAGTAGGTAGAAAAATTGAATGTTATTAAAGTTGGATGACTTTTATCTTTACAAAGAAAGAGATTAGTTAGACTTGTCTAAGATTTTCTAATTTATTTGAGTTTGTATGGTTGCTACCTTGGCCAGGTCTCTCTCGTAGAAGAGGTTGTATTATCTCAAAGAGGCTTCCTGGTAAAATTAAGAATATTAGGCTAATGTAAGCTTAGTAAAGGAGTGCAATGAAGATAACACCATGGGGTGGTATCATAAAAGAACAAAATGTACTGTATAAAAGCACAGAAAAACACTATCAAAATTACTAATGCTAGGCTGGGTATTGGCCACTAACCCTTGGTATGAAGATGTGTTTGAAGACGAACTCTCCTATTGGATTGAGGCATCAATCAACCTTATGGCGATCTGAATCAACATCTCCAAATTCTACTCTGTTAACCATCCATTAATCACATATCTACCTGTCATGTCAAGGATAAGTTATGTGTCAGTGCCCAGATCATGTAGTTTTTTTTTCTTTCTTTTTTTACTCTACTCAACTCTACTCACTTTCAAATCTTCACTACCATTGCTCTCACTTTTAAAACTTAAACTTTAAACTTGATCGGTAGGTTGTTGTGTTTTTCGTTTTTTTTTATGGTTTGTTTTGTTTTTTGCAGGGGCTTTGAGTCTGATCCGTGCCTCAAATTTGTTATAAAGCCAAATGGTATTATGACAGTGGGGATTTGCTCATTGTTCTCATTTTCTCTGTTTGCCACTTGTCTTGCACACAGACTCAGGGACACATAAACCAGTGCATTCACAACACACACAGCTTGTTGGACTTTAATTGCTTTTTACAAACCAGTACCTGGAGTTTCACAGTCTAACAAGTTGGAGTGCAGTTAATTGTATTTTTCTCTCTCTCAGTATTACAGCACACATACCTCAGTGTGTATTTGAGTCAGAGGGATAAGGACAGAGCTGTAGCTTTGTGAGTGTGTGATGGCAGGTGCCTTATTTACATAGCTCAGTCTTCGCCTGAATTCTGAAAAAAAAGGAAGTAAAGCAGATACTGTGCCAGCCAACTGCTCCACCGCCCACTCTTGGCCTCAGTCTGAGGAAATCCTCACTCGTATATCAGCATATCAGAGCACAGGATACTCTATTTTGCTTGATGATGTGTTTTTGTCATTGACAGTGGAATTTAATGAAACTTGATGCACAGAGGAGCAAGTGATAAGTGGTACCATCAGTCAGAAAGTGAATCGGGGTAGTGTTACTGCCCTTGCTAACAGGGTGTTTAATACCTCACAGCATCACATGGTTGTATCACTCATTTCCCAAATAAAGATGGTCTGTGTGAAGACCCTATAGGTCAATTAATCTGACTTCAATGATACATGTCTTAGCGTTTGCCATAGCTCCTCCAACCCATCCTATATCTTGAATGTAACTTTTGGCAGACTTTTCAGAGACTGTGCAATGAGCTGTTGTGACAATCCAATGTTGAATTTTGCTTACACTAGTAGATGCAGTATGTAAATGGTTTTTGTGACTGGTCAAATACATTGTCAGCTTTTCTTCTCTTGGAATTGTAATCCGGGTGGCACCGCATTTCCTCTGTTGCCAGTTAATTTGATATAAATCTAATTTACCTAAGATAGTAATGTTGAAGACATACAGTAGGAATGGCTGCTAAATTTGTTTTGTTTTATTTATTAATCATGTTAAAGTTCGGTTAAAGGCCAAGTTATTTATAGACTACGTGACGGTTTCAGTTTCTCAAACTGAGGACCATGACTCAGAGGAGATGCTTCAGGGATGGCTGATAGCCCTCCTGAAGGATTAATATGATGGAACATGTCATTTCACTGCTCATAAAAATGGCTTTCAAAGGACAGCTCTATGTTGTTTGAAGTCTTGCATGTATTGATCTTATACTCACTACCTTGTGTGTATTCAGTCTCTTTACAGGAACTTCTCATCAGTGAGTCATTTAGAAGAACAGGGGTCACAAACCATAATTCTTGTTACATGGTGGATTTGTTTTTAGATGTGGTGCTTGGTGATGGCTGAGAGGGACATTGGATTGGATTGTTGTTCCATCTCAACACAAACTCTTCAAATTTTCCCCCAGATGTTCCCTAAATGCCTCACATCCAGTCGATCTGTAGACACAAGCTAGGTGGCTCAGAGAAACCTCTGGTTCCTGCAACTCAGATAGGTGTGTGCTCTAATGTTTTTTGGTTTGAAAAGAGTGAGGAAACATTTATCAGCTCTACAGTGAGAAGCTTCGCTGGCTTTTGGTGGCTGCAGAATGTGTCCTCACTGCACATGTTATCCAATGGGGAAATTTGATCTCTTTCCTCATTGAATTGGAAATATCTCTCTGCAGTTATCTGTGTCTCACAGCTGTTGTATAGAGCAAGAGGTCTGTCAAAGAACAGGGAATGTCTATGCCAAGATCCTGACATAAAATACTTAAATATACAGTGTTCTTATTCAACAGCCATGCAGATAGTTGATTGTATCTGTCCATATCAGTATTGAGATATCTGTAGCGAGAGGTGACTGCCATCCCCACAAAGTGGACTGAATTTCAATAGTTCAATAGTGATGCAAGAACTGTCCTTTGTCTTTAAGAGCATCCAATTCCTGTGTTGGGATTAGGCTAGCGTTTTTCCAAAGAAAGTATCAAGAGACACCCGCCCTCCCTTCACCAGCACAGACCACACCAACCCTAAGAAAACCTAACTGTGTAAATATGCAAACAACCTGCAGCATTTTAATTGTAAAGTATTATGGCAAGACTTCAGTTGAAACCATTTAGTGATTGTTTTTGAGTGTTTGTTGTGTTTGAAAGAATTGCCCCAATAGGTTAGCGTTGTCGCTATCCCGACCGCCAGGCAATTTCATTTGTATAGCCCATTTTTACAAACAGTTTGTCTCAAAGGGCTTTACATGGCATCATAACAACATCCTCTGCCCTTAGACCCTCGACTGAGGAAAAACTCCATAGAAAACCCTTGCAACTATCCCTCCATGAGGGCTTTCACAAAAAAAGCCGTCATAGAGGTTAAATACCTGGGTCTCCACACCAGATAGTTGGACCAGTCTCAGCTTGGTCAGATGTGAACATGAACTGATGAAGCCTCTTGGATGAGGGGTGACACCTCTTCCTAGACAAATAACCAAGTCGAGTTGTGTTCGATTAAAATTTCCTTGAGATAACTATGACCTGGAGAAATGAGAATATTCACAGGTTCATCCTATTAATTGTTTTTCTACCACTTCAGTGAGTTTAGAAACATTATTTTAAAGTCGAAAAACTATATATTGATGCTTTAAAAGCACTGCATGAGGTATGCACATTTTGAATTTTTTTTCTGACCGATAACTGACACTCGGTAACCAATTATTAAGCATTAACCGATAAGATTACAACACTGACGGCGCACGTGTGTATCTAACAGCATTTAAAAAAATTTTTTTTTTGAATTGCCGTTAAATACACACGTGCGCTATGACAGCTGATCAGTGCCACATCCACTGTGCTCTGTCTCAGCTGATCACGCTCATACAGTATGGAGGTTAGATCGTCCAATGAAGAACTGTTTTTATACAAAGTGCAGCCAAACAGAGAGAGGAACAGCAGAGCTCCTCTGTGGAGCTGCAGGTGAACAGGCTGGAGAAGCAGCGATGTCCTCTTTTATTTATTTCTTTTTTTTCTCTTTTTTTTCAGCGCTGTTGTTACAGGTGATGCACATCTATGCCCATGTTGCTACATTTATTGTCTGACCTTCCTTCAAGGGGGCTGCTCTGTCAGTCCTCCTGTGTAACTTTTTGCTGCAAAATATGACTGATGGCACGTGGAAGTCTGCACGTGTCAACACGCCCCCATGAGTTGATGACATAAGGAGCTAATGAAAAAATAAATAACCAATAGTATTAATCGGTCAAAGTTCTTGTTATCAGTTAATGGTTAAACGGTTAATCATGTGCATCCCTACACCGCATCCTGCAGAATTTTCAAAGCCATGGAGACATACAGAACCTTCTTTAGTTGTCCCAAGGTATTAGTTTAAAACCTTTGAATAATAATGGCTAAAGACGTGAGAAACATAAACACTCAAATTCTTCCATAGAGGTGTAGAGTAACTGATGTTGGGTGAGCCTGTTTCATATGGATGAAGCCCACAGGTTAATTTACACCACTTGCAGATGACACACCCCTTTCTCTGTGAAGCATTGCATGACATACGGTCACCCACAGTTTTCTCTCTTCTGCCGTTGTTATCTTTCCTCCTATTTTTGAAGCCTGATTTCACTTTAGAAAATTATGCTCTAACAGCTCCTGGCCTGCAGTTCAATGCTCATCTCGTACTGTTTGCAACAGATTTCGGAGTAGGTCCAAATTATTTAATGTAAATTTAAGGGAAGGGTGGAAATGTGGGAAAAAGGGTGGTCAGTCCAACCCATCTTCTACCTGTTGAGGGTAGGTAAATGATTTAATATTACAGAAAATTACCTTAAGTTTTCAAAAATGTTAACACCCTTGTTTCTCCGACCTGTTACCAGTCACTTCATGGTCGGAAAATACGAGTTTCCTTGAACGCAGGCCACATTCACGGCGTTCCTTTGCACAAATCGTTCTCTCTCCTCATTGGATAAAAACTGTGATAAATGTTTTCTCCTCGGCTCAGAGCAGAGCAGAGTGACTGACAGACCCGTGTTTTGGTCCAAACACTCTATGTAAGTGATTGCTGTCGGAAGATATAACTATTTAAGACTTATATTAACACAAATATATCACTTACTTCTGCTTTAAGTTTTCAAAAATGTTAACACCCTTGTCAGTCACAGGCTTTTAAAATCATCCTGAAGCCTTCTGCTATTTTGTTTAATCGACTTCAAGTTTCTGTCTCATTTCTCAAGGCTTTAAGGATTTCTTCACCCACCCAAGACCATAGCCCAGTAAAAGCTGCCTAATTCCACTAGATACTGGGAAGTAGTCATCGCTGCAGTATGGAACATGCATCCCTAAACATGTTGATTTTTTCCCACTTTACATGAGGTGTTGAACTTTAACCAGGTTACATCACACCATACTAAAGTCTGATTTTCAGTGGAAGTTCCGGAGGTACAGGGAATTGTTACATTACCTAACAGTATTTGCAGTCTAACAATCATCTTGACTCCACTTTACAGTATATGCTGCCATATTAAGTCCACCCACACTGAAGCAATAAAATGTGTGTATGTGTGTTAAGATTTGTATTTTGTGTATTTGCCTCAAAGCAAAGATTTGCATTGCATTCTACAAAGGTTCTGGATCAAGCTCAAAACTAGGGTGTCATCTTTTTACATGGTACATGCCGTAGCCCACTAAGACTGGCAGAACAGCTAGCATAGCATTTTTCCATTCCTGGCTGAAGGTTTTGTTCAGATCACATGGATTTGAGAATCAAATCAATTGCTTTGGCCCATGACCTCTAATAAGAGTCCTGATCGGGGAGCATCCTTAGCAGTATGAGGCATTTTTCAGATCCAGATTTCTACAGGACAAAAGGTCACTACTTGTCAAGCTGAAATACAAGCAATGTGTATTAAGAACAAAAGCTGTAATCTTTTAGCTGGGAAATGAATGCATGTGGTATAATTTACAACATTAGTAGGATTATTGCAGCGTTAGTCTCTTTCAGTAAGGGTTATGGAGGAGGGGAGCTTACACATGACCTCTTCGCACAGCCCATATACGTGGCTGTGATTTGGGACATAACAAGTAAACTTCCCTCAATTTTACAAAGGTTAAAATGGACACCAACATTGTTTCACCAGCAACTACTCTGAATATTTTTGCAGAGGAAAGCATTTTGCTGATTTAAATAATGTAAATGAATGTGAAAGCAGGTTAAAGTTCAGGCAACTTTGTATTTCGCAAAATGAAAACATTGATATTCTGATTTTGAATTTTTCTTTTCCTTTTACACGCATACACTGTACACAATATGCATATTCAAATGATTTAAAGCAGCTGAATGGCACACTATCACCACCACCACCCTTGGAACAGCAGATTGTGGTTTAAATTCAAGTCTGGGTCAGTTAAGCTCCCCAAGCTGCTGATACACATGCCTATATGGAATACAGTGACATGATTACTTGGATGAATACATTGGGAAGATGGCCCCTTGGGATGAGCTGAAAGAGAGTGTCCCTTCAGTTGCGAAAGACAGGATGATGAGAAGGAGGAGGAACTGCCGGACTGAGCCCTGCCATGGGATGTGGGCAGATAGAGGAAGTGGCTGGCAAGTCAGAAGAGGCTTAGGGGTAGACAGGGGCAGCACAACAGACCCTAAGCACCAGATCCACAGAGGCAGGGGTCTGCCACAGCAGAAAGGACCCAAGTGCAGGATGCACAATGCAGCTGGGACAGAATACACTGAGGGGCACAACCAAGTGTCCGGTGATAGTGAGGGTTAAAAGAGGAATTGGAAATCACTATGTGTTGAGTATGAATTAGAAGTCACTGAGTCCTTTTGGGACAAATTGCCAAGTGCTTGAGAACAACAGAGCTTGGAAAGCATGAAGAAGGCAGAGCAAGATGAAATTAAGAAGTACCTGGGGCTGTGAGAACAACTGGGACAGGTGTGGAAGAGGAAGTCCAAAGTGGTCCCAAAGGAGCATTCACCCCAGACATCGACCCCCAGCAGATTTCAAGAACAACATCTGAGGTCTCTGTCCAGATGAGTTCATTCCTGGGATCAGCTAAGTTGCTGTGCAGTACCCTCAAACTCCAAGGCCTCTGTTCGAGGACCCAAGCATAAGAAAAAGAAACACCACCCTCAGAGTGATGAGTGAGATTTTTGTTGTTGTTGTTGTTGTTGTTTTTAATATGTACAGACTCACATATATATTGTTATATATATATTACACTTATCAGTTTGATAGCATTATAGCTTGCAGTACATATCACACAACAATGATAATTACTCTCTTATTATGAAAATATATGTTCTAACTGTACTTAAAATTAAAGATGGTAGATGCAAAATGTATGTTCTTTCCACGTTGTAAACTAATCTAAATTATGGTGCGTTTTATATTTTTTAATTGAGATTTGGTCTCATTTTTGATAGAATACTCATGCATTTGCATTGAAGTGTCTGTGAATGCGTGCGCTTTGACAGACAGAAGGGTTTTGTTTAAGGTCAAATGCCACGGCTGATCCAAACAATCTGCAGCGGGGCTGTGGTGCAACTGTGACATGTGTCATATCCTATTTATTATCATAATGTCAGCTTGAAGGAGCATCAATCCAGTCCAAAAGGTCAATAGTTCAAAATCCAGTTTCAGTATAAAGTTTAGAGAGAAAGTATAGTGTATATGCTGAGAGAAAAACTCACTGACCTGAGCAGAGGATAGACAAACATTACCAATATACCAATATACCAATATACCAATATACCAATATACCAATATACGTACTGTAAACCACCACAGAGCTCAATCTCCCTTGCTGACTTGTGCGGGCTATCGACCTGAGATTTGTGTTATCTCAACAGTTTTAAGGTCAGTAAAATTTCAGATTTTTTTTTATAAACTTTTGTCAGTTTTCATTCTGTGCCTCTCTTTATAAATCCTCCCCCGTTCACAGTGTTGATTTTTGATGAGTCTGAGAAAACTAGGATTATATTTCATAACAAAAAATACATAGGAACCGAAACAACTTTCTTAAAGTTAGGAAAACTGTTATCGGATAGGTTAAGGTAAATAAAATAAGGGTATAACTGTCATGGTAAAAAAAAAAAAAAAAAGAAGGGTAAAATTGGCTGTGTGCCTCAGACAATTATGATGAATTCTTTATGAAGCTCAAATTTTACAGTATGTCTAGAACTCCTTGACATTTCCTGTGTTAAATGAAAAATATATGAGAAGAACTCATTGCTCAGGTGGTGATGGAAGCATTGGGAAAAAAAAGAAAAGAAAAAGTTTGACAGTCAGGTCAATTTTGATCGTCCTTTACAGATAAGCAAAATGTGTGAGTCAGCAGGCACGTCAGTCCGCTGTCCCACGGATGATATGGGCCTGTATCAGCCACTGCTTCCTGCTGGTTTCCATACTTTTTACTGAACAAATGAACTGAGCAGGATTTTACAGTATCGACATACTGATGCACGAGACTACTGCAATCTTTTCTTTCTAAATTGTCACACACTGCATCAGTTCCTAGAAATAGGAACATATTCCATGAACATTAATTTTTTGCTTCTGATGCAATCTTAGTGCAATGCCACTCTAAATAAAGCTGAATGAAGCTGTATTTGAAAGACATCCCATTAGCAGAGAGGAGTGAAAAGAGGAAAATCCCATAAGCAGGGTCAGAACTGACTGGTCCAATTCTAAGAGGAAATGACTTATATTTCTGAATGTCAATCCAAATAATTTTATGCAGTACCTACTTCACACTAATCCAGCCTATTTTAGCATGGTGGCAAAAGTCCAGCAAGTGTGTGTGTGTGTGTGTGTGTGTCAGACAGGGAGGAAAATAAAAGAAAGGAAATTTAAACAGACGTTCTAGTGTCATGTTCAGCAATCCGAGCCAAGTGTGTGTTGATACTTATGCTGTTACACTGAGGAGTGTACAGTGAGCTCCCACAATGCAGAAATGCAGACATGCACTGAATATCCTCCACTGCTTCAGACAAGCTTTGTATGTGCATCTGGGGATAGATTAAGGAGTTTGGAGTGACTGTTTTTTTTTTCCTGTTATGTTCCTCTGACTGTGCATCGTTTCATTTAAGAGCGTCAAAGTGTCTCTCTGTTCATGCTGCTTTACTCAAGACATGCCATCCCACTTTTCTTCTTATGTAACACCCAACATCCATCATTTCTTACACCACTGTGCTAAGACATGACAAGACAGACAAATGTCAATGTTGTGTGAGTTGATGGGAGGGGTGTTGTGTTTGTTGCTGAGATATGACAAGACAGTCAGACATCAACTAAAAGGTTACACGGACAATCAGCCTCGAAAATGGCTGAGAGCTGCCACGACAACAAATCAGTAGTGTTGATGAGGGCTGGTGCTAGGGGCACTGGTACGGAGCGTGTGTGTGTGTGTGTGTGTGTGTGTGTGTGTGTGTGTGTGTGTGTGTGTGTGTGTGTGTGTGTGTGTGTGTGTGTGTCATTTGCCATCAGAACAGATGTCTCTGCTGCCTGTCATTCTGATGTAGAACTACATCAAACCATTTTCCTTGATAGCGGGTGACAATAGTTTGACACGTTCCACCTAACTGCTTAGCTGCTAGTGGGCAGGCCCTCATTCTGCTTCTGGTCGGACCATCTGATTTTGTTTTTGTTTTTTTAAATGTAGTATTTAAAAAAAAAAAAAAAAAGTAGGTCTCAAAGTTTCACAGTCATTAGTCTTTTTTTCCCTTTTAGAAAGCATTTGGAATTTCCCTGGCGTAATTTCTGCCCTCACACGCTCACAGAGCATAAATAAACAAAAAGTTGGTACAGTCGTTTTGCACAGCTCAGTGCAAATTACAGTGGAAACTCATTTATCTGGAGCCAGTGGGAATAGAGGCTGTTAAGATGGCTGGGACTCGTTCACTCATTCAAATGCTCACATGTGAGGCTCGAGTAAATTGAAAAGCAGTTGGTGAACACATGAATTTTCACAGTGAGAGCATATGGTTTAATCGGGCGAGACCGACTGGGAAGTCATTTTGGCTTTTACAATTGTATGACCATATAAACAAAATGTAACTATATTATCTTGTATTTCTTTTAATTCAGTTTTATATGATTTAACAGCAATGCACTAATGTCCTTATGCATTAAAACTCAAGTCATAAACAATACCCACAGGCTATATGTAATACACACATTCTTACTCTTGTGCAAGCAAATTGTCTTGTAATGGGGTCAACCATGTTGTGTGCTTGCATATCTATAAATGTCGTGTTTACCCTAAAACATAACAATATATTTGCATAGCAGTATGGTTTTTTTTGTGTCCTGTGACATTCAGATAAATTACTTTACGCTTTTTCTCTTCATTCATTATTAGGATTATACATATAAGGCATTAATCAAGGCTTTGCGTAACCAGTCTGCATCCACTTACTGCTCCACTCTCCCTCCTGAGTTCCTCGTGTCCTCATACTCTTTGGCTGGATAATTACCTGAGCTTGTAATAAGCTAGGGACTCAGACATTAATGTAGTTTAGTTCTCTGTGGTGTAACATGCTGAGGCAAGCCATCCACTTTCAATTACACTTGTGCACACGTGCGTGTATCATTGAACACACTTCACACACACTCACACATACACACACTACATCCCTGGAGTGTGAAGCCTACAGGTAATTACTGTGCCACAGCGCTGTCTTTCACACCAGTGTCCCTCTGATCAATACTGGCTAGCAGCTCTATACTGTGATTCCTGAGGGATTTCTGTTAAAGGTATAAATCTGGCTGCTTTCGTAGAAAGAGGCAGATGGGTACAAAATATCCTTCTCAAGAAGTTCTTCAGTCAAATATTGATTTATCTTTTTTGAAGGACTAGGGTAGCTCTTAAAGTAGCTAGTAATGGAACGACTTGAGCAAATTGTGGTCTGGTGATCTAACTGCACTGGATCAGAAAATCTCTCAAGTGTTGTGTGACTTTCCCCAGGCTTCTGTCCCAAGTTTTAAAATGTGTGATGGCCTGGGAAAACCCTTCACATGATGGGATTCTGACATTTTCATTTGTTGATATTTGCATGAACTAGAGGTTTCCAGCCATTCATAACTGTTTGAATAACCAAGATAGCCCTTTCAGATCAAAAGTTTGGGCATTTTAATTTATTATGACCAAAAAAACTGAACAGTGAGAAAAATGGCTTTAGTTAGAACATTGCTGTTTTAACTAAAGACGAATGTTTCACAAAACATTACCCAACTTCTGAACCATTTATGATAGCTGTGAACTGTATTGCGTGATTTTCTGCTTTCCAAGGGTCATTGAATGGCGCCTGTATGACAAGATGGGACCGTATACGGTGCGGGTAATCATGTGGTACGGGAACAGACTCTAAACTGAGCGTAGCATTGATGCTAAAACGAACATAGTATTGAAGCTAAACCGAATGTACAGTATCATCGGCACTTGCAAATGTTTTGCAAAACATCAACACTTCCGAGCCATTATGATAAAGACGAGCTGTAAAAAAGCATCTGACTCGCGGGACTCTCTGCTTTCCGATGGTCCTTGAATAGTACCTCTACAATAACAACAGACCGTCTCTTCTCTAGCGCTGTTGCTGCAGCTCACCGGTGTTGTGGCTCAGCTGAAAACAAAACGCTGCATCAGCTTTGCTGGCCTGCGTTGCCATAAATTATGCTCTTTATATCTATAAATCCGTCTTTTGTCTTAATGTTGACCTCCTACAACTGCTATCCAAAGTGTTAAAACCACAAAGTGAAAATAAATTGATTCTCTATGGTTAGTGCTAAATGGGCTGGCATTACTATTTCTGTATCTTCTGATCCCTAGGTATTTCCACGTAGAATATTTTCTACAGAGCTCTCAGAACGATGTGAGGAAAAAAAGGAAAAAGCAGCAACATCACCTAAGCAGTAGTTCTGCAGATGGAAACACCTTATTTATGAGTGAGGTCAGGGGACGATGGTTAAACAGGGTGAAGCTGACAGAATGGCGAACAAACTGAACATTGAAGGTAAGGGGCTGCAAAGGCAAGAAAGTGGATAAAGACTAGAAAAACGATTCTGGATTTCTGCTGATGCTGCAGATGGTCTTTTCAGAGTGAACAGCATGAATCCATGGACTCATCCTACCTTGTGTTAACAGTTCAGGCTGCTGCTAGTGATGTTATGGTGTGGAGTTAGGATTGTTTTCTTGGGTCCTTAATACCAGACAATCATCATTTCATTGCCACAGCTCTTCAGGGGGTATCATTGCTGAACACATGCTTCCCTTTATGAAAATCCACTATCTTCTATTGGCTACATGTCATCAGGGAAATGTCTGAAACTGGCTTTGTGAACATGAAACAGTGAGTTTAGGCTGGACACAGTGCAACAGAGAAGCGTGGCAGTATAAATGTGTGGTTGAGCAGGAGTATTGCAGCTTTGACAGAAGCAGAAGTAGTAACTTTTTCCATTACATTTTGTTAAGGTGGAGACAGTATAATAAATATATGAAGCTTCTGAAAATATAATTTTATCGAGTTTCATTTCTTGTTGGACTTACTCTGAAGAAAATGAGGCAATGTGATGGCCTCACAGATGATTCAAGATGAATACTGAAAGTTTGCATGCAACTTTCGTATCTTAAGCTGCATGGATGGTTTAACTGTCATTTTGTTCAGTGAAAAAATACATTGATAGGCCAGAAACTGCAACACAGAGTAGGGTAACCTCTGTTTAGAAGATGTTTTTCTTTTCTTTTCTTTTTTCAATTATGGCTAGTGGGACTTGTCAGTGGCCATCTGTATGAAAATCCTGAAGATACTTTCAATGAAACATCCAGATTGGTATTAATATAGCATATGATGTTATTTTAGAAGACTAGTGGCAGTGAGACAATCTCTGAAGATAAATGATGGCATCTGTCGGATGTTACAGCCAATTCAGGAACTCCAAAGAACAGAAGGAGGCCTGGAGGTGGAGGAAGGCAAATGGTATAGCAGGCGCTCTCCCTCTTACTGTCTTGCCATCCCTTCTTGACAGAGAAGTGAAGGACAGGGAAAGACGACATGTGCGGTGGGTAAACTGTCAAAACACTGGTCTTCCAGCCAGTCTGAGATAAACGTAAAAGGAAGAACAAGGAAGCCTGCTGCAGCTTTTAAAATCTTAACTGTGGAACTAACTGATTTTGTCACGCATGATGTTGAGGTATTAAAGAGGACCAATCACTGGATTGCTGAGCCGCTGCACGTACATGTGCTGCCATCTTGAATCTTGAATGTTGAGGTATGTCTTTCCCACTTGCACTGGTAGAAGGGGCGGAGGGGGGAACGTGAAGTACTTGCGCCCGCCATGCATGAAACTTGCAAAATGTGTATGGGCACCTGCGCTGCACCTAGACTGCGCCTGGTCTACGAAACTAGAGCCCAATATGATGCTGCATTGAAACATTTTGTAACTTGATTCAGCCACGGAAAATGTGCTTTCATTTTTAACCTTTCCAGCCATTTGTGGTTATAGGTTACGCTGCAGTCTAGCAATTCACTTCAACAGTTTCCGTACTGTCACCTTTCTTACAAGTATTATGATAGTATTAAAGTAAATGCATTACATTGCAACTTGAACTGAACATCATATATTACAAAGTGGAGACACGTGTTTTTTCATTATTTTTCCTTAATTCCCTAAGGCCCAGTGCTTTTCTGTGATTATGTCAGAAAGCTTTGAGCTTATCACAATAAATCTGAAGCAAATCTTCATCTGATAAGTGTGTTCCCAAAGGAACTAAACTAAAGCAGGGAAAGCTCCTGGGCTTTGACACAATGTGAAAACACCTTTAGATTATCTGACATCATGTCATCATGTGATGGAACAGAAACTGCTCACTCGACTTAATCAAGTCACTAGCTTGTTCTGGTTGTATGGTTGTATGTATGATGTTGGTACCGTGGCACCTGTCATGCTGAATCAGTCATCAGACTGCAGAGACAGATTGGCAGGGGAGAAGATAAAGATACTGATGAACTGTTGTGCTTGTTTAATGGACAGAAATCTCAGATGGTTAGAAATAGTGTGATGTGAGCAACCAGGTACATCTAGGTATCTCACTGTAACTGTGCGTGAGCCAGAGTTTATTTGTAGGGTTATACAAGCTCTCTCTCTCTCTCTCTCTCTCTCTCTGTGTGTGTGTGTGTGTGTGTGTGTGTGTGTGTGTGTGTGTGTGTGTGTGTGTGTGTGTGTGTGTGTGTGTGTGTGTGTGTGTGTGTGTGTGTGTGTGTGTGTGTGTGTGTGTGTGTCACACACTGACTGATAGCCATGCCCCTCCAGCCCAGTATGTGTTGCCCTGGGAGACCCAGCAATAAACACACAGTCATCCTTCAGCCATGAATCTCTGCCAGCCGCCTCATCTACCGCTCTCCACCCAGAGCCACACAAACACACCGCTAGGATGCTGTAAATTCCATCGGTAGCCACGCTACAGTAGCTCCACGGGCGTCCTCCCCGGCCACTGTTGTGCTCCACCCATCCATCTAAAGTGAGCCAACACCCCCTCACCACCACCATCCCCCCACCACCCCTCAAAGGTCCAGGGTTATGACTCTCGAATAAAACATTAGTGCTGTTTTCAAAGTATTATCCAAAAAAAGGGGAGACAAGCTTCGAGCTAGTTCTTACATAATGTTGCTAGCTGTGCTAATCTCAGTAGTGGCAGCAAACATTAATCTGGATGGCCATTAGGATGCTGGATATAAAAAAAAAAGAAGTTAAACAGATTAAACTCTTTGATGTCACTGTTTTACATGCACAAATATCAAACAAGTCTTATAAGGTGGAGTGTTGCTCAAGACAAGGTGACAGAACAGTAGAGCCCAAACTTAGTAATGGCAAATTTTCATTTTATGAAGCAAAAAACATTCAGTATGCAAATGAGCAGGTGGTTTATTTAAGGTGAACACAAAAGCAAAGGTTTATAACTGTAAAAGTTAATAGCAATCAAGAACAAAGTATAATATGCATGGTTTAGATCTTGCCTATTAAAAACTTAAATAATTGGGTAAAAATAACAAAAGACACCCATTTTTGCATGGTCTCTGTGAATCGCCTCATACGTAGAGTTTGAGACAGGTAATAGCAGAGGGATGCATCAGGAGGTCACTGAGATCCGCAGGGCTTTTGCAAGATGAAAAGTGGCATGAAAAAATTTTTGAAATGAATGTAAGTCCTTTAACTTAAAAGTCACCAGAACATGAAAATTAGAAAGGTCTTATTGAATCTATCATAATAGTTGCAGGAGGACAGACATGGAGATTTCAATATGCACTCTGTAAAAAAGATGTTACCATGTGTAGGCCTACCCATGTGGAGAATTGCAGGGTCCAAAGAATCAAAATCACTTCAATATTGCCATGTTCAATTGCATTCGTTTGCAAGTATTTGGTCATGAAACAACGTACCAAACAAACCATCCATGACAATGAGCTAATGAAAATTGTTCTGTACATGAAAAGACATTTCTATAAAGCATTAAAAGACAATAAACATGTCTAAGACAATTGATAGTAAGATGCCTCAAGGAGGTTAATGATCAGTGCTGTGGGTTTGTAGGTGTTGGTGTCATTATCATTTCCACATGGTCATTCACATGTTTCCCCACTGTGTTTGACTTTCTAACCTGCTAAAGGATATGTAGCAGGTTAGCAGCAGCTAAGCAGCAACATTTAGTTGCTGTTACTGTGGTGTGAATATGAGCTACACAGAAACAGCATAACAGCATCTTGGGTATTAAAGATTAAAGAGCTGCATTGCTATCAGTCTTTCCGATGCCTGCAGCTAGAATGACTTCAAAAAGCATTTGCATCGGTGTGTGTGCGTGCACGTGTGCACAGGTTTCATCATAACACGTAAAGTTTTTCATGACCTGGGGAGGATGCACTGACTTCAAACAGAGCCAGGTGAGCAGGAACTACAGTGACTACAGTGCGAGGCACAGTGGACGGCTAAATGCTGCAGTTGACATACATGCGTTTGCCAGTTAAATCCCCTGGGCTTAAAATCATACTGCGAATCATATAATTCAAATAATATCTAGCTGACACAAAGACACTCAGAACAACTTTCTATCCATCCATCCATCCATCCATTATCTTCCGCTTCTTCCGGGGCCGGGTCGCGGGGGCAGCAGTCGGAGCAGGGATCCCCAAACTTCCCTCTCCGCGGACACTTCCTCCAGCTCTTCCGGGGGCATCCTGAGGCGTTCCCAGGCCAGCCGAGCGACGTAGTCGCTCCAGCATGTCCTGGGTCTTCCCCGGGGCTTCCTCCCGGTGGGACATGCCCGGAACCGAGCCGAGCCACCTCAGCTGACTCCTCTCGATGTGGGGAGCAGCGGCTCTACTCCGAGCTCCTCCCGGGTGACCGAGCTCCTCACCCTATCTCTAAGGGAGCGCCCCGCCACCCTGCGAAGGAAACTCATTTTGGCCACTTGTATTCGCGATCCCGCTCTTTCGGTCACTACCCAGATTTCATGACCATAAGTGAGGGTGGGAACAATTAATCAGAACAACCGACCGGTAAATTGAGAGCTTCGCCTTTCGAAGCTCCCTCTTCACCACAACGGACCGATACAGTGACCGCATGACTGCAGCCGCTGCACCGATCCGCCTGTCGATCTGCTCCATCCTTCCCTCACTCGTGAACAGGAAGATACTTGAACTCCTCCACCTGAGGCAGGATCTCTCCCCCGACCTGAAATGCCACCTTTTTCCGGTCGAGAACCATGGCCTCGGATTTAGAGGTGCTGATTCTCATCCCAGCTGCTTCACACTCGGCTGCAAACCGCCCTAGTGCACGCTGCAGGTCCTGGCTCGAGGGAGCCAGCAAGACAACATCATCCGCAAAAAGCAGAGATGAAATCAAGTGGCTCCCGAAACCCCCTCCGGCCCTTGGCTTAGAAATTCTGTCCATAAAGATGATGAACAGAACCGGTGACAAAGGGCAGCCCTGCCGGAGTCCAACATGCACCGGGAACAGGTCTGACTTATTGCCGGCGATGCGAACCAAGCTCCTGCTCCGGTCATACAGGGACCGTACAGCCCTCAGCAGAGGGCCTCCGATCCCATACTCCCGGAGCACCCCCCACAGGATGCCACGTGGGACACGGTCGAATGCCTTCTCCAGATCCACAAAACACATGTGGACTGGTTGGGCAAACTCCCATGAACCCTCGAGCACCCTGCGGAGGGTATAGAGCTGGTCCAGTGTTCCACGGCCGGGGCGAAAACCGCATTGTTCCTCTTGGATCCGGGGTTCGACTATCGGCCGAATTCTCAACTTTCTAATTGATGTAAATTTGTGTGTATCATCTGACACGTGCAAGAGTGGTTAAACTACGGTAGAAGGAATTTGAGTTATTTCCAATTAATTTAACTGAAGTACGTAAGGAAATTGACCAAGTGATAGCTTGAACACAAAGCTGTCTTTCCACTTCTACTGTGCATAGATGTCAAGTGTGGTATTCATTAGTACATGTAAATTATTTTTTTTCCACAGTCTGAATTATACTGACATGCAGCAGTGTCATAGCACACAACTTATTTTGAGGATTGAGGAGAACATTTTATAACAAAGTTAGAAACGTGGCTAATCAACCAGCTATGTTCTGCCACTTCTGTTTAGATTCAACAATCTTAGAACTCCCTCCAAAATATGACACAACCACTATATGAATATTCATGTAAACAAAACTTCTGGTTAATCAGCTTTCGAAAAACACATTTCAAGTGTGAGTCACTGTCTTATTTCTTTTTTTTCTTTTTTTTTCTTTTTTTTACAGTTAATGATGTGAATTCTGCCTCAAAATATGGGAGTCCTTCAGCCAGATGAGGCTTTCAACAGCACTGTTTAGAGAAATTATCACATGGTGAGAAGGCCACAGCACAGATCCATTATTAAAATGAAAAACTTATCTCGTCAATAATCTCTTCTAAATGGAAGTTCTGCCTTTGCTTAAATAAAAACTGCACCCATAGTAAGTCAGTCTTGAAAATAACATTGCAGGAGAGCCCTACAGAGCTAATATTGGAAGCTAATAGAAAACATAGCCTACTTGCCAACTGTCTTGCTAGCATTTGTTTAAAGGATATTCTTTGTCCATTTTGCACCAGGGACAGTGAGAGTTAGACAGGAGGATAAAGCGATGACATGCAGTACACGCAGGGTCTGGATTCCAAAGACTAAACCAGATGATAATGGGGTACCCCATTGTGATATATATTTGGAAAATTGATGCATGATAGATCTATTCTTCAGTTTCCTAAGATTGAGGTGTGATGTGTTGCTCTTTGAGATCTTTTCCTAGCCTACTTTTGTCAGTGTGTGTATGTATCTTGGATCTATAATATATATATCTATAATCACTTTAAAGCAAAAACACTTGCCATTAGATTAGTTTATATCATTATTCTGAGCACTAGGATCTCTGGTAGATTGCCGTTAGAGTGCCAAGTTGCATTGATGTGTGTTGACTGTATGAGTGCATGATAAAGAGAACTAGATAAACCTTTGCACAAGGATCAAGGACAGAGCAGAGGGAGGATTACAACTTTCATGAAGCTATTAAAGCCTGTGATACTGAGGCGCACACCAGCAGATAGACGGAGGGATTGCAGAGACGAGGATAAGGCACATGAGGGATCAAGAAAGAATGTAAACTGGAAAAAGCTGATATTCTCTGCGATGATTCTGTTCCTCCTTATCTGGAACTCACACACAGATGTCCAGGATGTGCAGGTGTGAAAAACAGAGGTTGACAACACAGGGACATCTGTGGACATTAAGATGGAAATTCATGAGGAAAACAAACAAATAATCTGAGTGAAAATCCCTTAATATTGACTGATACAGAAATCCTCGGTCTTTATCAGCGTCTAGATTTGGATCATTTATTTTTGGATTACAGTTTTTCTCCATTGGTTTGTCTCATTTCTTTAAACAGAAATTACATTCTCAAAATTACATAGACAAATCTCCAAACCACTTGAGAATTGTTCACTACAGAATTGAATTTCTTATTGATTTCATCAAATTTGCAAATGTCTTAATCATTTGCAATGTGAATAGATCTTGTTGATCTAAACTGATTGATTGATTGATTGATTGATTGATTGATTGATTGATTGATTCTCAGTCTAATGGCTGTTCTCGTTTTCATTTTTCATTTCATTGTACAAGTCATCACGTGCACATGTTTACGATGGTAAATTAAGTGATTGTGAACGTGTGGAGTGGTTCACATGAGTCCGGCCCGGTCAGGTCTCCCTGTCTCCGGTCGTCATGTTTTATGATCCCACATTAGAAAGTGAAGGAGAAATGGAGCAGCTCATCTACGGCGTACACACACGAAAGCTCCGGTAGATGTGGGGTCACAGTGTGTGTGTCAGCGCTGCACACACAGACACAGCGGCACGGTGAAATGTAACAATAACTTGCAGATCACCTGAGTGACGTGAACTCCGCTCGTAGTTACTGTAAGTCAGAGCAATAAAGAAGCTGATGAATATTTAGCTTTTTACTCTGCTTTGTGAGTGAGCAGAGCAGGTTAGCACATCGCTGTCTGACAACCTGGAGTCTGGTGAGTACGGGAGGAGGGGCAACATGCTGCTGTGTTTTGAATTTGACTGCAGCAACAATTTTGGCCACATTCTTACACATTGTACCTTTAGGAATTTACTTCATTTTTTTTCAGTGTGTTCCACCCGTACACAAGCATGAAACCTGAAGATTGCAGTTCACATGCACAGCTGGTAGAAACTTACCCAATAGACACAAGGCTGCCAAGGAAGTAAAGTACTGAATTAGGGAGTTGGATACTTTTATAAATGAGACATTTTGGTTTTTGATTATTAATGACTTTGTAAAACCTCTCATTATTACTGAGTGCAGAATGATGGACTAAAATACAAAAAGTAAATTGGTCTGAATGGATGGATAATGAATGGGCAACTTAACTCTCTCCTGTGCTTCATTAATCGCCCATCGTCTGATTCTCCTCCTCTGGAAGAGTCATTTACCCCCTTCTAACACAACCTTGCTGCAGCATCTGTTATCATTTTTAAAATGGAAAAAGATCAAATACATCATTCATGGTTTAACAGACACATTTTACAGATGTTGGCAGCCTCTCATCTCTAACTTTCAAAGAATGCAATCTATTTCACTGAACTAAAATATTATGGCATGGTGGTTAACTTACTAAAGATCCAGGAAGTACACGTGACGATATATAACATGATGTCCTTTTGTTGTTGTTGTTAATTGTTCTTGTCTCTGTTTTTTCACTGCAGTTGTGCACTGCATGTTGAATAAAATTAGGTTATAAAAAAACTGTCTTAGATCTGTGCAGTGATGGACAGATAACCATGTCAACATGTTTGTAAAGGCAGCTATCCAACATGAACAAAATTATCTGTGAATCTGTTATTCATAAAATGTTATAAGTGGTTTTGGTTTGTCAGCCGAATTCTGTATGATTGATGGAACAAACCTCAAGCAGAAAGAGGTGGACCTGCATCAGCAAGGATTTAAAAGAAACAAACACAAGATCTATATCAATCAAAGTAGGGTTACGGTTAGACAAATGATCCTGCCTCATGAAAATTCTCAGATGGTAGTTAGCGGGTTATGCTGAGGGTGTATCTATATAAATATAATATATTTTGTATTTATCAGAGAGTTAGAGGGGGGATAAGTGAGTGAGTGCATCTATGTTTTATTTTTGTATTCATATATTTTTTGCACCTGCATTTGTCAGAGTTTGCATGTCTTCTAAGTGTCTAATCCAAGTCAATAACCAGCCAGCAACTGTGTGTGATAAGACATTATGCAAAGGTATGAATGAAAGATAATAATAATTAATAATAAATGTGTCGGGTGCGGGGAATGGAGTGCGAAAGTTTGAATAAAACCTGCAAAGACATGAACATAACACATGGTAAAAATGAGTGTGGTGTTAGAGGTGTGATCCTATTGAACATTCAGAGACATCCCACTGGGATTATCTGAAGGGTTAATAATCAATGCCAACACATTGGGCCGGGCCAATTAGCGCACAGCTAGGGATCCACCATGACCTGGTAAATGGAGCGAGAGTGAGAGGGGGAGGGGGTTTGAATTTGTTTACACACAACACTGTGTGACGGAAGAGGAAAAAGCCTGCGTTTAATTACTAATGTTCCTCTAAAATGTCTTCCAAAAATTGGGCAATCAAACATTTATGCAGTGAGCGGGGAAAAATTGTCACAGACCATTAGTGACACTCCTTCATCACAACTGATTACAGCACATACCACATACAAACTGCATGTCTACAGTCTAACTCTGTACAGTACGTCAGGTAGGTTGTCAATTATGGGAAATTATTGAATAGTTTCCCATATACTATGGGAGGATAAATACCTAATATAAAAGTTTACGTGAGCTGATGATATTTGAATATGATATTTGGAACAGATTCATGATCAACATTTGTTAATGACATTACTTGCCAAAGAATACAGCTTTATGTACCTTAATGCAGTCTTGGTACACTTAACATAAAAACACGCACACACAAACAGAAAATTGGGTGGGTTTACATGGACAGTTTCAAATGGTTTCAGAAAGGTTTGGGAGACCAAATCGATTGAAAATACAATCAGTTTGAAGGGGGTAGTTTAAACCTTTTCCAAAGCGATCTGTCTGTCATGTATACACTTGAAACGGGTTGATCCCTGGCTGCGTTTGTTCTGCGCCTGCTCAGCACTTGATGCACGCTTGAGCACGTACGAGCCGTGCCTGCCTGGCTGTCATTCAAGTGAAAATGTCTGTGTATGGGAAAATGTCGAGCAAGAAATTTCATAACAGGCTGGCAGGTCATGCGGAAGTTCTGTATCCACTCGGTGTCTGAAAATTCATGCAGAACAACATCTCTACTCTCTACTGCAGACTTTGACCCAATGCTCCCTGTGTTTAGGAGGGGAGGAGGATCACATGAAAAGGAGGAGGTGTTGTGCCGAAAAGAGACTGCCTGCACTGGCAGTCATTTTTGGCAGGTAGTCTCTTTTCAGCACAACACCAGCAACATATTGCATACGCACTCCTGACTCCAAACGCTCTCTCTTCTTTTCCTGCTAAAATTAGAAATATGTCACGCTGCTGTTAAATAGAGAAATATTATAACAGCAAAGACTGCACTCAACAAATTATGTATTTTGGCACAGCTGTAGCACTTCCGTAATCAATATTGTTGTAACCATAGTAATGCAACGGCTGCGGGCACATTTGAAGCATTTGTTTTGTCGGCGCATGTAAACACCCAACCGGTTTACTTTGTAACCTATGTGTACACTTAAGATGAAATCTTCAAACAGATTGATTTAAACCAAACCGTTTGAAACTGCCCGTGTACCCACCCATTGATTATACCTGTTCTGAAGCACATTGAGTCTGCCTTGTGCATGAAATGCTCTTTATAAATAAAGCTGAATTTAATTGAATTGAAATTGAATTGATAGCATATTTTCAGGTTATTATTGGCTAACCATTGACCTTTTCCTGATCTGAACGGTGCCCCAATGATAACTTTTATTTTAATTTGGAAATTTTGGAAATTCACTGTTAATTAATACATATGGTATTGATTGGCTTGTTTTTTTTCTTTCTACTTTTTTCCTGCTGTTCTTCATCCAACATTCCTTAACTCTCATGCCCTATCTATCAAGCAAGTTGCAGGAGGGAACTAAGCACCTGATACAGTAACACCACTTTAACTTGGAAGTTTGTGTCAGTTAACTGTGCTGTATTGTACTGTCTTTAATCCTCTCCATTTCACGCTAGAGGGAACAGTCAGCTGCAGAGCCTTTTCACAGTAAATTCAACAACCTGCAGAAAAACTGAGGAGAGTTTGAAAAGGATTATTTTATTTTGACATTCGAATGGCAAGACCACCTGCACCTCTTTTTTCCTGTCTGCCAGGATTCATCTATCAATCTGTCCACCCATCCAGATCACCAAAGTATATTTTTTCTCTATTGTTCTGTTTTTGTTTCATAATTCACACTCATTCAGTTTCACCTTCATCTTTGTAATTTTGTGTCAACCTATGTAAAATCTCAAACCAATTACAACATGAATGAATTTTCCAGTATTTTTTCATCTATATCTAAATTGTTTTACGGCCTTTGAATGAAAAGTATTTTATATTTCAAAAAGCAATGTTGATAGAACCAAGCCAAAGGACTTTGGAAAGATTGGTTGATTGGTTTGTTGGTTGGTTGATTGATTGATTGATTGATTGATAACAAAATACAGTAGTTCGAATGAGCAGTAAGTACATACAAGCGAGCAAGTAACGAGTGTTCCCAGGTGCAGTCATTTTGTTCAATGCCTGCATGGCACAGCAAATAAAATCAGCTGTTTCAAATGGCCCTTGGGACCCTCAATCAATGGGCAGACAGAAGCTCTTCAAACTCTGAGTGTTTAGCCTTTGTGTGAACAGCACTGTCAAATATATTGCCAAGTTGTTTTTGTGACTTGCCAATCACCTCCCCTGCAGCATTAACAGTTTTGGAGATCTTGCTTTTGGACCAGTGGTGTGGCAGCATTTATTGGAGAAATTGTGCTATTATAATTAATAATTATGCTATTGTTAAATCAATGACATATACAATCTACTCTTCATGTAAAAGTATGGAAATTGGGACCCAAAGGGAAGCTTAGCAGACAAGACGGTCACCAACAAGACAAGTAATAATAATGAAGCATACTTGTTTGTTAGGTAAGCTACGTCACTCTCAATCTAAGAAAAACATTGATGGCAGCTGTTTTCATAATTGAACCTTGATCAAGGTATCCTTCGGTATTTTACTGGGTAGTTGGTTCTTTAGCTTGTAGTTTATGATGGTTTTTCTGTCTGCACCTCACATAATGATCTCTGAATTAATTTTGTTTGTTTCTGAGTTTGTAGGCAGTAACAGTCTCGCAGCACCCAACAAACCATAACCAAGGTAATTGTCCTGCAAATGGGAAGGTGAACAGGTTATACAAAACAAGACAGGAATGCAAAGGCAGGTTAAAAATGTGACAAAGGAAATTGGGAAATTGCTCTCCTTTTCTTTTTTTTTCAGTAAATACACAGACTAATTAGATGGTGAGATGCAGCCAGCTGAGGCAGGCAGAAACTCACAGGACTAATTAGGCAGTGAGCAACAGGTGTGCAGAGCAAAAGACTGCACTAAGGAGGATACAGGAGTGTCCAGTTGAGGAATCACTATGGCTGACAAACACTACAAATCTGATTGTTGCATCTCAATTCAGGGGCAGTGTTCTATGAAAGTTCTCTATTTTTTTGGTCTGCATGTGTTGTTGCAGATGAAAAGGCATTGCTGAAAATTCCTTTGCTTACAGGAATCAGATGGTGCTGCTCATAATCCACAATGGTTCATTGTGTGATGGTCTTTTTTATTTTATTATTTTTTTCACAAGCAGTACTTGTCAGGCCATGAAGCTGTAGTATATCAGACATATAATATTGATGAATCTACATTACCCACACTTATTTATGTGTCCATTTTTGATAAGTATATTGTTTTATCGTAGTTATTTATTATTTAGTGGTGGACTCGCCCAACATTTCCTCTGAAAGACAGAGCGATTCACTGCAACTGCGCCGATACAGACTAGCAGAGCAATTTGACAGAAGGCCGAGACAGAGAGAAAAAGAAAACGAACAGAGTGAGAAGCTTCTCTGCACCGAGACAGCCAAGGCAGGCGGAGCAGCTCAGTGTCACTAACCTGGTGCTCCACGTCTGTCTCACACTCTGCGATGGGCTTACCAAGACTCGGTTCTCCTCCTCTGCCCCGACTTTTTCTCTCCTCTCACCCACATTTGAGCACCCATCCTGGGCTTTATGCCTGCTTTGGTACTCCACTGTCCTGCTAGAGGCTGTTCTTAAGGATTTTAAATACATTTCGAAAGTAATTTGCCTAAAACTGCTCAAAAAAAGTTAGTCTGGAGCTCTGACACGCGAGCCAGATAAGTGTCTTTATGAGGGGCTAGAACTCATGGAAAATGCAGTACTCCTTCCGGTAACGCATCAAGTTCCTCAGAGCGGCTTTAAGGCACAAATAAACAGATCCGTGAGCAAACAACTTGTCATTGTCAGCGAGTGTTTCTGCTCCATGAGCACAGAGCAGGGACCATCACTACATTAGTGTTGACTGTTGATTTAACAATGCTTAAAATAAAACTGGTCATAATGATGAACTGATGGGATTACATCTTCTTGACTGAGTGGCTGCTGCTTTGGCGTCATCATGATTTTGGTACATTTCATTGCCCCCTGCATGAAAGGCAAGGGGGTGGGATTAAGTTAATTAATCAAGCATGGTCCCACTCCCAACACAAATTTGACTCATACAAACCAAGATCATCATGGCTGTTAATGACCACATTGCTTATCTTTTCCACCAATTTCCTCTTTCTCATCTCCTTACTGCTTTTATTACCAGGACTCAGAGGGCAAAATATTTTTTATGTTCAGGGATGTCGAAGGTTAATTGCATAGTGTATATTGTGTGGGTGTCGGTATGTGCATTTCTATTCAGCAGCGCAGCTGGGCACAGCAACATTGGACTGTTTTACATTCAGTGAGAGGCAGTCCTTTAACTGCTGCTTTATTCATAGTCAGTCTGTCTCTGTTCTCTACCTTCATTTATCACTACTGTGTTAGCAGTCTGCGCTCAACAGCAAATTCACACACATTTAAACAAGAGACAAATAGTCTGGTGTATTCCTGTCTGTATTGTTTATTAAATGTTTACACCCAAAAAATTAAAAATGAATAATCAAACTAGGGTTGTTAGCACATCTACTCTCACTTGCTCAGAGATATTCTGGAAGAGGCCTTGTGCCCCACCAACCACCATTACTTGTTTTAGGTTTACTGGTCATGACATGTTTAATGTTGTGCACTGACTAGCACAGTTAGCATCATTTGTTTATGTTGTTTGCTGGATTTCAAATGGGAATGGCCGCCAAAAAGTTGGTGGATGAGTGAATTCATATTTAGGATTTATTTTGCTCACCCTCCAGCCTTGGAAGTTTTATCATTGATGGTGGGAATACAGTCATGTCTTTGACTGCTTTGTTTGCTCATTATTTGTCTCGCTTGATATAACTTGAAAATTCCCTCTGAGAACTTTGAGAGTTGCAAGGGGTGCCATCTCTGTCAACATGGGAATCAAACCCACAACCCTCAGAGAGAGAGAGAGGTGTGTGCACATGAGACATCCTATAGGCCTAAATGTATGGGATATCAGTCAGTTGATTAACTGCAGAGATATCAGAGGAGTACCTGATTAATGAATTGGCCTCAGCTGTGGCTCAGAGGTTGCCACCGCAATATGAGGGGGTTGCCACAACGATAAACTTACCCATGGCTATAACTGACAGAAACAGTGAGAAAGAAGGTCATTGTCTGCCTAAGCGTTAGTCTCACATTTGGACTTACTGGGCCCTAGTTCCCTAGACCGGTCGAAGTCAGGTCTTCGCGCAGCTGCGCCACGCCAACTAGGTGTGTCCAGGCGCGTTTTGCAAGAATCGTGACAACAAGGGTCCCTTGTCCCTCCTCCAAGCGCAAATGCCGAGGAGGGAGGAGTCGGGGGCTGAGGCAAAAAGGAGGAGGAGAGAAAGGCTTGGGATTAAACAGCCGATTCCGATTTTCACCAATTTTTGAGCCCCTCTCCTCACCTTTAACTGAGCCGCGGTGATGTCATTTCCTACTTTGACATGGACGGAGGAGAGGAGGAAATAACATTTCGAAAGTCCCAGGAGGAAACAGCTGTTTTGGTCCGGAGGTCCGAGCTCAGAGTGGCTGAATAATGAGTTTAATATCCATAAACAGGTTTGATCTGATACACTGAGAACCGCTGGCCAGTGTAAAAAAAACAACTAATAAACTAATAAAGAAACTCACATTTATTCAAACCCTGTGTATGAGAGGTGAATTGAGTTAACCTTATATTCCTGTGAATGTTAATGTAAACCCAGCGCGAGGCAGCAGTTAAAAGAAAAACATGACGTAGAGGGAGACCCCCCAGGAAAGAGACTTACAAAAACGTTACAGTGTGTCAGTTGTTTTGTTTTCCTGCCCGTTATTTTGTTGTTGGGCTTTTCCGCTGGTAAATAAACTTTTTTATAAACTACACAAGATCCGCGTAAAGGACGCTAAAGTTAGCCTAGCTCATCTAACCCCTCTCTGTCTGTCTGTCCTTTTCCTTTTTTCTGTGATGAGATATACTGACTGACACCGAGGCTGTTGAGAGATGTAATAAGTAAAATAAGTAAATAAATGAATAAATAAATAAAAAAAAACGCGGATCATCACATCTCAACACGGTAGTGACATGCAGTCCCTCAGTCCGCAATCCACAGCTCCAGTGCCAGTTCGTCCCTGCTGAGTTAATTCAGGTGGAGTTTACATTACGCTGCCAACAGCCTTTGATCTGACGTCAGATGACGGGACACTCTTTATAGATATAAATTCACGTGCCATGTTGGTTTGAGGCTTGATTCCATTAGTTGCATTAAATAGCGGTTATTGTGGTTATTTATTGCATCTAAATGCGTCTGGAACAGTGGAAACCTGTCTGTGAGGTTTTGCTGACGTGTGTGGACTGTTCGCCGGTCAACCAATCTCCCTCTCCGCCAGCTCAGTCGCCCCTGCGCTGAAAGCTGACCTGCTTTGATTTGCGCAGAGTCGGCGGGACATTTTCTCAAAATTCCGTCAAAGCTGGATCTGTGACACCGCCTCCTGCTGCGCCGCCACACCCATATTGGCGGAGTTCAGCAATTCCCATCAGACTTTGCGCCAGTCTGCACTGCTTCAAACTTGCAATAGACCGGATTGGTCGGCTCAGCTGCGCCACCAAACTAGGGCTGACTGTGACACAACAGTAGCTCTTATCAGAAGAAGAAGCAGACCATAAGCGTCCAGAGGACTTCCCGACAACAAGGGTCCCTTGTCTCAGAATTTTTACATCATGTGGCCACATTATCATGTAACCCTGTTAAAAAAATAGAAAGAGATAAATGATTTGAAATAAAAAGCACTCATTTTATTTATTTATTTATTTTTTGGTTATTCTCTCATTTCATGTAATTAAGTATATTTTTGTGGTAAAGAATGTAAAAAATAATATTTCAAAGTGAAAATATATATTTTTTTGTTGAGTTTACTTACCATGGGGGGAAATCCAATCAGTGATCGAGGTTACAGGTCGACCGGATTCGGGAAGAGGTCTCAGTCGGAAGAGAAGGAGGAACGAGAGAGCAACGTGGTGAGAGCAGAGGAAAGGAGAGGCTGCATGGCGGAGTGAAGCTACGGCCAGAAAAGATGGCGAAAAGGACACTGGTTAAAGAAGATGCACAACAGAGATATCGGACAGAGCATCTCGAAGTGATTGTGCAGTATACTTAACCTGTTGTCGAGAGTTGAGATGAGACGGACTCCGGAGGGAAAGTTCGTCGAGCAGCACAGCTAAAGTTAGCCTAGCTCATGCTAACTAGCCTGAAGCCCATCGCCACCGAGAAGCTATCCCAGCACTCCCATCTGTGAGGACAACTTTTGCCGCCGTGGTAACGGAGCTGCAGGAGATGCCGTGCGTGTGTGTGTCTAGCACAGACAACCCTTGGAGCTGGAGTGACTCGTCGTCGGAGGCCCACGTTCGAGCAGACCGCTGGTGAACCGGATGGACCAGGACGATTCCAGTGCAGTGAGTTCAATATCACCGGTGTTTTGTTTAATTTCTGCGCCAGGCGCGAAGCAGCCATGTTGGTTTGAGGCGCCCACGTACACAAGCCTCGTCTCAGGCCTGCAAAAAGTTACTGATTAAAGGGTACCCATTTTATTTTCATTCACTATAAAAGAGTGCCGGCTTTAGGTCAGAAGTGTAAGTGACTGTTTTGATATTTGTTGATTTTTGACACATTGAAAAGACTGTTTGAAGTTCACAGAAACATTTATTTTGGGAAATTATTGACTGAAACTGCATTTAAAACAAAGAATTAAATGTGACTAAGAAATTTTGGATTTTTCCTTATTTAAATGTGATATTTACTACCCTTTGCCATTCATTTGTTTACCTTGCCTATGGACTACTGTGTTTAGGATTAGGAGAAGCTCATAGAGTGTTTTTTTAGGAACATTTTGAAACCTTAAAGGGACAGTATGGGACTTTATTGGCTTTTTATTAACAAAAATCAAATATCGCTTTCATAAATACATATTTCACTAAAGTGGAATCACACCCGCATACAAACAAAAGCTTTCTCGTACCTTAGAATAAGTTGTTAGAAGTCATTACAAATATACAAGGGGGGAGGGGGGGGTGCACAGAACCTTCGCTGCCATGTTGAATCGCCATTTTTTACGTTCAGTGTCAGCGTGACCGTAGGTAACCACAAACTCACCTCACCAGAGCTGTCGGCTCGGGGAGAAAGTTTTCCAGACAGCGCCTGTTAAAACTGTCACCACTGTGTAGGCTAGTGTGAGGAAGGACGGAGGCACTGATGTTGCCTTCAGGTGCAGTCAGACACCTGAATGACGCCATGAGTGACGCCGTCGGCAAACCAACTGGATGTCATTTTGCTCGACGAGAGAAAGACGGTAAAACGTGGGTCAGATAAACAATACGACATCACCATGACAACATATTGTCATGCCGGTATTGTTTTGCCTCGTGCTGGCGGACCACTTATTTACATATTGGCTTGTTTATCCTGTTACATGCAGTGTCTGTTGTTTTTCTGACTTCTGCCCATCTAGAGGGCGCTACAATCATGAGAATTTTAATTCCGAATAAAAGTTAATTCCTCTTTAAAAAGTAGTAGTAAAAAAATAGACTGTATTTTTAAGTTTGAATTGAGTCTCAAGGTGAAAAAATATGCTGGAGATGTAGAGTCTTTTTTATGCCTCCTGTCATTCATTTAAACAGGAAATGTTCACAGTTTTTTTTTGTTGCAACAAACATTGTGGGACATGATAAAAACAAAGGTTAAATTTGATAATCATCAGCGAGAACCTTTGAAAATAAACCGAAAAAGTGAATTGGTCGGTGTAGGACTAATTCTTTGACTACCATTGCTTTTAACAAGTCCAGATACATTTCTTTTGATTCTAAAACATACATACAAAACTGTTAATATAAGCAAAATTGATTATATAGATATAAGATATCCGTAGAGCTATGCTGTTAACTATTAATACCGTATTTAATTGCAATCTATTGGTTAGACCAAAATTTAGAAACATTGCTCTAGAATTCAATAATACTGGTTTCAGTGATTGGACTCTCAGCTGCTCTACATTTATGTGTTCTCCCATCTGAGTTTTACTGTATAGCACTGCATCAAAGTGCCAGTGATGTGTTGAATTGTCCTTATTGGCAGCCTCCATCATCAGTCAGATTCCACCTTAACTCCAGCCCTGGCACCTGAATAAAGATTTCCTATCATGGAGCCTGAGCACTGGCGCCACACTCTGAAAATGTGACGAATGCAAATGGAACTAGAGAAATCAAATGTGACTAACGTGTATGGAAATAGAGAAAATCAATTGTCTCCTGAACAAATGGATGAGCTATTAAAATGATTGTGCACTACAGGAATATATTATCCCCAGCAGCTGTCTGCAGAGGCAACAGTGACTCATATTCCAAGTCTGCTTGGCCCGAGAAAGCACCTTGAGCTTCCACTAAGGCAATTATATGCACACTCCGCATGAGCAGAACATGTGATTTATCTGACTGCTCTACGGCTAATAGGCTACCTTTTACACATTATCATCATAACCAGCATAAAACATATAATAAAATCATGCCTACTCAATGTGAAAAGTATGTATTTTTAAAAACTGGACTTTAAGACCTGAAACACATACTTGAAAGTAAATTCTTCTGTTTACTTTTTAAAGGAAATGGTCCGGTGATGCTAAAAAACTTGGCTTTGAAGTGACCTCACAATTTTCAACAAAGGCTTATGATTCCCACAGAAATACAAGCCTTGGAGTTAGGGACCAGACTTTAAACTGATGTTTCAAATCATGATGAGGAGACATTTCTTTTCCTTAAACCATGTCAGTGATATTGAAAATAGAGAATGAATTAAAGCTCACATGCCAAAGAAACAAGATACAAAGGATTAAAGAGCATCTTATGAAACAATTGCAACTGACTGAAGTTTGGATAAACAGTTTTCCGTCACTATGTGGGGTAGAGAGGCTTCAGAGGGGGTGATTCAAACCTCATCAGATAACGACAGTCACTGGGCTTCAAATGCAGACTGTTCATTAACACTTCAAAAACTATCAGTGTGTAGCACTTAAGATACAAACAGATCGGTATAGGGAGGAAGAGAAATACCAAAAGTACCCTGTAGGTGGACTAGTATCAAAAGGGAGAGGTTCGACTCAGGAGCTGAGGAGAATTAATGAGACGCACACAACCACTGACTTGCAAAGTAAACAAGTGAAGTGTATTGCCAAAAAAAAAATGTACAGAAACTGTAAATAATTAGTACCAAAATAAATAAACAAATAGTTAACCAAAATAGAGGCCTTTGAAAGGAAAAATATTTACAAAGGTTCAATAGGATAAATCATAGTATACTATCAAAATGGATATTGTTCCCCAAGCAGCTTTAATTGTAGCTGAGGTTAATCAACTTTTTAACACACACTTCGTTCAAGTAAACACAAACTTTTCCCAATACCATAGGCATTTAAAGTCACTGGAAAGTGACACTGGATTCATCTTCTGAGTTAATCACATCCCAGACATATGTCCTATTAACCATCCTGCCAATTTTGGATGCTAGAAAAATTTGTTTAGTAGGTGAAATTAGGTTTTAAAATCATGACTAAATCAAGCAGTTCTCGCAGCTCTGGATGATTGCTGCAGGCACAGAAGCTACGCCCACTTGCTGAGCTTCGTTAAGTTTCAACTCAACTCAACGGGCCTAGTGTTAGCCACCGAGCTAACGCTAACAGGGCAAACGGAGATGCAGAGCTCTCCCCTGCCAGGACTCTGCTGCTGCTGACTGCGGCGGCCCTCAGTTTTGTTGCCGGTGTAGCCGTTGCTGCGGCGGTTAGCTGTGGGACAGACGCTACAGAGGTTCACCTGGATGTGGCTGTTTTGGCTTGTACAGTTTTGGCGCCGGCAGGTCCCACTGTGGGTGGGAGTCTCATTAGTTTCTTTGAATTAAAAGTGGAGCTTCATGTTTCACATGAGAGCAGCGCTACCACTGGGATCTGTATAGACTATGTTCAAATAACACCACATTTACATCATTAAATAAATGTTTTACAATGAACTGATAGTCTGCATTAGTACATTTTATTAAGATAGAGGAAGCTCCAACTGTAGAGGCAGCAAACGGTCGTGGCGTCGGCGTTCTTGAAGTATTTATAATGTTACCGTGCACATGGGAGGAGTTATGAAAGTAGGGACGGCAGTGCGTCACGGCGCCCCCCCTGTAAGCCCGCCCTTAAAAACAAAGACCACTGAAGCAGAGTGAAACTGTGAAACCCTAACCTCTAAAATTAAGCACTGTACAGAAATGAGTCTTTTTGCATGTTTTTCTAAATAAATTTCGAACACTTTTAATATGTTTTGAAACAAAACTCTAATTTCACTATCCAAGAACTTTAAATATGCAGTGATTATTAAATACCTTAGAACCACGTATTGCACCACTTAGAAAATGAATTGCTATTAGCCAATAAATAAAGGTAACCTGCTAAATAGGAGGGAAAGAATAGCAGCAGCACAGCATCACATCATCCGAGCAGGCAGGTAAACTGTTAGAAGATAAGTCAGCGATCCGGTCGTTTTGGCTAATGCTGCGTTCCAGGCAGGCTTTTGAAACCGTAAATTACGGCTTCAAGTCACGACTTACGACTTTGTAGCGTTCTAGGTAACCCGTAACTCGTGTTTTTCCGACCTGTTGCCTGTGAAAGTGCACTGTAACGGCCACTCGTGACTTCCGACCCGTGAACTCGTACCAGATGGAACTGGTACAACTTCACAGGTCGGAAAAACACGAGTTACGGGTTGCCTTGAACGCACCATGAGTTAAATCCTAAATTCAATCCTATTGGCAGGATAATGTAAAGAAGTAGAGCCATCTAGACATGATACATCTCCATGTGGTGGTAGTGGGAGAGTAACCTTCTGAAATGACAGGTTTAGTGGAGTGTGAAACGTGGATCCATTAAATTTTAGTAATCAAAATTGGCACAAAATGCCACTGTGGCCTACTGTGCTGAGTGACCACTGTCCTTCAGAAGAAAAGACACATCATACATTGTCCTTGTTGCCCTGATAAATTCAGATGCTAGTATATGACATTGATGGGGAATCTCTGCACAGGATTGTAATAAAATGAGAAGGAAAGCAAGAAAGAATGAGCTTACAAACACTTTGTTGTAAGGACCATGCTTTAATATGCCGTTGTGTGTCATTCTTCATTTTGCCGTAATAAAATACTACTCTTACACTACTATGACAACAAAATGGTAACAAATTTGGTTTTTGAATATGTTCTTCATGGGTGAGGTGTTCATATACAGTAAGCCCTTTTGGGTTTCTTACCTCCCCTTCGCACATCCCAACTATAATGATTGTTCATACTATTTAAATGATATATTCGGGCAAAATAAATAAAAAACATAAAAAAGATATAGACTGATTGCACAGTTGGAAAGAGTACTAGAAAATTGTATTCAAAAACTGGTATAGGGGAAGGGGGGGTACAATATGATGAAACTAATAAATAAGATAACCCTTTTAGCTTGTATGCATTAGATATTCATAATGCTGTTCCCAGCTGAAAACTGCAGTGAAAGCAACAAAAAAAGATTCCACCCAGACACTTTACAGCCTGTGCATACAACTGATAGTTACAAACGTATCAGGGAGACTCTATGACTTTTGGTGGATGCAGTGTGTGCTGTTTTTAAAGGAGTCATCACCCGGAAATCGCAATTTCTCTTGTTAAAACATGCATATTGGTGTTTGACCTCAGCTGAAACTTGCCTGAAAAGCTGGACTTTGAAAGCGGCGCCGTTTTTTCGCTTCGGCTCTTTTTCCGAACAGGAATAGCACACAATGGTGTGCCTTCCTAAAGCACGAGAATTTGATTCTGCTCCGACGGTGACCTCACCGGCGGAGGCTACTTGCCTCTTTCACCACCCAACCCGGCCCGTCCGCTACCTGACATCGCCGAAGCGGTACCAGGGGGCTGTTTATGTTTTGGAGTCTGCATGCAGGCAAGCCCCCCCCGGCTCTGTCCTTCCTGCGGCGAATCAACGCGTGCCTCATACAGTGCACATCCGGACCAGTCAAAACCTCGCGCGTAATCTCGCGTGATAAAGTCGCGGTAGGAAAAAGGGTCAGAACAAGCTCAATGTTTGATTAAATTTTTTATTTTTTTTTCTAATAAGTTTTACAAATTGATCCAAAGCGATCCAAGGGGGGCTGGATACGTAAAAAACCAGGTGATGACTCCTTTAAGCTTTATTCCCTTTCACTACATTATATAAATTGGCATCAAATGTACAATAGACACAAGACATAGCAGGTGTCCATAGACTTAGCATCATAGCAGTGTTAACCCTCTAGGCGCCAAAGTCGCATTATTGCGACAGGCCGCATTCTTGGATAAAACAACCCCTCTCCTCTCCTCTCCTCTGCTCCTCCCTCCGTATCGCAGTTGTACCGTGGACGGCTCAAAAGTCCCATCTCAAGATAACTATGTTTATTTTGAGGATGTCAATATATTTTTTTCCTGTGTAAATATGTTCAAGATTCAGTTTTACTGAAAGTCACGTAATCCAATGGGGCTGCCACTTGATGACGTCACAGTATGCAAATTAGATGAGTAAATTTACTCCCATCACAAACTTTAGGTCATTATGATTATCTTTCTCATTTACATCATAGATTTATTTCTCACCACACACTTGTCAAATCTTGAAATCTAAACTTTATATTTTCCTAAATAAACTCTGGCGCCTAGAGGGTTAAAATGATATTGTGGCGTAAGTTTAACCCATGGTCCAACGCACCATAACACCGAGTTAGACCCCCCCTCAAGAGATTAAGTCTGCTAACTGCTAGCTTCTCTAGTTGTAGCAACTTTAGCAATGACCGCACTGTAACAAACAGCGCAGTATACGGATCCACTAGCCACCGACCAAACAGCCTCTTATAGCCACAAGTAATGCTCAGAACAGCACCAAACGTCATCAACAGTACAAACAGGGTCCCAGCACATAATACGAGGCATTAAACATCTGTTAGCTTAGCCTGGTTTCTATTGAAATGAGACCCACTCTGCTCCAGTTATACGCTATGCAGCAACTTTCTGTGTCCAGCATAGAGTCCAGGCACTGACAACCCAGTCCGTGGCCGACTGGCAGCACACACATCTGGTTTCAGCGGCCACCGCAGGCACTGACCAATTGATTCCCCCAGGTCCAGCATTTGGACTCCACCGGCTCTCTCCCTCTGTCTCTTTTACCTCCATTTCCAGGACATAGCCTCCACCGCAGCTGCCACTCTTTCACTTTTCTCCTCCATTTCCTTCAGCTTGTCTTCAGTAAACTCGGTCTCAAACTGATAGTGGCGCCCATTGAAATGAAACCCTGAACCCTGTTTGTACTGTTGAAGACGTCTGGTGCTGTTCTGAGCATTATTTGTCGCTATAAGTGGCTGTTTGATCCGTATACTCCGCTGTTTGTTATGGTGCAGTCATTGCTAAAGTTGCTACAACTAGAGAAGCTAGCGGTTAGCAGACTTCATCTCTTGAGGGGGGGGGGGGGGGGGGGTCACTTTAAGCTTTATAAAGTAAATCACAAATTTTAATTTCAAGGGTAAGGGTTAAGCCAGGGACACACCGCCACGACGCGTCCCGACGCCGACGGCCGCTTTCCCGACTGCTCCGTCGCCTCTCGTTGGAGAGAGTCGGGACAGAGAAGGCAGTGAACACACTGCCGCGACGAACTCTCGCCGACGCAGCAGTGTGTTGTGTTCTGCGCTTGCGCGACATGCAATAATTCTCCGTAACAGCGGGTGGCGCTAGTCTCGTGCTCGTTATCCGAAACATGAAAACAGGAAATGACCTAACGGAGAAACCATAGAAGAAACCAGGAGATAAAAACAAAGCGCACAAAACGGCTTGGTTATTTTTGAGAAGACGCTTTGAATCTTGGCAGCAAAATGTACGCTTCGCCTGAGCTGCAATAACACTGGAGCGTTATGTCATACAACGGTGGTCGGTCTTCCACCAGCGAAATCAGCTGCTCCTCCAGTGCTTCAGTCCACACAGCCATGGTTTCCAATAAATTTCGAAAAATGCAGCAAAATGTTGATCCTCTTCTTCTCCATGTGTTTTATGCGTTGTTTGTTTACTATCGTCACTTCCGCCCCTCTCCCACCCCTCCCACACACCGCGCTGATTTGCTACGGCACCGCCCGTCATAATCGTCATAGATGGCACGCAGCCAATTAGAGGACCTGACGAGTTTACTCTCCCGACGGCCGACTAGTCCCGATTGAGCATGTTGAATCGGCCCCGACGAGACCCGTCGAGGTCCGACTCCCGTCGACAGAGAGGGACACACCAAACTGACGAGCTCCAGACTCGGTCCGACTAGGCCAGACGCCCGACGGTCGGGCCGGTGTGTCCCCGGCTTTAGAATCAGAATAAAGTAGCTGAAAAAGAAATGCTATACAGTGTTGCACACACCTGTCTGAATGTCACTCTGTCTTGTGCGTCGCAAAACGTCCTCTATAGTCTGCTGTAATTCCAGCTTCTCTGCTGGTTCTCAGTCACAGTGGAAGGATTCACAGTCATTACTTCATCATTTAGCGATCAGCCAGACGGTATATGCACTTGGACATGTAACATGCCAGGTGCATCCAATAGCTGCAGCTATACCTGTGCAGCAGCTGCTCATTTTATTGATTAGCTCATCATATATGCATTGTTTGACTTATGTTTTCACTAACAAAATACTGATGAGTACAGAGTTTCACCTTTTACACTCCAAAAGTACATACAACCCAACCCTGACTGAGTTGTCCCCTTCCTTGCCCAGTCATAGCTTAGTAACCCTAAGGAAGAACACCAGGTCAATCAAGATGATTGATGTTAGTAAAAAAAATATAAAAGATGATAAAACATCAAAACAGACCTTGAATAACTTATTACTAATTATTAACTAACTTGACATCTTCCTTATTCTCTTGTAGCTTTCCTTAAAAGTGATGCAAATCTATTACTTTTTAAAGGGATACTGCGCATCGTGGCCGCTGCCTGTGCAGAGGACTACCAGATAATCTGTTTTCCAACTGGTTGATGCACTGTAAATGATTTGTATTTAGCATACACTTAAAGCAATACTTACCGATCTTGCATTTCGCTCAGCACTTAGTTAAATTTGAACATGAACAACTCCCTCCTCCCTCCAAAGTCCCACCCTCTTCCTCCTGCCCGACGTCTAACGCTCCACTCCTCCCCCGCCCCCCTCTCCTCCTCCACTGACGCGTGCGGCAAGAAAGTAGCAGCGTAGGTGAAACGGGCGATGGAGTCTGATTCAGATGCACCGGCAGCCTACATGAGGTTCACACAGACATTCACGCACACGGGAGGTTTCCTGATAGCTGAGAGCAAAGACGGTAGCGCTCGTAGCCGGCTACAGCTGCTACA